>CM054377.1:22095000-22695000 GCA_028858755.1 Ara ararauna | reverse complement strand
GCAGACTGCACCCCTTTAGAAGAGAGACGATTCTTATTCTGCACCCATATGTACAGAAAATCAGCAGCAGCTTCCACTCTGGGAAATATTTTGCTTCTTCCATGTTTTTAATTCTTCACAGGTAGAGAGTTGGGAGCCATTCTGAAAGTCATCTGGTGAGATATATTCCCTTGGAAAATAAAAGGCCAAAGGAACATACCTGCCTTGAAGGTAGGCATACCAACTGCTCCTTGCTTTTCTGAAGTTAGCTTTAACAAGTAGCCACAGCAATGTAGTCATAGTGACATGGATTTCAGTAGGGAACAGCTGTACAGTTCTGGGAATCTATATAAGTTGCCAGTTTCTGCTGAAGTCCATCCTGGCCTGTCTCATTCTATCGTTAACCGTAAGAGCCAGAGGACAGCTAATGTGAGAATGCTTCTCTGCACAGTATGCGCATGTTAATTGGGCTATGTAAGCAAAACCCTTGTGTCTTATTTCTCTTGGGATAACATATAATCTTGGGCCAGCCTCCAGAAAATCCTCGTGTCCTATACAGAGAAACCTTATCACTGTTGCTCCTCCATCTTTGCCAGGTTCTGTCTGTGATATGAATCTACACAGGTTAACATAGGAATTTAGTTAAGGGAATTTGATCTGTAGATAAGAGGTTTCCTGGCTCTGTTGTTTGGCTACATTGTAACAAGAATACCTATCTAGAGAGTGTTCCCTGTTACTAAAGGCATCATTGAGGAATGCTTAATTCTTAGCAGAACTGCAATTCTTGTTCTACACAATCCAGATGATATAAATAAATAAACCATGAAATGTTCAGAGAAGACAAATCACCAGTCCATCAAAATGCCTGATAAATTAGTTCAACAGAGTGGACCACGTACATATTCAATGAATCATCATGACAAAGAGTAAATAAATTCAGATTAAGCAAAACTTGATTGAATCATGCTGAAGTTTGGCACTTAACAAAATAGATCAATCTGAAGTCTCACATTAGGAACACATAATCTCTTAAGATTTATGATTGTTACTGCTCGCCACGTATGTTTCTAGGTTACTGTTTGCTGTGTTGAGAACTGGATGCTCTGAGTGTACAAAGGTTTGCCTGCTATTACACATTTTAGTCTCCAAGACACTAGTCTCCTTGTTCCCTTCTTTGGGGTACAGAACAAAGTTTCACAGTAGTAAACTTTCTGATTGCTTCCTTGTTCCCAGTAAAATTTCCAGTTTCTCCCAGATTGTTTTCAGTTCCATCTGATCATTCAATACTTTCTGCTAAGCAATCTGTATCATGCTGTGATATATCGAAAATGCAAATGGACTGAAAGCTGAACTCAGTCACTCTGGTTCAACCATCGGAAAGAATCCTCAGCTTTTTAAATTTAGTAACACTGTTCTCACACACTGGTCATTAATCTATTGATAGCTGGAGACTAGGAACAACACATGTCCATGGAAATCTTTTAAACCACAAATCAGGGGAAGAAATAATCTTCCCACTTTTTATCAATAATTATGTTTATTTAACATTTATATTATGGCAATATCCAGAGGTTACAATCAGGGTGGAGATCCAGATGTGCTGACTGCTACGGAGGTGGGAAAGTAAAGTTCTTTACAAAGCAAATTTAAAAAATATAACCCCTTGAAAATTCAATGTCAAGTTATCCTCTGGTGTAATAGCATAAAAAAACCTGAAATACCTTTACAATTAAGGATTTCTTCATCCTGTAAATATTAGCTGGGGATAAAGTCGGTATTATTAACCTTATTATACTAAGAGGTATAATACGCAGCACAAGTTCCAGACTTGAATGGCAATCATATTTTAAAAAAAGCTTAAAACAACAAATCAAGATTTACCATTAGCATCACAGATTGTGGGTCAACATTGTCAAAAGTTGATACTTAAATAACCTGAGTGTTATCACACAAACAGCAAAGCCTCATATCTTTACCCAAGCAACTGGGTATATTTTCATCTGGAAATACCAAACTTCCTCAGGCTCCCTATCCCATATTTTACTGAAGGAAGTAACACCATCTCTGGAGGGCCCGAATGGCTATGTCCCAAGAGGTTACAATAAGGCTAGAATATATCTGAATTTCAGGTATGTTCAGTGCAAGCCAACGTGTGCTCCACATAAATACCCTCTACAGCTATAGAAACAAGCAAACTAATAATTAAAAAAAAAAAAGCACAGAAAAAATTATTTTTGTATCAAAGTCCTTTTCTAACATCTAAAACTGTTGGTGAATACCATATAAGCAGCACACACATGCACATGCATGCATACATAGATGCACACACACAAATAGTATTATTTCTCATGTTATGGCTAGACTCTGAAATAAGACTGTTTATGATTTCTTGTGAAATACAAAAGTAATATTCACTGAAGCAAACATGCCCTTGGTGAACCTCATGCTCCAGCCCATCCATAGTGCAGGCAGGTCTGCTTTACAATGCAGTTTCTGCTGGCTGCAGGACATTGCTCAGTCAGACATTCTCTTTTGACACTCTCTATTGACTTGGTCTCTGGGATGCTAAATTAATCCTCTAAATTAACCCCAACAACACTGAGAAGGGAGAGCACTGCTTTTTTCCCCACTGCTACACCTAGGAGAAGGCTGGTTGAAGTACATCTTAGCACACATTTTGTCCTAGGAAGTGCAGAGAAACAACCTGTAAAGCCTGCCTCTGTGTCAAGTTCTCTCTGGAAAATATGGCACAAGGTGGACACCCAAAAGAAAACATGGCTAAACTGTGCACTTGGCAGGGGGGCACCAGGAAACAAGAATGGGAGAACAAGGGACAGTGGAGCAGATCAGAAAGGAAGAAGAACCCACATACCAGTGGCACAGCACCACTGCATTGCAAACAGTTCTTTCCAGACACAGCAGCAAGACATCTGCTCTACTTGTGACAGATTGTGTGAGTCACAAATAGGATTTCACAGCCAGCGGCAAACTTGTGAGCCATAAAACCCACTCCCTTCAATTACAAAGTGATCACCTCCCAGGGATATTGTAAGGCTTGATCAACTGATATTTATAGAGCACTTTGAGATCCTGAGATGAAAGTCATTATAAAAGGCCACAGATTTTTCATAATGTTCATAGACCACCTGCTCAGACCAGAAGCATTCACTTTTAACATGCCTTGAGCCAGCTACCAATCTGATATCTCCACAGGAATTTCCTAAAACAGATGTGGCTGTCCCATTTAATCTCTCTTTTACTAGGAACTCTGAGAAAAAGGAACTCCTGGAAAAGAAAATAAAACAAATGGCATTAAAACTGATGGTGAGAAGAAGCCCTATAATTCTGTTCCCACAGCTCATGGATTCTCCATCTGTACCTTTCAGAAAGCTGCCATAGTGACTAACTGCAAGCTTCACAAATTAGACCTGACCTAGATTCAGTGACGTCTTTGATCAGCAGCTGGTTAGTGTAATATTCCAACTGCAGCGAAGTTCAGAAATGCTCCACAAAGCAGCCATTTGAAAAGAAAAACAAATGAAATGGAAATCAGGTTTTCCTGTGCTCACATGCTGGCCCTCACTTGACTTCATACCAAATGAGTCAGTCAGGGAGCAGAATGGTGAAGTTTAAACTACTGCTGTATTCTCATAATTCCTTAGTACCCACTCTTGAAAACAATTACTTCATTATTTCCTCTTACTTCTTATTATAGGAATAACAAATGTTCTCCAGGAGAGCAAAGAAAAGCATGACTGTGAAAACCAGAGGTGGTTACAATTAAGCATATCGCTAAGTGCTTTCTTGAACTGAAGTTAAAAAATTTGAAGCTTAAAATCATGTTAGCTAAGGATAAAAGAGTTCAGAGGCATTTTTTATAATCTGATCGGAACCATATGAAACTCTTCAGATTATGTATCTGGACTGGCATCCCTTCAGAATAAGGTTTCCCATGATGTTTTGGACTTTCTGCATTGTGTATAGAAACTGAGCACAGATGTCCCAACATGTTTCAGAAACTTTAAAACCTTTTGTTCCACAATAGCAGTGGGAAACATTAATTAGAATCTTACTTAGTGATTTTTTTTTAATTTGGCTTGTTCTTGTTTTAAAGATAATCCAAAAATATCAAAGTGAATCAAATGCAAAGGAAATAGTTTCTTTACCATTCATACGTTAGTGAGAGATCTCTTAACAACCAGAATATATTTGGAGGCATGTAAGAATGCACATACTCTCGATCAGACCCTCAGATAGGCAAGTTCAACTTTTACCATAACTTACAGCCCAAACCGCCTTCGAGATACATTTCAGGAAAGCTACTATTATTGCAAAGTTACAATGGAAGATGCAGAGATGGACTGTTGCTCAGAGTCTTAGTATGTTCAAAGGAGGTGGAGGGTGCTCTGCCATTCAAAAAATGAGGCATAAGCACTATGCAGGTTATGAAGAAGTTTTAAAATTCCTTTTGCTGTGTGAGCAGTTATTAAAGAATAAATGGTTAAAGTTGATTGCGTGTTTTCCACTAAGCAGAACTTTCTATAAAGAAAAACCCTATAGCAGTCCCAGTAACGTTTCTGCACAAAAGAACTTCTCTTTGTGCTCTAGTTTGTTACAAACAAAAGTTGGTTAAACCAGAGGCGATACCATTACAGAATCATACTTTGTTGGCATCATGTAATGGCCATGTATCTCCCAGGTAGTGCCTTTCCAGGCTATTTGCTACAGACATCTCACACAGAGAGATATTTACCTTAAATTCCCAGCTGGCAAGCTCTGCATATGGTGGTTTATGAGGCAATGGTGAATGGTCCACACATACTGGGAGAGAGTATTCACAGCACCTGTTTGGGGAAACTTAAGGAAACTGGTTGGGTATGATGTAATTGCTTGCTCCCTTTTGGCGACGCTGGGCAGTGAGGATATAACTGTCCTGCAAGTTTGGAACCAATCGTTTTCAGGCCCATGCTGTTATTTCTTTATCCATCCAGGACCCTTAAGCTTCTTCACGTTCAGGCTGACTTTAGAGGCAAACTTTGCTCTTCCCTTCATGGAGTGACTTGATGGTCCTCTATGCTCAGAGCTGGGTCTTAATACTTACATTAGCTTCCTGAAATCTTTCCACTCAAATCTCAAAGCTCAGTCAATGACCAAGTAGAGCTTTCTCCCAAGCTAGAATGTGGCTGCAGACACCAGATACTGCAGCATCAAGTTGTTTGGGCAGCCAGTGACGGGGGACAGTGGCAACACAGGCATGGAAAGCTGATAGCAAATTCTGCTCTGTCCCTTCAGAAGCACCTTCTATTAAACACCTTTGGGAGGTGTAGGGGATGTTGCTTGTATGCCCGCCTTCCATTTTTTGTGTTTATTTGCTTTATCTCATTCACTGATCTAGCCAGATGTTAAGGTTTTCAGTTGTAAACCAAATACATTTGGGTAGATGAAGTGTAGCTTTCTCTTATGCTTCCCTAATTATTTTTGTTAGATTAAGTAAAGATTGTTACGATTCCAAGCTCTACCTCGCTCACTGCAGACTAGCCTCATGCTGTGAGGATGCTGGCCATGAAATGATCGGTCTGTCCTTGCCAATCTCCTTAGTGATGAAGTTGGGCAGCAAAAGACAAGGGCAGGCTGCCTGGCTGGACCCTTCTGCAGAGCACCTGAGGCAGGCCAGGCAGAACAGAGTGTGCTGGTGATGTTTGTGCTAATAGGGTGCGAAGGGCAGATCTCATAGCAGGGTATATGCTGTATGGTATGACTATATGGATAAGAAGAATTGGATACCCATCAGAAACTCATCCAAAGAGTTCAGAGGTGAAGTCAGTGGATTAAGAAATTGTGTTCAGCAGCAGAAGCAGTCTCTTCTGGCTGAATTTCAATGCTGCTGCTGCTTACTTGCAACACAGGATTAGCAAAGGGTCTCCTAACTCAAAACTTCCTCAAAAACAGGCAGGAATTGCCAAGAAAGAAGGAGGTAACACTGACACACATGTCAGGCAGTGGTGACAACACTGGAGCTGGCCCACCATTGCAACACTGAACAATCCAGACTTGAAGCTTACTAACCTGTGTTAAGTATTGTGTGGCCTTTTGCTTTTCCAGGATGTTAGATCTATGACCTTGGGTCTCATGGCTTGAGAGGTTTTTCCTGTCCTTCGACATCCTGATTTTGTAATTAAAATCAGTTCTCCTCCCTGACTTAAATAGATGTAAGTTTGAAGGAGGTTCTCATACTCATGCTTTCTGAGTAAAATGTTTCCAAGTGAGGACTGCTCCCCTGGGGTTTTTATTTAAGATGGAGATTCCTGTGTCACAGATATCTATGAAAACAAGAAATTATCCTCATTATTCTTTTCAGAATAAGGGTCCCAGATTAGCTTTGGCTGAGCTATTACTCACTTCCATAGAGCAAGTAGTATTTTCCCTGTACTCTCTAAAAGTGCAAAAAGAAAAATTGAGACAAAACACTGCACCATCTAAGCATGAAACATGTTCTCAGTGAGAGCAAATCAGCTGAGAATATATCTAATCTGGGGATCTGCCCAGAGGAGCTATGCTGTAGCTGGGTTTCCCATGGCTTTGTTTTCTAGACACAGAAGTGTGAGAAGTCTAAGGGAAGAAACACATGGTTAGGCTCCAAATTCAAGTGAAATAGCCTTTAGATGCTCCAAGTCAGCTGCCTGACAGCACAAAGCTGGGCTTTCTTGCCACAATTTAAAACTAATAGCTATGACCTGGATCCAAGCAAGATCCACTTTCTCCCCATCTGAAGTCAAGCAAATATCAAAGAGGTCATGCTCCTACTGACTGCACCAGTAATGATGGGAAAGTGACCACTGAACTGTATTGAGTATCATCGTACATCCAAAACTACAGTCCAAAACCCCTTCTTTCCCATTGCTTATTGCTACTGACAATGCTTACTCCTGTAGCATCCAAAAGAAATATGGATCTCAGGGTCAGTGTAGACAAAATCAAGGTAGTGGAGCTGATCAAGCAGGTCACTTCAAAAGAACAAGCCCAAGTAAAATGCTCATGTAAACATACCCCCTGCAGGCTCCTCTAATACATTGACAGTGAGGTCTGTAATGTGGTTTATTTCACTCATCTCAGGCATCAGTTTTCAGCAGGGGACAGAAGGTTGAAATTGTACAGTCTATACTAAACCAGTCACAATTATGTAATAATCCTTTTTTTCCTTGCTGTCTGTGACTCTAGGATATGGTGGTTTAATCAAGGAAGACAATGCTCCCCACAGAGCTGCAAGAGCAAATATTATCATGTGTCCCTCAAAGTCTAGAATCAGGTAGAGCAGGCACAACAGTGACTAAGCAGGTCAATTCACAACAAAGGCATAAGAGTGCAGTCATCACAGTAAAATTTCATAGTTCATGCAATCAGTGCACCACAAAAGATCAGTATTTGTCACTCTGTTGAGGTGCTGTCAGCCAAAACTAAATGTTATTTCATGTTCACTCCATGGTTCAGTTTCTTTAGCTGCCAGATGGCCTTTTTGTGGTCCACTAGAGTTCCACTCCATCACAGTGTGAAACCAGAAATTTCTTCTGTTTTCAGACATTGCTATCACTGCCTTGTAAACTTCCAGCTTAGTAAAGTGTTTGACCCTCCCCCACTTTATACTGCAAATGCCACAAGAGCTTGTGCAAAGCCTTTGCCTCCTAAGAAAAGCAGACATGTCAGTCAGGGCACTTACAGAAGGAGCAGATTCATGGCACTTCTCTCCTGCCTGTGGTTATGGGAATTTTGAGAACAGGTGAAAGATCATGTAGCAGGTCTAATTTCAGCTTTACCTCGCTGACGTGAAGGGGTAAGAACAAAGCATGTTTAGAAAGGTCTCTCCTCTGCAATACTCTCTCCCAGTCAGGGTTCTGTCAAATTAAGGCTGTACTCAAATCATTTGGATAAATATCCCAGAGAGGGAAGTAGCCTTTACGAATTTGTTTAAACACATTTTCAACTTACTCATTCTTTTAGACTTGGCAGTATTTTGCAACCATCCTTTTCCAGTATTTAAACGAGTATTATGTACAAAGTATTTTTATTTCTTTAAAACATATTCACCAATTGGCCACGGTCAATGTTTGAGGCAGTAAGAATGTTGTCATGAAAGGATCTCAGCTTCACTCCCAGCCTGTAAGGCTTGGCAAAGAAAAACAGATCGTATCTATTGATCTGAAACTAACACATCAGGACTCCAAGATTTTCCAATCCATCTGGAATAAAAGGAAATAGTCAACAAGACTGTACATTTGAATCTGGCTCCAGGGCCAAAAGGGGACCTTCCAGTGAATATTAAGTTCAGACTGCAATTCCACCTTCAGCTTAATAGATAGCTGTGCCCTCAAGTCCAAAGTGAATCTATCCACCATTCAGTGGAAGTTCAATAAAAACACTGACTTAGGTCCCACATCTTCCTTTAGACCCTATTTAATATTAAACTTCATTATTATATTCAATATTGATTATCACATGCAATATTAATTATTATATTCCATATTCAACATTCAACTGCATTAACACTGTAGAAGTAGTAGCAGCCATAGCATGTTTTCTTCCACAAATGACAAAGTCGTGCCTAGGGAACAGAGTCGCTCAGCAGCATTAAACTCACTGCAGGGTGGTGCAGCTGCTGCAGTGGTGGCACCGCCAACAGGGACAAGATAGGAGAGGTAGTCTGAGGACTACTTGGACTAGGCCACTGCCTAAACCTGCTCCCTAGGCAGCAGCCTCCTACATCAAGTCGGTTGCTAGCACAATGATTATTTCTACATTTCCTCACAGTTTGGGTCACCACAAGCCCAAAACAGGGTTTAAAGTCAAGCACTCTGCAGTCAGTTTATGTATCCAGACCCAGACCAGCCCTGATGGGCACCTGTATGTACCCAGAGCCTTTTTGAACAGCACTGGCTACTTCTCATCTTCCTTAAATAACATCGTACCAAGGGAAAAAGCCCTCTCTCTCTCACAGTCTGAGAGTCAACAACTATAACCAGCAAACCCAAAGTTAATTGAGCTTTTATAACACCACCTGAGGGTGATACGAGTCACTCATGTATCTCCCTGCTCCAACAGGCAATTTTTTACACTTCCTTAATTCCCAGCCCACCCCAGCACTCCTGCATTCTCTCAGGTCTAAGAAGTGTCCACAGGGCAGTGGAGACAAAGTGTTGGTTTATATTTATTTGATTCACTATTAGTGCATCCCAAAATCTGTTGTTATCTGACACATCACAAGCTCTTCATACAGAAATGACATATTTGATTCCTTTTGACATATCAAAGCAGATCTTTTCCCTTGGATTCCACCAGCAACAGCGCATCCACAGCAATTCATCCTATACTTACTGTTGGGGGAGACAAAAGCACTAGGTCAGCACCAGACCTGCCATGTATCTGTGCAGCAGAGTGCAGAAGCACTCAGGTGGATTTTGGATTACTATCTTCGGTGCTGGAACCATTTTAGCCTTATTAGCAAAATTCTCCAGCTGAGCCAATTAGCCCTAATTACAGAGGCAGTTTTATTTGACTAGGGGGAGTTGTATCCTCACACAGCAATATTACTTTGCTGTTTATCTCCAGTATCTCTGTATAAATGTCACTGTGCCTCTTAATGAAAAAATACAGGTTAGAAAAGTGACCACTGCTTTTTCCAGGGTACAGATAACAGCAGAGATGGGTGAGTATGAGGCCGCCTACAATCCTTTTCCTTAGCCACGTGGCTTAGAAGGCGAGAACAATGTATAAGAGCTTGAAAATCCTCTAAATACGTCTCCACTTAGTTTCTTCCAAAGCAGCAGTAGGGAAAAAATATCTAATCTAAGACAGAAAAGTAATGAAAAAAAGTTTTTTTTACAAATTTTCTGATGATGTTTCAATATGTTTAAAGCCCTGACTAGATATCTGGGATAGCACAGGGCTGGTGAAAACACACAGACACCAAAACACACAGACACCACTTGAAGGCACCACCAGCAGCAGCTCACTATTCCTTGTATTGTCGCTAAGGAATATCAGAGATTTTTGTTCTAACAGTGAGTGGGAAATCACAGCAGAGAAGTTCTGTGAGCCCTGGGGAAAAGGGAAGGGGCATCGAACTCAGAAATCCCAACGTGAAGGTTCCCAGTCCTGTGTCCTGCCATCCCTTACCCCAGGCATTAAAAGCCAGTATCCCCAGTGAGTGTTTTGCCAGCAGAGCCTTGAGGGGAGGAAGCTGTCACAAATGAACCTAACAGCTAGGCTGCCACTGGGAAGCGTGAGAGCTGCCTCTCTGGAGATGGAAAGCTGCTGTTACAGGAAAATGCACAAGTCCCCATTGCATTTGTGAAGCCTTATCCCTGCTGTGTGCAGTCTCTGTCTCCTGTGCGCCCCTTCCTAGGAGGAAAAGAGCTGTGGAGACTGAACTGAGAGGCAGCAGCACTTTCCCTAGCCAAGAGGGCAGCCTGGTGCGCATAGTTCAGTGTAGAGTCAGAGTCCTGTGAGGTGTCACTGGTCATCTGGTGAACACACTGAGACACAGAGCCTTGACCTGGGGCATATGTAGCAAAGGGAGAGCCATGCTGAAGGACCACGAGGGGAAAGGGAGGCAGAAGGCACCCACCATCAAGAGAGCAAGGCAAAAAAGCAAGCACCACCCAAGAAAAGGCATGCAGGGGCAGCATCTGGAGCATCCCTGAGCATGGATCTTCTGAAGCATCCCAGCGACTGAAGGTTCTATATAGGTCCATGCACACCGCTGTGGGAGTGACCCCAGAGGTGTGGGGACTCCAGCTACATAACACACCAGGACTGGTGGGATGTGGTGAGGTGATCACAACACACCAGGTAGGAAAGCTGAGCAGGATGTGGAGACCCAGCTGCTGCCATGCACCAAGATGTATTTGCCCCACTCCAGTCTGCATTTGATTACCTGGACTCTTACAGGGCTGTTCTTTAATACTGGGGGTTCCTGGTAAACAGGGCTCCTGTGCTGCTGGAGTTGGGATGTATAACCTCTCTGCCCTCCAAGGGTCTGAGGAACAAGCCGAAGGGGATGTACAGAGCTGAAATGCTCTGCCAGGGCTGGGGAAAGCAAGCAAGGCTTCCTTCCCCCCTCGCCCCCCCCAATCCTGCAAAGCATCAACATCAGTCCGTTTCCAGGAGCTGGACTCTGGATGTGTGGGATCATGAGTGAGCACTGGTCACAGGCAGCTGGCAGGACACGATGCGGGTTAGCCCGATACAAAGCACCTGTGCTCTGCAGTGTCTGCCACCGCTTCCCATAGCTGCCAGGACCAGCCTTATCCCCAGGGAAACTCGGCCTCAAGCCGGGCTCAGCAGGAGGAGGGAGATTTCTTCACAGCCGCCTCCAGCGTGAGCAGACACGCTGCCATCGGTGACCATGTAATTAGGCATTAGTCCACATGCCAGCGCGGAGCCTGCCCCGCCAGGAGCAGCGGTGCGGGGCGGTCAGGCCCCTCCGCTCGGGGCGCAGAGGGCCGGGATTATTCCTCCCGGCACCGCTGGGCAAGGCCGTGCGGGGAGGGCGGCCGAGGGTCGCCGGGCAGCCCCGGCGCGCAGCGCCGCTTCCCGAGCACCGCTTGCTCTGACGAGTCCGTCCCCCCCCGCGCCTGACGGGGCTTCAGCCCCGCGGGGGCACCGCCCGGCCCCGCAGCGTGAGGGCAGCCCTGCCCGGGGCCCTGCCCGCGCTGCCGCTGGCAGGGTGAGGGGGCAGCGGGCGGGGTGCGGGGCTGTGGGCGGGCGGTCCCCCTCGGGAAGTTGTGCCGCTCGGAGCCGGCGTGAGACAGGATCGCGGGGGGAGGAAGCCCCGGTTTGCGGCGCCGCTGCCGTGCCCGCACAGCGCCGGTGCGCGGGGGCAGGAGCGAGAGCGAGCGAGCGGAGGCACCGCCGGCAACCGGCTCCGCCGGGCCGCCCCTCCTCAGCCGGGCAGCGCGACCACCGGCGCCCAGACACCCGCCCGCCCTCCCGCCGTGCCGCTGCCTAGTTCCGAGCCGCCGTCCCGCGGAGCAGCCCCCGATCGCCCAGCGGGGTCTGGCCGGGGGAACGTGGGAGCGGCGGGGCGGGCGGCAGCCGCGGGGGTCGTCGCCATGACGAGTGCGCGTGCCGCCGCCTCCCGCCGCTGAGCGGGGCGGCGCGCGGCCGCTGTCCCTTCAGCACCGCGGGGCCGCACCCCCACAGCCGCCGGTACCCGCGCAGGTACCGCCGCCGGCACCCCACCGGCAGCGGCAGCGAGGCGAGCCCTGGCGGCCCCTGCGGGCGGCGGCGATGGCGGGCCGGGGGCAGCAGGGCGCGCCGGCGGGGGGCCGCGGCCGCTGAGAGAGCAGGTAGGGCGGGAGCGGAGGGGCGCGGGGCGGGGCGGGGGGCGGCGGAGCCCCCGGGGCAGATGGGGCCAGGGCCGGGGCTCCGGCCGCTGGGGCGCGGCTGGGCGAGCAGCGCGGGGGGGAGCGCGGCCCCGCGTGGCGGCAGCCGAGGGGCGGGGGTGTTCGTGTGGTGGGGCCGGGAGGAGGGAAAGGTCGGAGCGGAGCCGGTCTCACAAAGACCGTGGGTAATGGGGGGGTTGTAGGAGCGACAGCCGCAGCCCAGGTGAAGGGTATGGGGAGGGACAGGAGCCTGCAGCGGGAACAAAGGAGCCGCCCTCAGCGCCTTCAGTGGGAGGTGGGAGAAAAGGAGAGAAAAGAGAAAAGAGGGGAATGGAGAAAAGAGGGAAAGAGAGAGAAAGGGAAGAAAGGAAGGAAAAGACCAAAAAAAAAATGAAAAAAAGTGAAAGAGAAAAAAAGAAAACAGAGAAAAAGAGAAAAGAAAGAAAGAGAAAGATTAAAATAGAGAGAAGAAAGCATCAATAGGTGAACATGCCGTAGATTTGCTCATCTTGCCTATGTACTGTGTAATTGCATCCTAGGTTTTCATTCCCTGTACACCTCTGGAAGGAGCTCACTATGACAGGGCAGAGTCTGAAGGCTTTATCTGAAGCGAATTTTGAAGACAATGAGATCAGCATCAACGTCGGAGGCTTTAAGAAGAAGATGAGATCCAACACATTATTAAGGTTTCCTGAGACCAGGCTGGGCAAACTGCTGAGCTGCCACTCAAAGGAGTCAATCCTGGAGCTCTGTGATGACTATGATGACACCAAGAATGAATTTTATTTTGACAGGAACCCCGAGCTCTTTCCTTACGTGCTACATTTTTATAACACCGGCAAGCTCCATGTGATGGGTGAACTCTGTGTGTTTTCTTTCAGCCAGGAGATTGAATACTGGGGAATCAATGAATTCTTTATAGACTCCTGCTGCAGTTACAGCTACCATGGGAGGAAAATGGAGCCAGACCAAGAGAAATGGGAGGAACAAAGTGACCAGGAAAGCACCACGTCTTCTTTTGATGAGATTTTGGCATTCTACAATGATGCTTCTAAATTTGACAAACAACCATTTGGAAACATCAGGAGGCAGCTCTGGCTTGCTTTGGATAATCCTGGGTACTCAGTCTTAAGCCGGATCTTCAGTGTCCTTTCCATAGTGGTGGTGCTGGGCTCCATTGTGACCATGTGCCTGAATAGCCTCCCAGACTTTCAGATAGTTGACAGCAACGGGAACCCCGAGGAAGACCCTCGCTTTGAAATCGTGGAACATTTTGGTATTGCATGGTTCACTTTCGAACTGGTGGCGAGATTTGCAGTAGCTCCTGACTTTTTAAAGTTTTTCAAGCATGCCCTGAATTTGATTGACCTAATGTCTATCCTTCCATTTTATATCACTTTAATTGTCAACTTGGTGGTGGAAAGTAGTCCGACTTTAGCAAATTTAGGCAGGGTTGCACAAGTCCTGAGACTCATGAGGATCTTTCGCATCTTAAAGCTTGCTAGACACTCCACAGGTCTCAGGTCCCTTGGAGCCACCCTGAAGTATAGCTACAGAGAGGTGGGGCTTCTTCTACTTTACCTCTCTGTTGGCATCTCCATTTTCTCAGTAGTGGCTTACACCATTGAGAAAGAAGAGAATGAGGGGTTAGCCACCATCCCTGCTTGTTGGTGGTGGGCTACTGTTAGCATGACCACAGTCGGCTACGGGGATGTTGTGCCAGGGACCACTGCTGGCAAGTTGACGGCATCTGCATGCATCCTAGCTGGTATCCTAGTGGTAGTGCTTCCCATTACACTGATCTTCAATAAATTCTCCCACTTTTATAGGCGTCAGAAGCAGTTAGAGAGTGCCATGAGAAGCTGTGATTTTGGTGATGGCATGAAAGAAGTTCCATCAGTCAACTTGAGGGACTACTATGCTTATAAAGTTAAATCCCTTATGGCCAGTCTTACCAATATGAGCAGGAGTACCCCCAGTGAGCTGAGCCTGAATGATTCACTGCATTAGTGTACAAGTTTGACAGCAGTTTGCATGAGAGCTATCAAGAGCTATGTTTGTAAATGTTTTCCTATTTGTCTTTTTTTCCTAGAGGATAGTGTTGCTGACACTGCACTAACTTTGCACTTGAGAAACTAAAGACATTTCTATTACAGGTTGACAGTTTACACATTTTCATCCTGTTGCATTGGTACTAAATGCTGACTTTTCCATACAAATGTTACCACTTCCATGACATTAGTGCTAGTGGTATAGTGATGATCTGTCGGTTTGTGCATTTCCTCATCTGAGCAGAGAAATGAACGTACCCAAGTGGAATAAAGATTCTCAGTTGTGACACAAGTAATGAAAACATCACCCATCACCTCTACTGGTATCTGTACTAGTGTAGGACTTCCATGCGTTTTATAAGAGTTTGAAACAATCACCTGTGAATCACTGACACAGGAACACTCTTCCACATTTTTCTGACCAGTAATTCTGATCGTCACATGTCTGAAAACACCTCTGAGCTTCGCCTTTCAGTGGAAGTTTGCTTACCCTTGAGCATGTGTGTTAAAAACTGTGTGTTCTTGTTCTGAAATTATTTGTATGGTAATATTTTTCAGAAGCTCCTAAACATAGACCTACCTCTGCTTCCAAGATTAGGTCAATCATGAGCCCTCTGAAGAAGCCCACCCTTCATTTTCAGATACCTACGTGCTGAAAGACTACATTTCCACAAGTGACTTTAGGTATGGAGGCCAATGACGACATCTCAGGTTCCCATTTCCAGAAGTGATCTGCACATAGCTTGGTTCCACTGAAGCTGAAGATATGCTGTATTTCAGTCTGTCAAAATGGTTCTGAGATTAGACACACAAAACCGTGGGTTTTCAACAATTAGAAGCTCCAATTAAAAACTTGGATTTGTTTAATGAGGCGAAATATTCCCACATGAACAGTAATGCAGCATTTTAGGAACTGACATTCATATACTGCAAAAAGACTAATTATAAAGATGCCATATGTGATGTTGAGCTTTAAAATCTAATTTTATCAGGAAAGCTTGAAAGCAGGTGTTGATAGCAGACAACTCCATTAAGCTCTTTGCCAAGGAAACTCTAAGGAAAAAAAACCCAACCCTGTAAGTCACATTTTCCCTCAGAAAGGAATTCACAACTCACAGCTAAGGAAGAGTACAAGGGCTTAAGAAAGGAACTGATAAAGAAAAAGAGCTCAGTATTGCACTTACTGTGGGCGGATCCTCCTACCTGCTTCTGTGAAGTAGACAATTTAAATCCTTTCGAGGGCTGGCCTGTACTTTTTTCTTCATTAAAAAAAGAAGACATGAGAGAGCAGATGATCTGGGCTTCCAAGAGTAATCATGAATCTGCATAAACTTATTTTGTGAGAGCTCAGTCTCTTCCCTTATGCAATTGTACAGAGATCAAACACTTGTGGCCAACAGGCAGAAACCACTGCTTCCCTCTCTTTATACTTCTAGGCATCTGTGATATAAAACAAATTACGGTCACTCCGGGCAGAACAGGATTTCTCTTCAGTTCCTGTTTCTTTTTCACCCAATTTATTACATATAATATTCCAATTAATTATTTTTAATCTTTTTTTCCAGCTTTCCTTGTGAAGACTAGAGAGTTTTAGAAAATAAATTCACACTGGTTGAAGAGAAATTAAAATACTAAAGCTAAAATTGTCATGTTTGGAAGCCTGTGTTTGTATACCTCAACAAAGAGTGGCCCAACTCGCAAAATAAAGCAAGAATTCTCTGAATAGGTAATTCCCTTTTTTAGGCTTGCTGACCCTGAAAAGAGTCATCTGCACAGCCCTGAAGGTAGACCTCCATAATCCAAACTAGTTGTCCAAACTTGAAACATTTTGCTAGTGTTTTCATTTCTGGAGGGCAAGTTCAAGTTCTCTGCTGAGTCACAGGCACAAATTCAGTAGTTTTGTCCCTGATTCATATTGAATGTGTGTAAACTATCATACACCTACAAACACCCACCCAAAATACAGCACAGCGTTAGGTTGCCTGATGGACTGACACACCATGAAAGAAATTAGGGAAGGGATGGGCTTGGGCAGCACATACACTTCCATTGGATTACATGCTGTGAGGGTGGCAAACTCTTGCACTGATGTCACAGACACTGCAAGTTCTCTCTAGGTCTGTTGGCTGGGGGACTTCAAGAATCCAGCTCCAAGCAGTGGTTTTATCTCAGTTTCACAAGCAGTAGATTCCCAGAGTTGATGGCCAATGACTTTCGGGGCAGTTACTCCAAGAGACCTGTAAACTTGCCAAAGAGTCACAAATTCCCTCAGCTGTTGCTAGTTTAGCATTGCAAAGGTTGGAACCAAACTTTGCAACACATCATTTCAATAACCTATAGCTTATCTTATGTTCTAGATTTATTATTATTCATAGGGCCAACGCTCTGTCATTTCTGCAAATATTGAATGGAATGTGTCCAAATTGTGTTTTACTAAAGAAAATGAAATACCCCAAGGAATTACGACTTTTATTGTACTGGTTGAAAGGAATTTGCATTATTGCTTTTTTATATAAGTGCTTTGGATCAAAGACACTAAATAAATAAAGTACTGAAATTTAATATGTTCCTATTATCATGACAATGACTTTACACAGTACACAGGAATTCCCTTCATAAACTTAACTAACTCCATGTCAAAAGTAGTCAGGTTTTTGCTCCCCCATCCTCTGGAAGAGCATTCCAGATCTGTGCTGCTTTCCGAGGCTTGTGCAACTTCCAGCATAATTTTACTAATGGCTGCTTTATATCAGTTGGGTTTTTTTTCCCATGCCACCACTGTTCTTTACCTTAAATATTTCATTTTCTTCTTAGTGTTTGCATGGGTGCTGTACTTACAGACAGCAGTCATATGTCCTTAATGCTTATTTTCAGAGTTATACCTGCCAAACTCCCTTTTAGTTTTTTTTGCAAGTTGTATTCCCCTGGCCATCCTAGGAGACGTAGCTTTTTTCTGCTCTACTTCTGCTTAGATTTAATGTGTTTGAATATCATATTGTATTGCTTTGTACAGCAGTTTTAATATTTGCTTATGACTAAGAGAATTTTTCACTGATGAGGATAATGATTGTTCGATTTAAGTGATGTTGTCTTGGCTCCCTCAAAATATCTTGGTAAGGAAGAACGAAGCACACCCTTCCTGCCATTTTATGAAGTAACCTCTATTCCAGGGCTCAATCCAGTAAGTGCTGAGAATCTTCATCTCTCATTAAATGAAAGTTGCAGAAAAATGTTTTCAATTTGAAGGAAAAGTTCAATCTCTCCAAAGCCTCAGTGAGGAGATGAGGCAGTGTACTGTTTAGCAATTGTTGCTTCACCAGACTTCTTCAATCACTCTTTGTAAGAGTGGGGCATCTTCACTTCGATAAAATAGTGGGTCAGCAATGAAGGATGAGAGGATTAATTGTCCACTTCCTCCAGTGATTGAAACTTGGAAACTGTTGTGGTCAGAAATACACTTGCTATGGATGTGCAGTTTAATGAAGAACATTGCGCTTGGCATGTGCTCCTCCTGGCTTGTGACAGTCACCTTCCTGGCACTTCCTGGTGCAAATGTTACTCCTATTCTCTTTCAGATGAGACCTTTGAATTGCTTAAATGAGGATTATGGGAATATTTCAAACGAGGCAACTTACTTTATTGCCAGGAATAAACTGTTAGAGAATCTTGGTTTCTTGTATAAATTTAGGTTATTACGAGAGTTGGAGATGTCCCAAGAAGCAATATGTTACATTATTTTCCTGAGATATAAAAACTATATATAGATTGTGATTAAGCTTTTTATGTATGTTCAGATTTTGTATTATTGCCTGGTTTATTATTCACTTATTTTCATCAGTTGCTAATTCTCTCTTTCTCTGCAGACTACTTCATCCATTTCGAAAGCAGACTGTTTTTTTCTCACATATTATATATAGCATGAGCAACTTAACATTGCAAAATTAAAAACAAAGAACTTTGCATTTAATTTTCCAATTTTAATACCTCCAGTATTTGTACCTTTTTGTACAGAACTCTATGAGACTGCAGGGAATGACTGTATCTGGTGCTCCTTGTACTGCGTTTCTTGTCCCAGTAGTGTGTGACACACTTGAGAACTCAGCTTTGTGTCACAAAATGGAAATTAAATGCATAAAAAGGTATATTTCATCATGGATTAAGAACTGATTTAAGTTTCAGGGTATTATGAGTATATATTATGATCAAAGAGAAGCCTGGATCTCATTGTGAAGATAGGTTTCTTTTAATCACATACATTCTCTTAATTGGTGGTTGTGATGGGGAACCCACATTTTTCAGTTGAGCAAATAGTGCAAGCTTCTTGTTCTCTACCTCACAGATTAGGGACTAAGCAACATAACAACAGCACTTGTAGGAGCTAAATCAACTTGACATGACCTTTCATCTCCTCCCAAACAACCCCCATCCTTAGAGGCCCCAGCTGTGCACATACAAGAAGCAGAAAGCCCCTACAGTAACTGCCCTTGCTGTGCTAGTTATCCATTTCCTCTCACAGTACTCCTGACTTTTGAATTTACCTTTGATGCCGCTTTCAAACAACATTCAAGCCACAGTCACCACTCTAATCCCTTGGTGAGGGGCTGTGCCAGAACTGTTCTTTTCTCATCATGTTACTGTTTTTTTAGGTTTTTTTCCCCAATTTATGCGCCTGACTTCCCATCAAGTTACACCGGAAATTAATTTGATCTCCTGTAACTTCAAGTTACCCACTATTTAGGCAGGGCTCAAAGGATATGCAGTTTTGGAAGCATCTTTTACTGATTCTGCCTTTTCCTGGTGCTTCTCGCCTGAGAATAATTTGCTGGATTAACAATGGAACAAAAGGCAATACATTAATACATTATTCAAAGCAACAGTTCTCTGCTTAGTTGATTCAGACAGCTGTAATGTCTGTACCTTCAGAGCCATAGTTGCAGTTGTTAAGAAACATCACCCTGATTCACCTCTCATTTATAAAATGATGGGTTGTCAACTGGAGGAGGCAACCTCCAAACAGTCTAGAAACTGTTTCCCAAGCTAGCATGACACTGCTGGCAAAGGTCTGGCTCTGGTATTTATTTCTGCTGCTAGTACAGGGGATTGAGGATCAACTCACAGGTGCTTAGACTCAAACTGACCTCCCACCAGACCATGCAGAAAACTGTTTGCCTGACATCACCTCGCCCTTTACACACAACCCTAAATCATGCAAGTCTTCACTTGGATAAATGCATGCAGCTGGCTACAGGAGGCAGTGGCACAAATCCAACACTTCAGCTTCACAGAAGTGTAGAAGAAACATCAGCACCTCCCTTTTCTTTGTTTTTGCCTTTCAGGGTACCAGGGGGGCTTGGCTTCTCACTGGTCCCTGCTCAGAAACAAACAGGGATAACTCTTCAGGGATCAGAAAAAGTATGCTATAAATCTGCCAATTTCTTCTCTAAAGCACCTGAAGAGTGCCCAGTTTCAGATGCACAGTCCAACATCTGCTTGTCATGACCACATGCACAGGCGCTCTATGGGGTGCACAAGTCTGTGTGGTTCTGAGCAGACTGTTCCACTGTTCACACCACTGACCTTCAAAGAAAACTTTCAGTCACATTTGGAAGATGAGTGGTACTCAAACATCTTTCTTTGCTTATGAGCAGCCACTGCTCTTCCCATCTTAAGTCCTGTACCTCTTGCTCCACCCTCTCAATCTGTTTGCTGTATGCCAACGTGGCTATTCCTGCAGCTCTAGAGACATGCAATGAACGAATGGGTGATGTGGTAGGGCTATAGAACAACAAAATGAGTGGCTGGAGTTCCTGACTTAGCAATGTCAATCCTACCAACTTTCAGTGGAAATTGTCCTTTTAAATTCATGTTCTGTCCCATTCTAGGAACGGTTCTGAACACTGATATCCAAGCATAGCCCCTTTAATGACCACCTGCTTAATTACCAAGTAAATCCTGATTTATTTCTATTGTACCAGTGCCTAGGCACTTCAGATCATGGGCTATCACCTCCATATGTTAGGTATTCCAAGTATGGCCAAAGATAACACACCAAAGGCGTGATTTACTTTTGAGAAAAATCTGTTGTCTGTTTCTTTCTTTCTTCTTCCCATACCAAGGCACAGATTCTTGCTGTTTCTGTTGGTATGATCCTTTTTTAACATTTCCATCCCTACCCTGAAAACCTAAAGGAAGAAGCCCTGGATGTATTTTTCTCTGGTGGAGTGGTTCTTGGTATTCCCTGTGGAGCACACTCTAAAGAAGACAGCTGAAACCTTGAAAGCAGCAGGAGAGCAGGCCATCCCCATCCAGTTCCCTCTTATGTGTCTCCTCCTCTCTTGCACAGTCAGCAGAGAGATAGGCAGGTCTCCTCAACGGAGGATGCAGCAGCTCCTTCTTGGATCCTTCCGTATTCAGCCTGGCAGGTGCGCTATCAGGTTTGACAGTCAAGTTTGTGCATGGAGCTTCTCAGCTGCGGTGAGGGAAGCACTTTATAAATAGAGAGCAATATTCTTAAGCTTTTGGTGGCAAAAATGGGCCCTCCTTATACTTGTTAGTGGAATTAGCCCCACTCCTGGCTCTCGGATGCCTCAAGCACAACGAACTGGAACAGTGCTGGAGCTCTCACCACTGGTTCTCTGTCAGTGCTGAAAAGCACAAAGGCCACCTCCTCAGTTGAGCTGTTACATAGTACTGGCCTATCCACCAGCACACAAAAATACAAATGTGCTTCCTCAAACTTGGCAGGAGCCTCAAAGCACTGAAACCATTGAACAGGCCAGGAGATGGGAGTCACGCTGGGAACGGGAGGTGGCAGGGGTTTCTAGGTGCATTCGATTTTCTTAGGGATCCCTTTAGATTCAGAGAAAGGTCAGTCTAGACATACCAAGAACGTAGAAGAAAAAGGCTCTGACAGTTAATGCTTCCAGAAACAAGAGAGAATCACGGAATGTCTGACAGCTTTCCATCCTGACAAAGCACAATTATAAAAAGCAAAATGCATCTTACCATCCTGCTGGAGAAGGTGAGAAAAAACCCATGCTGAATGCAAGATTAGTCTAGGTTCTGGGCCTTTAAATAGAACATTAATCCTATACAGTCCAGAAAAGAAGAATAAACCTGAATGGAAAGCAAAGCTGCAGTTGGGAGAGTGTTCAGATTCTTTCCTCGCAAAGTGCACAGGACAGCCATGACTTGCATGGTTTCATCTAGAGATCTGGGCCAAACACCAGAGACCAGCATCCCCAGGTTCAGATTCCCAAATGTTTCAGCACAGCCAGAGGTGTCAGCCATGCCCTCCCCTTGCTTGCGTCAGCAACAGGGAGCTCTGAACACGACGTTGGCAGCCTCATGGTGTTCTGGGACAAGGCCATGCTACTTCTGTCACCAGCCGCGATGGGGGAACACAGCAGCTGTCTGGGTCTGCAGCACGGTGCCAGCCCTGAGCAGCACCATTTCCATTGATCGGGACAGAAGCTGGAAAGCAGCTTGGAAACACAGCAGTGATCTCTTCTTAAGTGTGACTGAATGGTCATTCCTCATTCTAGAGCTGAACTAAACATCTCAGTTCAGCATCTGTCTACAAATAAAATATTAGTCAAACAGTCAGTGATTAAGACTCCCTCCTACTACAGCTGCAAGATAGGACCCAACTGTCATGTTTTCTGTGGAGGCTGTAACTGAAGCGCTATGAGATGTATAAAAATTGTGTCAGTTGATGGGCTGAATAAATCAATGCTAGCTTCAAACTCATACCCACTCTTGGAATAAATTTGCATTAATTGTTGGAATGTGGATCCTGTGATCTTAGAAATCCTCATTTCTTTATTTATCCCAATAATTACATATGTGGGGGCCATTTAAACATCTGGGTGTCAACAAAAGAGTTATAAATACACTAATTAGAAGAAATAGGTTTATCAAATAATAGAACACTATTTCCATTGATTTCAGCCACATCACACTGTGGAATATATACAGCCCCAAAAGCTAATGTATTTCTGTGAAACCTGAGCAATCAGTGGTGAATGTGCTTCCTCAGCAGGACAGATTGCTGAAAAAATACAAGCATATAGTCCATCAAGAATTTCTAGCACATACCCAAAGTGGGTTACAAACCACTTTTGATTGGTTTAGTTTCTAACAGCATGAGAGAGATTCCTGAAATGCATCAGAGCAGTATTTCAGCTGTATTTATTGAAATACTCAACTAGCACTTACTGCATTGGAGACTTCTGTTCACTTTCAGAGGTAAATCGGATTTGGATTAAGCAATTACGTGTATATAAATCAGTGCAGTGCTGAACATTAACACAGTTACCCTTGCGAATGCTCCATCGCTGGTGGTGGTCAAGGCCAGGCTGGACAGAGCCTTGGGTGGCATGGTTTAGTGGGAGGTGTCCCTGCCCATGGCAGGGGAATTGGAACTAGATGATCTTAAGGTCCTTTCCAACCCTAACTATTCTATGATTCTATTTTCTGGATGATCTTAAGAACTTCACTCTGTAAAGATCAACCAACAGGAAAAACTAAACAAAATTTTTCCTGGAGTTTAGGAGACTCAGAAAAAGTTCTTCATTACTTGTATATACAAGTACAGAGCTTGATTTGTTTCTGCATTCTTTTGATACAAAACAGTTTGAAAAATTCTGGTCTTCTTCCATAGTTTCAGCAGGGAAAACTGGTATATGACAAACAAATGCAACTTACCTATGGACTGGAATAAGGCCTGCATTTTAAAAAGCATCTCATGCTTTTGGATATGGTTGCTAAGAAAACTGTTAACTCCACTTAATCCTTCTTCAAATAACCTCTGACCTCCATAATCTCTGGACTATGACACCTGTTTTCATGTGCATGAGATCAAAAGGACACCTCTTGCTGTTAAGCCTGTATACTCCATTGTACTGTAATAAAAATGAAATATCAATTGAGGCATCACACTACAGGCTTAGTGTCAGATAAATCAAATCAAAAGCTTTTGGTCTCCCTCTTTGATGTATTGGTTGTGAGGTTTTCCTCAACCACACAGGCTTTGGAAGCCCAGGAGGAACACAGAGCAGCAGGAAGATCTGAAGAAGGGAACAAGTCGTGTTATAAACATCTGAGGGCCACAGGCATCTTCTTGTGCATCAGTCCTTTCAGCAACACCAAGGGAATGAAAGGATGAATAAGAGGTAGAGGGGGTTCCTTCTGCACACACCTTTGTACAGTGAAAGAACCATTATACTGGTCAGCTCCAAATACTGGCCCTAAGGAGAGAAACAGGATTTGGAGGGACATGTTTTGCTCTGGGAGATGGCTAGGGAGAGGTACTATAATATAAAATTCCAACTGTCTGCAGGAAGAGTCCAGGTCTTTAGTACAGAACACACGATTTAATTAATTTGACAGAGAAAAAAATACATCCAGATACATCAGCATGTGGCTGTGTACATTTACAAATTTGGTTTCTGAAACTGTGGCACCTAAAGAAAAGAACTGTGAAGGCTGCTGGGGTTTGCAGTGCATGAGTAAATAGCATTAACTTCTTCCCCCACTGTCATGGACAGAAAATCCATATTCGAGCCCAGAATCAGATTAGTTTAATTTTTCCATTGCTTTCCTGCTGTCTGGCTCCAGGCAGCTCCCTGCTCACCGCTCAGTTTATCCCCTCCGAATTTGCTGCGGCCTTCAGAAAGGCCTGCTTGCACTGAACAAGTACGAGCACAAGGCAAGACGCTGTTTGCCTGCAGCACATGTGAAGTCCCACTCTCACCATCACTTCTAGCAAAGCTAAACCCAGTGCCTCCAAGAACAACTTGGGAGGCTGAGGGATAGTGTTACCACTCTAAGAAATGTCCTGATGTAGAGCAAGGAGTGATCATTAGCTGATGCCATTACATAGACTGTCCCACTGCAATAAACGTTTTTTGTACACCAATACGAAATTGGACACAAGGAACTTTTTACTTTCCAACGTTTAAAAGTGATTTTCACATACCTTGGGGTGGCCATCATGCCTGCATCTGCACCAGGGGCTGTGGCCATGCTGCAGTCCTACCAGCAGACAGCTGTGGCCTTCTGCATCAAAAGCCATCTGCCACCATGGCGTGGCCTTGGTGAGAAAGGGAGCTGGCTCCTGCAAGGGCCCCTAGACCACAGGCACTGGTTTGAGCACAGTGCTGCCCTGATGCTGATCAACAGCTTCCAGATTCATGCCGAGTCTGTCAGTGGCAAAGTGCTACTCACCACTGTGTGCTGCTTTCTCACACTTTGCAGGAGCCTCAGTGCCTCCACTGCAGCCGGGAGGGAGAGGAGGAGAAGGGTAGAAGGGAACAGCGGTTCCCACCAGGGCACAGCACTGACACAGCATCCTGAGCATCTGCACAGCCTATTCAGCACTCATAATGCCCAGGGACAGAGCAGGGAAAGCCTCTCCATGCAGAGATAAACATCAGCTGCAGCTGAAAGCCTCCATGACCCCAGAAGGGAGTAGAGGAAGGAATGAGAAACCACCACCCTTTCTTTTGACTGGGATTTTTCCCCATGTTTATTTACTTGGTTATGGTACGTTTCAATTTCTTTAAAATTCCTAATTTTAAACTTCTATCTTTAAAAGTAGTAACTGAATAAGTAAAGCACAAATATAAAATACAATAAACATGAATGGAAGAAAACCAGATGTGAAACAGCGACACAGAACAGTAAGTTATGTGGATGGCTACCTCATTTGCTTTTGTTCGCCGCACTTTTTTGCTCCTATCCATAGTTGGCCTCACCAGTGACCTGGAGAGGTGTAAACGCTGTTTGCTTTTTCATTTCTCCCAGAAGAAATTGATTTTTAATGATTTACCTCTTCCTGTTTCTGTGATAAATAAGGCCTCCTGTAACCAAGCACAAGTCTATCCTGAGGAATCTGTGAAGCAAACAATGGGAAAAAAGTACCTAGTATCTAGTCTGTCTGGGACTAACAAATACTCTGGAAGAGAAAGAGCTGGTTAGAATCCGAACATCCTGTATTTTCAGATGAAGGGAAAACAGGACAGCCGAGACTTTACTGAATAGAAAAAGAGAACAAAAGCTGTTGCCAACATCTGCATTTGTGCACAACGCTCCAAGAACACTTGGCTCAGGGCTGCCCTTAAAAGTAATGCCCACATTCATCCTCCAGAGCAGGGGGAAATGCAGCAGCAAAAACACCCCAGGACTCCTCCAAGGCTTTCACTCACAATAGTGGGCCGGACACTGCTGTACTGCAGCCTGGTATAGAAATATCCCAAAGCTAATTTCCCAGAAAACTGCACAGTATGGCTTCAAGTTGCACCAGGGGAGGTTTAGATTGGATAATGGGAAAATTCACGGAAAGGGCTGTCAAGCACTGAAACAAGCTTCCCAGGGAAGGGGTTGAGTCACCATCCCTGGAGGTAGTATAGATGTGGTACTTCAGGATATGGTTCAGTGGTGGACTTTGGCAGTGCTGGGTTAATGGTTGGGCTTGATGATCTTAAAGGTCTTTTCCAACCTAAATTATTCTGTGATTACAGAACACCCATCAATGCACTGGAAATACAGAAATAAATGCCACAGTAAACTGGAGCCCTGGATATTTATGAATGCAAAGAAATAAAGACTTCCCCACATCATAAGGTCTTTTTAATTAGTTTTATAACTACATATACACTTAAAAAGAAAATGTAACCCTCATCATATCACATTGATAAAACAGTGTACACACAGAGTGCTTTAACAGAAGTTGCACTGTATACATTCTGTGTAGAAGCACCGTTGCCTATTAATGGTGTCTTGTGCAGGAATTCACTCATCATGAGCCATATTTGTATCTGGAAGTTCAACACGGTGGTTGGAGAAGCCGCCTGAGCCACTGGGCACTCTCATCTAAATATACCTGGTCAAATACAGTAAATAATTGTAATATCCAATAATTGCCAGATTAATTCAGATTAGCAGCAGAATTCTGTCACTTCATTAAGAAGTTTCGTTCATAAGTCCCTTTTACTGAAGTGCCTTTGTGGGCAAATTCTTAAGCAGTAGTTTTTAAAACTCAGAAAAGAAATGAGCTATTGAGTAAATTTTGAGACATTAAATGTATTTTTTTCTCCTGGTTAAGCCAACCCATTACCTACTGTAGTTCTCATTACACTAGAAAAATCAAAGGAGCACCTAAAGCTGCTAATGTCCACTAGTACCTCCAAGTAAATGGTGTCTATGAACATTTCCAGTGGGTTGGGGTGATGCTCAGCTCTCTCAGGGTTAGGCCTTTAGTAACCTCAGACTGCAGAGTGGTTTCCACAAAATATTGAGGATTTCTGTCCTTAGACCTGCCTACACTCTTCCATTGAGATCCTCAGACTTCTAGAGCTTGCAGCAATGTGTTGAGCTGGATAAATCCTTTCCAGAGCTGACTTTGAGTTATGAGGTTTTCTGCACTCGCAGCTGGGCTCAGTATTATAAAAAGGAAGCAAAAACATAAGAGATGACAATGGAAATGAACATTAATGGATACTATCAATGTAATTTTGTTTCAGTTAGAATGAACAACAAGACAACTGTTATACATGAAAAATTAGCTTTTATTACAAATGTTTAGTAATAAGTAATGATGTTTCAAAATTTGTTTACTTACTACATCTAAACATACAAAGTCAGAAGCAAACAAGAAATTGCTTGGTTAAAATCTTACGGTTAACTTGTCAGTAGTTGTATCAGATTTCCTGCAAGGCCTGCTTTTAAAATGTCGTATTTATTGTACTATCAGTTATCCTTTACAGATATGCACATCCTCCAGTAGAGGTGGGAAGTCAACAACATGGATGATTTGATTCATTTACATAAACAGAAGAAAGAAAAAATAAGTCCTATCTATCTCTCAATATAAAACCTGTTTCTTTAAGTTACGCTTGCACATAATTTACAGCCCAATACACTGGCTTCTGAAGCCAAGGACAGCTCGTACACTGACTGCAGCGTGCACCGTATCAGAAGGGCAACATTACTGACTTAATTTTAACTGTGGAAAGTATTCTTTGGTCACAAATGTCCAATATCTCCCAGATTACAGTATATCAGAAGTTACTTCTCACCCATTTTAAGTAGCTTGTTTACCCTTCTATTTCATTCCATGGCTCTCAGAGTTTTCTCCTCCATGTATAATCCATACCTCTGTTTATGCATGCACACCAAATTTGAGTTGTTTCTATGCAGACAGATCAGGAGTGAATAAAATGTTGTTTATCTTCTGCTATCTTTCAGATGTCAGACTGCACCAGCTCTAGCCTGAAACAGCCTTTTACTGGAGTCTCCTAGACAGGCAACTCATATTTAATGCACTGCATTACTAAGTTTTCAGAATACATAAAATATGCAAATTTTGATAATTTTATTACATTGCCTATTACACTGTAAAGTCACATTATTAAAAATCAAAGTCTATTTTTTGGTGGGAATAGTTTAAGAGAGTAAGGGAAAAGAAAGCTGCTAAAGATGCAAGCAAGAGTGTCTGGACAATGACACTGTTTAAAAGGCACACCAAGAAAAGGCAAGCTAGGTTCCTCTCCTGATGGTTTAAATCTGTTTTATAATTTTTCTTTTATATATAGATATGCATATATGTGTGTATACCTACACAAATACATGTATGCACACACACCTTTGAGTTTTTGAGAACAGAAAGTTCAAGAATTAGAAATCCACTTTAAATAAATAAGAACCATACCAATGGCGGGTGTGTGTGCTGTTATTTTTTGCTGCATTATGAGTATAATCTAATGACACTGTGATATGATTACACCATTTTTTATTTCCCATCATTTCACCTAAGACTACCAGGTGCATTTATCTTGCCTAAAGTAATTTTTTCTGATCTCCTGTGTTCTTGCTTCTTCATAAGGGATGGTCACAGTTCAAACAGTTGGGGTTTACATGTCAGAGTGTGGCATGTATGCAAACGCACAGAATGACAATGGCAACAATGGCTATATGCAGCTCAAACCCATGTACTGGTCCCAGCATGGCTGTAGTATGCTGATCTTGTAAAAACTTCTGGTTTCCTTTTGCATAAGTTTTATGACATAATGCACCGCTTCCAATATCTGCACCACTCCATCTAAATGGTCCACGTATGATGATAGTAAATATGAAGAGGTATGAGATGATTACTAACTTCCAGAAAACATTTAACAGAAGATGCCCACACAGTAGTCACCATTAAAAGTTTAACAGCTGACGGTTCAAATGTAAAGATCTTTTCAGCTGCATTATTTAAAGAAGTATGACTATCACAGTAAAGTTATTTACACAGAAGGCAACAAGAGTAAAGGTATCAATAGAGAACACAGTAGATTGTTCAGAAAGTGGATCACATTTTCTGCTAAGTCTGAAATATTTCTTGCAACGTTGTAAATTCTACCTGCCAGACAACCCACAATATAAACCAGACAGAAGAACTTGCAAAAAGATACCGAGAGCTTGAACCTGAATTTCTGTTCACCAAAATCAATCAGCAGACAACTACAGGAATTTTGAATGTCTAGTGATTGCAAGACAAAACCCACAGAGGACTGCAAAACATTGCTTCTCTTCAGTATTTACTAGATATAAGTATTCAGTTCATTTTCTTTGGCTTTTAAATTACTATCCTTTCATATCTATAATATGAAACCAAACTAAACACAAATCACTAATAACTGCCCTCTTCCCTGAAAACAGTGATAAAAAAATTAAACGAATCAAAAAAACCATTTTCAAAAAGTGTAGCTGTTACTTCATTATAAAACTACAGTGCAAAAACAGTTTTATACTGGTCAGAATTGCAATAGCAATTGGAAATTTACACTGAAGGAGTGACTGCAAGTGTTGATTCTCCTAAAGAAGAGAAAAATCAAAACTGATTAGGCACTTGTTTTCTTGTTTAATGAAGGATCATTCAGTGTGTGAAAAAATGATAGAAATACTCTCTAAAAGAATGCTCTGTAGCGTAACAACTGTATTGATCAACTACAACCACAATCCCTGATTCAGGAGAGCAGAAAAACATGTGCCTATTACTTACGTTATGCATATATCCTACTGATACAAATGGGCTGGATACATGTTCAAGTGCTGTCCTGAGTTGGGAAGCCTGCTGAAATTGGAGTTTTTTAAAAGAGTGGTGAGCTTTCCAATTATACCACAATACTAATTTTATCTAATCCAGCTCTGCTCTCCACAATATTGTCCTAATACTTCCTAATAAAAAAAGAAAACAGGCATAAAATAAATAGGATAACCAAAGATTATGTAATAAATATGCTACCAAGTGGGAGGAAAATCCATTGCAACATAAGGCTCTGTAGTGTTGCACTATTAAGAAATTGCTCCAGGTGCTCCAAAACACAACCCCAAAGTACAACACCAAGTTACTACTATAGACTTGAAAAGGATTAAGAAGTAACAGATTAAACTCCTATTTCATTAAAGATTTAAAATACACACCAGTGTTAATGTTTCTCTGCCTCTACAGAACACCACATGTATGCTCTTTTACAGCTCCAACTGTAATTGAAGGAAAATTCAACAGATTGGGTTTTGAAAACTCTAACAATCAAATTCCTTCAGACTTACGAAGTGTCCACACTGACTCATAGTATTATCTCTGAACATATAGCAGACTCAGAAATTTTGTTGTCTTCGTTTCTTTGCATCCATAGCATCTAGGATAGGTTGCCTCTTTGCAGTGTACCTCTGGCGAAGCTCTTCAATTTCTCGTTCCATCATAGGGTCCAAAGCCTTTAATCGCATCTGTAATTCTTCTAAACTCAGATTCTTTAACTGTAAAGCAAGCAACAAAACAAAACAAACAAAAAAAAAAAACCCAAAAAAGATTAAAACCTGTTTAAAGCAAAACCGAAAAACACTACCTCTCATGATCCCTTAATTTACAGTTGCATTGTTTTTACACACTTTGAGTATATGTATACACATATATAACTGTTTATAAAATCAAAAGCCTAAGAATGCTTGACAGTAAATAATTTAACAGCATATGAAAACAAAAACAGAGTACATTTAATATAAGCTATAAAAGAAAAAACCCACTTTGCAAACCTTGCAAATAGATTGCAAATAAATAGAGGGATGGATCCGAACTCATTCTGCTGAAAAAAGCATGCTACAGTACACACAATTATATTCATGTATATAAATTATATTGCTTAATGAAATACTTCTTACTGAACTGCAGTATCTTACGGAAGCCTGAAAAAAATCAGACAGCTGCTGCAATAGTCTGAGAAGTATTTAGAGGTACTTTCTGGTAAGCATGACAAGGCACCTGTCTTCCTCAATAGATTGCTGCCAGAACTAGTCAAAGCAAATTGCTAACAGAGTGTTTAAATAATACACGAAATAATTTCCTAAATTCATAGGAAGGGGAGCAAGTTACCTTTGACCAAGCTCGCCTTTCTAAAAATATTTTCTCACAATGTTAAACAGTTCATTACATTTCATCCATTAAAAGCGATGGGTCATTTAACAAATCGTTTTGCTGCCTTGATGGATGATGCAAACAAAGGCTGGAGTCCTGCCAAGTACTGGGGCACATCAGGCACTACTGCCCCAGCTGGTATTGCAGGGAAGGATCCACATTTTAAGCATGTTCCTTTAGCTGGCCTATGTATTTTTTCCCTGATGAAGTCTAGTGCCTCTCTCTGTTTCTCTCTTGTCAGAATTGCCTAAGTGTGAAAAAAATCAACAAATTTCAAATAGCACAAATAATTTCATCCTAGGAAAGGGATAATCTATATTTTGTTTGCAAATATTCTGTCATCACAAACAAGCACACCACCTAACTCAGAGGGGGAAACAGAAAACATTTCCTGAATCAACCTACTAATGAGTCAATACTTTGTTCATGAATCTAGGGCAGTCTTCCATCAACACAGTCTGATCTGTTCTCCCTGAGGAATGAAATACTAGTTTTGATCTTTATTTTTATCAGCATCTGAGGCATATAAACTAGCAACACATATTGCTACATACAATCCAAACCCAGCATTACAACTTCTAATAGACTACATTGTACATAGACTCATAGAATAGTTTGGATTAGAAAGGACCTTAAGATCATCTAGTTGCAACCCCCTGCCATGGACATAGTAAACAAATAACCTAAAGTCCTAATAAAGAGGGAATGCAGATAAGAAAATTGTAGAAGAGCATATGGAGGAAGATAAGCATTTTCATGCAATGTCATTTTAACCGTAAGATTTGTAATGAAGATGAGAATTAAAATCCAGATGTCAAAATAACTTCCAGGACCAAAGATCCTGAGACCTGTATGAGCCTCAGAGACCTCAGATGTGCTCAGCAGCTCATCAACCTCTGTCTCAATGACACCTTTCATTTTTTAGGAGGGAAAGAGCTGCCTCCCAAGGAATTAAACAAACATAATCTAGTATTTCTTCCATTTGATAAATGCAAGAAAGGATGGAGAAAAGGAATCGTAATGCCTCAGTCACCAAGACTTACAGAAAAACACCTTTTCATTTTCTGAGAAAGGATTAAAACCCCCCACCATTCTCTTTCACTTTTGTCCCACTGGTAAATGAAACTGGCACGTGACTCATTTTTCAGTGAAGACACTCTTTCAGAGAACTGTTGGAAAGATTTGCTGTATAATAAGCAGGGATTACACTGCTGATTCCTCTGTTTAACTGATCCAAACAAAGCACAGATAAGAGAACCAATAAACCCCTATTTTTTTAGCGCACATGACAGGGAAATGTATTTGGGACTCCACAGACCCACGAACAGTCTAAGAAAGGCAACGTGAATAATCCCATATGCAAGTATTTTGTGAGAACTGCCACTGACATAGTGTCCTACCCACTCTGGGCCAGTGTGGGCAGCCATTTATTCCCTCGCAGTCACCGCTGTAGACATCAGGCTTAAACTGCACACAAAAGGCTCCAACTGATGCAATCACATAATTATCCTGCACTGAAAACCACTTTTTTAATAGATTGTCAAAGAAGAATGTGATGGGTGAGTTGTTATTTAAATTTCAATCAAGAAACAGAGCCAGCAAACAGAATTATATATTCTTTAAAGATCACAGACAGCTGGGGGGGAAATCAGAATATAAGGGGAAAGAATTTTTAAATCCAGATATTAAGAATCTTCCAGAATGATCTCAGCCACATCACCCAGGGAACACAGGGTGCCACAGCACTCGTGCATGAACGGCTGATGCTCAGGACATTGAAAAGAAGATGACAGAAAACGGACATTAAGAAACTGAAAACACAGTTATGAAGGTCTCCTCTATCCAACATCAGATGCAAAAACCATTTAATCAGCCACAGCTGAATCTAGATGTGTGTGTCCGTGCACATATGTGTCTCCTTGAGAAATTTAAAAATACTTCTTGCTTTCTGTCTGTGCTTTAGATAATACCTTCTTAACCCTAAAAGCCTGAAAAAGTCCTAACACTGAATGCAACAGCAAATGTACCAAATGAGATATGCACAAATAACTCAAGATACTTATTCCTGTGTAATTTATTCCCTTGCATGTAAATATTTTGATTCGAATTCTTAAAGCGATACAGCTTAGCACTCATTTACTTGCCACTTGCAATTTTAACTGCCATAAATAATTTCCCATGTAGTTTGTTGCTGTAACTACTAGGGCTACCAGTGTTAATGGGAAGGGAGTGGAGAACATTCAGCTGTGCAAGCTACAGGAATTCAAAAAGGCTTTAAATTACATTTTGATAGCTTTTTAAAAGCTGTAAACTGTAGCAATTCAGTAATCGGGGTAGTGCAATGATCGTTCAATTTCTGCCACTCCAAACAATGGGATCAGTCCTGTCCTTTTGGAGATCAAACACCCACAACCACACAACAGATGGCACTCAGGGTAAAGGTGGGCCGTCTCTACGGTCTTCAGTGAATGGAGTTTCTGATAAAAATGTACCTGGTGTAACCTATCTCGAACTTTTACCCATGGGACACCAATCATCTACCTCCTCTTGGCTCATTCTTCAAATTAGCCATAATAGGGTTAAAGACTTTTCCAAGACAGACTACAAGTAGAAGTTAAAAAGCAGCAGCTTTTTAGCAAGCTTTTCTTAATGTGACCATCCTCATTAAGCTGGGATGCAGTAAAAAAAAAGAAGTTAGGGCAACTCTGAGCATGAAGTGATCCATTTGTGTTCAAAGCACAGGTCAGAGCTACAAGTGCTCCAGACACAGGTGCACTCCCCTTATGTGAAGGTGGCAGGAACTACTGCTAATCGCTGGGGTTTTAAGAAGCAGTAATTAAGTTTTGTAGCTGAAGGAAAAATAACCCAGTATTGTCATGCAAAGTTGGCTGAATGCAGTGCAGTTTAGCATTTCATCAGAAGAGTATTTCCTATGCAGAAAACATTCTTATTTTGGTCAATACTGGTTTCAGTCAATTACTTTCTTTACATGTCTTCAAATAGTGACACAGAAGGAATTCTACTGACACAATCACCTCCCAGAACCAAACTTCAGAAAGGGAACTGCAACAGTTTTTACTTTTTTGGTCTCTGTGTGTAACTTCTTGCACCCCAGATGGACCAGATTCATTTGGAACAGTATATTCAGCAAACCAAAGAATAACTACTCACAGTCAATACTATTTCTGCCTGCAGGAGGACCCACACAGTACCTTTCATATTTTGTTCACAACCCTGGTCAAATCATACTGACAAAAATTCAGACCACAATGGGCACTTGAAAAATATATATGTGCTCCTGTCTAGAGACCTGAGTTCTGTAGCAATAAACTGAAAAGGAAGGACATACAATACAACCAAAAATGGACTCTCAAAAGCCATCAAGTCAAAGGGTGCAATTCAAATCCCGACTACTGGCTTTCACCTGTGTCCAGCACAGGAGTCAGGAGGAAGGACATGCATCCAAGATACTCAGTGGTGCTTCTGGTCCATGGATTTAGGTGAAGTGATCTGTAAAAGAGTCTGGAAGTCATTAGCCACACTTGGCCAGCACCTATCTGTACTTATCCAAACTTTTCAGTGGACAAAAGCCAAAGTTTTGGTGGATGTAGCACACTATAATCTTAATCCACCCTTGACAGCTAACAGAGGTAAATAAAAGCTCTAGACCCATGATGTTTTCAATATGATAAAATTAGATTTCATTAGTAATTCCATAATGCATGAGTTACCATTGCAAACCTCCAGTCTATCAAACTAAATTATGGAACACTGCCGTTAAGCTGGTGCAATGAAAACAAGCAAATGTAGTTTCAGGGTTTAGGTTGTTAAGAAAATAGATATTCAATCAAAAAATAATGTGTATCAAGTTTGTTGTGTTTACTTGAAAAAACAAATTCTTCCTAGCAACTGCTTAAATGAATCTTACAGATGAAACATGCCCTATTAAAGGCCTTTGATTAAAAAAATATGGATTGTTAATACTGTATTCTGAGTCATCTATTTTCCCATCTGCTAGTAATTCCTACAATATGAACTATCAACAGAATGGCTAACAACAATAATTGCAACGATGGCAATTGCAAAGTGGGTTGCCTATAGCACTTTCTAAGATTTAACCAGTGCATACCTTGGATGTTTTCTATTGTTAGTGGCCTCAGGTAAGAGAAACTTTTTCTATCCAACTGCTCCCTTCCTCTGCTGAGCAGAGTTTTCTTTTTTACTAATGGAATAAGCTCCAATGATGACTTCAAACTCTCTCTGACCAGTATAAGAAGTCAGACTTGAGTCAGGATCCAAAAGGTACAAGGTGGGCCTTTCTGACCAATTTTTCTCATCTATGAATTTATATCCCAAAATTTGTGAATCTCACTTATGTAGTACTTGTCTCAGGCTTGTGTGCAAATACTCCACAGTTCCTGTCATCTGTTCAGCTGCTCCCGTGCAGCAACAGGGGGAGAACTGCTCTGTTTGCTTATACAGCAAACCATGCTGACCTCATACAAGCAGTGTCAGGCTAAGAGCTGTCTCAGACACCCACCCTCAGACACATCCGAGCTCTGACTTGCTGCCATACCCACATCCCTGCTGTCACTACAGTGGGCAAATCACTCACAAGAAAACAAACTTTGTTGGGTGATAGACTGAGAGCATTTATTGCAGGATGTTTCCTTGTTGCAAAACACAAAACATGGAGATGTACTAATAAAAAAAGGACCTAATTTATTATCATTATTTTTGACAATTTATGTAAGAAAAGGACCAACATCCTATCTTTCAAAAGCCAAAGTTCATTCCACAGGACTACGGTTTAAACATTTTGGGGGGCAAAATAAGCACATAGCACTAAGAGAAAAATATAGACAGACAACTTCATGTAATTTTAAAAAGTCTTTTAGGGATAAAATTGCATATAAGCATCCCATTAATCCTATTTTCACTAGCAGAATTCTTTCAGCTCAGACATAAAAACTACATCATTTTAACAATGCAAAGCTAGATCTTAGTCACTATCATCAATGTTTTTCAGCTCTACAAGGCTTTTCTTAGCTTCATACAAAGTCACACTTCAATAGCAAACCACTAAGGGGTAGGAAAAAAAGTAGAAACAAAAGAGTTTTCAGTAGCATTAGTGCACAGTACCATTTGCATACGCTTGTTGAATACTGCCCAGGGCTCTCCTTTGAGTACACTGAGTACTGCCAATCCTAAAATTCAAAAATCATGAGCTGAGTCCTTTACTTTCATTAAATTACCCTTAAAAAAATAGATTCCAAAAGGGTTTTAGGAGGAGGGAGATGTCTTTTTATTTCCCTTTTCATTTCTGAGTGACAAGGAGGCAGCCAGAATCTAAACGCTTCTGCAATTAAAATGGCTAAAAAGATCAGGGGGAAAAAAATACCTAGTGGCCAAAAATTTTAACGAGCAATCCCGACTACAGGAACTGAAGTCTAACGAAAAGCACAGATCATCGTAAACAGTGTAGAACAAGCAACAGTGCAGTTAGATATTGCAATTTTACCCAGGTCCTGACAAAACCAGTCACAGCGTTTATTAATGCTTTATTATATCCTAAGGAGTTCAAATATCTTTTTCATTGTTTTTTTATCAACTGATGTTCATATATTTGTGAGGTGTATAACTGTCACTAAAATAAACAGAAGAATCTGAACACGGGGAAATAAACAGCAAGCAATATATCTCAAAAACCTGGCAGCTAGTAAACATCTATTCATAACCACCTTTGAGATCAAATCTTTACTATCTGATAGAGAGTAAGTTTAATAAATTTAATTTTAAAAGCGTACAGAAGGAAAAAATCCTACTACTCCCTTTTTCCAGTGTAATTTACAGAGCCTATTGTTACATTACATGCTTACAATTGAGTCTACCGAAGCACGACACTTCCAATTTGCTACCACCTTCTCTTCAGAATTGCATCACCCATCATTTTTAAAAATTACTTTTCGAGTATCACAGGCAAAAATTCACAGTTTCAAACGCCTCAGAGAGGATTGCGGTGGGTTTCTATATACTGTGCTTTTTTTCTATACCAGACATCTCAAGCTTAATAGCAGTTAGCCCTGAAAAATACTATAAATGTTTACTGGAGCTCCTGACAGAGTAAATGATCTCAAGCCTAGGAAAAACATTCCATCTGGATACTCACCATGCGATTGATTTAAACTTGATTGCAAATACAACCACACAGTGCTGATAGCAAAGCTGATACCATACCTGACCTAAAAATACACAGGATTTATACCCAACCCTATCTGCTTTTGGAGAAAAAAAACCCCAACCAAACAAAACATGGGAAGAAAAAAATCAACCAAACAAAACCACCCCAAAAACCTTTTCACGTATTACTAAGTAACAATATAAAGCTCTAAAACGTAAAGGAATTTTCTAGCTAGAGCTTTTAGTATATTAAGTACGTAGAATCAAAAAGTCAGCATTTTATCTCTATTCATCTGTAGCTCTCCAGAGCAAGTGCTTTTAGTTGTCCTTCCTAACGTGCTCAGTTATCAGCAGGTACATTACAGTGCCCTTGAGTTCAACCTATCACATTTCAGCAAACTGCAGTTATCATTCAGCTATATAAACCCAAATGGCACCTTCATATTCAAAAGCTTTCTCAAGTTAAGGCTCTGCCTCCTTGACATCTGATTCTCCTATGAGAGGGTCATTTTTAAAATGTTCAGAAAATAGCAGTTATTACATTTTTGTAAAATTCTAGTAACCTACACTTAAATGCAAGCTGCACTGAGAACAAAGATATAAACTATTTGGAATGAGAACCATGTTAAAAACCAGAATCACTTAGTTAAGACCCCAAACATCCTAAAGATAAAATAAAAAATATGTCCCTAGTTTTGTTATTTTGTAAATGTAAGTCTCTATGCAATTTTGCATTTGAAAAGTAAAGACATAAGTAACAAGAAATAAAAGTCCTGAGGTGAAAGAGAAAGCTGTATTAAAAGCTTCAAATTCCTGAAATACACAATGATATCATTTAAAGCTGTTTTTCTTCGATAGTTCAGCACAGATTATTTTAGAAAGAAAAACGGGAACTCACTTAATAATGAGTTACGACACAGCAAGATACATACATGAACAGAGATAATCTTGAAGTTAAAACCAGATCCACAAGACTGTTTAACCTGAAGAGCAGTGGAAGAGACTAGAAGAATTTTAAACCTCAAACTTCAGTGCCCCAGTGAGGTACAATACAAGTGAATCTCAAGTTTCTCAGAAGTACAAAACGTACGTACTCAAAACTAAAACAAGACCGGATAGAGCAAGACTAAGTTTTCCTAACAGGAAAAGTCTGTTGGAGGAGAGACGCACCCCTCCCAACCTAAAAAACACACACAAATTTATGTCTTGTTTGCTGGGCAAGCTTGACTTAGTTATATTCTTTATAAGGATGAAAATTCAGTTTCAAACAGCCAATTCAGAAAGGATCTAGGAAAATAACACATCATCTTTAATAAATGGAAAAATTATAGACATTCTGTTTCTTGGATTTTATTTCAGGCAGAATGCATTCTGGTAGTCACGTACAAGAAAGGATGGGTTTCAGCCACTTTTGGTACAAGATGGACAGGAAAAATCCTATACCCCTGAACGGGCAATTCACAGGCAACAAAGGGCCACGTTTCTTAATCCTGGAAGAAAGAAGAAAATAGAACAAAGGCAGCAAAAAGACAGTAAAACTGAGATATCAGTTGAGAGAGGCCTGCCAGACATCAGAAAGAGCAGAATCTGAATGCAGCAACTGAACAAAGCCAGGGCTAAGCAGAAAGATGCAAGCTGTTAGACGCAGCAGCGAGAACAAGATCCCTGCCTCAGGAAAAGACATGCGGGTTACCGCCTTTGGAGAGAATGACAGCCAAGCCTACCTGAGCTCAAGCACCAACACACAGCCTGTGGACGCTGCACAGAGTCACAGTGATTGTGGAGGGAGGAAGCAATCCCCCAGCCCGAGGCTACCAGCATCTTTGCTAGACAGCACGGTTCATTTTCTGTACAACTTTAAAAATTCAACAGAAGCACTGTTGGCTTTTAAAGCATATGTATCAATCTGTAGTTCCTAAAGTTTTTGTTATCCCTTCCTCACTCATTTTCTGGAAATCTCCCCTCTCTCCCATCGAACAGCTTGACTACCTATCTAGTTTGACGTGGTTTGCAGTTTTCCTGAATACTGAAAAAACTCAGATTTAGGATCCCAACAACAGCAGCACGGCCCTCGGTCCCCAGACAGCAGAAGGGAACAGTTCCATTCCTGCATCGCATTCAGCAGCTCACCAGCACAGGGGCTGGAGATTTCATTTGCTTATGACAGCTTTGATGTTATGAAAACTGGTTTAAATTGTTTAGGAAACGTTTTTATTGTGCTCAAGAACTGAGCAGATTTTAGAAAAATCTCTTTACATCTTAAGCAATAGTTTATTAACTCTTCCTAATGCCTTCTATTGAAGTCTTAACAACAAATCATAACATATACTGCAGTTTGAGCCTGTTCATTAACGTGAATTTATTTTTTCTTTTGCCAAAAATGCACCAGCTCCACATTTGTGAAACAGAGCTTAAACAAACACAGACTAACAAAAAACTTATAATAAACCTGATTAAATCCACCTTATAATGCTCTAAATCTAGAATATCTTGCTTCTAATCAAGACTAAATTAGGTCTAAAATAAGTGAACAAATACAGAAATTGACAATCCACCACTTAGCTAGCAGCTTTTAAATATACAGTGTCTTTTCCTTAACAGACATGTAGTAGGCAACTCTCACTACAAGAAATACACTAAGAAATATCCTGAAAATACAGAACAAGATAATAATTGATAATCAGTCATGTCAGAACACATTAATCAAGAAGCCCATGCACCAGCATACAACTAAAGCAATACTAAATTAAAAAAACCCAGACCACACATTTTAATGAACAAGAAATCCAAGTTATCTCAATGCTGAACAATGCACTTAACCATAATAATCTCATTCTATTACCTAAAACACGATCCACCCTGTGAAGTGTGATGCTCACTCTGTATTAGTTTAGAAACTCCATTTATTCCTTGAACAAAAGTCAGTGATTCAGTGGCATATTCACTGAGTTCAGAACTTCCAAAATCATTTGCCAAAGAAATATTTGATTATCGAATATTTTGTCTGACTCAAACACCAATGTGGATCAAGCCAAAAATTAGCACATTTTGTTCTTACCTTCACAGTATCCACAGCGTTTGATCTGTTTGCTTTGTCACAGAGTACAGAACAACACTAGTTCTTATGTTTTGTTGTTCTGGGGTTTTTTTTAATTATTATAATCTGCAGATCTAGTTGTGATTTATTACTTAGTGCAAACGGGTACCGTGCAAGCTTTTATGCCAACACTACTCATTAACCCCAGTCCCAATTTACAATGCTCACTATTCTACTTCTGCAGCTCCGGAGTAACTTATGTCAACTACATAGCCCACAACTAGGGAATGGTATGAGCACTGCAAACCCTTACGATGTGACCCAAATCTCAGTAGAATCTTTCTGGCCTCTCTGCTTGGTTTAGCGATTAATCTTGAGTGATTATCTAGGTTTCAATTACGTTTCAGTTTTCTAAACTTAAAATCTGTGAGGAAAAGGAAAATAATTATAAACTCTTACTTATTGTGTAGTACATCAACAATGAAAATGCTACACGAACTGCAGTTGCACATCTGTAATGCTCAAGTGTCTGTAACTTTCAGATCTAACTCCCTCTCCAGAAGAACACTGTTGGGAATTTAATCTAGGTTTTAAAATTGATTTAGTATTCATGATTTGGAAACTGAAGTAGAACCAAGGGCCTCATCTATATTACTTCCAACCCTAACTACCAGGGCAGGAAATAATGAAAGTTCCCATCAAGCTCCAACTCATGCCAAACAATCCATCCAGCACATTCCTAGACTATATAAAAGGATAAGGAAAATGTGAGCCAGACAAATGCATTCCTCAAATGCAAGGTGTCAGTACTCAAACAAAATCTGTGTTCAATGCAGTCAAGTGCTATACAGCTCACAGGCTCATCTTTAAATAAAATCATGTGTTTCACAACTGCACTTTCAGAAATAATTAAAAGCCAAAGAAAATTTGATTTCAATTTACAGTGCCTTATAAAAGCAGTTCAATTGCTCTGACCATTTTCAGAGTAGTGCTTTTCCAAACTAAAGATGAAAATATAAACACTGAGGCTATTAAATACTCCAGCAATTTACTTAGAATACATCACTGGGGTTTCTGTTTACAGAACATCTATTCCTCATTGTGGCTGGTATCCTGTGTTCAAAGACAGAACCCTGAAGAGGGACAAAGTACAAATTAATGGGACTGGTCACATATTAAGTGGCATTCTTCAGAGTTGATAAGAATAGAGGGTGGGAACAACTCCCTCATCACCAACAGATCTGATGAATATGCATAAGTAGAAACAAATGCAGGGAAACTTAGGTTAACACATGTTTAGTGTCAAAAAGACTGCATATCTGTCCTGGACTTTCTATATGAAATACGAATTTAGCCATGCACACTGATTACTTCTTGATCCAGCTATTGCACATATCTGGATATAGGCATTAGGATTTATTGTTGAAGAAATACTACTCTCAGAAAGACATATAAATATATAGCATATGTTCTTGTATCAATGCTAAAGAAATTCACCTTATGTAGCAGAAGGATGCGGGGGGGGGAAATCCTGAATATCTTTCTAAAGTCCACATACTGTCACTAGCAGAAAACAGCACCAAATCAGACAGTTGAAAACCTGGTATTAACATACAGCAACAACTTCTAAGAAGCTCAGAAATGTAATAATTTAAAGAGTCCCCAGCACTGAACTCCTCTCCCCTTTCCATCAAAAAAAAAGATATATTTTCACTTGGAAACTCAACTGACGACAGAGAAGTGGCTTTTGGCTTTAAGCCACCATCTTCTGAAAAGCTGTTACAGCTTTGAATGCAAGCTGCCTTGTTGAACTACCATACATATTAAGCAGCAGATTAACTAGCCAGTTCTTTTCTCCCAGAAGAAACAAATTGCCAGCTCAGGTTTGGATAGGCAGAAAATTATACCTCCTTTTCTGCTTACTGTCTTTGAGACTTGCACCACTCCTGATACAGCTGGAGACCTTGCATTCTTATGGTCTGAAGTCAGAGTGCAACCAAAGACTAGATGTCTTAGCACCCCATCATCAGAGAAGTTACACTAATAATTTAAGAATACTATAGACATGAAAAAGGCAGTATTCTGTTGTTTTGTTGGTTTTTTTTTTTTTTGCCAGCACTGAAAAGGTAAGGATTTCATTATAATATTCCTACTTAATCTCACACACAAACACATGTGCACACAGCTGAAATTACAAATACCGTTGCAAGTTATGATAATTCACAATGCTGTAAAATCATATCAGAGGAAAAAAAATAATTTTAGTGGGTTATTTTGTTACAGTGAACGTCAAATTCACCAAAGGCTCTATTAAAAGGCACAATGAATGCAAGTTATGATTTCAAAATACTTTAAAATCCCAAATATATGAAGAGGTACTTTAAAGTAGTAACATAAAGCATGTTGTGTACCTCCACAAAAAAATGTGGACCTGATCCATCAGTTCATTTTTTAAAATAAGTCATTTTGATTACTTCCATTTTCTTTAGTGATTTTGACTTTAAACACTCATTCCAGGGGTACTGGCTTCTTGCAGTCCTTACCCATTTCAAACTAAAACCACACTCCTCTTGCTTTAAACACAATCTTAGAGAAATACCTCATTCTGTTGTTTTTAACATTAATACCTCTAAACATTTTCCATTCTGGCAGTTCGCACTTATGCCATCTGATGGTCTGTACTGCACAGGGAACCCTAGTTAATTATGAACTAAATGCCTACTAACCTGGTTGATGATGATGTTGCTAGAATGCCAGTGACATTTAACCACATCCTGGCATTAGAATAACAATAGCAAAGAAGTACTTTCAGTAACTTAATAATTACTCCTACTTCCACAAATGCATTCTATTTATACTCTCCCAAATAGCATCACAGCACATAACACCTTGCCTAGAAGCAGCAACACTGCAAAACTACAATGTAATTTAATTGTATTAATTTGCGTAACTATGCTGAAAATATTTCACCTCTTGCTCAGCAATTTAATATGCAAAATTTTGAAAGCAATGTTGCTTGAAAACAGACAAATTAGCTATTTATTGTTGCTATAACAACCATAGAAAATTGTGTAAGAAAATAGGGAGCAACGAAGGATGAAACACCATAGAAACAGATAAGAATAGAATAAGTTGTGTCAGCATTAGCCTTAAGGAAAATTCTAAGCACAAACAAGTTCACAGATGAAAAGGTGGAAAACCAGCAAAGGGCAGTTAAGGTGGGGAAATCAAAAGAGGTAGCTTTATGGCATACTGCCAATGTTCTCCAACAGATATTACCTGAGGGTTAGTTGAAAACTCTAAGAAAACTAAAACACATTTGGTAAAAATTCAGCAGAGATTATGACAGAAACTTGGTTTGGGTTTTCTAAAAAAACCCTCTTGATTATAACACCACTGCTGCAGTGTTGCACGATATAAATAGTTAAAAGCCCTCAAAACCAAAATACAGTAATAGCTAAGTTGCTGCCAGTTCTACATGGTTTTCTAATATTCCCTCCAGCAGAAGGAACTAACAATTGACTTAGGAAGTTATGAAGGAATCCAAATGTATGGATCTATTTTCCTGTAGGTCAACCCACTACTGCACTGTATAATAAGTGTAAACATTAAATGATATCATTTCATCTCTGCTCCTCACCTTTCTAAAGACCTTTCAGAGAAAATATCCTGGAGCCTGAATTTTGTTTAACATGGAAGTCATACAGGCTGGGTAATATGACATTCCTACCTACAAGCAAAACATCTTTAATGCATTTATTTCTCCTAAAATAAAAACTAATGTTATACAGATATCTCTTTATCAAAGCTACAATCAACACATGGACCAGTCAAAATCTAAGTTTTATATACAGTGGAAGAAATAATACATTTACAGCTCTTTGTTCAAAGAATTAACAAAGCCAAAATCGATCCTCTCTCTAGCACAACTCATTTTTGGATGCTATCCACTAACTTTTATTGAGAGCATAATCAAGAAAAAACACTTTCTTTTCACATCTCTCATTTCAAAAAGGGACAATAAAGCAGATGGGATTAAAACTGAGTTCAAACCAAAGTTGGTAAATTCAGATTTGAGTCAGCAGACATACGGAAACCATTATACAAAGAAGGGAATTCTTGCATAAAAAAAGTGAGTTCAGGTGAACTGCAACTAAACCAAAGACAAAAGTCTTGGGAACAGTCTAAAAAAGGACAGACATTAAGGAAGTAGCTTCATTCTACACTTAATCTGATCTAATGACAGGAGGTAGCCAAAAGGGTGAGTCCTGCTATGTGAAACCCTCAGGCTCCCGACCACTTTCTTGCATAACATCTACTAATTTTGCAACAGCAGGGTGAGCTGGGAGAGAGCGGAAGTGAGGACAAGAGGGTGTCAGATGTTTTTTGAGCATGCCAAATGGACTCAGCTCTCTGGCTACCTGACTGCTATGATCAATACAAGGAGAGTAACAGAAATGAGAAGATGTCCCCTTCTGACATGCCTCTCTCTTTCCATAATCCCTATCTCCTGAATAAGTCTGCGGTAAGATGCCACCCATCCATCCCTGATTCCAAGCTACAGAAGCCATGGTCAAGCCACCAACAGGCCACAGACAACAACTGACTACCGACCTCAGCCGACACATCAGCACAGGTATTATCTGGATCCCTCTTCTCAGAAGCAACTTATCGTTCGCAGCAGTAGTACTGAAACTTGTAACAAATTCATTTCCTTTGAAACCTCCACCTTTGCCAGACTTGGACAATACTACTCAAAAGCTGTCAGGGTAAACAGAACAATCACTTAAGTCTCATTTCCTCATGAAACAGACCAAAATAATATACAGCTAGATTGTACAAAAACCTCTTTGTACAATAAAAAATGTAAACACCAATACGATTTAAAGTTTAACAGAAAACACAGCAAAACTGAAAATCCCATTTTGGGTAAGTATAGGTTGGGTAGTGGGAATCATAAAAATCTATGAAAGGTGGCTGTGCTTTTATGACAAAGTGAATAAAATTGATTTTATACACTACAACTGCTAAATCGTATAAAATATTTCCCCTAAAGCTCTGGCAATGGGATTAGTAGTTTCCTCAGATTCAGTCTCCAAGCAGAACTGTAAACAAGTAATTTAAATACAACAGCGAGGGATTCTGCAGGACTAGGGGGCAACCAACACAGAGGCTTTTCTCTTTCTGGTATTCATAGCACTTTTGAAGAAACACAGGGATAGCGTATCCTCAGCACATTTTAGGATTCATGCTATATTTGACAGCAAAATAATAAGACTGCCCTACCTATACCAAAACCAGCAAGGCATCTGAAAACACAACAAGCTGTAAGTGAAAAAATAATACCAGCGAGCTAAGCTTTTTTACCAGTTATTTCTTGTAGGTTTGGGAATAGTAGACTTAGAAAATTCAACTGTAAACTGTTTTCTTACTTCACAAAGCTTTTTTAAAATACAGAATGCACAACAGTAAATGCTGTGGTATGATCACCTGACATTATCAGTAGGCTACACAATACATGATTTTGAAATCTTTATTATAACATCATCCTTCAAAATAAGCTATTGCAATAATTTATTAAGTTTTTTATTTCTTCCTAACATAAATTAAAAATATCATTAGAATATAGAATATATTATTGCATAGAAAATGCAATAAAAGCAATATAACAAGAATATAGTACCACAGATTCTTTTATTCTCCATATAGATTCGATCTTCTCACATTACAAAAAAGAATGTCACTCATGCCCAATAGTGGATGTAGATGTGGATCTACTCCAGCACTGCAGTTATACAACAATGAAATCCAAAACCACAATCTAACTCATCAAATGTACTTCTAAAAAGCTTTCACACCCTTAAAGAGGAAGAAATACCATCTCTGGAGAAAAAGTTTCAGGTGTCACTGATAGTCCACCCTTTACACTGCTTCAGTGATACCGCTGAGGTCCTGATCTCTGTTCAGTTAACTGCTCAGACAGCCTCTGGTTGAATTTGGAAGCATTCAAAAGCTGCTGTCTCAGAAAAGCCTCCAGCAACTTGGTGTCACATCCTCCCATCATTGTGCAAAAGCATCACATATCAAAAACATGACAGATTTAAAAGCAGTGTCTCAACAGCAGAGTCCACAACTATTGTGATAGCTCTGACGAACATGCAAGACATTCAAGAAAAATGTTTTAATGAAAATATGTCAATGAGGAAATTGCTATTTCACTCAACTGTAGAATTCAAATGTCATTAAAAACAATGTAACTAATTACAGCAAAAGTTTCAATCCCAGTCTATTTCACCAAAAAGTGAATGTTTATTAGGAAATTCTCTGTCCTACAAATTAAAGGCATCTGTGGACCTACTGAATATGAAAATGAGACCAAAATAAATTCTGCAAGAATTGCAAAGTGAGCCACTGCATATCTTACTAAAACTCTCCAAATACTCAGATTATACAATACTGCAAAAAAAATGTCTTTTATGCCCTTTTACTGATAAGGACTATAACACCTCATTCAGTTGGACTTCATGCAATGTAACACATAACACAGGTCAAAAGGCGTTACTAAAAGGACAGGCCACGATTATTCCCCACCTAAAGCAGCAAAACAAGGGCAGTGGGGAAAGGGAGGTTTTCACTTACTGCCATCCAGGGCAGTACATGGTCAAGACCATGTGATAAGCCATCACAATACCTATCCTGTAAGGCAGATGGCTTTTCCAGAAACAAAATTTGAAGTGCAGTCTAATTGTATGTAGATCCCCTGTACCGCATCATCATGACATAAGTGCTAATTTAAAGGATTTTACTAGTTTCAGCTGACTGCTTTGAAAAATTCAAAATTGGAACAAGTCTGAGGTGTCTACTGCTAATGACAAAGCTCTGACTGAACATGGCTCAATTTAACCTTTAAAAACGTATACTGTAAAAGCAAAATGTCACTTAACATAAGCCTCCCATAGGCAAAAAACTAGAAGCCTTCCTGTACTCAAAACATGAAGTCACCTAGTATAGCCACTCAAGAAGGAAGAAATAGAAAGGGAATTTTGGCAAGGAACAGAGACAGAAAACTCTTTGTTTATGATTCCTACAATTGTCCATCTAAGATATGAGCTTCCCAGAGCATCAGTGTCAGGATGAGATTGACATTTGCCAAAAGCAATCTTAAGACACTTACTGACCTCCTGAGATGTCTCCTGTAGATCTCCCTAAATTGATACAAAGTCCTATTGTACTTACAGCAAAATTATATCTCTTGCCTGCTTCACAAGCAGACCATGGCTGCTATTAACAGAAGTAATGAAAAGCAGCATTTTTACTCTGTACTTTTTTCCCCATAAATCAATATATACTTTTTTTTTTTGATGTACAAATGGACAAAGATTCAGCAGCAACCACCACAGCAAGCAGAAAAACTTCCTTAAAGAGTGCATGAAGGATGCAAGACATTACTCATACACAAAAATAAATATTCCATGTTCATGAATGCATCAAACACAGCAACTGTCGTTAAAATTTCACCAAAGGTTAGTTGTGATCATCGACTGCCTGGCACTAGCCACCATGTATTTAAATGAGTACAAGACAAAACAAAGCATGAAGTTTGCTGGCACAATTGGCTAAAAAAATGAAACTACTCATAAAAAAAACCCATATGGATAAGCCAGAAAGCTTTCACTTGAAAACCTGACACTTACTCAATTGATAACCACCTGCATACAAAGTTCTTGGCAGCTTTAAAATACCTTTCCCTCCCCTCCCCTCCCCTTTTATTTTTAAGAATAAAATATTCTTCCAAGTTATCTCCTATCATATCAAGCACAAACATGCTTTCATTTAACTTCAAGAACGGAATGTGTCTTATTTTAATCTTTCACCTTTGTTTGGTTGAAAAAACTTGTGTTGCTGATAGTAAGAGGCAAACCAGATCTTATTTAAAATATGATTTATGCTATGTGTTTATATATTCTCAGGAACACTGCATTCCAAATTGATAACTACTTGACTGTGTGGGTTTTGGTTTTTTTTGTTTGGCTTTCTTCTCTTTCGCTTTTATGCTTCTAATGTAGTCAGTCCTGCAAAAAGAGCTGGCAGGATCACCAGGCTCCTGAGTCAGTAGTTTCATACACTCATTCAGGCACTTATTTCAATTTTTAGCTGAAAAAATCTAGTATGCATCCCAGTAATAGACAGAGGCATTCCCATGGCTCTGGCACCAACATCCACTTTTGCAAAGGGAACTGCATATTCCCAGACAGGGATTGCTGCAGGAGCTGCACAGCTACAGACCCTGCACATATAGCTGCTGGTGTACGTGTGGAGATACTCTTTCTTCCAGTGCCTTGTCAGATCCTAGGATACAAGCATATGTACGTATCAACTTCAAGACGGACACACACATGGTGGGTGCCAGCTTCACTGTCCGGTCTGCAGAGGAGCATTGGCAGTTCCTTTGGTTTAAGAGAAGCATGGGCAGCTGCATTAGGTTATCGTTAACGACAACAGCTCCTCACTGCCCATGTACATTCGACCACCCTTGCTTCCTTTTTGGGATGGGCTTTGCAAAGTACAGCATAGACCAGTAGCTTTATTTTCCAAATTAAGAGTAGGATTATTATGGAATAAGAACCCACTGCAATTGTTTGGCAGCAGGTCCCAAGAAATTAATACTTTTGTGGATCCAAGGCTGTCAGGATAAACAGTAAAAATAATGAATTTGTTTTACAGTAGAAAATAAGGTTAAGGAAAAAAACCAAACCCATGAAAAGTAGGAAACAGGATCAGTTATGTAGCAGTAAACATGAGGAAGGCAAAACCATGAAAAAAAAATAGGGGTATTTTTAGAAAAATAAGCAGTAATCTGACATGAAAGTAATTTCAAGCATTATCACATTCCCATAGCTACAGCTAAACCAGCCCAGCAATACCATGGTACTCCTTCTTCCTCGCCTGGGAATTTAACAAGCCTAAATCCTAAAACAGATAATGAGATATCAACAGAAGATTAAGAATTATCACCTCATGCTTGTCACAGTTTCTGAACTTGCTGAAATTCTGGTCCTACCTCTACAGAAATACAAATGGCAAAAGGAATTATCCAGCTATTCTGCGCAAGCATTCTGAAATTTTTCCCTCAGGAAACACAGCATAAGCATGAAGTTCAGCAATTTGCTTCTGGTAAGTGCACTTCCACGCAGCTGGCTACTCTTGATAGGCCTTCTGAGGCACCTCTTCCATTTCTGGTCGTTTTTTCAAACAGAGTGAAGATGTCGATGCAACCCACGAAGAACAGCAGCCTCTCACTAAAAAGCATTTCCACGTACACTGTAGTTCTAAAGAAAATGTGTAACTAAATCTAGCTCTTAGAATTTCAACTGCACAGAAACACTCAAAATACCAAAGCCCATGAAAAGAAAGTGTAGACATTGTTCAACAAAGTATAGATGTTCCTTGTTTCACCTGAATTCAGTGATGCCAATTTACTGGTCCAAAAAATCAGTCCAAAGGGACTGATTTTAGAGCATGGACTTCATTTTCTTTTTAAAATTTAAAATAAAACAAATAACCAACACCATCACCCAAAAGAACCCCACAGAAACCAAACCCCAAAAAACAAATGCTGCACAAGCCCCCACAGAGCCAATCACATATCACTTCTGCAAGTACTAGCTTAAACTTCATGCACCCCTGAAGCTTTGGACTATTTTAATTTTTGAAGACAAATCTCAGGGATTTCACTTACATATATGAAATGGAAGCAGCACACTTCAGCTTATTTCTCTTTGACTTAACTTTTTGTAGAATACACGTAGTATGAAAAAAAACCAAACCAAAACCCCAAAACCCAGGATGCTAACCCTAGGATATGGAAGACCACAAATTTTTCCTGGTTAAACCAGCTTCCTCTGCCCTGATCTGGTCAGATCAATAGTTTACATCCTGCTCCAGCCCCACACTATGGGAACCGCAGGGCACCCAGGAGAAATTTACACAGGTCAGAGGTGCAGAAGCAATGAATATCAATGCTGATAGATGAATTCTGCCTCCATCAAGGTTTGATTACTGTAGTGGAGGTACAATGGTGGAGATATGTCACCACTGTGCTACACGGAGTGTTTACAGATCAAGATATTCAACTCTCTAGTACAGAAGTAGTTAACTCACTTTCAATTATTATATGATAGAATCATAGAATAGAATCATAGAATAGTTAGGGTTGGAAAGGACCTTAAGATCATCCAGTTCATGCTTTGAACCAGTTGCTTGGTACCATGGCTGTCAGTGGAAGTTCACCCTAATTAACGTTTTGCAGAGTGCCACATGGGCTCTCTTGCTACCTTTTTTTCTTTTATCCTTTTCTTGTTTCTTTTTTAGACCTATGCCATAAAATTGTACATTATATATATTTTATTTGCACTCAAATCCAACATTAGGCATGGGAACATATTTCTATGCTACAGGTACTTTTGTGAGAATCTGTGAGTAGTTTAATTTAAAAGCCATGGACAGCAACCTAAAGCAATTTTTGACCATGCAAAATGTTTTATAAATAGTTCCATGTGCACTGTTCATCTGGAGCCTCACTAGAGAGGAATAATGACCTTGTATTTCATTCTCATTTACTCTGAATTAGCCAAACCTTGTGTTTTTAATTACATACTTAATACACCTGGCATGGTCTAATTACAGAAAACAAAACATCATTTAAACAAAAGGTGACCTTGAACTTAGTCTATCAAAATACTTTTCAGTTTTTAACGAACTGCCAAGACACGCAATAGCAATTTTCCAAATGTGATCATATGCCTTTGGAGCAACAGACTCACTGCATTAGGAAACATCTGTACACACTTTTTATGGCTTTCCTCATTATTAACGCAAATCCCTCTTAGATTTCAATAGTACTATAAACAGTTCTATGGGTAAACACGAAGTTCACACTACTGATATTTTTAATGTGTTAGACCATACTAAATCTAGATTTGACAAGCAGCAGCCTGTTGAAGCTGAAGTGACTTTTTTCAGAAACTAGTGATTTTGTATGGAGTATTGCACCTACGAACAAAGGGAACGTGATGTTATAGCAATGACAATATGTTGCAAAAGAGCCAAAGGGCTTTGACACAAGTTACTTCCATTTTTCACTTTGACAAAGTAATGCCAAGAAATTAGGAATAGCATATTTAATGAAGCATCTAGGATTTAGAGTCAACAGAATGTAATGGCTACAAAAAATTCGATAAACCCTAAAATTTCCATAATATAGCCATCACATATTATTTTACATTATGGTTGGGAGGGTTACATTGCAAATTCATATTTAAGTACAGGAATAATGTAAGTACATTTTCTCCTCATAGGTTTTTTGCACTTGTGACTTTGGTCATCTTTACAGCCCTAGCGCTTCCCAATTCAACATGCCAGAACAGTGAAGATACAATGCTTTTGAGGTAAACATGTCCATAACAGTATTAAGGAAATGCAGGAATTAAAATTTATGCATGTTGAGCAAGTATCTATCAAACTACTGGCTAATTCATAAACTGCTGGCTTTGAAAGATGTACTCTTATAATCTTTATCCACATTCTCTATTACTGACCACTGTGTACTTCTAAAACAGAATATCCCAACGCACAAGCAGGACAGAAGCTGCCCACTGGAAATTTGACAATGCTTCAGCATGAGAACAGATTTCTATCACTGCTGAGACAGCCAGTGTTTTGCACATAGATGACAAAAGTGTTTTGCATATACAGTAGGTCTGAACAGGTAGATGCTTGTTGAAAAAAAAAAAACAAAATTCATCAATCATTAGGTTACACAACTTCATAAGAAAGTATCCTGAGTGAACAGAGTTCACACTTCACATGAAACCTGATGGCAGGACTCCTGCATCTTATTCCAGCTTTGCTATGAACTCATTGTGGAATCACTCATGCTCTGTTTCTCTGCCATCATTCTCCACTACAAGACTGGAATTAAGAAAGTCTTTCAAGAAATACTCAGATCTGAATCCTTCCCCTCATCATCTCTCAACAAAAAAGTCTCTGGTCAGTGCAATTACACTGCTTTACCTCTACCAGAAAATCCTGTTCTTACAACATAGTCTATGCCAAACACACAAATACGGCACCCACTAATAATACTGTGAAATCATTCGTCATAGGTTCAAACAGTGTTTTATTCCCTTCAGATCTGGCATGGCTATGTTAGCATGAAACGAAGCTAATCCTGTCTCTCAAACAATGCTAGTGACAAACATAACCTGAAGCAAAATTAGTGTGTTACATTAACACAGAGGAATAAAGTCAGTGGTTGAAAAGGTGATCTGAAGAAAAAGCCTTGGAACTACACATGGCAAAATGCTCTAATACAGCTGAGTTCTCATGAACTCCGAAACGAATGAGCAGAAAGAACTGAATTAAAATTCTGTTTTTCTGTAAATCAAAACCAGTTTTTTCCTGAAAAGTACTTCTCCAAGGGGGAGGGAGGAGGAATTACTATTTCACAAGTGCAACACAGGCAACTTAAAATACATATTTTCTTCAATTAAATCTGATCCAAATAAACTGACATGATTTAATGTCTGACCTGTTCAAAGCACAAAGTTAACTACTTTGATAGCTAAAATGACAGCACAAATACGCGTCAAAAATATTGCCAGACAAATCCATGGTGAAAATACTAACAAAATCCTAAAAATCAGTACACACTCCTCTTCCCTCTCCCTCCCCCAGCCCAACCTTCTGTTCTGGAATCAAGAGACAATCCTAGAAGTTCCAAAGACTGTTTCCTTAAGTTAGCATTCGTATTTCTAGTAATGAACTTAATTAACCTAGTGTAAGATACTTTCTCCTTTCAAGCCCTTAATACCAGCCATAGGACATCACAACATAGTCCAAGCAGAATATCATTCACTCCAAAAAAGCAGTCCTACAAACCGCTGGATTACATGAATGAAATACTAAGACTGAAGATAATGGCTCCATCTGTGCTTTCTACACTACACAACTATTTTAATAACACTGGCATCATCCTTGAAGATAAATTCCTTTCTGTCTGCCAGTGGCTAGCCTCTTCCTTCTCTGAAATCAATAATCTATTTATATGGTATCTTAGAATAGTTCACACATGAAACAACAATGGGGTTTTGTTTCATTGGGTTTGTTGATTTTTGGGGTTTTGGGTTTTTTGGTTTTGGTTTTATTTTTTTTTAACTTGACAGTGTGTCTTCATGTTCAAAAGGAAAGGCTTTTAGCTTGAAAACCTTTCCTCTGAGTCTGCCTAGTGACCGTTCAGTGTACAGGGAGAGAAAGTAGTTCCTTATGGAAGGTGGCACATGACTGACTATTCCTATTCCTATTCCCAGAGAACCAGCTATTCCCACCTGCAGATGCTCTTGATTCAAGTACAGAATCTACACATGGGGGAATCGATCATATTCTTGGCAGCTACTAACAACTTGGTTATGCTCCAGAGACCTTCAAAGTAGAAATTAACTCCGAATCTTTATTATAATTACTGGGTTAGGTATTTATAAATTGTGAATATATTGTTTTATTTGTGCAATATTCTCCCTAGGACAGTCACATAAGGAAAAACTTAATAACCTATAGAACTTGAGTAGGATATACCTCCTTGGAGGAGTAAAATTTGTTGAAGATTGTTCAAAAACCTATAACTAGGCATAACATTATAAAATTTTGAACTGAAGATAAAAACCCCATATTGTTTAGCTGTCAGAAAACAGTATGAAACTGTATAAAACTGTAACACAGGCCCCCAAGGAAAATGATGGAAGTACCTTTGAATCAGACATGTTAAACTAGTCTGGAAAAAACATTCAGTAACTCATCTACTTTAGTAGGGAGACAGAAAAGATTATTTAGTAATTCTAATCTATCATTTTTAAGATTAATAGTAGTTTGGACAAGAAATTCCTTACTAAATAAAAACAATGCAGTGGTATAGAAGAAAATAAAACATTGGAATCATTATTTAGTTCCTAATTTACTTTAAGACATCCTCTATATGTATTTGTACTCAAATTACCATGTCAATGCATGTCAAGTATAAGCTTAGAAACGGTTTAAGCCATAAATCACGCAGTTTGCTCACTCATTCCCCCCTCTTTCTTCCCCCCTGCTCCCAGAGGAATGGGAAGGAAAATCGAAAGAATGCAACTCCCGCAGGTTGAGATAAGAACAGTTTAGTAACTAAGGTATAACACAAACCACTGCTGCTACCACCAATAATAATAATGACAAGAGAAATACAAGGAAAGACAATACAACTGCTCACCACCCGATACCAAGCCCGACCCAGCAGTGAACCCCCACCCTGCTGGGTCTCTGCCCTCCATTTTTACATCCTGGTCATGACGTGCTGTGGTATGGAATACCTCTTTGGTCAGTTTGGGTCAGGTGTCCTGTCTCTGCTTCCTCCCGGCTTCCCCTCCTCCCTAGCAGAGCATGAGGCTCAGAAAGTCCTTGGCCAGCCTAAACATTCTAAGCCATAACTGAAAACACTGGTGCTATCAGCGCTGTTCCCAAGCCGAAAGTCAAAAACACAGCACTGCACCAGCTACTAAGGAGGAGAAAAATGACTGCTACTGCTGAACCCATGACACATAGGGAGAATAAATCATTGTTCTGATAACTCTGAGTTGAATCAACTTGTGTGGTTTTGTGACTTGCTTTCTTTAAGTAAGGGGCTCATTTAAACATAAAGGAAAAGTGAAATTCAAGTTTATCTGAAATAAAATTTTTGAAAGTCCACAAAAGAAACCCAGTCTATGTAAGTCACCTTGTATACCCTTTGCAAGAAAGCCATCTATTTACAGTATTTTGGGACCTATCTGTTTTTAATTTGAAGGAGAAAAATAACTTGTACAAAACTTTAAAACTTAAACGGGGGAAGTTTAGATTGGATATAAGGAAGAAAATCTTTACTGTAAGGGTGGTGAGGCACTGGAATGGGTTGCCCAGGGAAGTTGTGAATGCTCCATCCCTGGCAGTGTTCAAGGCCAGGTTGGACAGAGCCTTGGGTGGCATGGTTTAGTGTGAAATGTCCCTGCCCATGGCAGGGGGGTTTGAACTAGATGACCTTAAGGTCCTTTCCAACCCTAACTATTCTATGACTCTATGATTACCTTAGGGTCCGTATTTCCATTTTGTTTGGGAAATCCCAAAGAGCTAAGGACACAGATCTGTGATCCTCACGTAGTAGTGTACTCAGTTACAACATGTCTTTGGAGAAATTCTGCCTGCCCACAAATTAACAGCAGAAGCAAGTTTTCCTCACACACAAGGTGTCTTCAGGGTAACACTGTCTACCCACAGTTTAATGGCAGATGCAAACTACCGTCTAAAGAAATGGTATTATAAACACAAGCTGTAAACTACAACTGTAACGCAGGTAAGCCAAGTTAATGCCATGCTGAATTAAAGGCAGAAACATGATATTTGCAAAGAGGAGGGACGACAGGGTCAAAGGGTGTCAATACAAGTTCTCCAAGAGGCAAAGCTAGAAACAGGCAGATATCTAACAGAGATAAGATAGCTTAAGTAGCTGATAAATACAAATTACTGGCCAGAAAATCTAACTAAATAAAAATTAAGTTTACATATTCACGATTCATATCAGAAAAGGTGATAAATCACACTTGACAGAGAATCTATTGGCAATGTATAGCTGACACAAAGTGTGTTTTCTGTGCAACTTGTGATATGTTACATCTGAGACTAATTGAATACAAATTCTTTGATCTATCCATTCGTTTATTAACTGTTACCACAGTGCTGTGCTCAATGTTTATAGTAAAGGGAAAGGTGGAAGGAACAGAGGTATGAGGTAAATCCATTTGTGTACAAGCACATGGAAGCAATTAAAAAAAAACAAAACCCAAAATAAAGCATTCAAAAGGGGGGGTGCAAGTGCTATCAGTCTTACATGAGTACGTGGAATAGTTTTTGGCTCAGCTTCTTACTTGTGTGGTTATCAGATTACTGGAATTTTACACCTATTGCAACAGAAACAAAGCAGGTGCTAAAAAAAAACAACCCTTCTATCCAATTTCAAGAGCCATCTTCTTTCTATTTTTCCTTTTTTCATTCCGTATGGATATCCAGAGAACTTCAGTTTTAACCAAAATGCCAGTAACTGCTGAAATAAGAGAATGTGAATGTCTACTATAGTCATATTAGCATATAAAAGTATAACTCAAATATATCACCTACTATGTACCTCCACAACTCTGTTGCTCTAATACAGTTACAATTAAAATAGTATTGCCATGGAGAGCATAGCCACAGTCCAGGCTTTCTTCTCATTCTGATCGCTGCTGCTGAAGTTTTTCCCTTCATCTTTGTCCCAGAATGCCTTACTACTGAAAAGAAAAAAAAGCAAACCCCAACCCAGTTCTAAATGCCCAGATAGGAAATCAAAACCATAAACCTGGCAGTGAGACAGAACAAGCATTACAGTTCCCAGTGTTACCAGAAGACTTGCAGCCTCATGATGGTTTCATTATTTTATTTTCTTGCAATAGTGTATGAAGTTAACAACCCCAAAACTTAAATGAGTGGTTATTGTGTAAAGAACCATACGTTTAGATGTAGGATTCTTCAAGTAGAAGTTTCTTCTAAACTTATGTTTTGTTCTCCCTTAATTCTGCTTATTTTATTAAGCTAGTGGATGTTGAAATATACTTCCTGAAATTCTCTGTTTAATTCCCAAAGGGCTTTTTTACTTTTTATAAATAAGAATATATGCCACCACCTAGAATAAGTTATTGAGCAATAACTAGAATGGCTTTGAAATGCACTGTTCTTTGCACAATCCCAGAAAGACCTTTTTTTTCCCTTTAGCCTTTGAGTATATAAGCATATATACTCTAGGCTGTGCAGTGAAGATTGCTGCTAGAAAACGTGCACCCTTGGTTCCTTACATCCAGAATCCCAAGTAATTTTTAACGGGACTTCAGGTAGAGTTAGGAACAGACACATAAATTGACCTTCTTGAAGAAGTTCTGTTACGAGCTGAACCTATGGGTTGACCGATGAAGAAATGTAAAGCGTCAAGGAACATCATGACTGAAGAACCACTCTCAAGAGCAGCATCATGCCCAGAAGCCCTCCATGATGGCACCATGATTACAAAGAGCACATATAGAATTTATCAGGATAAATACACAAGTATCAGGGATAGACACATTTCTCAGAGGTGCTCCAGTCCCCTCATCATCCTCGTCGCCCTCCTCTGGACTTGTTCCAACAGTTCCATGTCCTTTCTATGTTCAGGACACCAGAACTGCACACAATACTCCAAGTTGAGGTCTCACAAGAGCAGAGGGGCAGGATCACCTCCCCCGACCTGCTGGTCACGCTCCTTTTGATGCAGCCCAGGATACGGTTGGCTTTCTGGGCTGCAAGCGCACACTGCCGGCTCATGTTCATTTTCTCATCGACCAACACCCCCAAGGCCTTCTCCACAGGGCTGCTCTCAATCTCTGCTCTGCCCAACCTGTAGCTGTGCCTGGGATTGCTCCCACCCAGCTGTAGGACCTTGCACTTGGCATGGTTAAACTTCATCAGGTTGGCATCAGCCCACCTCACAAGCGTGTCAAGGTCCCTCTGGATGGCACTCCTTCCCTTCCACGTATCAACTGAACCACACAGCCTGGTGTCAACCATGTGGATGAAGAATCTATATTAATGCAGCGTTGCCCTTTTAAAGTGATTTTGGGGTCCAGGTAAGTTGTGCGGGACTTCCTTCGTACACCGCACCTAACTGTGACCTCATTTAGCAGCCTCCTCAGGCTTTTACTGCCATGTTTTCAGCACAATTAAGTCTACTGTTCTGGAACAGAACTTGTATCATATTTTTTTTAGTTACATCTCTGCTAAAGGGTCAGACCTCTGGGTTTGCTTTTGTTGGTATTCTGCGTAAATGTAGTGAGATTTGGATCATTCTTACTATTTAATTAAGACCTTTTTTTCTCATTTTTCCTTTGTCTAGCACTTCTTTCACACATATATCCCTTGCCCTGTATTTAGAATCCATGCCCCATATTTTCCCTTTTCTTTAAAAAAAACCTTATTCGATGGAAAATTGTTTCAAAGCCATGGAGCGCTTACCTTTTGCAATCACTGATATTTATCAACTGACTTAAACTATGTCCTACAGTTTTTACCACAACTGAGGCTTCTTCAGAAATGGTATAATTTGATACGGATGTCTTTAAATTGACCTCCCTTGACATAATCCGAAATTTGGATTGACAGGGCTTTCTTCCTGATGAAGGGATGATCAAATAGGAAGGAATCAATGACTTAAGGAAAATCAAAGGGTAACCAAATGGCGATAAAGTAATAGTGGAATGGTAATGAGAGTCACAGAAATCATTTAGGTTGGAGAAGGCCCTAAAGATCATCGAGTCCAACCGTTAAGCTAACACTGCCAAGTTCACCAGGAAACCATGTCCCTAAGCCGGCCCTTGACTCTGCACTTGCTGGTGGAGCAGCCGCCCTGGTGACCTGAGTGCCAAGGGCTCAGCCCCTGACTGCGCTTCACAGCCAGCATGTGATGCAGGGTCCGTGTCACAGTGGGTGGTGTGTGGCCGAGGGTGCCCCTGCCCCTGTTCGGGCGCACGCAGGCCAGCGGTGCTGATGTCACAGTGGGCATTGTGACCAGTGGCAGGGGCACGCCTATAAAAAGGGAACGCTGGGCACAGTGCAGGTGAGGTGAGGTGAGGTGAGGTGAGGTGAGGTGCAGGGAGCAGAGGGCAGGGACAGGGCTCTCGGGGGCCTGCCGGGGGAGGAGGGGGCTCCACACCGCAGGGCTCTGGGCCTGGGCTGCAAGCTCACCTGAGTCTCTCTTCTCCCTCAGAGGTAGCAGAGGAGCATTTGGAGAAGAAACCCCAGCGCTGCTGGGACAGGGACTCTCCAAACACGCACCTTTGATCTCTGACACGTCCGCAAGGAGGTGCAGGACACCTGATTCGATGGAGCAGGGTGAGAGCAAAGTCCCCCTCCTACAGCCTGGCAGAGGGAGTCTAGGGGTGGTCAGTGCAGGGCCAGGAGTGTTGGCAGGGGAAGGCAGGAGCTCCAAAGCCACCTAGGGGAGGGCCCCTCCTCTCCTTGGCAAGCTGGAGCCAGGGTGGGCAGTGGGCACCCACCGGGACGCCCATGCCTGCAGTGCCCTTTCCTCTCCAAGGCTTCCAGCCCTGCCCAGCAGCCAGCTAAGCAGGGACAGAGCAGCCCTTGGGGGCGATCCCTCAGGGACGTGTACCTGACCCTTCTCATTCCTGGTGGCATTTGCTCTCTCTCATCCAGCATGCGTGCTGTGTCGCCGGGCAGAGGCGGACCCAGACCTCTGTGGACCAAAACTACATCATGAAGGCATCTGTGCCCACCGCTTTTGCCTGGTGAGTTCCTCTGGGGCTGGCTTCATCTTTGCGACACACCAGCCCTGCCACACACCCCTCATCAGCTCCTTGTCTCATCTCTTCTTCAGCTTTTTGCCAGTGAGCTTCCTCAAGAAGAAACTGAACAGGAAGGAGAGATGAGAATTTCTGCTAGAGAGGTTCAACGTGTAGTTGAGCAGGCAGCCCAGATGGTAAGGATCGGAGATGATCAGGGTGATTTGTGCCAGGAGAGGTTTGTGGCTTAGCCCAGATGCCAAGAACAGAATCCCAGCCCTTCCACCCAGCTCTGGGACAAAAGTCTTGCTCCCAGAAACTCCACAGAGGTTCCAGCACATGAGCCCGCTCTGCCAGGTGGATCTGCGGTCTGTGACCCAGCAGTGGCTACATTCTGCTCCCTGCCCTGAGGTGTGGGTCTGGCTGTGGAGGCCCTGAGGCTGCCGCTGACAGGGGGCTGCTCTACTCTTTCCAGGACTGCTGCGTGTGTGGTGAAAAGGGGGCCACAGTCACCTGCTGGGAGAGGGAGTGCAACCGCCGGTTCCATCTCCCCTGTGCCATGGATGGTAGATGCATCACCCGTTATCTCCCGCCATGCAGGTACCTCCTCTCCCTCCCCTCCTCATCATCACCAGGGAATGACCCAGTGCTTCTCATCTCACCCATCCCTTCCCTCTTCCCTCAGATCCTTCTGCCAGAAGCACAGCCCACAGCAGCAAGAGGTGGCAGCTCCAGAGAACACTGCCTGCCTCATCTGCATGGACCCTGTGGAAGGAAGAACGACCTATGGGACCATGGTGTGCCCAATGTGCAAACACGCCTGGTTCCACAGGGCCTGCATCCAGGTAGGAGCCATTCCCTTGCTCTGGGCACGGCAGGCTCTCAGCAGCACCAGACCCTCACTCCCGCTCTTTCTGTTTTTCCTGCAGGGACAGGCTATTCATGCTGGAGTTTCACACTTACAGTGCCCTCTGTGTAGAGATCACAATTGGTTTGTTTTTGAAATGGCGAAAATGGGGATCCGCATCCCCCTAAGGTTGGCATCCTCCTGGCCAGCACTGTGCCATGCCTGGATCTGCGCCAGCAGTCGTGGCCCTCTGCTGTCCCCTGACTCTGGGCTTTAGCTCCAGGGAGGAGGTGGAAACGGGGTGTGGGGGGAAGAGCAGGGAGACCCTGCATCTGCTGTATGCTGGGGCAGCAGGAGCTCACCAATTTTCCTTGCTCCATCAGACCTCCATCATGGGAGGACAACAACGCATACGCAGAACTGCGCGAGAGGCACAGCAGCTGCGATGCCAGGGAGTGCCTTTGTTCAGGAGGCAGAGGAGTGGCAGAGCCAGACGGGTAAGTTGCAAAGCTGCACCTCGGGGCTCCGCATGGGATTTCTGTCTCAGCAAGGGCTTGAAGAAGAAGGGCTGAGAACAGCTCTACTGGACAATCCCATGCTGTGGCCACTTTATCCTTAGAGACATGAATCCATTTCATTCCCAGGCCCTGGCAGCTGTTCCTGTGCCGTTCCTGTGCTGCTGAGGGCATGCATAGACGCTGCTCCAACCTAGAGAACATCCATGAGGCCGGATGGGAGTGTGACACCTGTGCTGGCGTGGGCTCCTGTAAGTGTCAAAGCACCCGCGTGCTCCTGGGCTGTGGCCAGGGGCCAGGCAAGGCCTGGCAGTGGGTGTGGGCTTGGTAGAGCCTGTCTGCTCCAAGAGGGCTGGGGCACCGCTATGGCCTACCCTGCCCCAGGCCTGGGGGCCAAGCCCTTAACCTTCCTGCTTCCCCTTGCAGCCTCCGGTGCCAGCTTAGAGCTTGCTGCTCCCAGCACTACCAGCACAGCAGCATCACGGCAGTCTCCTGGATCTCAGGAATTGGAGTCCAGCAGAGCCAGCACCAGCACGCAGGCAGCATCAGGGCAGACTCTGGGACCTGAGGCACAGGAGACCAGCAGCCCAAGCAGCAGCGGAGAGATGCCGTCAGGACCAGGCCAGGGTTCCCCAGTGCGTGACGACAGCAGCCGCCCCAGCCCTCCTCGGCCTGACCGATGGCGACACCAAGCCCGGGCCAGCCGACAGACACAGACACCCTATACACGGCCCAGAGGACAGCGGGAAAGAAGCCGACGGCCAGCAACACGTGCTGCGAGCAACACCCGCAGCCAGGCGGTCCCAAGGCTGTCACAATGCTCCCCGTCACGTGAAACCTGCAGGCGCAGCACCACCAGGCAGCAGCCATCAGCGGCATCCCGTGGCTCTGCACCACTGCAAAGGAGCAGGAGCAACAGACCCAGTGGGCCCATGCGGGTGCGAGACCGTGCCCGCTTGCAGCGTCGGGCCCAAGCTCCCTACGTACGGCCCAGAAGACGTTCCCAGGACAGCCGCACACCTGCAGCACGAGCTGGGAGGAGCCCCCGCAGTCAGGCTGCGCCCAGGCTGTCCCAGTGCTCCCCAGCACGTGCGAGCCGCAGCCGCAGCCGCAGCACAGCAAGACAGCGGCCATCAACATCATCCCGTGGCTCCAGAGCACGTCGCAGAGGCAGCACCTCAACATCCACCGGGCCTGTGTGGGTGCGAGACTGCTCCCGCTTGCAACGGCGAGCCCAAACTCCCAACATGCAGTGCAAAATGTAATAAACGTAAACTATGAATTTGCTGATTATGAGAGATTGCTAATTGTTAATTCACTTATAATTGTTAACTCGCTTATTGAGCAAGGCTGGTACGAGATGCTTGAGCGATCCTAAAACAAGTAATAATTTGTAAATGTCAAATCACAATACCCTGTTTCACCGATAAAGAATAGAACGCATCCGGGAGGACCAGTACGAACCAATACAGAAATGATGAAATCGAGAAGAAATGAACTGAGCATGCGCCAATCCCATTGAGGTGAAAAGTGCAGCAACGAGGAAGACCCTTACTTCATCCCGGGACCCCTGCCCAAGACCACCAGGAGGCAGTGCGCATGCGGAACAGTGTTGCGAAACTAATTGGAATACAAAGCAAAGGAAAATTTACATGTTGCGACACCTGAATGAATATGCATGTCTTGGTACAATAAATATAGTACATTGTCACTTCTCTGGTGTGCGTGTTGGTGGAGCAGTGACTCCCCGCGCACCCAGCGCTGCTTTGCTTATTACCTCTTTATATTAAATTACAATAAATTACCTTTGATTTTATAATTGGACTTCAATCATTTATAACAATTTGGTGACCCCGACGTGATCTCCAGGTGATTTCCCGGATTGGGTCTTCCTGAGAGGCGCCCCACACATTTTTGGTTGTGGCTTGGGGAGATTCTAATTGGGATTGACCTTCGGAGATCAACGGACAGGAGAGGCAATAAGCAAAAGAATTGGAGCTCCTAGGTAAAGAAGGAAACTGCAGTCTAAGATACCCGTAATTCTGGTGCACGAAGATCCGAACGAAGACAACAGAGTCGTAAGTATAAGGATAAGGAATACCGTTCGGTTGGGTGGGATACGGTTGCCTGCTTGTGTGAGAGTGTGATTGAGACGGAGCAAGGTTCTGAGACGCATCGGAACGAAAGTCCGGGGCGGATTAGGACAAAGCTCCGAAGCGAATGCGGAGGTCTTCTAACCGCGGTTCCAATCTCCCGCAAGGCACTTGGCCAGTGAAGGACCGAAGCGATTTTTAGGGGAATTCGTGGGTGGGTAATAGGTCCTAAGACCCCCTGCAAGACACTCTCAGTGGTAACTAAGGGCTGGAGGAATTGCCATAAAATTCCTGGACCTCATCTTTTAGATTATAGTGATCACTAAAATAGATAACCGATCGGAAGAATAAAATGGGTCAAAACAAAAGTCGAGCTCGAAAACAAGAAAAAAAAAAAAAATTCCAGGAGGGTTATAAGAATAAATTACCCAGAATACCTCCTGACAGTCTTTTAGGGTTGATGATTAAATACTGGGGCTCTTGGCCCTCCCAAGAAGGAAAAAAATAAGGAAAAAATGGTACATTATTGCATAGAAATTTGGGGAGGAAATGTTTTAATTCCACTCGATAACACTGAAACTCCAGACGACATTTATGAGAAGCCTGTACACGTTCATCAAACTACTGGTGCTGCTCCTGAGTTTCTGACTCCTGATAATTCTGATGCTGACCTGGATAGTCCTTTTGACCCGGTACCTGTTGATCCGGAAAAGAAGCCTGATTTATATCCCCCAGATCCTCATGATAAATGGGCAGCTGTAAAGGGGAAAGTAAGATGGGTGGGGGATGCAGATGTATTGTGTGCTTATAGTCACTCTGTGATGTTTATGTATTAAAAGTTGGTAAATATAAGTATGTTTATGTTTTTATCAACCCTTGTAGACCTTTATAGATATTGTTGGCCACTTCTTCTGATGAGGGCTGGCCACTTGCATCAGAATGAGTGTGCATTTTGGTCAGTTTAAAAGCCCAAGCCTCATACGATGTGAGTGAGGCAGAGCCTCTGAGGGGGCGCCCGCTGAGATTGAGCCTGCCACCTTACATTGCGATGACGCTGTTTGGAGCTGGTTTCTTGATTGTCTTCACAGGGTCATTGTACCACATTTTGTCTATATTTTGTGTTTTAAATTTTGTATTTGTGTAAAGTCTGTTTATGGGATCCCATGTGTATGTATGTGTGTGTATGTGTGTTGAGGGCAGACACTGTTTTGTGTATTTATTTATGTAAAAGTTTTAAATGTGTAACAGATTAACATTTCGGAGAAGAAAGGGTTAATACAGAGCTGCTGTTGAGCAGGCAGGTATTTATGGCTACTGCCAAGCAGATGGGCATTTGTAACCGCCCAAAGAGGGGGGAGCAACATAAAAAAGTTATGTGCTAGAGTAAAAACACCTCTCGATCTACTGAAATATCGGAGCAGTTTGTAGAGACACCACAGTGTGTTTTAAGTAACCTGGGGGTGACTGCTAACTGAAAAAAAGGGGGGGGGGTGGTGCAACCACAAGCTTTACCAGCCACCACCCAAGCAGCATCAGGGTGGCAGAGAAAGAAAAAAGAAATGGGCAATGATGCAGCAAACTCCTTGACTGTTAACGCTGTGCAGTTTACTTCTGCAGCTGCTGCACATTCCTGTTTCATCAGAATGCCTTTGCTTTAAGGAAACTCTTTAACCTGTCTTACTTCTCAAGAACTGATGACCCTGGGGAAGGGGTATATTTGTGTCCCCCTACCCACAGGTCCATGGTGTAATATGTGGAGATTTTGTTCATCAAATAAGATGGTGTGGCTGTAATAAAACTCAGTAAGCAGTTTGCTAAGTTAAGCAAGACATGTGTGATATGTGTGCAAATGTTAAAACCACAATGTAAACCCACAAGTTAACAGGTTAAGCTTTTCTGCAACTCCCAGATAAGGAAGACAATATGGGTGTTTACTGAGACGCATGCATGAGATAGAGAGGAGAAAGAGTTCAATCTCAAAAACAGGTCAAGGGTCATCGAGGAAGACTACTAGCTTCATCTTCACGACCCTCAAGACCCTCAAGAGGATGAAACCGCGCATGCTCAAGTTACGAAATCAACGGGGGATGGACTTTGCGAGGAGAGGAGTGGACTACCTGGAGAACGAAACTAAATTGTATAAAAGAACAAACAGAGAGCGAATTGGTGTGCATGTTTGCGGAGCAGAGACTCCCCACGCACCCAGCACTGTTTTGTCTGCTTACCGCTTGCTCACAATAAAACTTTATATTGTCACCCTTAATTGGTTCAGGGTGTCTTTAACGATTTGGTGCCGTGACTCGGATAGAGACATTCCGGTGGAGTCCCTCAGTTGGGGAGGCGCCCCACTCATGAGTGGCCCTGACTGGTGGATTCCCAAACCGAATTCTCTACCGGCGACCCTTGGTTTACAGGTAAACAGACAAAAGAAAAGCCGGCCACCCTATAATCTTTGTGCACGAAGCCCGAACGAAGACTCGCTGGCGACGCGAGTATAAGCTATTGGTGTTCCGTTCGGTCGGGGTGGGATATCCCAGTGTGTGACTGATTGAGACATCCAATTGTGGACGAAGCGAGTGTGGACCTCTCAGTAGTGTGGTTCCCATATCCCGCGAGGGACTGGGCCACGAGGAGAGGAAGCGAGAGTGTGAGTGACATAAGGCACACTGGAAGATGGGACAGAAGGAGAGCAAGGCTTCTGATCCTATGTGGGGTATCAAAGGGAGGCTGAAGTTGCCTCAGATACCGCCGGAGAGTCCTTTAGGACTTATGATTAAATATTGGGATGATTACCCATCTAGAAAAGGAAAAGAAAAAGTGAAAATGATACATTATTGCACGGAGGTATGGGGAGGGGAAACAGATCAGAGGGGACCATCAAACCCCTCTGGTCATCCCAGAGTTACCCCCGTATCCTTCAGAGACTTCAGGGACCCCCACTAGCTCTCTGGAACCCCAGAGACGTATTACCCAAAGTAAAAGTAAAACCCCTAACAAGACCACCTTGTATCCCCTGCGTGAAATTGCAATGGGGGAATCACATCCTGAGATGGGATTTGTATCCGTACCCCTAAACTCAGGAGATGTGAGGGAGTTTAAGAGAGAACTGGGGACTCTATTAGAAGACCCCCTGGGAGTTGCGGAACAAGTGGATCAGTTCCTAGGCCCCAATATATATACATGGGAAGAATTACAAGCAATATTAGGAATTTTGTTTACAACAGAGGAAAGAGATATGATTAGGAGAGCTGGTATGAGACTATGGGACCAGCAGCATCAACAAGGGCCTGCCGCTGATATTAAGTGGCCCCTGCAAAGACCTAATTGGAATAATCAGAATGAAGTGCATAGGGGACATATGCAGGATTTAAGAACCATAATAATTCAAGGAATACGGGAATCAGTACCTAGGGGACAAAATATCAATAAGGCTTTTAGTGAACATCAAAAGAAAGATGAGACTCCCACAGAATGGTTAGAAAGGTTACGCAAGAGCTTTCAGCTATATTCTGGAATGGATCCAGAAACACCTGCGGGCCAGGTGTTGTTAAAAACACAATTTGTAGCCAATTCATGGGCAGATATAAGGAAGAAGCTGGAAAAGTTAGAGGGATGGTAGACGCGAGGACTTGACGGATTGTTGAGAGAAGCTCAGAAGGTATATGTACGTCGGGAAGAAGAAACCCATAAGCGACAAGTGAAATTGTTAGAAGAAGCAGGGAAGAGACAAACCAGGATGTTAGTCGTAGCGCTGAGAGAGGGACAACAAAAAGGTGTTAGGAGCAACCCTGGAGGGAGATCGGAACCCTGAAATTTTCAACCGGCGTACAGAGAGTCCTCCAGAGATAATAAAAGAGAAATGGTCTGTTTCTATTGTGGAGGAAAAGGCCATATGAAACGAGAATGCAGAAAGCGAATAGCAGATGAACAGATGTTCAAGGAAGACTGAGGAGGTCAGGGGCTCTATTTGCTGGGGACCCGAGAGAAGAAGGAGCCCTTGATAAACTTAGAGTAGGTCCCCAGCGACAAGAAATTGAATTCTTAGTAGATTCGGGAGCAGAACAATCAACTGTTCAAAGGCTCCCCCAGGGATGTGAAAAGTCCTCAGAAACCCTCCAAGTTACTGGAGCTAAAGGAGAACCCTTTGAGGTTCCAGTGATTAAAGATGTAATCTTAGAAACAAAAACTAAATTCGGGGCTGGGTCATTGCTGCTAGTGCTTGAGGCAGACTATAATCTTTTAGGACGGGATTTGATGATCAAATTAGTTATTAATTTAGACGTTTAAAATGAGGAATTAAGAGTCAGACTGTGTCCTCTAAAGATATCGGACAACGAACAAATAAATCCTGAGGTTTGGTATAATCCTGAGACAGTAGGGAAATTGGACATTGAACCTTTCTCGGTAACGATTCAAAATCCGGAAAAACCCATCAGGGTAAAACAATACCCCATATCAGAAGGACGATGGGGACTGAAACCGGAAATTGATCGATTGATAAAGAAGGGACTGTTAGAACCATGTATGTCCCCTTTTAATACACCCATACTCCCAGTAAAGAAGAGTGACGGTAAATATAGATTAGTACACAACCTAAGGGAAATCAATAAGAGGACAATCTCCAGGTTCCCAGTTGTGGCGAATTCTTATACAATCGTGAGCCAGATAAAACCCAAAGATTGTTGGTATAGTGTGATTGACTTAAAGGATGCCTTTGGGGCATGTCCTCTGCGGGAAGACTGCAGGGACTATTTTGCATTTGAATGGGAAGATCTGGAAACTCATTGTAAACAACCATTACGATGGATAGTCCTTCCGCAGGGATTCACAGAATCACCCAACTTGTTTGGACAGGCTTTAGAGCAAATTTTACAAGGATATAAGACTGATAACGCAGTAACCCTCATACAATATGTTGATGATCTATTATTAGCAGGAGAAACAGAAGAAGGAGTGAGAAAAGAAAGCATCAAATTGTTAAATTTTCTAAGTCTGCAAGGACTAAAAGTATCAGAACCTAAATTACAATTTGTAGAGGAGGGAAGTCCCACCATATATACCATGTGTATGCGGAAAAGCCCAGGTTTTACATAATGAAGAAGGAATACACGCAGCTTGGGTGTTGATTGTATGTGCTAAGTGCAGAGGTCGTTGGTATTGTTCATCCAGAAACAGACAATCTACCTGTTATAAATGCTATCCATTCCCAGGTAGATTTAGTAGTGGAAGGGATCTAGACGGAATAGAAATAGTTAAGATATTTTGTGGTAGGCAATATTTTGTGCCAGAAAGTTGGGAAATACTCAAAAAAGATTGAGAAAAGACTATTGAATGGTGTATTAAAAGATTCAGTTGGAAACGAAAGCCAAAAGCCCAAGACTTTCTTGAAAGCTGGCCCGTGCTTCCCTGAAGACTGTCTACTGCTGCCGAGAAGAAAACCGAAATCCCGTTGCTCCCTGCAAAGGAGTAGACGAGGAAAGGCAGACATAAAATGTGGGAAATGCAGAATTACGTGGCGGTGATAATATGGGTAGTTGGCCAAAGGGGTGTAAACTACCTACCCAGTGGGACGGAATAGATACCAGAAATGGTAATCCCACAGGAAACCTATGTAAATTCCTTTCAATACAATTTAAGGATCCTACAAATTCAGGTTGGTTTATAGGGAAGACATGGGGAGTAAGATTAAGGGTAGCTGGGAGAGATCCTGGGGCCTTTTTCTTGATAAGAAAGGAATTACCCCAGATTCCCTCTAGGGCAATTGGCCCAAACAAAGTATTAACAGGGAGATTGTCAGAAACTGAAACGGACTTAGGGAACATATCAACGACCTCTCCAAAAAAAAAAAAAAAAAAAAAAAGTCAATGATCACTTCACAAGAGTCTTTATGGAAAATAATGCAAGCCAGCTATATAGTATTGAATAGGAGTCACCCAGAATTAACAAAAAGTTGTTGGTTGTGTTATGGCATACAACCCCCTTTTTATGAAGCTGTTGGAGACATAAGAAAGTCAAAACGGTCTAATGATTCCTCTCCTTCTCAAGGTAATTGGGGACAGGAAAAACCAGGGCTCACCCTTACACAAGTAAAAGGACAAGATAGATGTATAGGGAAAATCCCAAAAGGAATGGAACATTTATGTAACATAACAACAAGAGCAAACAAAAGTGAGTCCCCAGCGAATTGGCTGTTACCAGCCACAAATGCGACATGGATATGCGAACCGATGGGAGTAACTCCGTGCATGTCTCTTAACTTTTTTAATGAATTCCAACACTTTTGTATTCAAGTAATTATAGTTCCTAAAATCATATATCATCCTGAATCCTTTATGTATGACAATAATATTAATCAAGATCATCACCTGACAAGACGGGAGCCAGTTACGGCCTTAACGTTAGCAATGTTAATGATTTTGGGAGGAACTGGAGCAGGGACTGGTATAGCATCATTAGTAAAACAAAATCGAGATTTCACTGCACTAAAAGCCGCTGTAGATGAAGATATTGTAAGAATCGAGAAATCAATTTCTGCATTAGAAAAATCCGAAAGATCTTTATCGGAGGGAGTATTACAAAATCGAAGAGGGTTAGATCTGCTATTGTTACAACAAGGCGGACACTGCGCGGCCCTAAAGGAAGAATGTTGTGTATATGCAGATCATACAGGAATTGTACGAGATGCAATGGCGAAAGTAAGGGAGGGGCTACAAAAACGAAGGAGAGGGAGAGAAACACAACGCAGCTGGTATGAATCCTGGTTTAATAGTTCACCTTGGTTGACTACCTTGTTGTCTCCAATAGCAGGTCCTCTAATCTTGATTATATTGGGATTGACATTTGGACCCTGTATCTTTAGCAAGGTACTAGAAATAATAAAAAGTCGATTAGAAGCAGCACATTTGATGATGATCAGAGCAAAATATGAACCATTAGATCAAGAACAAGAGAGAGCTCTAATTTTAAGCAAAGAAGCTTTACGACAATTTGATGAACAAAATAGGGGTGAAGAGAGAAAGAGGGGATTGTAATATGTGGAGATTTTGTTCATCAAATAAGATGGTGTGGCTGTAATAAAACTCTGTAAGTAGTTTGCTAAGTTAAGCCAGACATGTGTGATACGTGTGCAAATGTTAAACCACAATGTAAACCCACAAGTTAACAGGTTAAGCTTTTCTGCAACTCCCAGATAAGGAAGACAATATGGGTGTTTACTGAGACGCATGCATGAGATAGAGAGGAGAAAGAGTTCAATCTCAAAAGCAGATTAAGGGTCCTCGAGGAAGACTACTAGCTTCATCTTCACGACCCTCAAGACCCTCAAGAGGATGAAACCGCGCATGCTCAAGTTACGAAATCAACGGGGGATGGACTTTGCGAGAAGAGGAGTGGACTACCTGGAGAACAAAACTAAACTGTATAAAAGAACAAACAGAGAGCGAATTGGTGTGCGTGTTGGCGGAGCAGAGACTCCCCACGCAACCAGCGCTGTTTTGTCTGCTTACCGCCTGCTCACAATAAAACTTTATATTGTCACCCTTAATTGGCTCAGGGTGTCTTTAACACATGGCAGCTGCCTGCAAAGTTTCTCAAGCCTCACCATGAGCTGGACAGACGAATGGAAAAACCCAATGCCTCAGCTACAGGAGATGACCGTGAATATCCGGAGCAGAAGGAGATAGAGGAAGAAAGAAACGAATGACTGCAAAACATCACTTGGGAGCAACTGAAAAGTAACAGCCTGAATATGTGTCCTTGTAAAGTAGCTCTTATTAGAAGTTGTGATTTTGTGTATAACACCACCTGTACTTACTAGCCAGTTGCTAATAAGAAACTACACCTTGTATTCTATGGATTTGTCACTTGTAAAAGAGAAGTTAGAGCATGCAAATTTACAGCAGCTGCTAGAAAATGCTAAGGCAAAAGGTAGAAAGATTCTAATACAATGCTAGTGTTATACAGCAGACAATGGAACAAATTAAGAGAGTGGGAGAACTCCACTGATAAGAAATTTCTTTGGCTGGTCCCTCACTGCCATTAACATCTTTGACATGCTGCTGCACCCTGTAGTATACATACTGCTAATGTACTGGATGAACCAGGTGCAGCTCTGCATTGACAACGAGGGGCCAGGACTGAGGTTGGCCAAATGCCTCCTACCACAGTCAAGGGCAAGACTGGGTTGGCCTCTGTGTTTGCCACCAAGAAGAACTTTTAGCTCCGCTGTTGGCTGCAACCCAGCAGGCGTTGAGTGCTGGGGACACATGCCATGCCAGACCTTGATGTGAGAGATGGACTCCCCTGTTATCAAAGAGCTATATAGGAGAGAAGGGCAGGCCAAGAAGCCTATGGCTGGCACATGTTGCAGATATGATCTAGTCTAAATCCTCCATTATTCTGAGCTGCTACATGGTGTGTAAGAATCACTGATATGCCACATGTTATAATCAGATAGAGACAAAAGGGAGAATGAGAGGGGAGACCTCAAATACACGAATCAACAAAGCATTAATAACAATGACATCACACCGATGAGGAACAATCAGAAATTGAATTAGAAAATACGCCTATACTATCGGCCGCAAGAGAAGTGGTTCAAAATTTGAATCAGCAAATTGGGGAATAAAGAGAAAAAGGGGGGAATTGTAATAAATGTAAACTATGAATTTGCTGATTATGAGAGATTGCTAATTGTTAATTCACTTATAATTGTTAACTCGCTTATTGAGCAAGGCTGGTACGAGATGCTTGAGCGATCCTAAAACAAGTAATAATTTGTAAATGTCAAATCACAATACCCTGTTTCACCGATACAGAATAGAACGCATCCGGGAGGACCAGTACGAACCAATACAGAAATGATGAAATCGAGAAGAAATGAACTGAGCATGCGCCAATCCCATTGAGGTGAAAAGTGCAGCAACGAGGAAGACCCTTACTTCATCCCGGGACCCCTGCCCAAGACCACCAGGAGGCAGTGCGCATGCGGAACAGTGTTGCGAAACTAATTGGAATACAAAACAAAGGAAAATTTACATGTTGCGACACCTGAATGAATATGCATGTCTTGGTACAATAAATATAGTACATTGTCACTTCTCTGGTGTGCGTGTTGGTGGAGCAGTGACTCCCCGCGCACCCAGCGCTGCTTTGCTTATTACCTCTTTATATTAAATTACAATAAATTACCTTTGATTTTATAATTGGACTTCGATCATTTATAACAAAAAGACGCCGTGAGAGCAGCCACACGCCAGCACCACCTGCAAAGAGGTGCACACGTAGACAGGCTGTGTCAGAGCTATCCCAGCGCTCCCAAGCACATGCTAGTAGCTGCTCCAGCACTGACAGCCAGGAGTCGTCAGGGTCCTCCTCTGGCTCTCCAGAACGGGACAGCAGCAGCCCCAGCACTGACAGACAGGACGCTTTATAGCCATGCCACAGCTCCCTGGCACCAGACACTGGCACTGCAACAATCGGGCCATGCCACAGCTCCCCCAGCGTGCTCCCAGTTCAGCTGTCACACCCAAACTGCCTACACGTAGCTCAGAAGACAGGGGGAGAGAAGCCAACCGCCGGCACCACATGGTAAAAGGAGCACCCATAGCCAGGCAACTGAGGGGCTGTCCCAGTGCTCACCAACACCTGAGACCAGGAGCCCCAGAACCAGCAGGCAGCGGCCATCAGCAGCATCCTCTGACTCGGCAGCACTGGAAAGCGGCAGCAGCTCCATCCCCACTATTAATTCCAAATAATAAAGAACTCCAAGTATAAAGAGCCCTCTGTTTGAATTCAATGCCTTAATGCAGAAGTCTCTTTCTTCAAATCCTACAAGTTATTTGCAAACAAAGATCACACAGAATTTTTTCTGTTCTTCATAAAGCTCAATAGTATTAAATGTCAACCATTTATTTTCCAGCATTTTGTTTATGAAATATTTTAACATCTATGCTTAATATACAGTCTACACATGGCACTTATTGGCTGCTGATCAAAACATGAGGCACAGAAATCTAATATAAGCTTTTTGATTATTGAGAGTTAGCCATACAGACACTGAACTGATCCAAATTTTTCTCCGTTAAATTGCTAGAATCCTATCTGACAAGTGCTCAGGTTCCCATTTGAATACAGTGAAAAAAAAAAACGGGGGGGGGGGGGGGGGAGAGAGGGGAGGGAATGTAGAAAAAGCTAAACTGGAAAAAAAAAACCCAACAATAAAACAACCATCCTGTGTTCCTTACCAAGCCACACAATGAGGAAATCCTCTTCAAAACTAAGGAGGTACAAAAATTTACTTAAAACAGACTTGCAAAATTCCAGTCGCCCACTCTCCTGAGGCAAGTTTTATTTTTACTTCTTTTCATTACCATTAATCATCATAGGGAAGAGTAGAAGAACAGATTTTGTCTCTTGGTGGTAGGTTTGCATGATACTGTCATACAGATCATTTCACAGAATTCTGCTGGAACCCTGAAGTAGAACACGCACCCCTTGGTGTCAGCATTCAGTTTGGAGATCAGACATTACACACAAAGGTGTGGTACGCTGTCTTGACACTAACAGTGATTCAGGCAACATGGAAACTATTTGGATTACATATCTCCCTTCCCCCCCCCCCCCTTTTTTTTTTCTGTAAGAGAAAAGAGAAGTAAGACCTGAAACTGAATTGGTTTGATGGACACAGAAGGATCATCTAAAACTTGTCTATCCACAACTCTTTTTTTCCAGTATTTCAAAGCTCTTTCTAGGCTATACACATTACTTAGCTATTACACAGTGATCTCAAAGAGGTATATTAGTACAGACAACTGGTTACTAAGGTAACAAGATGTTACTTTAAACCAGCAGTGCTGCCACCGCTCATCAGCTTCACTTATTTCTTTTCTTCGCTCTCCTTAAACTATGCACAAATTACAGACTTGCTGTATAACTGAATATATACACCAGAGCTACACTTCAGTCTCTCCATTCAAGCTAATGAGAAAAAAAAAAGGGGGGGGGGGCGAGGGGTGTTAGATGATGCAAGCATTTAAACTCTATTTAAACTCTTTGGAGTTTCATTCTTTATACTAAGAATTTGAAAGTTGACTGAAATACAAGTTTTAAAGTGTCTTCTCACTAGAAACTATTTTGTAATTAAAAAAATACACTGCACACTGAAACTATTTGACATGATAAAATAAGATGGCAGAGATACTTCAAACTTGAGGGAGAAAACATGGTTAAGTTTTATTGACCGAATCTTGGCTGAAGTATTCCAGAGGCAGACTCATGTTTGGAAATAACAGGTGACTGTAATTGTGAAAAATTGTCAAGGTTACCCAAGGTCTAGCTCCTCCAAAATACTGAAGCTCCTAATAAACAAATTGTATGTCACTATTTTTGAAAGCTTTACCTTGTAAGATCTATGTATTCTCAATGTCTTTTATGATTACAAGCATCAGCTGCCAGCAGCAGCTTAAAAAGCCATAGGAAATAAAGTCATCAGAAACATTTACAGGAGGAGGTCACCTACAACAATCCTCTGCTCCAAGCAGGATCAACTCCACCAAAACCATCCCTGATGTGTATATCTAACCAGGTCTTCCACACTCACAGTAATGGCAATTTCTGCATCCCTCTGAGGCAATCTGCTGTCATGCACTGTAATCCTATTAGACAGTCTTCTTACTGTCCAACTTCAAATAAATTGCTGCAGTTCAAGCCCGAGTTCTTGTCTTCAGACTGCATGTCGATAAGTAAAAAATCTTTAATTGTGTTTTTTACATGTAAGAATGTAAAAACCTTTTTTGCCTAGAAGGGTGTTTTCTGTGCTCCTTTAGGGTACAGAATTGATATAACCTTTGTCAGACAGCACAATTCACCTTCCAAAACTGCAGAAATACAGCCTTGGCGCTTTGGCACAAATGACTCCGTGATCAGAGTTACAGCTTTAAAATAATCCTACAATTCAAGATAAGCAGAAAAGATTGATTCCGTTTACAGCCTGAATAATTTAGTTATATAAACAAACAAATTACTAGGGCTGAATTAATTTGCTTCTATGCTAATATGGGAAGAGACGTTCAAAAGAAAGAGGACCCTATATTCAATACCAGTTGGAGAAACACTCTGCTCAGGTAGCATATTCCCCCATTCTCTGCAGGAAAAATAATTCTCCTTTTGTGGTCAGAACATACAAACAGGATTTTGTTCAATCAGTTGTGGAGAGTCATTTGGCTGAGAATGGCCACGTGAGCAATCCAGTTGCTTGACATTAGCGAAGTAGCGAACCAAAGGCTTTGAGGCCTTGGCTGAAGGTTACTAGAGAACGCGTACGTGAGAGAGTTTGAGGGAGTTGGCAGAAGAGCCTGAGAAGTCAGGATGTGTAGGGAGGAACTGATAACTGTAACCTTGGAAGGTATGCTACACAGTTAATTAATTGTTAAGTTGTTACTAATAAAACACTGTTCAATTATATCTTGCCAGCTGTGTCATAAATGCTCTGTTGTCTGAACTCTATAAAAGCTGCATGTGAGAGCTAATAAAGCTGTCAGCCTTGATCATATTGGTCTGTCGTGCTGTCCATGATCTCCTGCAAATGGCGCCCGAACAGGGACCCTCAGATCTGCCTCCTGAGAGCTGCTCCGGTGGTGAAGATCAGCACAGACCTGACGGGTGGAAGGCCGGCTGAAATATAGCCAGCGAGCGAGAGGCCGCTGATGCAGAAAAAGGGACGTGTCCGCTAAAGAGACGTCTTCGGAAAAGATCCACTTGAAACAGGCAAGTGGCGGCCGGGGAGGAATGGGGGCTACGCTAACCAAGGAAGAGGTAACTGTCCTGCATATCCTCCAACACATCCTCTCAAGGAGAGGGATTAAATATGAAGAAGATGTACTTAAAGGGCCACTCCAGTGGAGTAAAGAAAAGGGGCTATTTAGCGGGGTTGGAACGGCATTTGAAATATCTACATGGGAGGCGATAGGTGTCCAGCTTTGGGACACTATAAGTGATGGGGGAAAGGCAGCACGTGAGGCCCCAAAATATTCCACGCTATGGAAGCTTATCCGAAAGACTTTGCGGGATATGAAATCAGAGGGAGCTGCAGCTGCTTCGGTGGCTAAAGCCTTGTCTCCGGTAATGCCATCCGTGCCTCCGCCTGAGCCTCCAGCCCTACCTGCCTCCCAACTACCTGCAAAGCCCCCGATGAAGGGTTCAAAAAACCCCGATCGGAATCCCTTCGATCATTATACCGGCGGGAGAACTCACCTGAAAATTGCAAAGACAGTTAAGATGGGTTTCCAATCTATGCCCAGTAAGGAGAGATCAAAATCTGATATTGTTACTGATCCTGACCATACTGAACCTCGCACTAACACCCTAATCAACATGAAAGCCGAGTCGAAAGTTGCTGCAGCGGCTGTTCAAGCTATAGTCACCCCGGCGGCTGTCCCTCCTCATGCTCCAAAGATGAATGGGATCGAAACCCTTTTTGGCCTGGGCAATTTACGGCCCATAAAAGGGATAAAAGGGCAGCAATTAAGATCTGCTAGCGAGATGCTTGCATCTCCTTCTGAGACAAGTATGCAAAAGAGCCTACTCTCAGATCACCTGAAACCTGTGAGAGGAAAAGTTTTAATTGCACTTGATAACGCTGAACCTCCAGATGACATTTATGAGAAGCCTGTGCACGTTCATCAAACTACCGTTGCTGCTCCTGAGTTTCTGACTCCTGATAATTCTGATGCTGACCTGGATAGTCCTCTTGACCCGGTACCTGTTGATCCGGAAAAGAAGCCTGATTTATATCCCCCAGATCCTCATGATAAATGGGCAGCTGTAAAGGGAAAAGTAAGATGGGTGGGGGATGCAGATGTATTGTGTGCTTATAGTCTCTCTGTGATATTCATGCACTAAAAGTTAACAAATATAAGTATGTTCATGTTTCTACAGACTCTTGCAGACCTTTATAGATACTGCTGGCCACTTCTTCCAATGTAGGCTGGCCACCTGCATCAGAATGAGTGTGCATTTTGGTCAGTTTAAAAGCCCAAGCCTCACACAATGTGAGGGAGGCAGAGCCTCTGCGGGGACGCTCGCTGAGATTGAGCCTGCCACCTTACATTGTGCTGACGCTGTTTGGAGCTGGTTTCTTGATTGTCTTCACAGGGTCATTGCACCACATTCTGTCTACATTCTGTGTTTTAAATTTTGTATTTGTGTGAAGTCTGTTTATGGGATCCCATGTGTATGCATGTGTATGTATGTGTGTGTATGTGTGTTGAGGGCAGATACTGCTCTGTGTATTTTTGTTATTGAGGTTCATGTAAAAGTTTTAAATGTGTAACAGATTAACGTTTCAGACAAGAAGGGGTTAATACAGAAGTGCTGTTGTAATATGTGGAGATTTTGTTCATCAAATAAGATGGTGCGGCTGTAATAAAACTCTGTAAGTAGTTTGCTAAATTAAGCAAGACATGTGTGATAAGTGTGCAAATGTTAAACCACAATGTAAACCCACAAGTTAACAGGTTAAGCTTTTCTGCAACTCCCAGATAAGGAAGACAATACGGGTGTTTACTGATATAAGTTAAGCTTTTCTGCAACTCCCAGATAAGGAAGACAATATGGGTGTTTACTGAGACGCATGCATGAGATAGAGAGGAGAAAGAGATCAATCTCAAAAGCACGTTAAGGGTCATCAAGGAAGACTCCTAGCTTCATCTTCATGACCCTCAAGACCCTCAAGAGGATGAAACCGCGCATGCTCAAGTTACGAAATCAACGGGGGATGGGCTTTCCGAGGAGAGGAGTGGACTACCTGGAGAACGAAACTAAACTGTATAAAAGAACAATCAGAAGACGAACTGGTGTGCGTGTTGGCGGAGCAGGGGCTCCCCGCGCACCCAGCGCTGTTTTGTCTGCTTACCGCTTGCTCACAATAAAACTTTATATTGTCACCCTTAATTGGCTCAGGGTGTCTTTAACAATTTGGTGCCGTGACTCGGATCGAGACATTCCGGCGGAGTCCCTCAGTTGGGGAGGCGCCCCACTCATGAGTGGCCCTGACTAGTGGATTCCCAAACCAAATTCTCTACCGGCAACCCTTGGTTTACAGGTAAACAGACAAAAGAAAAGCCGGCCACCCTATAATCTTTGTGCACGAAGCCCGAACGAAGACTCGCTGGGGACGTGAGTATAAGCTGTTGGTGATCCGTTCGGTCGGGGTGGGATATCCCAGTGTGTGACTGATTGAGACGTCCAATTGTGGACGAAGCGAGTGTGGACCTCTCAGTAGTGCGGTTCCCATATCCCGCGAGGGACTGGGCCACGAGGAGAGGAAGCGAGAGTGTGAGTGACATAAGGCACACTGGAAGATGGGACAGAAGGAGAGCAAGGCTTCTGATCCTATGCGGGGTATCGAAGGGGGGTTGAAGTTGCCTCAGATACCGCCGGACAGTCCTTTAGGACTTATGATTAAGTATTGGGATGATTACCCATCTAGAAAAGGAAAAGCAAAAGCGAAAATGATACATTATTGTATGGAGGCATGGGGAGGGAAACAGATCAGAGGGGACTATCTTTATTGGCCAATTTTTGGGTCCTTTGAGGATTGGATATGTCAGGCTCTGAACATTTACGTAAATTCAAAGGAGCCCCTCAGCCTGGAGGAGAGTGAATATGCTCATTTATGGATAGGATCAGAGACTAGGGTAAATCTATACCCTCTTAGAGAAAAAGGGGGGAGGAAGAAAACTAGACTGGAGGATGAAGTGCCAGCCTCTCCTCCTCCTTATATACCTCCTCCACCTCCACCAAAACCAATACCTACCTCAGAAAGGCCCCCATCACCTCCTAAAGTAGCACCTAGTGCACCAGAAACCCCTCTGGTTGTCTCAGAGTTACCCTCGTATCCTTCAGAGACTTCAGGGACCCCCACTAGCTCTCTGGAACCCCAGAGACGTATTACCCAAAGTAAAAGCAAAAACCCCTAACAAGACCCCCTTGTATCCCCTGCGTGAAATTGCAATGGGGGAATCACATCCTGAGATGGGATTTGTATCCGTACCCCTAAACTCATGAGATGTGAGGGAGTTTAAGAGAGAACTGGGGACTCTATTAGAAGACCCCCTGGGAGTTGCGGAACAAGTGGATCAGTTCCTAGGCCCCAATATATATACATGGGAAGAATTACAAGCAATATTAGGAATTTTGTTTACAACAGAGGAAAGAGATATGATTAGGAGAGCTGGTATGAGACTATGGGACCAGCAGCATCAACAAGGGCCTGCCGCAGATATTAAGTGGCCCCTGCAAAGACCTAATTGGAATAATCAGAATGAAGTGCATAGGGGACATATGCAGGATTTAAGAACCATAATAACTCAAGGAATACGGGAATCAGTACCTAGGGGACAAAATATCAATAAGGCTTTTAGTGAACATCAAAAGAAAGATGAGACTCCCACAGAATGGTTAGAAAGGTTACGCAAGAGCTTTCAGCTATATTCTGGAATGGATCCAGAAACACCTGCGGGCCAGGTGTTGTTAAAAACACAATTTGTAGCCAATTCATGGGCAGATATAAGGAAGAAGCTGGAAAAGTTAGAGGGATGGGAGACGCGAGGACTTGACGGATTGTTGAGAGAAGCTCAGAAGGTATATGTACGTCGGGAAGAAGAAACCCATAAGCGACAAGTGAAATTGTTAGAAGAAGCAGGGAAGAGACAAACCAGGATGTTAGTCGTAGCGCTGAGAGAGGGACAACAAAAAGGTGTTAGGAGCAACCCTGGAGGGCGATCGGAACCCCGAAATTTTCAACTGGCGTGCAGAGTCCTCCAGAGATAATAAAAGAGAAATGGTCTGTTTCTGTTGTGGAGGAAAAGGCCATATGAAACGAGAATGCAGAAAGCGAACAGCAGATGAACGGATGTTCAAGGAAGACTGAGGAGGTCAGGGGCTCTATTTGCTGGGGACCCGAGAAAGGAAGGAGCCCTGATAAAACTTAGAGTAGGTCCCCAGCGACAAGAAATTGAATTCTTAGTAGATTCGGGAGCAGAACAATCAACTGTTCAAAGGCTCCCCCAGGGATGTGAAAAGTCCTCAGAAACCCTCCAAGTTACTGGAGCTAAAGGAGAACCCTTTGAGGTTCCAGTGATTAAAGATGTAATCTTAGAAACAAAAACTAAATTCGGGGCTGGGTCATTGCTGCTAGTGCCTGAGGCAGACTATAATCTTTTAGGACGGGATTTGATGATCGAATTAGGTATTAATTTAGAAGTAAAAATGAGGAATTAAGAGTCAGACTGTGTCCTCTAAAGATATCGGACAACGAACAAATAAATCCTGAGGTTTGGTATAATCCTGAGACAGTAGGGAAATTGGACATTGAACCTTTCTCGGTAACGATTCAAAATCCGGAAAAACCCATCAGGGTAAAACAATACCCCATATCAGAAGAAGGACGATGGGGACTGAAACCGGAAATTGATCGATTGATAAAGAAGGGACTGTTAGAACCATGTATGTCCCCTTTTAATACACCCATACTCCCAGTAAAGAAGAGTGACGGTAAATATAGATTAGTACACGACCTAAGAGAAATCAATAAGAGGACAATCTCCAGGTTCCCAGTTGTGGCGAATCCTTATACAATCATGAGCCAGATAAAACCCAAGGATTGTTGGTATAGTGTAATTGACTTAAAGGATGCCTTTGGGGCATGTCCTCTGCGGGAAGACTGCAGGGACTATTTTGCATTTGAATGGGAGGATCCAGAAACTCATCGTAAACAACAATTATGATGGACAGTCCTTCCGCAGGGATTCACAGAATCACCCAACTTGTTTGGACAGGCTTTAGAGCAAATCTTACAAGGATATAAGACTGATAACGCAGTAACCCTTGTACAATATGTTGATGGTCTATTATTAGCAGGAGAAACAGAAGAAGGAGTGAGAAAAGAAAGCATCAAATTGTTAAATTTTCTAAGCCTCCAAGGACTAAAAGTAGCAGAATCTAAATTACAATTTGTAGAGGAGGAAGTAAAATATTTAGGACATTGGCTTAGTAAGGGGACGAAGAAATTGGATCCAGAAAGGGTTAAGGGTATATTATCATTAAAAGCCCCTAGTACAAAGAGACAGGTACGACAATTACTCGGCCTATTAGGATATTGTAGACAATGGATTGAAGATTATAGTAAGAAAGTTAAATTTTTATATACTAAACTGACCAAAGATGGATTACTAAAATGGACACCAGCTGATCAAATCCAGCTGGAACAACTAAAGGAGGATTTAGTAAATGCACCCGTCCTAACTTTACCAGATTCAAATAGAACCTTTTATTTAGTTGTGAATATAGACGAGGGAACCGGTTATGGAGTATTAGCACAGGAATGGGCGGGACATAAAAAACCAATAGGATATTTGTCAAAACTACTAGATCCAGTCAGCCGGGGATGGCCAACATGCTTACAGGCAATAGTGGCTACGGCCTTGTTAGTAGAGGAAGCGCAGAAAATCACCTTCGGAGGAAGGTTAAAAGTTCTGACCCCCCCCAGTGTGAGGGGAATCTTGCAACAAAAGGCTGAAAAATGGATCACTGATGCCCGACTCCTAAAATATGAAAGTATTCTAATATCCTCGCCCAAATTAGAATTGGAAGTGACAAATCTACAGAATCCTGCTCAGTTTTTATATGGGAAACCTGAACCTAATTTGTCCCATGATTGTATCCATAACATAGAGGAACAGGTTAAGATACGCCCCGACTTAGAGGAAGAGGAATTGTTAACTGGAGAGAAATGGTTTGTAGATGGATCTTCAAGAGTTATCGAAGGGAAAAGGAAATCAGGATATGCCATAGTTGATGGAAAAACATTTAAAGTGATACAATCAGGACCCTTAAACCCCAACTGGTCAGCCCAGGCATGTGAATTATATGCAGTATTACAAGCCTTGAGGCTTTTAAAAAATCAGGAAGGGACAATATATACTGATTCAAAATATGCCTATGGGGTAGTGCATACCTTTGGAAAAATATGGGAAGAAAGAGGATTGATAAATTCACAAGGGAAAGATTTAGTGCATGGGGAATTGATTATCCAGGTTCTCCAAGCCCTGAGGAAACCAAAAAGTACTGCAGTAGTCCATGTCAGAGGTCACCAAAAGGGGATGACATTTACCACTAGAGGTAACGATTTGGCTGATGAGGAAGCAAAAAAGGCAGCCTTAATGGTTGTGGGACTCAAAGAATCACTGAGTCAGAAGAACGAGGCTGAGGAAATGCACAAATTCACAGATAATGAAAAGAATAAACTAAAGGAAATGGGAATAACAGAAATAGAGGGAAAATGGAAACTTAAAGATGGAAGAGAGGTAATCCCAAAAACCCTAGCCAGACAGATTATGACGCGAATACATGAGAAAACACATCGGGGTACACAAGCCTTAGTGGATCAATTTGCTTTGCAATATATGACTATAGGGGTCTACGATATCGCAAAGGGAATACTCTCATCATGTTTTACTTGCCAAAAGGTAAAGAAACGACAACAAAGAAAACAGATCCCTGGAGGCCGAGAATTGACAACTCCACCTTTTTCAAGGGTACAAATAGATTTCACCAAGATGCCAAAAATTGGGAGGTACAAATATCTTCTGGTAATAATAGATCACCTTACTCACTTTATAGAAGCATTTCCTACCTCCAGAGCTACAGCACAAACCGTAGCAAAAACTTTGTTGGAACATATTATCCCCAGATATGGGATCATGGAAATTATAGATTCTGACCAAGGTCCGCACTTCACTTCAAAAATAATAAAGAAATTATCGGAGCACTTAGGGATCAAATGGGAATATCACACTCCATGGCATCCTCAAAGTTCAGGGCGGGTAGAAAGAATGAACGGTGAGATTAAAAAACAAATAACTAAAATAATGATTGAAACAAAGATGTCCTGGATCAAGTGCTTACCATCGGCCTTGCTGAATATTAGGACCCAACCAAGGTCAGATCTAGGGATCTCGGCCTTTGAAAAGTTATATGGGATGCCATATAACTTAAATATCCCAACGGATCACCCAGTCCTTGAGGATACCATGTTGAAATCATACATAGTTAGACTAGCCAAGCGACGGGATGAATTATACAAACGGGGTATGATTTCCCAAAGACCACCCCTCAACATGTGCATACACTCTATAAAACCAGGTGATGAGGTTATGATAAAAAACATGGAAAGAAAATCCGTTAACCCCTCGCTGGGAGGGACCCTTTCTTGTCTTGTTAACTACAGAAACCGCAATACGAACGGCAGAACGAGGGCGGACACATGCATCCCGAGTAAAAGGACCAATTCCACCAAGACAGTGGCAGGTGATTAACCATCCCCGGAACTTAAAGGTAACTCTAAGGAGAACGACACAGGCCTCCCGAGGTGGCGACCCCCTTGCGACGGATAAAACACCCTGACCCGACGTGGTTTGGACTTGAACCATGGGAATTTGTGAACTCTCAGAGACACTATATAACTGAGAATTCTGAACAAAGGATAATTAGACGCCCATTAGAGGGACTTTATCGCACGTCTGATGGGAATTTAGTAAGTCTAGATTGGGAGCAACCAAAGGTAGAATTAATCCCTTGGAGGGAATTCCCACCATATATACCATGTGTATGCGGAAAAGTCCAGGGTTTACATAATGAACAAGGAATACACGCAGCTTGGGTGTTGATTGTATGTGCTAAGTGCAGAGGTCGTTGGTATTGTTCATCCAGAAATAGACAATCTACCTGTTATAAATGCTATCCATTCCCAGGTAGATTTAGTAGTGGAAGGGATCTAGACGGAATAGAAATAGTTAAGATATTTTGTAGAAGGCAATATTTTGTGCCAGAAAGTTGGGAAGTACTCAAAAAAGACTGGGAAAAGACTATTAAACGGTTTATTAAAAGATTCAGTTGGAAACGAAAGCCAAATGCCGAATACTTTCTTGAAAGTTGGCCCGTGCTTCCCTGAAGACTGTCTACTGCTGCCGAGAAGAAAACCGAAATCCCGTTGCTCCCTGCAAAGGAGTAGACGAGGAAAGGCAGAGAGACATGATAGTGGGAAAAATGAAAAATATAGTTGCAATACTCACGGGCAGTATTGCAATACCCATTTGGGCCTTAGATGGCATGGGATATGACCACCAACCTTTTGAATGGACCCTCATAAGGTGGGGGGACCAACAAGTGATTGGACGTAATCTTACAGCCGGACCTCCCAGCTTTTCTGTCACGCTATGCCAACTGGCACCTATAGAGCCTTGTCTAAACCTAAGGCCGCATTATCTCTGTCCTGCATCAAATCCAGGAAGGGGATATTGTAATTATCCCAATCAATACTATTGTGCATATTGGGGTTGTGAAACGATTGCTTCTGCCTGGACCCCGGTTATTCGGGACAAGTATTTAACAACGGCATGGGGACCACCAGGCTGCACTCATCCACGCGTAGATATATCTGGAGGATCTATTGGTTATAGTAATTGTGCATACCTGATCGTTCAGATAATGCACCCAGAAGATTCGGGATGGTTATTCGGGAAAACCTGGGGAGTTAGATACTGGGAACCTGGAACGGATAGAGGAGGGTTAATCCTGATAAAAAAGGAATTACCTCGGACTTCCCCGAACAAAGTATTAACAGGGAGATTGTCGGAGACTGAAACAGACTTAGGGAACATACCAATGACCTCTCCACCAAAAAAAGAGTCAATGACCTCTTCACAAGAGTCTTTATGGAAAATAATGCAAGCCAGTTATATAGTATTGAATAGGAGTCACCCAGAATTAACAAAAAATTGTTGGTTGTGTTATGACATACAACCCCCTTTTTATGAAGCTGTTGGAGACATAAGAAAGTCAAAACGGTCTAATGATTCCTCTCCTTTTCAATGTGATTGGGGACAGAAAAGACCAGGGCTCACCCTTACACAAGTAAAAGGACAAAGGTAGATGTATAGGGAAAATCCCAAAAGGAATGGAACATTTATGTAACATAACAACAAGAGCAAACAAAAGTGAGTCCCCAGCGAATTGGCTGTTACCAGCCACAAATGCGAGATGGATATGCGAACCGATGGGAGTAACTCCGTGCATGTCTCTTAAACTTTTTAATGAATCCCAACATTTTTGCATTCAAATAATCATAGTTCCTAAAATCATATATCATCCTGAATCCTTTATGTATGACAATAATATTAATCAAGATCATCACCTGACGAAACGGGAGCCAGTTACGGCCTTAACGTTAGCAATGTTAATGATTTTGGGAGGAACTGGAGCAGGGACTGGTATAGCATCATTAGTAAAACAAAATCGAGATTTCACTGCACTAAAAGCCGCTGTAGATGAAGATATTGTAAGAATCGAGAAATCAATTTCTGCATTAGAAAAATCCGAAAGATCTTTATCGGAGGGAGTATTACAAAATCGAAGAGGGTTAGATCTGCTATTGTTACAACAAGGCGGACACTGCGCGGCCCTAAAGGAAGAATGTTGTGTATATGCAGATCATACAGGAATTGTACGAGATGCAATGGCGAAAGTAAGGGAGGGGCTACAAAAACGAAGGAGAGGGAGAGAAACACAACGCAGCTGGTATGAATCCTGGTTTAATAGTTCACCTTGGCTGACTACCTTGTTGTCTACAATAGCAGGTCCTCTAATTTTGATTATATTGGGATTGACATTTGGACCCTGTATCTTTAGCAAGGTACTAGAAATAATAAAAAGTCGATTAGAAGCAGCACATTTGATGATGATCAGAGCAAAATATGAACCATTAGATCAAGAACAAGAGAGTGCTCTAATTTTAAGCAAAGAAGCTTTACGACAATTTGATGAACAAAATAGGTAGGGGTGAAGAGAAAAAGGGGGGATTGTAATATGCGGAGATTTTGTTCATCAAATAAGATGGTGTGGCTGTAATAAAACTCTGTAAGTAGTTTGCTAAGTTAAGCAAGACATGTGTGATACATGTGCAAATGTTAAACCACAATGTAAACCCACAAGTTAACAGGTTAAGCTTTTCTGCAACTCCCAGATAAGGAAGACAATATGGGTGTTTACTGAGACGCATGCACGAGATAGAGAGGAGAAAGAGTTCAATCTCAAAAGCAGATTAAGGGTCCTCGAGGAAGACTACTAGCTTCATCTTCACGACCCTCAAGACCCTCAAGAGGATGAAACCGCGCATGCTCAAGATATGAAATCAATGGGGGATGGGCTTTCCGAGGAGAGGAGTGGACTACCTGGAAAACGAAACTAAACTGTATAAAAGAACAATCAGAAGACGAACTGGTGTGCGTGTTGGCGGAGCAGGGGCTCCCCGCGCACCCAGCGCTCTTTTGTCTGCTTACCGCTTGCTCACAATAAAACTTTATATTGTCACCCTTAATTGGCTCAGGGTGTCCTTAACACTGTTGCTGACAGGTATTTATGGTTGCTGCTCGGCAGACTGCCAGCTGTAGCTGCTGCTGAGCAGGCCGGCGTTTGTAGCCGTACAAAGCGGCACTGAGGGATGATTTCTCTCTCTCTCTGTGTGTGTGTGTAGATGTATATATATATACATGTGATGGTATATTGAAAATGTGAGATCTGAGCATGACAAGAATGGTATGGAATAAGGGGTTGATACTGTCATGGGTTCAGCGGTAGCAGTCATTTTTCTGCTTCTTGGTAGCTGGTGCAGCGCTGATAACACCCGTGTTTCGGAGCACTTTGTAGAGACACCACAGATAAGGCTTAAAGAGGCCTGCAACACACTGGACACAGAGGAGAAGTCCTGCTTAGTGTGTTTTAAGTAACCTGGGGGTGAATTCAAGACTTGGAAGAACCAATTGGTTGAAATAAGAAAGGCTAACTGAAAAAGTGAGAGGGGTGGTGCAACCACAAGCTTTACCAGCCACCACCCAAGCAGCATCAGGGTGGCAGAGAAAGAAAAAAGAAATGGGCAATGACACAGCAAACTCCTTGACTGTTAACACTGTGCAGTTTACTTCTGCAACTGCCTCACATTCCTGTTTCATCAGAATGCCTTTGCTTTAAGGAAACGCTTTAACTTGTCTTACTTCTCAAGAACTGATAACCCTGGGGAAGGAGTATATTTGTGTTCCCCCCCCCACCCCACCCACCCACCTATCCACAGGTCCATGGCAGCTGCCTGCAAAGTTTCTCAAGCCTCACCATGAGCTGGATAGATGAGTGGAAAAACCCAATGCCTCAGCTACAGGAGATGACCGTGAATATCCTGAGCAGAGGGAGATAGACGAAGAGAGAAACAAATGACTGTAAAACATCACTTAGGAGCAACTGAAAAGTAACAGCCTGAATATGTGTCCTTGTAAAGTAGCTCTTATTAGAGTCTGTGATTTTGTGTATAACACCACCTGCACTTACTAGCCAGTTGCTAATAAGAAACTACACCTTGTATTCTATGGATTTGTCAATTGTAAAACAGATGTTAGAGTATGCAAATTTACAGCAGCTGCTAGAAAATGCTTAGGCAAAAGTGAGAAAGAGTTTAATACAATGATAGCGTTATAGAGCAGACAATGGAACAAATTAAGAGGGTCAGAGAACTCCACTGATAAGAAATTTCTTTGGCTGGTCACTCACTGCCACTAGCATCTTCAACATGCTGCTGTACCCTGTAGTATACATACTGCTAATGTAAATCTGTATGTGCTTTGCCATAGTAGCGATTTCTTACTGGATGAAGCAGGTGAAACCCTGCATTGCCAACGAGGTGCCAGGACTGAGGTTGGCCAAATGCCTCCTACCACAGCCAAGGGCAAGACTGGGTTGGCCTCTGTGTTTGCCACCAAGAAGAACTTTTAGCTCCGCTGCTGGTTGCAACCCAGCAGGCGTTGAGTGCTGGGGACACATGCCATGCCAGACCTTGATGTGAGGGATGGCCTCCCCTGTTATCAGAGAGCTATATAAGAGAAAAAGGCAGGCCAAGAAGCCTATGGTTGGCATATGTTGTAGATACGATCTAGTCTGCTACACGGTGTGTAAGAATCACTGATATGCCACGTTATAAAGGTTCAAGTGACTTTAGATAGAGCAAACACAGCAAATTGTAAAAAAGGGGAAATGGTAGGGGAGACCCCAAGTACAGGAATCAACAAAGCATTCTGGTCTTAATAACAAGGACAGCACACCTTCAGGAAGATGAGGGACTGAATTGGTTGAACAAAGTGTCTGCTGGCTTGAGCATTACAGGATGGCTTTAATTATCTTAATCAGTTTGTCAGTCTTTTTAGGTATTCTAATCTGTGTGCCTTGTTTGCTACAATAGCTAATGGAGAATATAGAAACTTTGGGAAAAGTAGATCATAAATCTATAAAAACTGTCTTTTAGTAAAACAAAAAGGGGGAGATGTGGGTGAAGGGATAGAAATAGTTAACGAAATGGATTCAGGCGTTATCGCCCTGGTCTGGCTTCAGCCCTGGGAACAGCAAAGAAAACAACAGGTGTTAATGCCCTGGGCAGGCCTAAGCCTTGAGAACTGTAAAGACAACAATGAAGGCTGAAGATTGGTTAGCAAAACAAAGCAGAGTTTGCAAGATAAAGAAGGATGTGCATCTGAAAGACAGGCCAAACTATGTGAATATTTGACCCTTACTTTTGCTAAATCAGGACGATAACAGAGTGAGAGAGTGGAAAGTTACTGCTTAGCACTTAGTAGACTATAAAAAGGATGGGATACCCAGGAATTCAGACCAGCATGGGCCTGTGTTGTCTATTGTCAGTTTGTTATGCTGTCTTTGATGGTAATATGTATGTGGCTATGTTAACTAAATTGGTCAACTATATGCAACTGAAAGACTGCTAGATATGTGGTCAAGCAGACCATTTTGATAGACTACTACTGGAATTTATAGTCTGTTGAACACTTCATACCAGTGCAAGACTAAGGCAGATCGATTAATGGAAGACACTCCCCTTAGCTTGCTCTTTGTAAATCACCCATCACATCCATTTGCACTGTTGTTGCAATGGCCTATTTGGGAAAAAAAAAAAAAAAAAAAAAAAAAAAAGAAAAAGGGGGAGAGAAAGGGAAAACAGAAAGTAGCCATTCTAGAATGGCTACTTCCACCTAATACAGCACCAAAAGGTATATGGCAGCGATCAGAGGCTTGTTGCCTTATTCATATTCAAAGCCATCAAAGTGAATTGGGCTTAGCCGAGGGAAATGCCATAGCAGACTCAACGGTGAGTCTTTCTCTCGTGAAGCCTGTGAATTCATTTGCAAAGGCTAGATAAAGTCACTCTTTATTTCACCAGTCAGCAAAAGTTTTGAAGAGGCAATTTGATGTATCTTGGACAGATGCATAAGGTATTATAAAAGCTTGTTCTCAATGCAGTCAGCACGGCACAGGGCTGAGATTAGGGGTTAATCCCAGAGGTATACAGGCCTGTGAATTGTGGCAGATGGATGTAACACAGGTACCTGAATTTGGAAGACAAAAACATGTACATGTTACAGTAAGATTATTGCTTATATGTGGCGCTTGTGGTTCCTTTTTTAGTAAGAGTAGTTTATTATTAGATGTAGACAGCATAAGACATGCTACCCTACAAAATAGGGCAGCTATTGATTTTTTATTATTGGCTCAAGGACACGGTTGTGAGGACTTTGAGGGAATGTGTTGTATGAATCTCTCTGAGCATTGGTTCTCTATGGAAGTGCATTATTGGCATGTTATCTCATGATGTTAATTGGGTCTGGATTGCTCAAAAACAAAAAGGGGGAATTGTGGAGAGTCATTTGGCTGAGAATGGCCACGTGAGCAATCCAGTTACTTGACATTAGTGAAGTAGCGAACCAAAGGCTTTGAGGCCTTGGCTGAAGGTTACTAGAGAACGCGTACGTGAGAGAGTTTGAGGGAGATGGCAGAAGAGCCTGAGAAGTCAGGAATATGTAGGGAGGAACTGATAACTGTAACCTTGGAAGGTATGCTACACAGTTAATTAATTGTTAAGTTGTTACTAACAAAACACTGTTCAATTATATCTTGCCAGCTGTGTCGTAAATGCTCTGTTGTCTGAACTCTATAAAAGCTGCATGTGAGAGCTAATAAAGCTGTCAGCCTTGATCATATTGGTCTGTCGTGCTGTCCATGATCTCCCGCAATCAGTCAGTATTTGAATAAGAGTTAAAAAAAAAATTTCTCTCCTTCATTGAAGACACTTCTACCCACCCCCACTCCCTGGCCACAGCAATAGAGGATAGAGGGTGAGCAGTTTCGGTTAGTCCTCAGCAATTCCTTCTGCCACTCCTTTCCCTCCATAGTTTTCATCAAACTATACAACGGTTTGGGTTGGAAGGGACCTTTAAAGATCATCTATTCCAACTTGCTTTTTAAAAGCATTTTAAAGAAAGTTCCACTTCTCATGAAGTAGAAACAACTGATGCTTGATCTTTCAAGTCTTAATCACCTAATCAGTCCCCAGTCTCATCTCCCTTATCTACTGCACAATTCTGTAACACATGAAGTATTATACAAAGGCTGGGTTGGACTGACTCTCTCTCACAACGACTGGTGTTCAAAGCCACTTGAGTCTTGTTTAGAGATATACCTCTGTGGGATCAGCTCATATTAATTCTACCGATGAGCAGGAGAAAGACTAAGTCAGTCTTCCTTCTTTCCTTTTTTCTTTTCTCTTCACTTCTTTTCTCTTCTCTTCTCCTCTCTTCTCTTCTCTTCTCTTCTCTTCTCTTCTCTTCTCTTCTCTTCTCTTCTCTTCTCTTCTCTTCTCTTCTCTTCTCTTCTTTTCAGAAAGAGATGGCACCCAGCAGTCTATCCCTCTCCTTTGGATTTCCTCCCTCTACAAGTCAGCACACTTATTCTAACAATTGAAGACAGTGATCTGGGTGCCAATGGTCTACAATTCAGTTTTCAGACCTCACCAATGTCACGTAGTGGAGGGCTGTCCTGCATGCATGGATTAAATGTTGCTTTTCTTTCTCCTTTTCCTTTTAAAATGGATACAAAATTACCTTCTATGATTCTATGTATAAAACTGGAAGAATGAGAAGTCAAATACTTGAAAGACATTAGGAAAGAGTATCTTACAACTCCTTAAGAAACCTTAATTTTGCTTTTTTCTTACTAAACACATTCTTTAATCATAAAGACTGTGAGTTAAAACTCAGTTAAAGAATGGGCCCATAATGGGTCAGGTGATCATAAACACGTCACCTCTTAACTTCTGAGCATTTGATTTCAACACCTGAACAGTTTTTTTTAACACTTGTTTGCACTTAATGAAATTAGGTGAGAATCCCTCACAATTATCACATCACTTTTTCCACAGACAACCAATAAAATAAACATCACAGACGAACATCCACCTTCCTATTCGATCTTACAATCTGCTTGTTAGCGATGGAGGAAGGTTTTCAGTGCATGGCTCAACATGAACAAATCCAAAATAATTGTAACAAAGGAAAGGAAAGGAAAGGAAAGGGAAAGGGAAAGGGAAAGGGAAAGGGAAAGGGAAAGGGAAAGGGAAAGGAAAGGCAGCTAGCTAGTGTGCTCTTCTCACATTACAACCACTCTTCTCGCTCTGTAATAAAAAAACTGCACTAAGTTGAAAATTGTATTACAGTAGAACCTATTAACCAAAACTTTCTACTAACCAAATTTTCTGTTAGCATGCTATACTGTTGTCCACTTACTGAGTAACAGTTTTCCCAATAAGCACAGTATACTCCAGATGCCAGGTGAAGTTCACTGCACTGATTTTCAATTTAAAGCTGTAAAATAGTTTCTTGAACTGGCTATCTGCAAAACCCCGTATGTTATAATGGCAACTGCCAGCAGCAGAGGCATTTCAGATAGTAATTCACTGATTAAAACTGTCAGGCTAATTTTCAATGAAGGCATCTCAGATCTGGAATGAATTTCTACATAATCCATGGTCAAACAGCTTATGACTTCCATAACATGTGATACGGAATTGCAGAACAAAATGATCATGGTGTATAGTGACAGTATAGTTTGAGGACCATAGATTATGGCAACTATTGTTCTTTGGAGGTGCTCTATTTTGTGAAGCTGCAATAAGATTGAGAAGATGAACAAAAGAATAACAGGAAACTGCTGCATTAGGATTTAGGGAGTATGTTTTCTTAAGCATCTGTGTTAATTCTAGGGTAGTGTAGGTATCTGTCAAAAAGGTGGGTGCAGGGAACATAGCTTCGTGCTGGAAGTGATGCAGCCCCTCCACATGCACATGACTTCGAAGGCCTGAAACCTCGCAGCGCTCCCTCTCTCCCTCTCCCTCTCCCTCTCCGAGCTGCTGTTGCCATAGCAACAGCTCTTTAAAACACGGAAAACGGGTCAGGTAGTTTCAAACTAACCACTATTTCCGATGTTGCCGTTTTCCCCTGTAGTTTTAAATTAGCCCACCTCTGAGATGATCAGCAGGCTGCTGCCATAGAGTCATCAGCCAGCAGAGAAGAGAAAACAAGGCTCTTGAGCTTCATAGGCTGTGGGGATGCTTAAGTAACATGGAACTTGACCTCCCTCCACCTACCACTCTTTCCCCCAAATCCTTCAGAAATCCTCTTCAGAGGCATCAGCTCTTTTCCAGCTCTTTTCCTCTGCAAAAATCTTTTACTCTGAAAACTGTTTGGGGCTTACATTTTTTGTTTAGTTTGGGAGTTTGGGGGCGGTTTGTAGGTTTTTTGGTTTTGTTTTTTTGTTTGTTCGTGGATTTTGTTGTTTGTTTTTTCTTGTTTATTTGGGGGTTTTTGGTGGTTTGGTTTGGGTTTTTTTACTAAAAGGGCACTGCACAATTTTGGAGTTAAATCCTGGTAAACACTTAGCGTGAAAGGTGCATTATTTGGACATAACATCATTCCTCCAACAGGCTCTATGCTACACCACTCAAAACACACTAGCAGTTGTCAGAGAAGCTGAGGTAAGGAAAAACATCTGTTGTAACCCAGGTCTCTTTGAAACCCGTGACAAGTTAACCAGCTCAAGAGACAACAAATGAAACAGCCAAGCATGTACACAGCAAGCTGCGCTATGATCAACACGCTCCTACCAATTCCTCCTCTGATTCTCTGAAGTAGCATTAAAGGTGGGCTGTACACAGGTGCTCACATCTCACTGAATCTTTAGCCACAGACAAGATCCCAAAGGAGAAGCATCAGTTTTATTTTTCAGTTTAATGCCTTTACTACTTCAACTGAATCTGTCTGAATGTAGGCTTACATATATCGATCTCTGTCTTGACTCACAGTGGTATTCAATTAGTTAATGGAAACTCGTTAGAAAAACAGGAATCGCAATGAAATTTCAAATCTGCAAAAGCAAAATAAAAAGCCTATTCTACCCTATTCACACGCATCACAAGCACCACAGAAATATCACAATGCTACCTCTATAAACACTATCAGGATTATCAAGTTCTCATCTTGAGATGATTATCCATCTCTGTAGAGCGATCGTTTTTGCGTGTGGATGGCATTTAGACCACATGACTATAACTAAAGGTAATCTTAAAGTAAAGATTAGCCTGAACCAAAAAGAAATGACCATTCTGGGAAACTGAAAATCCAATTGATGCTGCAGAGAAAAAAAAAAGAAACAAACAACAAAACAACACAAAACCATACAACAACATGCCAACATACAACCGCAAAAACACACCAACATACCGAGCAAACAAACCTTTCCACCAGAAGCACATGAAGAAATACCTTAAAAAAAATATAAGCGCCTGCTCCAGGTTCTAGTGGGACCAGTGCCCAAGCAGCACCCGGTTAAGACAGCTTCCTCTTCCATTCACATCCCTCTTAAGGTAACTCTCGATATCAAAATGCACAATCTTCACGAGGACAAAACGAAATGAGCTATTTTTGGATAGCTTGTTTTTACTAAGACATCTTTTTGGCTCTAGACAACTTTCTAGGGTGATGAGGAAGAATATTTTTTCCTCCATTCTTACCTGGAAGAACAATATTCAAATTTTAAACCCAACTAAATACCTAAATACATTGGGCTATAGTGACACCACGAGGGAACAAAATGTCAAGTATGCTTTTAGAACATTCCACCTAATTCACATTTACAAACACTACAGCATGCTCAGGCAGTATTATGTAGTCAAGGCTGCACAGTGTGCAAAGTTCCCGCTTCTCAGCTGAGGACCTAACTTTGTCCATGACCCTAGTACGCTGCAATAAAGTTAAATTCTTCAAAACTGTTTAAGCTAACTTTAGTCCTCACTATGGCACACTAAAAATTGTCAGGGAAATGCAGTCAGGGTTCTCAGATGAGCACCTATCAGCTTTCTGAAACAGCGGCAACTATACTACCGTACCTTTAGAGCTTTACTACACAGCAGTTTTGCCCTGGCACATCTTATTTAGATTAAGAAACTAAATTTTATGACTTGTATTCTTATATCTGTACAACTCCTACTGTCAACACAAATGTAAATGCAAGCAATACAAGATCTTTAAGCAGATGCTAAAAAAGTGTTAAGACTTGAGGTATTTCGTTCCTAGGAACTAGGCACACTTATCCTAAACCAAGGAATACTGAGAGAAATAGTCTAAGCTGGGAGATTTCTAACCCTAACTATAAACGCAGTTTCACATTTAGACACACAAATGAAAGTAGTTTCTTTAATAATCTGAGAAGCTAAAAACATTCCCATCAGTAGGAGCTTTGCACTGACTTTAGCAAGTATTAGATTAACCCTTCTATAGAGAGTTTGACAATAGCTGCAGCTTTATATATTGGGTTTGCATAGCTTTATCTTTAAATTCTTACTCTCATAGCACCTTAAAATAGGTATAAAAACTTGTCAAATTAATTTAGGGATTTTGTTGGGTTTGTCAGTGTAGTTCCCCTCTCTTGGGCAATTTTACATATGCTTTGTGACTCGGGTACTGGTGCTACGCATGAGGCACACTTTTATCCAGACACAAATAACAACAATAGAATCATAGAACACATCTCCCACTAAACCATGCCACCCACCCAAGGCTATGTCCAACCCAGCCTTAAACACCACCAGCAATGGAGCATTCACAACTTCCCTGGGCAACCCATTCCAGTGCCTCACCACCCTTTCAGTAAAGAACTTCTTCCTCATATCCAATCTAAACTTCCCCTGTTTAAGTTTGAACCCGTTACCCCATGTCCTATCACTACAGTCCCTAAAGAATAGTCCCTCCCCAGCATCCCTATAGCCCCTCTTCAGATACTGGAAGGCTGCTAGGAGGTCTCCACGCAGCCTTCTCTTCTCCAGGCTGAACAGCTCCAACTTTCTCAGCCTATCTTCATATGGGAGGTGCTCCAGTCCCCTCATCACCCTCGTCGCCCTCCTCTGGACTTGTTCCAACAGTTCCATGTCCTTTCTATGTTCAGGACACCAGAACTGCACACAATACTCCAAGTTGAGGTCTCACAAGAGCAGAGGGGCAGGATCACCTCCCCCGACCTGCTGGTCACGCTCCTTTTGATGCAGCCCAGGATACGGTTGGCTTTCTGGGCTGCAAGCGCACACTGCCGGCTCATGTTCATTTTCTCATCGACCAACACCCCCAAGGCCTTCTCCACAGGGCTGCTCTCAATCTCTGCTCTGCCCAACCTGTAGCTGTGCCTGGGATTGCTCCCACCCAGCTGTAGGACCTTGCACTTGGCATGGTTAAACTTCATCAGGTTGGCATCAGCCCACCTCACAAGCGTGTCAAGGTCCCTCTGGATGGCACTCCTTCCCTTCCACGTATCAACTGAACCACACAGCCTGGTGTCAACCATGTGGATGAAGAATCTATATTAATGCAGCGTTGCCCTTTTAAAGTGATTTTGGGGTCCAGGTAAGTTGTGCGGGACTTCCTTCGTACACCGCACCTAACTGTGACCTCATTTAGCAGCCTCCTCAGGCTTTTACTGCCATGTTTTCAGCACAATTAAGTCTACTGTTCTGGAACAGAACTTGTATCATATTTTTTTTAGTTACATCTCTGCTAAAGGGTCAGACCTCTGGGTTTGCTTTTGTTGGTATTCTGCGTAAATGTAGTGAGATTTGGATCATTCTTACTATTTAATTAAGACCTTTTTTTCTCATTTTTCCTTTGTCTAGCACTTCTTTCACACATATATCCCTTGCCCTGTATTTAGAATCCATGCCCCATATTTTCCCTTTTCTTTAAAAAAAACCTTATTCGATGGAAAATTGTTTCAAAGCCATGGAGCGCTTACCTTTTGCAATCACTGATATTTATCAACTGACTTAAACTATGTCCTACAGTTTTTACCACAACTGAGGCTTCTTCAGAAATGGTATAATTTGATACGGATGTCTTTAAATTGACCTCCCTTGACATAATCCGAAATTTGGATTGACAGGGCTTTCTTCCTGATGAAGGGATGATCAAATAGGAAGGAATCAATGACTTAAGGAAAATCAAAGGGTAACCAAATGGCGATAAAGTAATAGTGGAATGGTAATGAGAGTCACAGAAATCATTTAGGTTGGAGAAGGCCCTAAAGATCATCGAGTCCAACCGTTAAGCTAACACTGCCAAGTTCACCAGGAAACCATGTCCCTAAGCCGGCCCTTGACTCTGCACTTGCTGGTGGAGCAGCCGCCCTGGTGACCTGAGTGCCAAGGGCTCAGCCCCTGACTGCGCTTCACAGCCAGCATGTGATGCAGGGTCCGTGTCACAGTGGGTGGTGTGTGGCCGAGGGTGCCCCTGCCCCTGTTCGGGCGCACGCAGGCCAGCGGTGCTGATGTCACAGTGGGCATTGTGACCAGTGGCAGGGGCACGCCTATAAAAAGGGAACGCTGGGCACAGTGCAGGTGAGGTGAGGTGAGGTGAGGTGAGGTGAGGTGCAGGGAGCAGAGGGCAGGGACAGGGCTCTCGGGGGCCTGCCGGGGGAGGAGGGGGCTCCACACCGCAGGGCTCTGGGCCTGGGCTGCAAGCTCACCTGAGTCTCTCTTCTCCCTCAGAGGTAGCAGAGGAGCATTTGGAGAAGAAACCCCAGCGCTGCTGGGACAGGGACTCTCCAAACACGCACCTTTGATCTCTGACACGTCCGCAAGGAGGTGCAGGACACCTGATTCGATGGAGCAGGGTGAGAGCAAAGTCCCCCTCCTACAGCCTGGCAGAGGGAGTCTAGGGGTGGTCAGTGCAGGGCCAGGAGTGTTGGCAGGGGAAGGCAGGAGCTCCAAAGCCACCTAGGGGAGGGCCCCTCCTCTCCTTGGCAAGCTGGAGCCAGGGTGGGCAGTGGGCACCCACCGGGACGCCCATGCCTGCAGTGCCCTTTCCTCTCCAAGGCTTCCAGCCCTGCCCAGCAGCCAGCTAAGCAGGGACAGAGCAGCCCTTGGGGGCGATCCCTCAGGGACGTGTACCTGACCCTTCTCATTCCTGGTGGCATTTGCTCTCTCTCATCCAGCATGCGTGCTGTGTCGCCGGGCAGAGGCGGACCCAGACCTCTGTGGACCAAAACTACATCATGAAGGCATCTGTGCCCACCGCTTTTGCCTGGTGAGTTCCTCTGGGGCTGGCTTCATCTTTGCGACACACCAGCCCTGCCACACACCCCTCATCAGCTCCTTGTCTCATCTCTTCTTCAGCTTTTTGCCAGTGAGCTTCCTCAAGAAGAAACTGAACAGGAAGGAGAGATGAGAATTTCTGCTAGAGAGGTTCAACGTGTAGTTGAGCAGGCAGCCCAGATGGTAAGGATCGGAGATGATCAGGGTGATTTGTGCCAGGAGAGGTTTGTGGCTTAGCCCAGATGCCAAGAACAGAATCCCAGCCCTTCCACCCAGCTCTGGGACAAAAGTCTTGCTCCCAGAAACTCCACAGAGGTTCCAGCACATGAGCCCGCTCTGCCAGGTAGATCTGCGGTCTGTGACCCAGCAGTGGCTACATTCTGCTCCCTGCCCTGAGGTGTGGGTCTGGCTGTGGAGGCCCTGAGGCTGCCGCTGACAGGGGGCTGCTCTACTCTTTCCAGGACTGCTGCGTGTGTGGTGAAAAGGGGGCCACAGTCACCTGCTGGGAGAGGGAGTGCAACCGCCGGTTCCATCTCCCCTGTGCCGTGGATGGTAGATGCATCACCCGTTATCTCCCGCCATGCAGGTACCTCCTCTCCCTCCCCTCCTCATCATCACCAGGGAATGACCCAGTGCTTCTCATCTCACCCATCCCTTCCCTCTTCCCTCAGATCCTTCTGCCAGAAGCACAGCCCACAGCAGCAAGAGGTGGCAGCTCCAGAGAACACTGCCTGCCTCATCTGCATGGACCCTGTGGAAGGAAGAACGACCTATGGGACCATGGTGTGCCCAATGTGCAAACACGCCTGGTTCCACAGGGCCTGCATCCAGGTAGGAGCCATTCCCTTGCTCTGGGCACGGCAGGCTCTCAGCAGCACCAGACCCTCACTCCCGCTCTTTCTGTTTTTCCTGCAGGGACAGGCTATTCATGCTGGAGTTTCACACTTACAGTGCCCTCTGTGTAGAGATCACAATTGGTTTGTTTTTGAAATGGCGAAAATGGGGATCCGCATCCCCCTAAGGTTGGCATCCTCCTGGCCAGCACTGTGCCATGCCTGGATCTGCGCCAGCAGTCGTGGCCCTCTGCTGTCCCCTGACTCTGGGCTTTAGCTCCAGGGAGGAGGTGGAAACGGGGTGTGGGGGGAAGAGCAGGGAGACCCTGCATCTGCTGTATGCTGGGGCAGCAGGAGCTCACCAATTTTCCTTGCTCCATCAGACCTCCATCATGGGAGGACAACAACGCATACGCAGAACTGCGCGAGAGGCACAGCAGCTGCGATGCCAGGGAGTGCCTTTGTTCAGGAGGCAGAGGAGTGGCAGAGCCAGACGGGTAAGTTGCAAAGCTGCACCTCGGGGCTCCGCATGGGATTTCTGTCTCAGCAAGGGCTTGAAGAAGAAGGGCTGAGAACAGCTCTACTGGACAATCCCATGCTGTGGCCACTTTATCCTTAGAGACATGAATCCATTTCATTCCCAGGCCCTGGCAGCTGTTCCTGTGCCGTTCCTGTGCTGCTGAGGGCATGCATAGACGCTGCTCCAACCTAGAGAACATCCATGAGGCCGGATGGGAGTGTGACACCTGTGCTGGCGTGGGCTCCTGTAAGTGTCAAAGCACCCGCGTGCTCCTGGGCTGTGGCCAGGGGCCAGGCAAGGCCTGGCAGTGGGTGTGGGCTTGGTAGAGCCTGTCTGCTCCAAGAGGGCTGGGGCACCGCTATGGCCTACCCTGCCCCAGGCCTGGGGGCCAAGCCCTTAACCTTCCTGCTTCCCCTTGCAGCCTCCAGTGCCAGCTTAGAGCTTGCTGCTCCCAGCACTACCAGCACAGCAGCATCACGGCAGTCTCCTGGATCTCAGGAATTGGAGTCCAGCAGAGCCAGCACCAGCACGCAGGCAGCATCAGGGCAGACTCTGGGACCTGAGGCACAGGAGACCAGCAGCCCAAGCAGCAGCGGAGAGATGCCGTCAGGACCAGGCCAGGGTTCCCCAGTGCGTGACGACAGCAGCCGCCCCAGCCCTCCTCGGCCTGACCGACGGCGACACCAAGCCCGGGCCAGCCGACAGACACAGACACCCTATACACGGCCCAGAGGACAGCGGGAAAGAAGCCGACGGCCAGCAACACGTGCTGCGAGCAACACCCGCAGCCAGGCGGTCCCAAGGCTGTCACAATGCTCCCCGTCACGTGAAACCTGCAGGCGCAGCACCACCAGGCAGCAGCCATCAGCGGCATCCCGTGGCTCTGCACCACTGCAAAGGAGCAGGAGCAACAGACCCAGTGGGCCCATGCGGGTGCGAGACCGTGCCCGCTTGCAGCGTCGGGCCCAAGCTCCCTACGTACGGCCCAGAAGACGTTCCCAGGACAGCCGCACACCTGCAGCACGAGCTGGGAGGAGCCCCCGCAGTCAGGCTGCGCCCAGGCTGTCCCAGTGCTCCCCAGCACGTGCGAGCCGCAGCCGCAGCCGCAGCACAGCAAGACAGCGGCCATCAACATCATCCCGTGGCTCCAGAGCACGTCGCAGAGGCAGCACCTCAACATCCACCGGGCCTGTGTGGGTGCGAGACTGCTCCCGCTTGCAACGGCGAGCCCAAACTCCCAACATGCAGCGCAAAATGTAATAAACGTAAACTATGAATTTGCTGATTATGAGAGATTGCTAATTGTTAATTCACTTATAATTGTTAACTCGCTTATTGAGCAAGGCTGGTACGAGATGCTAGAGCGATCATAAAACAAGTAATAATTTGTAAATGTCAAATCACAATACCCTGTTTCACCGATAAAGAATAGAACGCATCCGGGAGGACCAGTACGAACCAATACAGAAATGATGAAATCGAGAAGAAATGAACTGAGCATGCGCCAATCCCATTGAGGTGAAAAGTGCAGCAACGAGGAAGACCCTTACTTCATCCCGGGACCCCTGCCCAAGACCACCAGGAGGCAGTGCGCATGCGGAACAGTGTTGCGAAACTAATTGGAATACAAAGCAAAGGAAAATTTACATGTTGCGACACCTGAATGAATATGCATGTCTTGGTACAATAAATATAGTACATTGTCACTTCTCTGGTGTGCGTGTTGGTGGAGCAGTGACTCCCCGCGCACCCAGCGCTGCTTTGCTTATTACCTCTTTATATTAAATTACAATAAATTACCTTTGATTTTATAATTGGACTTCGATCATTTATAACAAAAAGACGCCGTGAGAGCAGCCACATGCCAGCACCACCTGCAAAGAGGTGCACACGTAGACAGGCTGTGTCAGAGCTATCCCAGCGCTCCCAAGCACATGCTAGTAGCTGCTCCAGCACTGACAGCCAGGAGTCGTCAGGGTCCTCCTCTGGCTCTCCAGAACGGGACAGCAGCAGCCCCAGCACTGACAGACAGGACGCTTTATAGCCATGCCACAGCTCCCTGGCACCAGACACTGGCACTGCAACAATCGGGCCATGCCACAGCTCCCCCAGCGTGCTCCCAGTTCAGCTGTCACACCCAAACTGCCTACACGTAGCTCAGAAGACAGGGGGAGAGAAGCCAACCGCCGGCACCACATGGTAAAAGGAGCACCCATAGCCAGGCAACTGAGGGGCTGTCCCAGTGCTCACCAACACCTGAGACCAGGAGCCCCAGAACCAGCAGGCAGCAGCCATCAGCAGCATCCTCTGACTCGGCAGCACTGGAAAGCGGCAGCAGCTCCATCCCCACTATTAATTCCAAATAATAAAGAACTCCAAGTATAAAGAGCCCTCTGTTTGAATTCAATGCCTTAATGCAGAAGTCTCTTTCTTCAAATCCTACAAGTTATTTGCAAACAAAGATCACACAGAATTTTTTCTGTTCTTCATAAAGCTCAATAGTATTAAATGTCAACCATTTATTTTCCAGCATTTTGTTTATGAAATATTTTAACATCTATGCTTAATATACAGTCTACACATGGCACTTATTGGCTGCTGATCAAAACATGAGGCACAGAAATCTAATATAAGCTTTTTGATTATTGAGAGTTAGCCATACAGACACTGAACTGATCCAAATTTTTCTCCGTTAAATTGCTAGAATCCTATCTGACAAGTGCTCAGGTTCCCATTTGAATACAGTGAAAAAAAAAAATGGGGGGGGGGGGGGGGGGGGGAGAGAGGGGAGGGAATGTAGAAAAAGCTAAACTGGAAAAAAAAAACCCAACAATAAAACAACCATCCTGTGTTCCTTACCAAGCCACACAATGAGGAAATCCTCTTCAAAACTAAGGAGGTACAAAAATTTACTTAAAACAGACTTGCAAAATTCCAGTCGCCCACTCTCCTGAGGCAAGTTTTATTTTTACTTCTTTTCATTACCATTAATCATCATAGGGAAGAGTAGAAGAACAGATTTTGTCTCTTGGTGGTAGGTTTGCATGATACTGTCATACAGATCATTTCACAGAATTCTGCTGGAACCCTGAAGTAGAACACGCACCCCTTGGTGTCAGCATTCAGTTTGGAGATCAGACATTACACACAAAGGTGTGGTACGCTGTCTTGACACTAACAGTGATTCAGGCAACATGGAAACTATTTGGATTACATATCTCCCTTCCCCCCCCCCCCTTTTTTTTTTCTGTAAGAGAAAAGAGAAGTAAGACCTGAAACTGAATTGGTTTGATGGACACAGAAGGATCATCTAAAACTTGTCTATCCACAACTCTTTTTTTCCAGTATTTCAAAGCTCTTTCTAGGCTATACACATTACTTAGCTATTACACAGTGATCTCAAAGAGGTATATTAGTACAGACAACTGGTTACTAAGGTAACAAGATGTTACTTTAAACCAGCAGTGCTGCCACCGCTCATCAGCTTCACTTATTTCTTTTCTTCGCTCTCCTTAAACTATGCACAAATTACAGACTTGCTGTATAACTGAATATATACACCAGAGCTACACTTCAGTCTCTCCATTCAAGCTAATGAGAAAAAAAAAAGGGGGGGGGGCGAGGGGTGTTAGATGATGCAAGCATTTAAACTCTATTTAAACTCTTTGGAGTTTCATTCTTTATACTAAGAATTTGAAAGTTGACTGAAATACAAGTTTTAAAGTGTCTTCTCACTAGAAACTATTTTGTAATTAAAAAAATACACTGCACACTGAAACTATTTGACATGATAAAATAAGATGGCAGAGATACTTCAAACTTGAGGGAGAAAACATGGTTAAGTTTTATTGACCGAATCTTGGCTGAAGTATTCCAGAGGCAGACTCATGTTTGGAAATAACAGGTGACTGTAATTGTGAAAAATTGTCAAGGTTACCCAAGGTCTAGCTCCTCCAAAATACTGAAGCTCCTAATAAACAAATTGTATGTCACTATTTTTGAAAGCTTTACCTTGTAAGATCTATGTATTCTCAATGTCTTTTATGATTACAAGCATCAGCTGCCAGCAGCAGCTTAAAAAGCCATAGGAAATAAAGTCATCAGAAACATTTACAGGAGGAGGTCACCTACAACAATCCTCTGCTCCAAGCAGGATCAACTCCACCAAAACCATCCCTGATGTGTATATCTAACCAGGTCTTCCACACTCACAGTAATGGCAATTTCTGCATCCCTCTGAGGCAATCTGCTGTCATGCACTGTAATCCTATTAGACAGTCTTCTTACTGTCCAACTTCAAATAAATTGCTGCAGTTCAAGCCCGAGTTCTTGTCTTCAGACTGCATGTCGATAAGTAAAAAATCTTTAATTGTGTTTTTTACATGTAAGAATGTAAAAACCTTTTTTGCCTAGAAGGGTGTTTTCTGTGCTCCTTTAGGGTACAGAATTGATATAACCTTTGTCAGACAGCACAATTCACCTTCCAAAACTGCAGAAATACAGCCTTGGCGCTTTGGCACAAATGACTCCGTGATCAGAGTTACAGCTTTAAAATAATCCTACAATTCAAGATAAGCAGAAAAGATTGATTCCGTTTACAGCCTGAATAATTTAGTTATATAAACAAACAAATTACTAGGGCTGAATTAATTTGCTTCTATGCTAATATGGGAAGAGACGTTCAAAAGAAAGAGGACCCTATATTCAATACCAGTTGGAGAAACACTCTGCTCAGGTAGCATATTCCCCCATTCTCTGCAGGAAAAATAATTCTCCTTTTGTGGTCAGAACATACAAACAGGATTTTGTTCAATCAGTTGTGGAGAGTCATTTGGCTGAGAATGGCCACGTGAGCAATCCAGTTGCTTGACATTAGCGAAGTAGCGAACCAAAGGCTTTGAGGCCTTGGCTGAAGGTTACTAGAGAACGCGTACGTGAGAGAGTTTGAGGGAGTTGGCAGAAGAGCCTGAGAAGTCAGGATGTGTAGGGAGGAACTGATAACTGTAACCTTGGAAGGTATGCTACACAGTTAATTAATTGTTAAGTTGTTACTAATAAAACACTGTTCAATTATATCTTGCCAGCTGTGTCATAAATGCTCTGTTGTCTGAACTCTATAAAAGCTGCATGTGAGAGCTAATAAAGCTGTCAACCTTGATCATATTGGTCTGTCGTGCTGTCCATGATCTCCTGCAAATGGCGCCTGAACAGGGACCCTCAGATCTGCCTCCTGAGAGCTGCTCCGGTGGTGAAGATCAGCACAGACCTGACGGGTGGAAGGCCGGCTGAAATATAGCCAGCGAGCGAGAGGCCGCTGATGCAGAAAAAGGGACGTGTCCGCTAAAGAGACGTCTTCGGAAAAGATCCACTTGAAACAGGCAAGTGGCGGCCGGGGAGGAATGGGGGCTACGCTAACCAAGGAAGAGGTAACTGTCCTGCATATCCTCCAACACATCCTCTCAAGGAGAGGGATTAAATATGAAGAAGATGTACTTAAAGGGCCACTCCAGTGGAGTAAAGAAAAGGGGCTATTTAGCGGGGTTGGAACGGCATTTGAAATATCTACATGGGAGGCGATAGGTGTCCAGCTTTGGGACACTATAAGTGATGGGGGAAAGGCAGCACGTGAGGCCCCAAAATATTCCACGCTATGGAAGCTTATCCGAAAGACTTTGCGGGATATGAAATCAGAGGGAGCTGCAGCTGCTTCGGTGGCTAAAGCCTTGTCTCCGGTAATGCCATCCGTGCCTCCGCCTGAGCCTCCAGCCCTACCTGCCTCCCAACTACCTGCAAAGCCCCCGACGAAGGGTTCAAAAAACCCCGATCGGAATCCCTTCGATCATTATACCGGCGGGAGAACTCACCTGAAAATTGCAAAGACAGTTAAGATGGGTTTCCAATCTATGCCCAGTAAGGAGAGATCAAAATCTGATATTGTTACTGATCCTGACCATACTGAACCTCGCACTAACACCCTAATCAACATGAAAGCCGAGTCGAAAGTTGCTGCAGCGGCTGTTCAAGCTATAGTCACCCCGGCGGCTGTCCCTCCTCATGCTCCAAAGATGAATGGGATCGAAACCCTTTTTGGCCTGGGCAATTTACGGCCCATAAAAGGGATAAAAGGGCAGCAATTAAGATCTGCTAGCGAGATGCTTGCATCTCCTTCTGAGACAAGTATGCAAAAGAGCCTACTCTCAGATCACCTGAAACCTGTGAGAGGAAAAGTTTTAATTGCACTTGATAACGCTGAACCTCCAGATGACATTTATGAGAAGCCTGTGCACGTTCATCAAACTACCGTTGCTGCTCCTGAGTTTCTGACTCCTGATAATTCTGATGCTGACCTGGATAGTCCTCTTGACCCGGTACCTGTTGATCCGGAAAAGAAGCCTGATTTATATCCCCCAGATCCTCATGATAAATGGGCAGCTGTAAAGGGAAAAGTAAGATGGGTGGGGGATGCAGATGTATTGTGTGCTTATAGTCTCTCTGTGATATTCATGCACTAAAAGTTAACAAATATAAGTATGTTCATGTTTCTACAGACTCTTGCAGACCTTTATAGATACTGCTGGCCACTTCTTCCAATGTAGGCTGGCCACCTGCATCAGAATGAGTGTGCATTTTGGTCAGTTTAAAAGCCCAAGCCTCACACAATGTGAGGGAGGCAGAGCCTCTGCGGGGACGCCCGCTGAGATTGAGCCTGCCACCTTACATTGTGCTGACGCTGTTTGGAGCTGGTTTCTTGATTGTCTTCACAGGGTCATTGCACCACATTCTGTCTACATTCTGTGTTTTAAATTTTGTATTTGTGTGAAGTCTGTTTATGGGATCCCATGTGTATGCATGTGTATGTATGTGTGTGTATGTGTGTTGAGGGCAGATACTGCTCTGTGTATTTTTGTTATTGAGGTTCATGTAAAAGTTTTAAATGTGTAACAGATTAATGTTTCAGACAAGAAGGGGTTAATACAGAAGTGCTGTTGTAATATGTGGAGATTTTGTTCATCAAATAAGATGGTGCGGCTGTAATAAAACTCTGTAAGTAGTTTGCTAAATTAAGCAAGACATGTGTGATAAGTGTGCAAATGTTAAACCACAATGTAAACCCACAAGTTAACAGGTTAAGCTTTTCTGCAACTCCCAGATAAGGAAGACAATACGGGTGTTTACTGATATAAGTTAAGCTTTTCTGCAACTCCCAGATAAGGAAGACAATATGGGTGTTTACTGAGACGCATGCATGAGATAGAGAGGAGAAAGAGATCAATCTCAAAAGCACGTTAAGGGTCATCAAGGAAGACTCCTAGCTTCATCTTCATGACCCTCAAGACCCTCAAGAGGATGAAACCGCGCATGCTCAAGTTACGAAATCAACGGGGGATGGGCTTTCCGAGGAGAGGAGTGGACTACCTGGAGAACGAAACTAAACTGTATAAAAGAACAATCAGAAGACGAACTGGTGTGCGTGTTGGCGGAGCAGGGGCTCCCCGCGCACCCAGCGCTGTTTTGTCTGCTTACCGCTTGCTCACAATAAAACTTTATATTGTCACCCTTAATTGGCTCAGGGTGTCTTTAACAATTTGGTGCCGTGACTCGGATCGAGACATTCCGGCGGAGTCCCTCAGTTGGGGAGGCGCCCCACTCATGAGTGGCCCTGACTAGTGGATTCCCAAACCAAATTCTCTACTGGCGACCCTTGGTTTACAGGTAAACAGACAAAAGAAAAGCCGGCCACCCTATAATCTTTGTGCACGAAGCCCGAACGAAGACTCGCTGGGGACGTGAGTATAAGCTGTTGGTGATCCGTTCGGTCGGGGTGGGATATCCCAGTGTGTGACTGATTGAGACGTCCAATTGTGGACGAAGCGAGTGTGGACCTCTCAGTAGTGCGGTTCCCATATCCCGCGAGGGACTGGGCCACGAGGAGAGGAAGCGAGAGTGTGAGTGACATAAGGCACACTGGAAGATGGGACAGAAGGAGAGCAAGGCTTCTGATCCTATGCGGGGTATCGAAGGGGGGTTGAAGTTGCCTCAGATACCGCCGGACAGTCCTTTAGGACTTATGATTAAGTATTGGGATGATTACCCATCTAGAAAAGGAAAAGCAAAAGCGAAAATGATACATTATTGTATGGAGGTATGGGGAGGGAAACAGATCAGAGGGGACTATCTTTATTGGCCAATTTTTGGGTCCTTTGAGGATTGGATATGTCAGGCTCTGAACATTTACGTAAATTCAAAGGAGCCCCTCAGCCTGGAGGAGAGTGAATATGCTCATTTATGGATAGGATCAGAGACTAGGGTAAATCTATACCCTCTTAGAGAAAAAGGGGGGAGGAAGAAAACTAGACTGGAGGATGAAGTGCCAGCCTCTCCTCCTCCTTATATACCTCCTCCACCTCCACCAAAACCAATACCTACCTCAGAAAGGCCCCCATCACCTCCTAAAGTAGCACCTAGTGCACCAGAAACCCCTCTGGTTGTCTCAGAGTTACCCTCGTATCCTTCAGAGACTTCAGGGACCCCCACTAGCTCTCTGGAACCCCAGAGACGTATTACCCAAAGTAAAAGCAAAAACCCCTAACAAGACCCCCTTGTATCCCCTGCGTGAAATTGCAATGGGGGAATCACATCCTGAGATGGGATTTGTATCCGTACCCCTAAACTCAGGAGATGTGAGGGAGTTTAAGAGAGAACTGGGGACTCTATTAGAAGACCCCCTGGGAGTTGCGGAACAAGTGGATCAGTTCCTAGGCCCCAATATATATACATGGGAAGAATTACAAGCAATATTAGGAATTTTGTTTACAACAGAGGAAAGAGATATGATTAGGAGAGCTGGTATGAGACTATGGGACCAGCAGCATCAACAAGGGCCTGCCGCAGATATTAAGTGGCCCCTGCAAAGACCTAATTGGAATAATCAGAATGAAGTGCATAGGGGACATATGCAGGATTTAAGAACCATAATAACTCAAGGAATACGGGAATCAGTACCTAGGGGACAAAATATCAATAAGGCTTTTAGTGAACATCAAAAGAAAGATGAGACTCCCACAGAATGGTTAGAAAGGTTACGCAAGAGCTTTCAGCTATATTCTGGAATGGATCCAGAAACACCTGCGGGCCAGGTGTTGTTAAAAACACAATTTGTAGCCAATTCATGGGCAGATATAAGGAAGAAGCTGGAAAAGTTAGAGGGATGGGAGACGCGAGGACTTGACGGATTGTTGAGAGAAGCTCAGAAGGTATATGTACGTCGGGAAGAAGAAACCCATAAGCGACAAGTGAAATTGTTAGAAGAAGCAGGGAAGAGACAAACCAGGATGTTAGTCGTAGCGCTGAGAGAGGGACAACAAAAAGGTGTTAGGAGCAACCCTGGAGGGCGATCGGAACCCCGAAATTTTCAACTGGCGTGCAGAGTCCTCCAGAGATAATAAAAGAGAAATGGTCTGTTTCTATTGTGGAGGAAAAGGCCATATGAAACGAGAATGCAGAAAGCGAACAGCAGATGAACGGATGTTCAAGGAAGACTGAGGAGGTCAGGGGCTCTATTTGCTGGGGACCCGAGAAAGGAAGGAGCCCTTGATAAAACTTAGAGTAGGTCCCCAGCGACAAGAAATTGAATTCTTAGTAGATTCGGGAGCAGAACAATCAACTGTTCAAAGGCTCCCCCAGGGATGTGAAAAGTCCTCAGAAACCCTCCAAGTTACTGGAGCTAAAGGAGAACCCTTTGAGGTTCCAGTGATTAAAGATGTAATCTTAGAAACAAAAACTAAATTCGGGGCTGGGTCATTGCTGCTAGTGCCTGAGGCAGACTATAATCTTTTAGGACGGGATTTGATGATCGAATTAGGTATTAATTTAGAAGTAAAAATGAGGAATTAAGAGTCAGACTGTGTCCTCTAAAGATATCGGACAACGAACAAATAAATCCTGAGGTTTGGTATAATCCTGAGACAGTAGGGAAATTGGACATTGAACCTTTCTCGGTAACGATTCAAAATCCGGAAAAACCCATCAGGGTAAAACAATACCCCATATCAGAAGAAGGACGATGGGGACTGAAACCGGAAATTGATCGATTGATAAAGAAGGGACTGTTAGAACCATGTATGTCCCCTTTTAATACACCCATACTCCCAGTAAAGAAGAGTGACGGTAAATATAGATTAGTACACGACCTAAGAGAAATCAATAAGAGGACAATCTCCAGGTTCCCAGTTGTGGCGAATCCTTATACAATCATGAGCCAGATAAAACCCAAGGATTGTTGGTATAGTGTAATTGACTTAAAGGATGCCTTTGGGGCATGTCCTCTGCGGGAAGACTGCAGGGACTATTTTGCATTTGAATGGGAGGATCCAGAAACTCATCGTAAACAACAATTATGATGGACAGTCCTTCCGCAGGGATTCACAGAATCACCCAACTTGTTTGGACAGGCTTTAGAGCAAATCTTACAAGGATATAAGACTGATAACGCAGTAACCCTTGTACAATATGTTGATGGTCTATTATTAGCAGGAGAAACAGAAGAAGGAGTGAGAAAAGAAAGCATCAAATTGTTAAATTTTCTAAGCCTCCAAGGACTAAAAGTAGCAGAATCTAAATTACAATTTGTAGAGGAGGAAGTAAAATATTTAGGACATTGGCTTAGTAAGGGGACGAAGAAATTGGATCCAGAAAGGGTTAAGGGTATATTATCATTAAAAGCCCCTAGTACAAAGAGACAGGTACGACAATTACTCGGCCTATTAGGATATTGTAGACAATGGATTGAAGATTATAGTAAGAAAGTTAAATTTTTATATACTAAACTGACCAAAGATGGATTACTAAAATGGACACCAGCTGATCAAATCCAGCTGGAACAACTAAAGGAAGATTTAGTAAATGCACCCGTCCTAACTTTACCAGATTCAAATAGAACCTTTTATTTAGTTGTGAATATAGACGAGGGAACCGGTTATGGAGTATTAGCACAGGAATGGGCGGGACATAAAAAACCAATAGGATATTTGTCAAAACTACTAGATCCAGTCAGCCGGGGATGGCCAACATGCTTACAGGCAATAGTGGCTACGGCCTTGTTAGTAGAGGAAGCGCAGAAAATCACCTTCGGAGGAAGGTTAAAAGTTCTGACCCCCCCCAGTGTGAGGGGAATCTTGCAACAAAAGGCTGAAAAATGGATCACTGATGCCCGACTCCTAAAATATGAAAGTATTCTAATATCCTCGCCCAAATTAGAATTGGAAGTGACAAATCTACAGAATCCTGCTCAGTTTTTATATGGGAAACCTGAACCTAATTTGTCCCATGATTGTATCCATAACATAGAGGAACAGGTTAAGATACGCCCCGACTTAAAGGAAGAGGAATTGTTAACTGGAGAGAAATGGTTTGTAGATGGATCTTCAAGAGTTATCGAAGGGAAAAGGAAATCAGGATATGCCATAGTTGATGGAAAAACATTTAAAGTGATACAATCAGGACCCTTAAACCCCAACTGGTCAGCCCAGGCATGTGAATTATATGCAGTATTACAAGCCTTGAGGCTTTTAAAAAATCAGGAAGGGACAATATATACTGATTCAAAATATGCCTATGGGGTAGTGCATACCTTTGGAAAAATATGGGAAGAAAGAGGATTGATAAATTCACAAGGGAAAGATTTAGTGCATGGGGAATTGATTATCCAGGTTCTCCAAGCCCTGAGGAAACCAAAAAGTACTGCAGTAGTCCATGTCAGAGGTCACCAAAAGGGGATGACATTTACCACTAGAGGTAACAATTTGGCTGATGAGGAAGCAAAAAAGGCAGCCTTAATGGTTGTGGGACTCAAAGAATCACTGAGTCAGAAGAACGAGGCTGAGGAAATGCACAAATTCACAGATAATGAAAAGAATAAACTAAAGGAAATGGGAATAACAGAAATAGAGGGAAAATGGAAACTTAAAGATGGAAGAGAGGTAATCCCAAAAACCCTAGCCAGACAGATTATGACGCGAATACATGAGAAAACACATCGGGGTACACAAGCCTTAGTGGATCAATTTGCTTTGCAATATATGACTATAGGGGTCTACGATATCGCAAAGGGAATACTCTCATCATGTTTTACTTGCCAAAAGGTAAAGAAACGACAACAAAGAAAACAGATCCCTGGAGGCCGAGAATTGACAACTCCACCTTTTTCAAGGGTACAAATAGATTTCACCAAGATGCCAAAAATTGGGAGGTACAAATATCTTCTGGTAATAATAGATCACCTTACTCACTTTATAGAAGCATTTCCTACCTCCAGAGCTACAGCACAAACCGTAGCAAAAACTTTGTTGGAACATATTATCCCCAGATATGGGATCATGGAAATTATAGATTCTGACCAAGGTCTGCACTTCACTTCAAAAATAATAAAGAAATTATCGGAGCACTTAGGGATCAAATGGGAATATCACACTCCATGGCATCCTCAAAGTTCAGGGCGGGTAGAAAGAATGAACGGTGAGATTAAAAAACAAATAACTAAAATAATGATTGAAACAAAGATGTCCTGGATCAAGTGCTTACCATCGGCCTTGCTGAATATTAGGACCCAACCAAGGTCAGATCTAGGGATCTCGGCCTTTGAAAAGTTATATGGGATGCCATATAACTTAAATATCCCAACGGATCACCCAGTCCTTGAGGATACCATGTTGAAATCATACATAGTTAGACTAGCCAAGCGACGGGATGAATTATACAAACGGGGTATGATTTCCCAAAGACCACCCCTCAACATGTGCATACACTCTATAAAACCAGGTGATGAGGTTATGATAAAAAACATGGAAAGAAAATCCGTTAACCCCTCGCTGGGAGGGACCCTTTCTTGTCTTGTTAACTACAGAAACCGCAATACGAACGGCAGAACGAGGGCGGACACATGCATCCCGAGTAAAAGGACCAATTCCACCAAGACAGTGGCAGGTGATTAACCATCCCCGGAACTTAAAGGTAACTCTAAGGAGAACGACACAGGCCTCCCGAGGTGGCGACCCCCTTGCGACGGATAAAACACCCTGACCCGACGTGGTTTGGACTTGAACCATGGGAATTTGTGAACTCTCAGAGACACTATATAACTGAGAATTCTGAACAAAGGATAATTAGACGCCCATTAGAGGGACTTTATCGCACGTCTGATGGGAATTTAGTAAGTCTAGATTGGGAGCAACCAAAGGTAGAATTAATCCCTTGGAGGGAATTCCCACCATATATACCATGTGTATGCGGAAAAGTCCAGGGTTTACATAATGAACAAGGAATACACGCAGCTTGGGTGTTGATTGTATGTGCTAAGTGCAGAGGTCGTTGGTATTGTTCATCCAGAAATAGACAATCTACCTGTTATAAATGCTATCCATTCCCAGGTAGATTTAGTAGTGGAAGGGATCTAGACGGAATAGAAATAGTTAAGATATTTTGTAGAAGGCAATATTTTGTGCCAGAAAGTTGGGAAGTACTCAAAAAAGACTGGAAAAAGACTATTAAACGGTTTATTAAAAGATTCAGTTGGAAACGAAAGCCAAATGCCGAATACTTTCTTGAAAGTTGGCCCGTGCTTCCCTGAAGACTGTCTACTGCTGCCGAGAAGAAAACCGAAATCCCGTTGCTCCCTGCAAAGGAGTAGACGAGGAAAGGCAGAGAGACATGATAGTGGGAAAAATGAAAAATATAGTTGCAATACTCACGGGCAGTATTGCAATACCCATTTGGGCCTTAGATGGCATGGGATATGACCACCAACCTTTTGAATGGACCCTCATAAGGTGGGGGGACCAACAAGTGATTGGACGTAATCTTACAGCCGGACCTCCCAGCTTTTCTGTCACGCTATGCCAACTGGCACCTATAGAGCCTTGTCTAAACCTAAGGCCGCATTATCTCTGTCCTGCATCAAATCCAGGAAGGGGATATTGTAATTATCCCAATCAATACTATTGTGCATATTGGGGTTGTGAAACGATTGCTTCTGCCTGGACCCCGGTTATTCGGGACAAGTATTTAACAACGGCATGGGGACCACCAGGCTGCACTCATCCACGCGTAGATATATCTGGAGGATCTATTGGTTATAGTAATTGTGCATACCTGATCGTTCAGATAATGCACCCAGAAGATTCGGGATGGTTATTCGGGAAAACCTGGGGAGTTAGATACTGGGAACCTGGAACGGATAGAGGAGGGTTAATCCTGATAAAAAAGGAATTACCTCGGACTTCCCCGAACAAAGTATTAACAGGGAGATTGTCGGAGACTGAAACAGACTTAGGGAACATACCAATGACCTCTCCACCAAAAAAAGAGTCAATGACCTCTTCACAAGAGTCTTTATGGAAAATAATGCAAGCCAGTTATATAGTATTGAATAGGAGTCACCCAGAATTAACAAAAAATTGTTGGTTGTGTTATGACATACAACCCCCTTTTTATGAAGCTGTTGGAGACATAAGAAAGTCAAAACGGTCTAATGATTCCTCTCCTTTTCAATGTGATTGGGGACAGAAAAGACCAGGGCTCACCCTTACACAAGTAAAAGGACAAAGGTAGATGTATAGGGAAAATCCCAAAAGGAATGGAACATTTATGTAACATAACAACAAGAGCAAACAAAAGTGAGTCCCCAGCGAATTGGCTGTTACCAGCCACAAATGCGAGATGGATATGCGAACCGATGGGAGTAACTCCGTGCATGTCTCTTAAACTTTTTAATGAATCCCAACATTTTTGCATTCAAATAATCATAGTTCCTAAAATCATATATCATCCTGAATCCTTTATGTATGACAATAATATTAATCAAGATCATCACCTGACGAAACGGGAGCCAGTTACGGCCTTAACGTTAGCAATGTTAATGATTTTGGGAGGAACTGGAGCAGGGACTGGTATAGCATCATTAGTAAAACAAAATCGAGATTTCACTGCACTAAAAGCCGCTGTAGATGAAGATATTGTAAGAATCGAGAAATCAATTTCTGCATTAGAAAAATCCGAAAGATCTTTATCGGAGGGAGTATTACAAAATCGAAGAGGGTTAGATCTGCTATTGTTACAACAAGGCGGACACTGCGCGGCCCTAAAGGAAGAATGTTGTGTATATGCAGATCATACAGGAATTGTACGAGATGCAATGGCGAAAGTAAGGGAGGGGCTACAAAAACGAAGGAGAGGGAGAGAAACACAACGCAGCTGGTATGAATCCTGGTTTAATAGTTCACCTTGGCTGACTACCTTGTTGTCTACAATAGCAGGTCCTCTAATTTTGATTATATTGGGATTGACATTTGGACCCTGTATCTTTAGCAAGGTACTAGAAATAATAAAAAGTCGATTAGAAGCAGCACATTTGATGATGATCAGAGCAAAATATGAACCATTAGATCAAGAACAAGAGAGTGCTCTAATTTTAAGCAAAGAAGCTTTACGACAATTTGATGAACAAAATAGGTAGGGGTGAAGAGAAAAAGGGGGGATTGTAGTATGCGGAGATTTTGTTCATCAAATAAGATGGTGTGGCTGTAATAAAACTCTGTAAGTAGTTTGCTAAGTTAAGCAAGACATGTGTGATACGTGTGCAAATATTAAACCACAATGTAAACCCACAAGTTAACAGGTTAAGCTTTTCTGCAACTCCCAGATAAGGAAGACAATATGGGTGTTTACTGAGACGCATGCATGAGATAGAGAGGAGAAAGAGTTCAATCTCAAAAGCAGATTAAGGGTCATCGAGGAAGACTACTAGCTTCATCTTCACGACCCTCAAGACCCTCAAGAGGATGAAACCGCGCATGCTCAAGATACGAAATCAATGGGGGATGGGCTTTCCGAGGAGAGGAGTGGACTACCTGGAAAACGAAACTAAACTGTATAAAAGAACAATCAGAAGACGAACTGGTGTGCGTGTTGGCGGAGCAGGGGCTCCCCGCGCACCCAGCGCTGTTTTGTCTGCTTACCGCTTGCTCACAATAAAACTTTATATTGTCACCCTTAATTGGCTCAGGGTGTCCTTAACACTGTTGCTGACAGGTATTTATGGTTGCTGCTCGGCAGACTGCCAGCTGTAGCTGCTGCTGAGCAGGCCGGCGTTTGTAGCCGTACAAAGCGGCACTGAGGGATGATTTCTCTCTCTCTCTGTGTGTGTGTGTAGATGTATATATATATACATGTGATGGTATATTGAAAATGTGAGATCTGAGCATGACAAGAATGGTATGGAATAAGGGGTTGATACTGTCATGGGTTCAGCGGTAGCAGTCATTTTTCTGCTTCTTGGTAGCTGGTGCAGCGCTGATAACACCCGTGTTTCGGAGCACTTTGTAGAGACACCACAGATAAGGCTTAAAGAGGCCTGCAACACACTGGACACAGAGGAGAAGTCCTGCTTAGTGTGTTTTAAGTAACCTGGGGGTGAATTCAAGACTTGGAAGAACCAATTGGTTGAAATAAGAAAGGCTAACTGAAAAAGTGAGAGGGGTGGTGCAACCACAAGCTTTACCAGCCACCACCCAAGCAGCATCAGGGTGGCAGAGAAAGAAAAAAGAAATGGGCAATGACACAGCAAACTCCTTGACTGTTAACACTGTGCAGTTTACTTCTGCAACTGCCTCACATTCCTGTTTCATCAGAATGCCTTTGCTTTAAGGAAACGCTTTAACTTGTCTTACTTCTCAAGAACTGATAACCCTGGGGAAGGAGTATATTTGTGTTCCCCCCCCCACCCCACCCACCCACCTATCCACAGGTCCATGGCAGCTGCCTGCAAAGTTTCTCAAGCCTCACCATGAGCTGGATAGATGAGTGGAAAAACCCAATGCCTCAGCTACAGGAGATGACCGTGAATATCCTGAGCAGAGGGAGATAGACGAAGAGAGAAACAAATGACTGTAAAACATCACTTAGGAGCAACTGAAAAGTAACAGCCTGAATATGTGTCCTTGTAAAGTAGCTCTTATTAGAGTCTGTGATTTTGTGTATAACACCACCTGCACTTACTAGCCAGTTGCTAATAAGAAACTACACCTTGTATTCTATGGATTTGTCAATTGTAAAACAGATGTTAGAGTATGCAAATTTACAGCAGCTGCTAGAAAATGCTTAGGCAAAAGTGAGAAAGAGTTTAATACAATGATAGCGTTATAGAGCAGACAATGGAACAAATTAAGAGGGTCAGAGAACTCCACTGATAAGAAATTTCTTTGGCTGGTCACTCACTGCCACTAGCATCTTCAACATGCTGCTGTACCCTGTAGTATACATACTGCTAATGTAAATCTGTATGTGCTTTGCCATAGTAGCGATTTCTTACTGGATGAAGCAGGTGAAACCCTGCATTGCCAACGAGGTGCCAGGACTGAGGTTGGCCAAATGCCTCCTACCACAGCCAAGGGCAAGACTGGGTTGGCCTCTGTGTTTGCCACCAAGAAGAACTTTTAGCTCCGCTGCCGGTTGCAACCCAGCAGGCGTTGAGTGCTGGGGACACATGCCATGCCAGACCTTGATGTGAGGGATGGCCTCCCCTGTTATCAGAGAGCTATATAAGAGAAAAAGGCAGGCCAAGAAGCCTATGGTTGGCATATGTTGTAGATACGATCTAGTCTGCTACACGGTGTGTAAGAATCACTGATATGCCACGTTATAAAGGTTCAAGTGACTTTAGATAGAGCAAACACAGCAAATTGTAAAAAAGGGGAAATGGTAGGGGAGACCCCAAGTACAGGAATCAACAAAGCATTCTGGTCTTAATAACAAGGACAGCACACCTTCAGGAAGATGAGGGACTGAATTGGTTGAACAAAGTGTCTGCTGGCTTGAGCATTACAGGATGGCTTTAATTATCTTAATCAGTTTGTCAGTCTTTTTAGGTATTCTAATCTGTGTGCCTTGTTTGCTACAATAGCTAATGGAGAATATAGAAACTTTGGGAAAAGTAGATCATAAATCTATAAAAACTGTCTTTTAGTAAAACAAAAAGGGGGAGATGTGGGTGAAGGGATAGAAATAGTTAACGAAATGGATTCAGGCGTTATCGCCCTGGTCTGGCTTCAGCCCTGGGAACAGCAAAGAAAACAACAGGTGTTAATGCCCTGGGCAGGCCTAAGCCTTGAGAACTGTAAAGACAACAATGAAGGCTGAAGATTGGTTAGCAAAACAAAGCAGAGTTTGCAAGATAAAGAAGGATGTGCATCTGAAAGACAGGCCAAACTATGTGAATATTTGACCCTTACTTTTGCTAAATCAGGACGATAACAGAGTGAGAGAGTGGAAAGTTACTGCTTAGCACTTAGTAGACTATAAAAAGGATGGGATACCCAGGAATTCAGACCAGCATGGGCCTGTGTTGTCTATTGTCAGTTTGTTATGCTGTCTTTGATGGTAATATGTATGTGGCTATGTTAACTAAATTGGTCAACTATATGCAACTGAAAGACTGCTAGATATGTGGTCAAGCAGACCATTTTGATAGACTACTACTGGAATTTATAGTCTGTTGAACACTTCATACCAGTGCAAGACTAAGGCAGATCGATTAATGGAAGACACTCCCCTTAGCTTGCTCTTTGTAAATCACCCATCACATCCATTTGCACTGTTGTTGCAATGGCCTATTTGGGAAAAAAAAAAAAAAAAAAAAAGAAAAAGAAAAAGGGGGAGAGAAAGGGAAAACAGAAAGTAGCCATTCTAGAATGGCTACTTCCACCTAATACAGCACCAAAAGGTATATGGCAGCGATCAGAGGCTTGTTGCCTTATTCATATTCAAAGCCATCAAAGTGAATTGGGCTTAGCCGAGGGAAATGCCATAGCAGACTCAACGGTGAGTCTTTCTCTCGTGAAGCCTGTGAATTCATTTGCAAAGGCTAGATAAAGTCACTCTTTATTTCACCAGTCAGCAAAAGTTTTGAAGAGGCAATTTGATGTATCTTGGACAGATGCATAAGGTATTATAAAAGCTTGTTCTCAATGCAGTCAGCACGGCACAGGGCTGAGATTAGGGGTTAATCCCAGAGGTATACAGGCCTGTGAATTGTGGCAGATGGATGTAACACAGGTACCTGAATTTGGAAGACAAAAACATGTACATGTTACAGTAAGATTATTGCTTATATGTGGCGCTTGTGGTTCCTTTTTTAGTAAGAGTAGTTTATTATTAGATGTAGACAGCATAAGACATGCTACCCTACAAAATAGGGCAGCTATTGATTTTTTATTATTGGCTCAAGGACACGGTTGTGAGGACTTTGAGGGAATGTGTTGTATGAATCTCTCTGAGCATTGGTTCTCTATGGAAGTGCATTATTGGCATGTTATCTCATGATGTTAATTGGGTCTGGATTGCTCAAAAACAAAAAGGGGGAATTGTGGAGAGTCATTTGGCTGAGAATGGCCACGTGAGCAATCCAGTTACTTGACATTAGTGAAGTAGCGAACCAAAGGCTTTGAGGCCTTGGCTGAAGGTTACTAGAGAACGCGTACGTGAGAGAGTTTGAGGGAGATGGCAGAAGAGCCTGAGAAGTCAGGAATATGTAGGGAGGAACTGATAACTGTAACCTTGGAAGGTATGCTACACAGTTAATTAATTGTTAAGTTGTTACTAACAAAACACTGTTCAATTATATCTTGCCAGCTGTGTCGTAAATGCTCTGTTGTCTGAACTCTATAAAAGCTGCATGTGAGAGCTAATAAAGCTGTCAGCCTTGATCATATTGGTCTGTCGTGCTGTCCATGATCTCCCGCAATCAGTCAGTATTTGAATAAGAGTTAAAAAAAAAATTTCTCTCCTTCATTGAAGACACTTCTACCCACCCCCACTCCCTGGCCACAGCAATAGAGGATAGAGGGTGAGCAGTTTCGGTTAGTCCTCAGCAATTCCTTCTGCCACTCCTTTCCCTCCATAGTTTTCATCAAACTATACAACGGTTTGGGTTGGAAGGGACCTTTAAAGATCATCTATTCCAACTTGCTTTTTAAAAGCATTTTAAAGAAAGTTCCACTTCTCATGAAGTAGAAACAACTGATGCTTGATCTTTCAAGTCTTAATCACCTAATCAGTCCCCAGTCTCATCTCCCTTATCTACTGCACAATTCTGTAACACATGAAGTATTATACAAAGGCTGGGTTGGACTGACTCTCTCTCACAACGACTGGTGTTCAAAGCCACTTGAGTCTTGTTTAGAGATATACCTCTGTGGGATCAGCTCATATTAATTCTACCGATGAGCAGGAGAAAGACTAAGTCAGTCTTCCTTCTTTCCTTTTTTCTTTTCTCTTCACTTCTTTTCTCTTCTCTTCTCTTCTCTTCTCTTCTCTTCTCTTCTCTTCTCTTCTCTTCTTTTCAGAAAGAGATGGCACCCAGCAGTCTATCCCTCTCCTTTGGATTTCCTCCCTCTACAAGTCAGCACACTTATTCTAACAATTGAAGACAGTGATCTGGGTGCCAATGGTCTACAATTCAGTTTTCAGACCTCACCAATGTCACGTAGTGGAGGGCTGTCCTGCATGCATGGATTAAATGTTGCTTTTCTTTCTCCTTTTCCTTTTAAAATGGATACAAAATTACCTTCTATGATTCTATGTATAAAACTGGAAGAATGAGAAGTCAAATACTTGAAAGACATTAGGAAAGAGTATCTTACAACTCCTTAAGAAACCTTAATTTTGCTTTTTTCTTACTAAACACATTCTTTAATCATAAAGACTGTGAGTTAAAACTCAGTTAAAGAATGGGCCCATAATGGGTCAGGTGATCATAAACACGTCACCTCTTAACTTCTGAGCATTTGATTTCAACACCTGAACAGTTTTTTTTAACACTTGTTTGCACTTAATGAAATTAGGTGAGAATCCCTCACAATTATCACATCACTTTTTCCACAGACAACCAATAAAATAAACATCACAGACGAACATCCACCTTCCTATTCGATCTTACAATCTGCTTGTTAGCGATGGAGGAAGGTTTTCAGTGCATGGCTCAACATGAACAAATCCAAAATAATTGTAACAAAGGAAAGGAAAGGAAAGGAAAGGGAAAGGGAAAGGGAAAGGGAAAGGGAAAGGGAAAGGGAAAGGGAAAGGAAAGGCAGCTAGCTAGTGTGCTCTTCTCACATTACAACCACTCTTCTCGCTCTGTAATAAAAAAACTGCACTAAGTTGAAAATTGTATTACAGTAGAACCTATTAACCAAAACTTTCTACTAACCAAATTTTCTGTTAGCATGCTATACTGTTGTCCACTTACTGAGTAACAGTTTTCCCAATAAGCACAGTATACTCCAGATGCCAGGTGAAGTTCACTGCACTGATTTTCAATTTAAAGCTGTAAAATAGTTTCTTGAACTGGCTATCTGCAAAACCCCGTATGTTATAATGGCAACTGCCAGCAGCAGAGGCATTTCAGATAGTAATTCACTGATTAAAACTGTCAGGCTAATTTTCAATGAAGGCATCTCAGATCTGGAATGAATTTCTACATAATCCATGGTCAAACAGCTTATGACTTCCATAACATGTGATACGGAATTGCAGAACAAAATGATCATGGTGTATAGTGACAGTATAGTTTGAGGACCATAGATTATGGCAACTATTGTTCTTTGGAGGTGCTCTATTTTGTGAAGCTGCAATAAGATTGAGAAGATGAACAAAAGAATAACAGGAAACTGCTGCATTAGGATTTAGGGAGTATGTTTTCTTAAGCATCTGTGTTAATTCTAGGGTAGTGTAGGTATCTGTCAAAAAGGTGGGTGCAGGGAACATAGCTTCGTGCTGGAAGTGATGCAGCCCCTCCACATGCACATGACTTCGAAGGCCTGAAACCTCGCAGCGCTCCCTCTCTCCCTCTCCCTCTCCGAGCTGCTGTTGCCATAGCAACAGCTCTTTAAAACACGGAAAACGGGTCAGGTAGTTTCAAACTAACCACTATTTCCGATGTTGCCGTTTTCCCCTGTAGTTTTAAATTAGCCCACCTCTGAGATGATCAGCAGGCTGCTGCCATAGAGTCATCAGCCAGCAGAGAAGAGAAAACAAGGCTCTTGAGCTTCATAGGCTGTGGGGATGCTTAAGTAACATGGAACTTGACCTCCCTCCACCTACCACTCTTTCCCCCAAATCCTTCAGAAATCCTCTTCAGAGGCATCAGCTCTTTTCCAGCTCTTTTCCTCTGCAAAAATCTTTTACTCTGAAAACTGTTTGGGGCTTACATTTTTTGTTTAGTTTGGGAGTTTGGGGGCGGTTTGTAGGTTTTTTGGTTTTGTTTTTTTGTTTGTTCGTGGATTTTGTTGTTTGTTTTTTCTTGTTTATTTGGGGGTTTTTGGTGGTTTGGTTTGGGTTTTTTTACTAAAAGGGCACTGCACAATTTTGGAGTTAAATCCTGGTAAACACTTAGCGTGAAAGGTGCATTATTTGGACATAACATCATTCCTCCAACAGGCTCTATGCTACACCACTCAAAACACACTAGCAGTTGTCAGAGAAGCTGAGGTAAGGAAAAACATCTGTTGTAACCCAGGTCTCTTTGAAACCCGTGACAAGTTAACCAGCTCAAGAGACAACAAATGAAACAGCCAAGCATGTACACAGCAAGCTGCGCTATGATCAACACGCTCCTACCAATTCCTCCTCTGATTCTCTGAAGTAGCATTAAAGGTGGGCTGTACACAGGTGCTCACATCTCACTGAATCTTTAGCCACAGACAAGATCCCAAAGGAGAAGCATCAGTTTTATTTTTCAGTTTAATGCCTTTACTACTTCAACTGAATCTGTCTGAATGTAGGCTTACATATATCGATCTCTGTCTTGACTCACAGTGGTATTCAATTAGTTAATGGAAACTCGTTAGAAAAACAGGAATCGCAATGAAATTTCAAATCTGCAAAAGCAAAATAAAAAGCCTATTCTACCCTATTCACACGCATCACAAGCACCACAGAAATATCACAATGCTACCTCTATAAACACTATCAGGATTATCAAGTTCTCATCTTGAGATGATTATCCATCTCTGTAGAGCGATCGTTTTTGCGTGTGGATGGCATTTAGACCACATGACTATAACTAAAGGTAATCTTAAAGTAAAGATTAGCCTGAACCAAAAAGAAATGACCATTCTGGGAAACTGAAAATCCAATTGATGCTGCAGAGAAAAAAAAAAGAAACAAACAACAAAACAACACAAAACCATACAACAACATGCCAACATACAACCGCAAAAACACACCAACATACCGAGCAAACAAACCTTTCCACCAGAAGCACATGAAGAAATACCTTAAAAAAAATATAAGCGCCTGCTCCAGGTTCTAGTGGGACCAGTGCCCAAGCAGCACCCGGTTAAGACAGCTTCCTCTTCCATTCACATCCCTCTTAAGGTAACTCTCGATATCAAAATGCACAATCTTCACGAGGACAAAACGAAATGAGCTATTTTTGGATAGCTTGTTTTTACTAAGACATCTTTTTGGCTCTAGACAACTTTCTAGGGTGATGAGGAAGAATATTTTTTCCTCCATTCTTACCTGGAAGAACAATATTCAAATTTTAAACCCAACTAAATACCTAAATACATTGGGCTATAGTGACACCACGAGGGAACAAAATGTCAAGTATGCTTTTAGAACATTCCACCTAATTCACATTTACAAACACTACAGCATGCTCAGGCAGTATTATGTAGTCAAGGCTGCACAGTGTGCAAAGTTCCCGCTTCTCAGCTGAGGACCTAACTTTGTCCATGACCCTAGTACGCTGCAATAAAGTTAAATTCTTCAAAACTGTTTAAGCTAACTTTAGTCCTCACTATGGCACACTAAAAATTGTCAGGGAAATGCAGTCAGGGTTCTCAGATGAGCACCTATCAGCTTTCTGAAACAGCGGCAACTATACTACCGTACCTTTAGAGCTTTACTACACAGCAGTTTTGCCCTGGCACATCTTATTTAGATTAAGAAACTAAATTTTATGACTTGTATTCTTATATCTGTACAACTCCTACTGTCAACACAAATGTAAATGCAAGCAATACAAGATCTTTAAGCAGATGCTAAAAAAGTGTTAAGACTTGAGGTATTTCGTTCCTAGGAACTAGGCACACTTATCCTAAACCAAGGAATACTGAGAGAAATAGTCTAAGCTGGGAGATTTCTAACCCTAACTATAAACGCAGTTTCACATTTAGACACACAAATGAAAGTAGTTTCTTTAATAATCTGAGAAGCTAAAAACATTCCCATCAGTAGGAGCTTTGCACTGACTTTAGCAAGTATTAGATTAACCCTTCTATAGAGAGTTTGACAATAGCTGCAGCTTTATATATTGGGTTTGCATAGCTTTATCTTTAAATTCTTACTCTCATAGCACCTTAAAATAGGTATAAAAACTTGTCAAATTAATTTAGGGATTTTGTTGGGTTTGTCAGTGTAGTTCCCCTCTCTTGGGCAATTTTACATATGCTTTGTGACTCGGGTACTGGTGCTACCCATGAGGCACACTTTTATCCAGACACAAATAACAACAATAGAATCATAGAACACATCTCCCACTAAACCATGCCACCCACCCAAGGCTATGTCCAACCCAGCCTTAAACACCACCAGCAATGGAGCATTCACAACTTCCCTGGGCAACCCATTCCAGTGCCTCACCACCCTTTCAGTAAAGAACTTCTTCCTCATATCCAATCTAAACTTCCCCTGTTTAAGTTTGAACCCGTTACCCCATGTCCTATCACTACAGTCCCTAAAGAATAGTCCCTCCCCAGCATCCCTATAGCCCCTCTTCAGATACTGGAAGGCTGCTAGGAGGTCTCCACGCAGCCTTCTCTTCTCCAGGCTGAACAGCTCCAACTTTCTCAGCCTATCTTCATATGGGAGGTGCTCCAGTCCCCTCATCACCCTCGTCGCCCTCCTCTGGACTTGTTCCAACAGTTCCATGTCCTTTCTATGTTCAGGACACCAGAACTGCACACAATACTCCAAGTTGAGGTCTCACAAGAGCAGAGGGGCAGGATCACCTCCCCCGACCTGCTGGTCACGCTCCTTTTGATGCAGCCCAGGATACGGTTGGCTTTCTGGGCTGCAAGCGCACACTGCCGGCTCATGTTCATTTTCTCATCGACCAACACCCCCAAGGCCTTCTCCACAGGGCTGCTCTCAATCTCTGCTCTGCCCAACCTGTAGCTGTGCCTGGGATTGCTCCCACCCAGCTGTAGGACCTTGCACTTGGCATGGTTAAACTTCATCAGGTTGGCATCAGCCCACCTCACAAGCGTGTCAAGGTCCCTCTGGATGGCACTCCTTCCCTTCCACGTATCAACTGAACCACACAGCCTGGTGTCAACCATGTGGATGAAGAATCTATATTAATGCAGCGTTGCCCTTTTAAAGTGATTTTGGGGTCCAGGTAAGTTGTGCGGGACTTCCTTCGTACACCGCACCTAACTGTGACCTCATTTAGCAGCCTCCTCAGGCTTTTACTGCCATGTTTTCAGCACAATTAAGTCTACTGTTCTGGAACAGAACTTGTATCATATTTTTTTTAGTTACATCTCTGCTAAAGGGTCAGACCTCTGGGTTTGCTTTTGTTGGTATTCTGCGTAAATGTAGTGAGATTTGGATCATTCTTACTATTTAATTAAGACCTTTTTTTCTCATTTTTCCTTTGTCTAGCACTTCTTTCACACATATATCCCTTGCCCTGTATTTAGAATCCATGCCCCATATTTTCCCTTTTCTTTAAAAAAAACCTTATTCGATGGAAAATTGTTTCAAAGCCATGGAGCGCTTACCTTTTGCAATCACTGATATTTATCAACTGACTTAAACTATGTCCTACAGTTTTTACCACAACTGAGGCTTCTTCAGAAATGGTATAATTTGATACGGATGTCTTTAAATTGACCTCCCTTGACATAATCCGAAATTTGGATTGACAGGGCTTTCTTCCTGATGAAGGGATGATCAAATAGGAAGGAATCAATGACTTAAGGAAAATCAAAGGGTAACCAAATGGCGATAAAGTAATAGTGGAATGGTAATGAGAGTCACAGAAATCATTTAGGTTGGAGAAGGCCCTAAAGATCATCGAGTCCAACCGTTAAGCTAACACTGCCAAGTTCACCAGGAAACCATGTCCCTAAGCCGGCCCTTGACTCTGCACTTGCTGGTGGAGCAGCCGCCCTGGTGACCTGAGTGCCAAGGGCTCAGCCCCTGACTGCGCTTCACAGCCAGCATGTGATGCAGGGTCCGTGTCACAGTGGGTGGTGTGTGGCCGAGGGTGCCCCTGCCCCTGTTCGGGCGCACGCAGGCCAGCGGTGCTGATGTCACAGTGGGCATTGTGACCAGTGGCAGGGGCACGCCTATAAAAAGGGAACGCTGGGCACAGTGCAGGTGAGGTGAGGTGAGGTGAGGTGAGGTGAGGTGAGGTGCAGGGAGCAGAGGGCAGGGACAGGGCTCTCGGGGGCCTGCCGGGGGAGGAGGGGGCTCCACACCGCAGGGCTCTGGGCCTGGGCTGCAAGCTCACCTGAGTCTCTCTTCTCCCTCAGAGGTAGCAGAGGAGCATTTGGAGAAGAAACCCCAGCGCTGCTGGGACAGGGACTCTCCAAACACGCACCTTTGATCTCTGACACGTCCGCAAGGAGGTGCAGGACACCTGATTCGATGGAGCAGGGTGAGAGCAAAGTCCCCCTCCTACAGCCTGGCAGAGGGAGTCTAGGGGTGGTCAGTGCAGGGCCAGGAGTGTTGGCAGGGGAAGGCAGGAGCTCCAAAGCCACCTAGGGGAGGGCCCCTCCTCTCCTTGGCAAGCTGGAGCCAGGGTGGGCAGTGGGCACCCACCGGGACGCCCATGCCTGCAGTGCCCTTTCCTCTCCAAGGCTTCCAGCCCTGCCCAGCAGCCAGCTAAGCAGGGACAGAGCAGCCCTTGGGGGCGATCCCTCAGGGACGTGTACCTGACCCTTCTCATTCCTGGTGGCATTTGCTCTCTCTCATCCAGCATGCGTGCTGTGTCGCCGGGCAGAGGCGGACCCAGACCTCTGTGGACCAAAACTACATCATGAAGGCATCTGTGCCCACCGCTTTTGCCTGGTGAGTTCCTCTGGGGCTGGCTTCATCTTTGCGACACACCAGCCCTGCCACACACCCCTCATCAGCTCCTTGTCTCATCTCTTCTTCAGCTTTTTGCCAGTGAGCTTCCTCAAGAAGAAACTGAACAGGAAGGAGAGATGAGAATTTCTGCTAGAGAGGTTCAACGTGTAGTTGAGCAGGCAGCCCAGATGGTAAGGATCGGAGATGATCAGGGTGATTTGTGCCAGGAGAGGTTTGTGGCTTAGCCCAGATGCCAAGAACAGAATCCCAGCCCTTCCACCCAGCTCTGGGACAAAAGTCTTGCTCCCAGAAACTCCACAGAGGTTCCAGCACATGAGCCCGCTCTGCCAGGTGGATCTGCGGTCTGTGACCCAGCAGTGGCTACATTCTGCTCCCTGCCCTGAGGTGTGGGTCTGGCTGTGGAGGCCCTGAGGCTGCCGCTGACAGGGGGCTGCTCTACTCTTTCCAGGACTGCTGCGTGTGTGCTGAAAAGGGGGCCACAGTCACCTGCTGGGAGAGGGAGTGCAACCGCCGGTTCCATCTCCCCTGTGCCGTGGATGGTAGATGCATCACCCGTTATCTCCCGCCATGCAGGTACCTCCTCTCTCTCCCCTCCTCATCATCACCAGGGAATGACCCAGTGCTTCTCATCTCACCCATCCCTTCCCTCTTCCCTCAGATCCTTCTGCCAGAAGCACAGCCCACAGCAGCAAGAGGTGGCAGCTCCAGAGAACACTGCCTGCCTCATCTGCATGGACCCTGTGGAAGGAAGAACGACCTATGGGACCATGGTGTGCCCAATGTGCAAACACGCCTGGTTCCACAGGGCCTGCATCCAGGTAGGAGCCATTCCCTTGCTCTGGGCACGGCAGGCTCTCAGCAGCACCAGACCCTCACTCCCGCTCTTTCTGTTTTTCCTGCAGGGACAGGCTATTCATGCTGGAGTTTCACACTTACAGTGCCCTCTGTGTAGAGATCACAATTGGTTTGTTTTTGAAATGGCGAAAATGGGGATCCGCATCCCCCTAAGGTTGGCATCCTCCTGGCCAGCACTGTGCCATGCCTGGATCTGCGCCAGCAGTCGTGGCCCTCTGCTGTCCCCTGACTCTGGGCTTTAGCTCCAGGGAGGAGGTGGAAACGGGGTGTGGGGGGAAGAGCAGGGAGACCCTGCATCTGCTGTATGCTGGGGCAGCAGGAGCTCACCAATTTTCCTTGCTCCATCAGACCTCCATCATGGGAGGACAACAACGCATACGCAGAACTGCGCGAGAGGCACAGCAGCTGCGATGCCAGGGAGTGCCTTTGTTCAGGAGGCAGAGGAGTGGCAGAGCCAGACGGGTAAGTTGCAAAGCTGCACCTCGGGGCTCCGCATGGGATTTCTGTCTCAGCAAGGGCTTGAAGAAGAAGGGCTGAGAACAGCTCTACTGGACAATCCCATGCTGTGGCCACTTTATCCTTAGAGACATGAATCCATTTCATTCCCAGGCCCTGGCAGCTGTTCCTGTGCCGTTCCTGTGCTGCTGAGGGCATGCATAGACGCTGCTCCAACCTAGAGAACATCCATGAGGCCGGATGGGAGTGTGACACCTGTGCTGGCGTGGGCTCCTGTAAGTGTCAAAGCACCCGCGTGCTCCTGGGCTGTGGCCAGGGGCCAGGCAAGGCCTGGCAGTGGGTGTGGGCTTGGTAGAGCCTGTCTGCTCCAAGAGGGCTGGGGCACCGCTATGGCCTACCCTGCCCCAGGCCTGGGGGCCAAGCCCTTAACCTTCCTGCTTCCCCTTGCAGCCTCCGGTGCCAGCTTAGAGCTTGCTGCTCCCAGCACTACCAGCACAGCAGCATCACGGCAGTCTCCTGGATCTCAGGAATTGGAGTCCAGCAGAGCCAGCACCAGCACGCAGGCAGCATCAGGGCAGACTCTGGGACCTGAGGCACAGGAGACCAGCAGCCCAAGCAGCAGCGGAGAGATGCCGTCAGGACCAGGCCAGGGTTCCCCAGTGCGTGACGACAGCAGCCGCCCCAGCCCTCCTCGGCCTGACCGACGGCGACACCAAGCCCGGGCCAGCCGACAGACACAGACACCCTATACACGGCCCAGAGGACAGCGGGAAAGAAGCCGACGGCCAGCAACACGTGCTGCGAGCAACACCCGCAGCCAGGCGGTCCCAAGGCTGTCACAATGCTCCCCGTCACGTGAAACCTGCAGGCGCAGCACCACCAGGCAGCAGCCATCAGCGGCATCCCGTGGCTCTGCACCACTGCAAAGGAGCAGGAGCAACAGACCCAGTGGGCCCATGCGGGTGCGAGACCGTGCCCGCTTGCAGCGTCAGGCCCAAGCTCCCTACGTACGGCCCAGAAGACGTTCCCAGGACAGCCGCACACCTGCAGCACGAGCTGGGAGGAGCCCCCGCAGTCAGGCTGCGCCCAGGCTGTCCCAGTGCTCCCCAGCACGTGCGAGCCGCAGCCGCAGCCGCAGCACAGCAAGACAGCGGCCATCAACATCATCCCGTGGCTCCAGAGCACGTCGCAGAGGCAGCACCTCAACATCCACCGGGCCTGTGTGGGTGCGAGACTGCTCCCGCTTGCAACGGTGGGCCCAAACTCCCAACATGCAGCGCAAAATGTAATAAACGTAAACTATGAATTTGCTGATTATGAGAGATTGCTAATTGTTAATTCACTTATAATTGTTAACTCGCTTATTGAGCAAGGCTGGTACGAGATGCTAGAGCGATCATAAAACAAGTAATAATTTGTAAATGTCAAATCACAATACCCTGTTTCACCGATAAAGAATAGAACGCATCCGGGAGGACCAGTACGAACCAATACAGAAATGATGAAATCGAGAAGAAATGAACTGAGCATGCGCCAATCCCATTGAGGTGAAAAGTGCAGCAACGAGGAAGACCCTTACTTCATCCCGGGACCCCTGCCCAAGACCACCAGGAGGCAGTGCGCATGCGGAACAGTGTTGCGAAACTAATTGGAATACAAAGCAAAGGAAAATTTACATGTTGCGACACCTGAATGAATATGCATGTCTTGGTACAATAAATATAGTACATTGTCACTTCTCTGGTGTGCGTGTTGGTGGAGCAGTGACTCCCCGCGCACCCAGCGCTGCTTTGCTTATTACCTCTTTATATTAAATTACAATAAATTACCTTTGATTTTATAATTGGACTTCGATCATTTATAACAAAAAGACGCCGTGAGAGCAGCCACACGCCAGCACCATCTGCAAAGAGGTGCACACGTAGACAGGCTGTGTCAGAGCTATCCCAGCGCTCCCAAGCACATGCTAGTAGCTGCTCCAGCACTGACAGCCAGGAGTCGTCAGGGTCCTCCTCTGGCTCTCCAGAACGGGACAGCAGCAGCCCCAGCACTGACAGACAGGACGCTTTATAGCCATGCCACAGCTCCCTGGCACCAGACACTGGCACTGCAACAATCGGGCCATGCCACAGCTCCCCCAGCGTGCTCCCAGTTCAGCTGTCACACCCAAACTGCCTACACGTAGCTCAGAAGACAGGGGGAGAGAAGCCAACCGCCGGCACCACATGGTAAAAGGAGCACCCATAGCCAGGCAACTGAGGGGCTGTCCCAGTGCTCACCAACACCTGAGACCAGGAGCCCCAGAACCAGCAGGCAGCGGCCATCAGCAGCATCCTCTGACTCGGCAGCACTGGAAAGCGGCAGCAGCTCCATCCCCACTATTAATTCCAAATAATAAAGAACTCCAAGTATAAAGAGCCCTCTGTTTGAATTCAATGCCTTAATGCAGAAGTCTCTTTCTTCAAATCCTACAAGTTATTTGCAAACAAAGATCACACAGAATTTTTTCTGTTCTTCATAAAGCTCAATAGTATTAAATGTCAACCATTTATTTTCCAGCATTTTGTTTATGAAATATTTTAACATCTATGCTTAATATACAGTCTACACATGGCACTTATTGGCTGCTGATCAAAACATGAGGCACAGAAATCTAATATAAGCTTTTTGATTATTGAGAGTTAGCCATACAGACACTGAACTGATCCAAATTTTTCTCCGTTAAATTGCTAGAATCCTATCTGACAAGTGCTCAGGTTCCCATTTGAATACAGTGAAAAAAAAAAATGGGGGGGGGGGGGGGGGGGGAGAGAGGGGAGGGAATGTAGAAAAAGCTAAACTGGAAAAAAAAAACCCAACAATAAAACAACCATCCTGTGTTCCTTACCAAGCCACACAATGAGGAAATCCTCTTCAAAACTAAGGAGGTACAAAAATTTACTTAAAACAGACTTGCAAAATTCCAGTCGCCCACTCTCCTGAGGCAAGTTTTATTTTTACTTCTTTTCATTACCATTAATCATCATAGGGAAGAGTAGAAGAACAGATTTTGTCTCTTGGTGGTAGGTTTGCATGATACTGTCATACAGATCATTTCACAGAATTCTGCTGGAACCCTGAAGTAGAACACGCACCCCTTGGTGTCAGCATTCAGTTTGGAGATCAGACATTACACACAAAGGTGTGGTACGCTGTCTTGACACTAACAGTGATTCAGGCAACATGGAAACTATTTGGATTACATATCTCCCTTCCCCCCCCCCCCTTTTTTTTTTCTGTAAGAGAAAAGAGAAGTAAGACCTGAAACTGAATTGGTTTGATGGACACAGAAGGATCATCTAAAACTTGTCTATCCACAACTCTTTTTTTCCAGTATTTCAAAGCTCTTTCTAGGCTATACACATTACTTAGCTATTACACAGTGATCTCAAAGAGGTATATTAGTACAGACAACTGGTTACTAAGGTAACAAGATGTTACTTTAAACCAGCAGTGCTGCCACCGCTCATCAGCTTCACTTATTTCTTTTCTTCGCTCTCCTTAAACTATGCACAAATTACAGACTTGCTGTATAACTGAATATATACACCAGAGCTACACTTCAGTCTCTCCATTCAAGCTAATGAGAAAAAAAAAAGGGGGGGGGGCGAGGGGTGTTAGATGATGCAAGCATTTAAACTCTATTTAAACTCTTTGGAGTTTCATTCTTTATACTAAGAATTTGAAAGTTGACTGAAATACAAGTTTTAAAGTGTCTTCTCACTAGAAACTATTTTGTAATTAAAAAAATACACTGCACACTGAAACTATTTGACATGATAAAATAAGATGGCAGAGATACTTCAAACTTGAGGGAGAAAACATGGTTAAGTTTTATTGACCGAATCTTGGCTGAAGTATTCCAGAGGCAGACTCATGTTTGGAAATAACAGGTGACTGTAATTGTGAAAAATTGTCAAGGTTACCCAAGGTCTAGCTCCTCCAAAATACTGAAGCTCCTAATAAACAAATTGTATGTCACTATTTTTGAAAGCTTTACCTTGTAAGATCTATGTATTCTCAATGTCTTTTATGATTACAAGCATCAGCTGCCAGCAGCAGCTTAAAAAGCCATAGGAAATAAAGTCATCAGAAACATTTACAGGAGGAGGTCACCTACAACAATCCTCTGCTCCAAGCAGGATCAACTCCACCAAAACCATCCCTGATGTGTATATCTAACCAGGTCTTCCACACTCACAGTAATGGCAATTTCTGCATCCCTCTGAGGCAATCTGCTGTCATGCACTGTAATCCTATTAGACAGTCTTCTTACTGTCCAACTTCAAATAAATTGCTGCAGTTCAAGCCCGAGTTCTTGTCTTCAGACTGCATGTCGATAAGTAAAAAATCTTTAATTGTGTTTTTTACATGTAAGAATGTAAAAACCTTTTTTGCCTAGAAGGGTGTTTTCTGTGCTCCTTTAGGGTACAGAATTGATATAACCTTTGTCAGACAGCACAATTCACCTTCCAAAACTGCAGAAATACAGCCTTGGCGCTTTGGCACAAATGACTCCGTGATCAGAGTTACAGCTTTAAAATAATCCTACAATTCAAGATAAGCAGAAAAGATTGATTCCGTTTACAGCCTGAATAATTTAGTTATATAAACAAACAAATTACTAGGGCTGAATTAATTTGCTTCTATGCTAATATGGGAAGAGACGTTCAAAAGAAAGAGGACCCTATATTCAATACCAGTTGGAGAAACACTCTGCTCAGGTAGCATATTCCCCCATTCTCTGCAGGAAAAATAATTCTCCTTTTGTGGTCAGAACATACAAACAGGATTTTGTTCAATCAGTTGTGGAGAGTCATTTGGCTGAGAATGGCCACGTGAGCAATCCAGTTGCTTGACATTAGCGAAGTAGCGAACCAAAGGCTTTGAGGCCTTGGCTGAAGGTTACTAGAGAACGCGTACATGAGAGAGTTTGAGGGAGTTGGCAGAAGAGCCTGAGAAGTCAGGATGTGTAGGGAGGAACTGATAACTGTAACCTTGGAAGGTATGCTACACAGTTAATTAATTGTTAAGTTGTTACTAATAAAACACTGTTCAATTATATCTTGCCAGCTGTGTCATAAATGCTCTGTTGTCTGAACTCTATAAAAGCTGCATGTGAGAGCTAATAAAGCTGTCAACCTTGATCATATTGGTCTGTCGTGCTGTCCATGATCTCCTGCAAATGGCGCCCGAACAGGGACCCTCAGATCTGCCTCCTGAGAGCTGCTCCGGTGGTGAAGATCAGCACAGACCTGACGGGTGGAAGGCCGGCTGAAATATAGCCAGCGAGCGAGAGGCCGCTGATGCAGAAAAAGGGACGTGTCCGCTAAAGAGACGTCTTCGGAAAAGATCCACTTGAAACAGGCAAGTGGCGGCCGGGGAGGAATGGGGGCTACGCTAACCAAGGAAGAGGTAACTGTCCTGCATATCCTCCAACACATCCTCTCAAGGAGAGGGATTAAATATGAAGAAGATGTACTTAAAGGGCCACTCCAGTGGAGTAAAGAAAAGGGGCTATTTAGCGGGGTTGGAACGGCATTTGAAATATCTACATGGGAGGCGATAGGTGTCCAGCTTTGGGACACTATAAGTGATGGGGGAAAGGCAGCACGTGAGGCCCCAAAATATTCCACGCTATGGAAGCTTATCCGAAAGACTTTGCGGGATATGAAATCAGAGGGAGCTGCAGCTGCTTCGGTGGCTAAAGCCTTGTCTCCGGTAATGCCATCCGTGCCTCCGCCTGAGCCTCCAGCCCTACCTGCCTCCCAACTACCTGCAAAGCCCCCGACGAAGGGTTCAAAAAACCCCGATCGGAATCCCTTCGATCATTATACCGGCGGGAGAACTCACCTGAAAATTGCAAAGACAGTTAAGATGGGTTTCCAATCTATGCCCAGTAAGGAGAGATCAAAATCTGATATTGTTACTGATCCTGACCATACTGAACCTCGCACTAACACCCTAATCAACATGAAAGCCGAGTCGAAAGTTGCTGCAGCGGCTGTTCAAGCTATAGTCACCCCGGCGGCTGTCCCTCCTCATGCTCCAAAGATGAATGGGATCGAAACCCTTTTTGGCCTGGGCAATTTACGGCCCATAAAAGGGATAAAAGGGCAGCAATTAAGATCTGCTAGCGAGATGCTTGCATCTCCTTCTGAGACAAGTATGCAAAAGAGCCTACTCTCAGATCACCTGAAACCTGTGAGAGGAAAAGTTTTAATTGCACTTGATAACGCTGAACCTCCAGATGACATTTATGAGAAGCCTGTGCACGTTCATCAAACTACCGTTGCTGCTCCTGAGTTTCTGACTCCTGATAATTCTGATGCTGACCTGGATAGTCCTCTTGACCCGGTACCTGTTGATCCGGAAAAGAAGCCTGATTTATATCCCCCAGATCCTCATGATAAATGGGCAGCTGTAAAGGGAAAAGTAAGATGGGTGGGGGATGCAGATGTATTGTGTGCTTATAGTCTCTCTGTGATATTCATGCACTAAAAGTTAACAAATATAAGTATGTTCATGTTTCTACAGACTCTTGCAGACCTTTATAGATACTGCTGGCCACTTCTTCCAATGTAGGCTGGCCACCTGCATCAGAATGAGTGTGCATTTTGGTCAGTTTAAAAGCCCAAGCCTCACACAATGTGAGGGAGGCAGAGCCTCTGCGGGGACGCCCGCTGAGATTGAGCCTGCCACCTTACATTGTGCTGACGCTGTTTGGAGCTGGTTTCTTGATTGTCTTCACAGGGTCATTGCACCACATTCTGTCTACATTCTGTGTTTTAAATTTTGTATTTGTGTGAAGTCTGTTTATGGGATCCCATGTGTATGCATGTGTATGTATGTGTGTGTATGTGTGTTGAGGGCAGATACTGCTCTGTGTATTTTTGTTATTGAGGTTCATGTAAAAGTTTTAAATGTGTAACAGATTAATGTTTCAGACAAGAAGGGGTTAATACAGAAGTGCTGTTGTAATATGTGGAGATTTTGTTCATCAAATAAGATGGTGCGGCTGTAATAAAACTCTGTAAGTAGTTTGCTAAATTAAGCAAGACATGTGTGATAAGTGTGCAAATGTTAAACCACAATGTAAACCCACAAGTTAACAGGTTAAGCTTTTCTGCAACTCCCAGATAAGGAAGACAATACGGGTGTTTACTGATATAAGTTAAGCTTTTCTGCAACTCCCAGATAAGGAAGACAATATGGGTGTTTACTGAGACGCATGCATGAGATAGAGAGGAGAAAGAGATCAATCTCAAAAGCACGTTAAGGGTCATCAAGGAAGACTCCTAGCTTCATCTTCATGACCCTCAAGACCCTCAAGAGGATGAAACCGCGCATGCTCAAGTTACGAAATCAACGGGGGATGGGCTTTCCGAGGAGAGGAGTGGACTACCTGGAGAACGAAACTAAACTGTATAAAAGAACAATCAGAAGACGAACTGGTGTGCGTGTTGGCGGAGCAGGGGCTCCCCGCGCACCCAGCGCTGTTTTGTCTGCTTACCGCTTGCTCACAATAAAACTTTATATTGTCACCCTTAATTGGCTCAGGGTGTCTTTAACAATTTGGTGCCGTGACTCGGATCGAGACATTCCGGCGGAGTCCCTCAGTTGGGGAGGCGCCCCACTCATGAGTGGCCCTGACTAGTGGATTCCCAAACCAAATTCTCTACTGGCGACCCTTGGTTTACAGGTAAACAGACAAAAGAAAAGCCGGCCACCCTATAATCTTTGTGCACGAAGCCCGAACGAAGACTCGCTGGGGACGTGAGTATAAGCTGTTGGTGATCCGTTCGGTCGGGGTGGGATATCCCAGTGTGTGACTGATTGAGACGTCCAATTGTGGACGAAGCGAGTGTGGACCTCTCAGTAGTGCGGTTCCCATATCCCGCGAGGGACTGGGCCACGAGGAGAGGAAGCGAGAGTGTGAGTGACATAAGGCACACTGGAAGATGGGACAGAAGGAGAGCAAGGCTTCTGATCCTATGCGGGGTATCGAAGGGGGGTTGAAGTTGCCTCAGATACCGCCGGACAGTCCTTTAGGACTTATGATTAAGTATTGGGATGATTACCCATCTAGAAAAGGAAAAGCAAAAGCGAAAATGATACATTATTGTATGGAGGTATGGGGAGGGAAACAGATCAGAGGGGACTATCTTTATTGGCCAATTTTTGGGTCCTTTGAGGATTGGATATGTCAGGCTCTGAACATTTACGTAAATTCAAAGGAGCCCCTCAGCCTGGAGGAGAGTGAATATGCTCATTTATGGATAGGATCAGAGACTAGGGTAAATCTATACCCTCTTAGAGAAAAAGGGGGGAGGAAGAAAACTAGACTGGAGGATGAAGTGCCAGCCTCTCCTCCTCCTTATATACCTCCTCCACCTCCACCAAAACCAATACCTACCTCAGAAAGGCCCCCATCACCTCCTAAAGTAGCACCTAGTGCACCAGAAACCCCTCTGGTTGTCTCAGAGTTACCCTCGTATCCTTCAGAGACTTCAGGGACCCCCACTAGCTCTCTGGAACCCCAGAGACGTATTACCCAAAGTAAAAGCAAAAACCCCTAACAAGACCCCCTTGTATCCCCTGCGTGAAATTGCAATGGGGGAATCACATCCTGAGATGGGATTTGTATCCGTACCCCTAAACTCAGGAGATGTGAGGGAGTTTAAGAGAGAACTGGGGACTCTATTAGAAGACCCCCTGGGAGTTGCGGAACAAGTGGATCAGTTCCTAGGCCCCAATATATATACATGGGAAGAATTACAAGCAATATTAGGAATTTTGTTTACAACAGAGGAAAGAGATATGATTAGGAGAGCTGGTATGAGACTATGGGACCAGCAGCATCAACAAGGGCCTGCCGCAGATATTAAGTGGCCCCTGCAAAGACCTAATTGGAATAATCAGAATGAAGTGCATAGGGGACATATGCAGGATTTAAGAACCATAATAACTCAAGGAATACGGGAATCAGTACCTAGGGGACAAAATATCAATAAGGCTTTTAGTGAACATCAAAAGAAAGATGAGACTCCCACAGAATGGTTAGAAAGGTTACGCAAGAGCTTTCAGCTATATTCTGGAATGGATCCAGAAACACCTGCGGGCCAGGTGTTGTTAAAAACACAATTTGTAGCCAATTCATGGGCAGATATAAGGAAGAAGCTGGAAAAGTTAGAGGGATGGGAGACGCGAGGACTTGACGGATTGTTGAGAGAAGCTCAGAAGGTATATGTACGTCGGGAAGAAGAAACCCATAAGCGACAAGTGAAATTGTTAGAAGAAGCAGGGAAGAGACAAACCAGGATGTTAGTCGTAGCGCTGAGAGAGGGACAACAAAAAGGTGTTAGGAGCAACCCTGGAGGGCGATCGGAACCCCGAAATTTTCAACTGGCGTGCAGAGTCCTCCAGAGATAATAAAAGAGAAATGGTCTGTTTCTATTGTGGAGGAAAAGGCCATATGAAACGAGAATGCAGAAAGCGAACAGCAGATGAACGGATGTTCAAGGAAGACTGAGGAGGTCAGGGGCTCTATTTGCTGGGGACCCGAGAAAGGAAGGAGCCCTTGATAAAACTTAGAGTAGGTCCCCAGCGACAAGAAATTGAATTCTTAGTAGATTCGGGAGCAGAACAATCAACTGTTCAAAGGCTCCCCCAGGGATGTGAAAAGTCCTCAGAAACCCTCCAAGTTACTGGAGCTAAAGGAGAACCCTTTGAGGTTCCAGTGATTAAAGATGTAATCTTAGAAACAAAAACTAAATTCGGGGCTGGGTCATTGCTGCTAGTGCCTGAGGCAGACTATAATCTTTTAGGACGGGATTTGATGATCGAATTAGGTATTAATTTAGAAGTAAAAATGAGGAATTAAGAGTCAGACTGTGTCCTCTAAAGATATCGGACAACGAACAAATAAATCCTGAGGTTTGGTATAATCCTGAGACAGTAGGGAAATTGGACATTGAACCTTTCTCGGTAACGATTCAAAATCCGGAAAAACCCATCAGGGTAAAACAATACCCCATATCAGAAGAAGGACGATGGGGACTGAAACCGGAAATTGATCGATTGATAAAGAAGGGACTGTTAGAACCATGTATGTCCCCTTTTAATACACCCATACTCCCAGTAAAGAAGAGTGACGGTAAATATAGATTAGTACACGACCTAAGAGAAATCAATAAGAGGACAATCTCCAGGTTCCCAGTTGTGGCGAATCCTTATACAATCATGAGCCAGATAAAACCCAAGGATTGTTGGTATAGTGTAATTGACTTAAAGGATGCCTTTGGGGCATGTCCTCTGCGGGAAGACTGCAGGGACTATTTTGCATTTGAATGGGAGGATCCAGAAACTCATCGTAAACAACAATTATGATGGACAGTCCTTCCGCAGGGATTCACAGAATCACCCAACTTGTTTGGACAGGCTTTAGAGCAAATCTTACAAGGATATAAGACTGATAACGCAGTAACCCTTGTACAATATGTTGATGGTCTATTATTAGCAGGAGAAACAGAAGAAGGAGTGAGAAAAGAAAGCATCAAATTGTTAAATTTTCTAAGCCTCCAAGGACTAAAAGTAGCAGAATCTAAATTACAATTTGTAGAGGAGGAAGTAAAATATTTAGGACATTGGCTTAGTAAGGGGACGAAGAAATTGGATCCAGAAAGGGTTAAGGGTATATTATCATTAAAAGCCCCTAGTACAAAGAGACAGGTACGACAATTACTCGGCCTATTAGGATATTGTAGACAATGGATTGAAGATTATAGTAAGAAAGTTAAATTTTTATATACTAAACTGACCAAAGATGGATTACTAAAATGGACACCAGCTGATCAAATCCAGCTGGAACAACTAAAGGAAGATTTAGTAAATGCACCCGTCCTAACTTTACCAGATTCAAATAGAACCTTTTATTTAGTTGTGAATATAGACGAGGGAACCGGTTATGGAGTATTAGCACAGGAATGGGCGGGACATAAAAAACCAATAGGATATTTGTCAAAACTACTAGATCCAGTCAGCCGGGGATGGCCAACATGCTTACAGGCAATAGTGGCTACGGCCTTGTTAGTAGAGGAAGCGCAGAAAATCACCTTCGGAGGAAGGTTAAAAGTTCTGACCCCCCCCAGTGTGAGGGGAATCTTGCAACAAAAGGCTGAAAAATGGATCACTGATGCCCGACTCCTAAAATATGAAAGTATTCTAATATCCTCGCCCAAATTAGAATTGGAAGTGACAAATCTACAGAATCCTGCTCAGTTTTTATATGGGAAACCTGAACCTAATTTGTCCCATGATTGTATCCATAACATAGAGGAACAGGTTAAGATACGCCCCGACTTAAAGGAAGAGGAATTGTTAACTGGAGAGAAATGGTTTGTAGATGGATCTTCAAGAGTTATCGAAGGGAAAAGGAAATCAGGATATGCCATAGTTGATGGAAAAACATTTAAAGTGATACAATCAGGACCCTTAAACCCCAACTGGTCAGCCCAGGCATGTGAATTATATGCAGTATTACAAGCCTTGAGGCTTTTAAAAAATCAGGAAGGGACAATATATACTGATTCAAAATATGCCTATGGGGTAGTGCATACCTTTGGAAAAATATGGGAAGAAAGAGGATTGATAAATTCACAAGGGAAAGATTTAGTGCATGGGGAATTGATTATCCAGGTTCTCCAAGCCCTGAGGAAACCAAAAAGTACTGCAGTAGTCCATGTCAGAGGTCACCAAAAGGGGATGACATTTACCACTAGAGGTAACAATTTGGCTGATGAGGAAGCAAAAAAGGCAGCCTTAATGGTTGTGGGACTCAAAGAATCACTGAGTCAGAAGAACGAGGCTGAGGAAATGCACAAATTCACAGATAATGAAAAGAATAAACTAAAGGAAATGGGAATAACAGAAATAGAGGGAAAATGGAAACTTAAAGATGGAAGAGAGGTAATCCCAAAAACCCTAGCCAGACAGATTATGACGCGAATACATGAGAAAACACATCGGGGTACACAAGCCTTAGTGGATCAATTTGCTTTGCAATATATGACTATAGGGGTCTACGATATCGCAAAGGGAATACTCTCATCATGTTTTACTTGCCAAAAGGTAAAGAAACGACAACAAAGAAAACAGATCCCTGGAGGCCGAGAATTGACAACTCCACCTTTTTCAAGGGTACAAATAGATTTCACCAAGATGCCAAAAATTGGGAGGTACAAATATCTTCTGGTAATAATAGATCACCTTACTCACTTTATAGAAGCATTTCCTACCTCCAGAGCTACAGCACAAACCGTAGCAAAAACTTTGTTGGAACATATTATCCCCAGATATGGGATCATGGAAATTATAGATTCTGACCAAGGTCCGCACTTCACTTCAAAAATAATAAAGAAATTATCGGAGCACTTAGGGATCAAATGGGAATATCACACTCCATGGCATCCTCAAAGTTCAGGGCGGGTAGAAAGAATGAACGGTGAGATTAAAAAACAAATAACTAAAATAATGATTGAAACAAAGATGTCCTGGATCAAGTGCTTACCATCGGCCTTGCTGAATATTAGGACCCAACCAAGGTCAGATCTAGGGATCTCGGCCTTTGAAAAGTTATATGGGATGCCATATAACTTAAATATCCCAACGGATCACCCAGTCCTTGAGGATACCATGTTGAAATCATACATAGTTAGACTAGCCAAGCGACGGGATGAATTATACAAACGGGGTATGATTTCCCAAAGACCACCCCTCAACATGTGCATACACTCTATAAAACCAGGTGATGAGGTTATGATAAAAAACATGGAAAGAAAATCCGTTAACCCCTCGCTGGGAGGGACCCTTTCTTGTCTTGTTAACTACAGAAACCGCAATACGAACGGCAGAACGAGGGCGGACACATGCATCCCGAGTAAAAGGACCAATTCCACCAAGACAGTGGCAGGTGATTAACCATCCCCGGAACTTAAAGGTAACTCTAAGGAGAACGACACAGGCCTCCCGAGGTGGCGACCCCCTTGCGACGGATAAAACACCCTGACCCGACGTGGTTTGGACTTGAACCATGGGAATTTGTGAACTCTCAGAGACACTATATAACTGAGAATTCTGAACAAAGGATAATTAGACGCCCATTAGAGGGACTTTATCGCACGTCTGATGGGAATTTAGTAAGTCTAGATTGGGAGCAACCAAAGGTAGAATTAATCCCTTGGAGGGAATTCCCACCATATATACCATGTGTATGCGGAAAAGTCCAGGGTTTACATAATGAACAAGGAATACACGCAGCTTGGGTGTTGATTGTATGTGCTAAGTGCAGAGGTCGTTGGTATTGTTCATCCAGAAATAGACAATCTACCTGTTATAAATGCTATCCATTCCCAGGTAGATTTAGTAGTGGAAGGGATCTAGACGGAATAGAAATAGTTAAGATATTTTGTAGAAGGCAATATTTTGTGCCAGAAAGTTGGGAAGTACTCGAAAAAGACTGGGAAAAGACTATTAAACGGTTTATTAAAAGATTCAGTTGGAAACGAAAGCCAAATGCCGAATACTTTCTTGAAAGTTGGCCCGTGCTTCCCTGAAGACTGTCTACTGCTGCCGAGAAGAAAACCGAAATCCCGTTGCTCCCTGCAAAGGAGTAGACGAGGAAAGGCAGAGAGACATGATAGTGGGAAAAATGAAAAATATAGTTGCAATACTCACGGGCAGTATTGCAATACCCATTTGGGCCTTAGATGGCATGGGATATGACCACCAACCTTTTGAATGGACCCTCATAAGGTGGGGGGACCAACAAGTGATTGGACGTAATCTTACAGCCGGACCTCCCAGCTTTTCTGTCACGCTATGCCAACTGGCACCTATAGAGCCTTGTCTAAACCTAAGGCCGCATTATCTCTGTCCTGCATCAAATCCAGGAAGGGGATATTGTAATTATCCCAATCAATACTATTGTGCATATTGGGGTTGTGAAACGATTGCTTCTGCCTGGACCCCGGTTATTCGGGACAAGTATTTAACAACGGCATGGGGACCACCAGGCTGCACTCATCCACGCGTAGATATATCTGGAGGATCTATTGGTTATAGTAATTGTGCATACCTGATCGTTCAGATAATGCACCCAGAAGATTCGGGATGGTTATTCGGGAAAACCTGGGGAGTTAGATACTGGGAACCTGGAACGGATAGAGGAGGGTTAATCCTGATAAAAAAGGAATTACCTCGGACTTCCCCGAACAAAGTATTAACAGGGAGATTGTCGGAGACTGAAACAGACTTAGGGAACATACCAATGACCTCTCCACCAAAAAAAGAGTCAATGACCTCTTCACAAGAGTCTTTATGGAAAATAATGCAAGCCAGTTATATAGTATTGAATAGGAGTCACCCAGAATTAACAAAAAATTGTTGGTTGTGTTATGACATACAACCCCCTTTTTATGAAGCTGTTGGAGACATAAGAAAGTCAAAACGGTCTAATGATTCCTCTCCTTTTCAATGTGATTGGGGACAGAAAAGACCAGGGCTCACCCTTACACAAGTAAAAGGACAAAGGTAGATGTATAGGGAAAATCCCAAAAGGAATGGAACATTTATGTAACATAACAACAAGAGCAAACAAAAGTGAGTCCCCAGCGAATTGGCTGTTACCAGCCACAAATGCGAGATGGATATGCGAACCGATGGGAGTAACTCCGTGCATGTCTCTTAAACTTTTTAATGAATCCCAACATTTTTGCATTCAAATAATCATAGTTCCTAAAATCATATATCATCCTGAATCCTTTATGTATGACAATAATATTAATCAAGATCATCACCTGACGAAACGGGAGCCAGTTACGGCCTTAACGTTAGCAATGTTAATGATTTTGGGAGGAACTGGAGCAGGGACTGGTATAGCATCATTAGTAAAACAAAATCGAGATTTCACTGCACTAAAAGCCGCTGTAGATGAAGATATTGTAAGAATCGAGAAATCAATTTCTGCATTAGAAAAATCCGAAAGATCTTTATCGGAGGGAGTATTACAAAATCGAAGAGGGTTAGATCTGCTATTGTTACAACAAGGCGGACACTGCGCGGCCCTAAAGGAAGAATGTTGTGTATATGCAGATCATACAGGAATTGTACGAGATGCAATGGCGAAAGTAAGGGAGGGGCTACAAAAACGAAGGAGAGGGAGAGAAACACAACGCAGCTGGTATGAATCCTGGTTTAATAGTTCACCTTGGCTGACTACCTTGTTGTCTACAATAGCAGGTCCTCTAATTTTGATTATATTGGGATTGACATTTGGACCCTGTATCTTTAGCAAGGTACTAGAAATAATAAAAAGTCGATTAGAAGCAGCACATTTGATGATGATCAGAGCAAAATATGAACCATTAGATCAAGAACAAGAGAGTGCTCTAATTTTAAGCAAAGAAGCTTTACGACAATTTGATGAACAAAATAGGTAGGGGTGAAGAGAAAAAGGGGGGATTGTAGTATGCGGAGATTTTGTTCATCAAATAAGATGGTGTGGCTGTAATAAAACTCTGTAAGTAGTTTGCTAAGTTAAGCAAGACATGTGTGATACGTGTGCAAATGTTAAACCACAATGTAAACCCACAAGTTAACAGGTTAAGCTTTTCTGCAACTCCCAGATAAGGAAGACAATATGGGTGTTTACTGAGACGCATGCATGAGATAGAGAGGAGAAAGAGTTCAATCTCAAAAGCAGATTAAGGGTCATCGAGGAAGACTACTAGCTTCATCTTCACGACCCTCAAGACCCTCAAGAGGATGAAACCGCGCATGCTCAAGATACGAAATCAATGGGGGATGGGCTTTCCGAGGAGAGGAGTGGACTACCTGGAAAACGAAACTAAACTGTATAAAAGAACAATCAGAAGACGAACTGGTGTGCGTGTTGGCGGAGCAGGGGCTCCCCGCGCACCCAGCGCTGTTTTGTCTGCTTACCGCTTGCTCACAATAAAACTTTATATTGTCACCCTTAATTGGCTCAGGGTGTCCTTAACACTGTTGCTGACAGGTATTTATGGTTGCTGCTCGGCAGACTGCCAGCTGTAGCTGCTGCTGAGCAGGCCGGCGTTTGTAGCCGTACAAAGCGGCACTGAGGGATGATTTCTCTCTCTCTCTGTGTGTGTGTGTAGATGTATATATATATACATGTGATGGTATATTGAAAATGTGAGATCTGAGCATGACAAGAATGGTATGGAATAAGGGGTTGATACTGTCATGGGTTCAGCGGTAGCAGTCATTTTTCTGCTTCTTGGTAGCTGGTGCAGCGCTGATAACACCTGTGTTTCGGAGCACTTTGTAGAGACACCACAGATAAGGCTTAAAGAGGCCTGCAACACACTGGACACAGAGGAGAAGTCCTGCTTAGTGTGTTTTAAGTAACCTGGGGGTGAATTCAAGACTTGGAAGAACCAATTGGTTGAAATAAGAAAGGCTAACTGAAAAAGTGAGAGGGGTGGTGCAACCACAAGCTTTACCAGCCACCACCCAAGCAGCATCAGGGTGGCAGAGAAAGAAAAAAGAAATGGGCAATGACACAGCAAACTCCTTGACTGTTAACACTGTGCAGTTTACTTCTGCAACTGCCTCACATTCCTGTTTCATCAGAATGCCTTTGCTTTAAGGAAACGCTTTAACTTGTCTTACTTCTCAAGAACTGATAACCCTGGGGAAGGAGTATATTTGTGTTCCCCCCCCCACCCCACCCACCCACCTATCCACAGGTCCATGGCAGCTGCCTGCAAAGTTTCTCAAGCCTCACCATGAGCTGGATAGATGAGTGGAAAAACCCAATGCCTCAGCTACAGGAGATGACCGTGAATATCCTGAGCAGAGGGAGATAGACGAAGAGAGAAACAAATGACTGTAAAACATCACTTAGGAGCAACTGAAAAGTAACAGCCTGAATATGTGTCCTTGTAAAGTAGCTCTTATTAGAGTCTGTGATTTTGTGTATAACACCACCTGCACTTACTAGCCAGTTGCTAATAAGAAACTACACCTTGTATTCTATGGATTTGTCAATTGTAAAACAGATGTTAGAGTATGCAAATTTACAGCAGCTGCTAGAAAATGCTTAGGCAAAAGTGAGAAAGAGTTTAATACAATGATAGCGTTATAGAGCAGACAATGGAACAAATTAAGAGGGTCAGAGAACTCCACTGATAAGAAATTTCTTTGGCTGGTCACTCACTGCCACTAGCATCTTCAACATGCTGCTGTACCCTGTAGTATACATACTGCTAATGTAAATCTGTATGTGCTTTGCCATAGTAGCGATTTCTTACTGGATGAAGCAGGTGAAACCCTGCATTGCCAACGAGGTGCCAGGACTGAGGTTGGCCAAATGCCTCCTACCACAGCCAAGGGCAAGACTGGGTTGGCCTCTGTGTTTGCCACCAAGAAGAACTTTTAGCTCCGCTGCCGGTTGCAACCCAGCAGGCGTTGAGTGCTGGGGACACATGCCATGCCAGACCTTGATGTGAGGGATGGCCTCCCCTGTTATCAGAGAGCTATATAAGAGAAAAAGGCAGGCCAAGAAGCCTATGGTTGGCATATGTTGTAGATACGATCTAGTCTGCTACACGGTGTGTAAGAATCACTGATATGCCACGTTATAAAGGTTCAAGTGACTTTAGATAGAGCAAACACAGCAAATTGTAAAAAAGGGGAAATGGTAGGGGAGACCCCAAGTACAGGAATCAACAAAGCATTCTGGTCTTAATAACAAGGACAGCACACCTTCAGGAAGATGAGGGACTGAATTGGTTGAACAAAGTGTCTGCTGGCTTGAGCATTACAGGATGGCTTTAATTATCTTAATCAGTTTGTCAGTCTTTTTAGGTATTCTAATCTGTGTGCCTTGTTTGCTACAATAGCTAATGGAGAATATAGAAACTTTGGGAAAAGTAGATCATAAATCTATAAAAACTGTCTTTTAGTAAAACAAAAAGGGGGAGATGTGGGTGAAGGGATAGAAATAGTTAACGAAATGGATTCAGGCGTTATCGCCCTGGTCTGGCTTCAGCCCTGGGAACAGCAAAGAAAACAACAGGTGTTAATGCCCTGGGCAGGCCTAAGCCTTGAGAACTGTAAAGACAACAATGAAGGCTGAAGATTGGTTAGCAAAACAAAGCAGAGTTTGCAAGATAAAGAAGGATGTGCATCTGAAAGACAGGCCAAACTATGTGAATATTTGACCCTTACTTTTGCTAAATCAGGACGATAACAGAGTGAGAGAGTGGAAAGTTACTGCTTAGCACTTAGTAGACTATAAAAAGGATGGGATACCCAGGAATTCAGACCAGCATGGGCCTGTGTTGTCTATTGTCAGTTTGTTATGCTGTCTTTGATGGTAATATGTATGTGGCTATGTTAACTAAATTGGTCAACTATATGCAACTGAAAGACTGCTAGATATGTGGTCAAGCAGACCATTTTGATAGACTACTACTGGAATTTATAGTCTGTTGAACACTTCATACCAGTGCAAGACTAAGGCAGATCGATTAATGGAAGACACTCCCCTTAGCTTGCTCTTTGTAAATCACCCATCACATCCATTTGCACTGTTGTTGCAATGGCCTATTTGGGAAAAAAAAAAAAAAAAAAAAAGAAAAAGAAAAAGGGGGAGAGAAAGGGAAAACAGAAAGTAGCCATTCTAGAATGGCTACTTCCACCTAATACAGCACCAAAAGGTATATGGCAGCGATCAGAGGCTTGTTGCCTTATTCATATTCAAAGCCATCAAAGTGAATTGGGCTTAGCCGAGGGAAATGCCATAGCAGACTCAACGGTGAGTCTTTCTCTCGTGAAGCCTGTGAATTCATTTGCAAAGGCTAGATAAAGTCACTCTTTATTTCACCAGTCAGCAAAAGTTTTGAAGAGGCAATTTGATGTATCTTGGACAGATGCATAAGGTATTATAAAAGCTTGTTCTCAATGCAGTCAGCACGGCACAGGGCTGAGATTAGGGGTTAATCCCAGAGGTATACAGGCCTGTGAATTGTGGCAGATGGATGTAACACAGGTACCTGAATTTGGAAGACAAAAACATGTACATGTTACAGTAAGATTATTGCTTATATGTGGCGCTTGTGGTTCCTTTTTTAGTAAGAGTAGTTTATTATTAGATGTAGACAGCATAAGACATGCTACCCTACAAAATAGGGCAGCTATTGATTTTTTATTATTGGCTCAAGGACACGGTTGTGAGGACTTTGAGGGAATGTGTTGTATGAATCTCTCTGAGCATTGGTTCTCTATGGAAGTGCATTATTGGCATGTTATCTCATGATGTTAATTGGGTCTGGATTGCTCAAAAACAAAAAGGGGGAATTGTGGAGAGTCATTTGGCTGAGAATGGCCACGTGAGCAATCCAGTTACTTGACATTAGTGAAGTAGCGAACCAAAGGCTTTGAGGCCTTGGCTGAAGGTTACTAGAGAACGCGTACGTGAGAGAGTTTGAGGGAGATGGCAGAAGAGCCTGAGAAGTCAGGAATATGTAGGGAGGAACTGATAACTGTAACCTTGGAAGGTATGCTACACAGTTAATTAATTGTTAAGTTGTTACTAACAAAACACTGTTCAATTATATCTTGCCAGCTGTGTCGTAAATGCTCTGTTGTCTGAACTCTATAAAAGCTGCATGTGAGAGCTAATAAAGCTGTCAGCCTTGATCATATTGGTCTGTCGTGCTGTCCATGATCTCCCGCAATCAGTCAGTATTTGAATAAGAGTTAAAAAAAAAATTTCTCTCCTTCATTGAAGACACTTCTACCCACCCCCACTCCCTGGCCACAGCAATAGAGGATAGAGGGTGAGCAGTTTCGGTTAGTCCTCAGCAATTCCTTCTGCCACTCCTTTCCCTCCATAGTTTTCATCAAACTATACAACGGTTTGGGTTGGAAGGGACCTTTAAAGATCATCTATTCCAACTTGCTTTTTAAAAGCATTTTAAAGAAAGTTCCACTTCTCATGAAGTAGAAACAACTGATGCTTGATCTTTCAAGTCTTAATCACCTAATCAGTCCCCAGTCTCATCTCCCTTATCTACTGCACAATTCTGTAACACATGAAGTATTATACAAAGGCTGGGTTGGACTGACTCTCTCTCACAACGACTGGTGTTCAAAGCCACTTGAGTCTTGTTTAGAGATATACCTCTGTGGGATCAGCTCATATTAATTCTACCGATGAGCAGGAGAAAGACTAAGTCAGTCTTCCTTCTTTCCTTTTTTCTTTTCTCTTCACTTCTTTTCTCTTCTCTTCTCTTCTCTTCTCTTCTCTTCTCTTCTCTTCTCTTCTCTTCTCTTCTCTTCTTTTCAGAAAGAGATGGCACCCAGCAGTCTATCCCTCTCCTTTGGATTTCCTCCCTCTACAAGTCAGCACACTTATTCTAACAATTGAAGACAGTGATCTGGGTGCCAATGGTCTACAATTCAGTTTTCAGACCTCACCAATGTCACGTAGTGGAGGGCTGTCCTGCATGCATGGATTAAATGTTGCTTTTCTTTCTCCTTTTCCTTTTAAAATGGATACAAAATTACCTTCTATGATTCTATGTATAAAACTGGAAGAATGAGAAGTCAAATACTTGAAAGACATTAGGAAAGAGTATCTTACAACTCCTTAAGAAACCTTAATTTTGCTTTTTTCTTACTAAACACATTCTTTAATCATAAAGACTGTGAGTTAAAACTCAGTTAAAGAATGGACCCATAATGGGTCAGGTGATCATAAACACGTCACCTCTTAACTTCTGAGCATTTGATTTCAACACCTGAACAGTTTTTTTTAACACTTGTTTGCACTTAATGAAATTAGGTGAGAATCCCTCACAATTATCACATCACTTTTTCCACAGACAACCAATAAAATAAACATCACAGACGAACATCCACCTTCCTATTCGATCTTACAATCTGCTTGTTAGCGATGGAGGAAGGTTTTCAGTGCATGGCTCAACATGAACAAATCCAAAATAATTGTAACAAAGGAAAGGAAAGGAAAGGAAAGGGAAAGGGAAAGGGAAAGGGAAAGGGAAAGGGAAAGGGAAAGGGAAAGGAAAGGCAGCTAGCTAGTGTGCTCTTCTCACATTACAACCACTCTTCTCGCTCTGTAATAAAAAAACTGCACTAAGTTGAAAATTGTATTACAGTAGAACCTATTAACCAAAACTTTCTACTAACCAAATTTTCTGTTAGCATGCTATACTGTTGTCCACTTACTGAGTAACAGTTTTCCCAATAAGCACAGTATACTCCAGATGCCAGGTGAAGTTCACTGCACTGATTTTCAATTTAAAGCTGTAAAATAGTTTCTTGAACTGGCTATCTGCAAAACCCCGTATGTTATAATGGCAACTGCCAGCAGCAGAGGCATTTCAGATAGTAATTCACTGATTAAAACTGTCAGGCTAATTTTCAATGAAGGCATCTCAGATCTGGAATGAATTTCTACATAATCCATGGTCAAACAGCTTATGACTTCCATAACATGTGATACGGAATTGCAGAACAAAATGATCATGGTGTATAGTGACAGTATAGTTTGAGGACCATAGATTATGGCAACTATTGTTCTTTGGAGGTGCTCTATTTTGTGAAGCTGCAATAAGATTGAGAAGATGAACAAAAGAATAACAGGAAACTGCTGCATTAGGATTTAGGGAGTATGTTTTCTTAAGCATCTGTGTTAATTCTAGGGTAGTGTAGGTATCTGTCAAAAAGGTGGGTGCAGGGAACATAGCTTCGTGCTGGAAGTGATGCAGCCCCTCCACATGCACATGACTTCGAAGGCCTGAAACCTCGCAGCGCTCCCTCTCTCCCTCTCCCTCTCCCTCTCCGAGCTGCTGTTGCCATAGCAACAGCTCTTTAAAACACGGAAAACGGGTCAGGTAGTTTCAAACTAACCACTATTTCCGATGTTGCCGTTTTCCCCTGTAGTTTTAAATTAGCCCACCTCTGAGATGATCAGCAGGCTGCTGCCATAGAGTCATCAGCCAGCAGAGAAGAGAAAACAAGGCTCTTGAGCTTCATAGGCTGTGGGGATGCTTAAGTAACATGGAACTTGACCTCCCTCCACCTACCACTCTTTCCCCCAAATCCTTCAGAAATCCTCTTCAGAGGCATCAGCTCTTTTCCAGCTCTTTTCCTCTGCAAAAATCTTTTACTCTGAAAACTGTTTGGGGCTTACATTTTTTGTTTAGTTTGGGAGTTTGGGGGCGGTTTGTAGGTTTTTTGGTTTTGTTTTTTTGTTTGTTCGTGGATTTTGTTGTTTGTTTTTTCTTGTTTATTTGGGGGTTTTTGGTGGTTTGGTTTGGGTTTTTTTACTAAAAGGGCACTGCACAATTTTGGAGTTAAATCCTGGTAAACACTTAGCGTGAAAGGTGCATTATTTGGACATAACATCATTCCTCCAACAGGCTCTATGCTACACCACTCAAAACACACTAGCAGTTGTCAGAGAAGCTGAGGTAAGGAAAAACATCTGTTGTAACCCAGGTCTCTTTGAAACCCGTGACAAGTTAACCAGCTCAAGAGACAACAAATGAAACAGCCAAGCATGTACACAGCAAGCTGCGCTATGATCAACACGCTCCTACCAATTCCTCCTCTGATTCTCTGAAGTAGCATTAAAGGTGGGCTGTACACAGGTGCTCACATCTCACTGAATCTTTAGCCACAGACAAGATCCCAAAGGAGAAGCATCAGTTTTATTTTTCAGTTTAATGCCTTTACTACTTCAACTGAATCTGTCTGAATGTAGGCTTACATATATCGATCTCTGTCTTGACTCACAGTGGTATTCAATTAGTTAATGGAAACTCGTTAGAAAAACAGGAATCGCAATGAAATTTCAAATCTGCAAAAGCAAAATAAAAAGCCTATTCTACCCTATTCACACGCATCACAAGCACCACAGAAATATCACAATGCTACCTCTATAAACACTATCAGGATTATCAAGTTCTCATCTTGAGATGATTATCCATCTCTGTAGAGCGATCGTTTTTGCGTGTGGATGGCATTTAGACCACATGACTATAACTAAAGGTAATCTTAAAGTAAAGATTAGCCTGAACCAAAAAGAAATGACCATTCTGGGAAACTGAAAATCCAATTGATGCTGCAGAGAAAAAAAAAAGAAACAAACAACAAAACAACACAAAACCATACAACAACATGCCAACATACAACCGCAAAAACACACCAACATACCGAGCAAACAAACCTTTCCACCAGAAGCACATGAAGAAATACCTTAAAAAAAATATAAGCGCCTGCTCCAGGTTCTAGTGGGACCAGTGCCCAAGCAGCACCCGGTTAAGACAGCTTCCTCTTCCATTCACATCCCTCTTAAGGTAACTCTCGATATCAAAATGCACAATCTTCACGAGGACAAAACGAAATGAGCTATTTTTGGATAGCTTGTTTTTACTAAGACATCTTTTTGGCTCTAGACAACTTTCTAGGGTGATGAGGAAGAATATTTTTTCCTCCATTCTTACCTGGAAGAACAATATTCAAATTTTAAACCCAACTAAATACCTAAATACATTGGGCTATAGTGACACCACGAGGGAACAAAATGTCAAGTATGCTTTTAGAACATTCCACCTAATTCACATTTACAAACACTACAGCATGCTCAGGCAGTATTATGTAGTCAAGGCTGCACAGTGTGCAAAGTTCCCGCTTCTCAGCTGAGGACCTAACTTTGTCCATGACCCTAGTACGCTGCAATAAAGTTAAATTCTTCAAAACTGTTTAAGCTAACTTTAGTCCTCACTATGGCACACTAAAAATTGTCAGGGAAATGCAGTCAGGGTTCTCAGATGAGCACCTATCAGCTTTCTGAAACAGCGGCAACTATACTACCGTACCTTTAGAGCTTTACTACACAGCAGTTTTGCCCTGGCACATCTTATTTAGATTAAGAAACTAAATTTTATGACTTGTATTCTTATATCTGTACAACTCCTACTGTCAACACAAATGTAAATGCAAGCAATACAAGATCTTTAAGCAGATGCTAAAAAAGTGTTAAGACTTGAGGTATTTCGTTCCTAGGAACTAGGCACACTTATCCTAAACCAAGGAATACTGAGAGAAATAGTCTAAGCTGGGAGATTTCTAACCCTAACTATAAACGCAGTTTCACATTTAGACACACAAATGAAAGTAGTTTCTTTAATAATCTGAGAAGCTAAAAACATTCCCATCAGTAGGAGCTTTGCACTGACTTTAGCAAGTATTAGATTAACCCTTCTATAGAGAGTTTGACAATAGCTGCAGCTTTATATATTGGGTTTGCATAGCTTTATCTTTAAATTCTTACTCTCATAGCACCTTAAAATAGGTATAAAAACTTGTCAAATTAATTTAGGGATTTTGTTGGGTTTGTCAGTGTAGTTCCCCTCTCTTGGGCAATTTTACATATGCTTTGTGACTCGGGTACTGGTGCTACGCATGAGGCACACTTTTATCCAGACACAAATAACAACAATAGAATCATAGAACACATCTCCCACTAAACCATGCCACCCACCCAAGGCTATGTCCAACCCAGCCTTAAACACCACCAGCAATGGAGCATTCACAACTTCCCTGGGCAACCCATTCCAGTGCCTCACCACCCTTTCAGTAAAGAACTTCTTCCTCATATCCAATCTAAACTTCCCCTGTTTAAGTTTGAACCCGTTACCCCATGTCCTATCACTACAGTCCCTAAAGAATAGTCCCTCCCCAGCATCCCTATAGCCCCTCTTCAGATACTGGAAGGCTGCTAGGAGGTCTCCACGCAGCCTTCTCTTCTCCAGGCTGAACAGCTCCAACTTTCTCAGCCTATCTTCATATGGGAGGTGCTCCAGTCCCCTCATCACCCTCGTCGCCCTCCTCTGGACTTGTTCCAACAGTTCCATGTCCTTTCTATGTTCAGGACACCAGAACTGCACACAATACTCCAAGTTGAGGTCTCACAAGAGCAGAGGGGCAGGATCACCTCCCCCGACCTGCTGGTCACGCTCCTTTTGATGCAGCCCAGGATACGGTTGGCTTTCTGGGCTGCAAGCGCACACTGCCGGCTCATGTTCATTTTCTCATCGACCAACACCCCCAAGGCCTTCTCCACAGGGCTGCTCTCAATCTCTGCTCTGCCCAACCTGTAGCTGTGCCTGGGATTGCTCCCACCCAGCTGTAGGACCTTGCACTTGGCATGGTTAAACTTCATCAGGTTGGCATCAGCCCACCTCACAAGCGTGTCAAGGTCCCTCTGGATGGCACTCCTTCCCTTCCACGTATCAACTGAACCACACAGCCTGGTGTCAACCATGTGGATGAAGAATCTATATTAATGCAGCGTTGCCCTTTTAAAGTGATTTTGGGGTCCAGGTAAGTTGTGCGGGACTTCCTTCGTACACCGCACCTAACTGTGACCTCATTTAGCAGCCTCCTCAGGCTTTTACTGCCATGTTTTCAGCACAATTAAGTCTACTGTTCTGGAACAGAACTTGTATCATATTTTTTTTAGTTACATCTCTGCTAAAGGGTCAGACCTCTGGGTTTGCTTTTGTTGGTATTCTGCGTAAATGTAGTGAGATTTGGATCATTCTTACTATTTAATTAAGACCTTTTTTTCTCATTTTTCCTTTGTCTAGCACTTCTTTCACACATATATCCCTTGCCCTGTATTTAGAATCCATGCCCCATATTTTCCCTTTTCTTTAAAAAAAACCTTATTCGATGGAAAATTGTTTCAAAGCCATGGAGCGCTTACCTTTTGCAATCACTGATATTTATCAACTGACTTAAACTATGTCCTACAGTTTTTACCACAACTGAGGCTTCTTCAGAAATGGTATAATTTGATACGGATGTCTTTAAATTGACCTCCCTTGACATAATCCGAAATTTGGATTGACAGGGCTTTCTTCCTGATGAAGGGATGATCAAATAGGAAGGAATCAATGACTTAAGGAAAATCAAAGGGTAACCAAATGGCGATAAAGTAATAGTGGAATGGTAATGAGAGTCACAGAAATCATTTAGGTTGGAGAAGGCCCTAAAGATCATCGAGTCCAACCGTTAAGCTAACACTGCCAAGTTCACCAGGAAACCATGTCCCTAAGCCGGCCCTTGACTCTGCACTTGCTGGTGGAGCAGCCGCCCTGGTGACCTGAGTGCCAAGGGCTCAGCCCCTGACTGCGCTTCACAGCCAGCATGTGATGCAGGGTCCGTGTCACAGTGGGTGGTGTGTGGCCGAGGGTGCCCCTGCCCCTGTTCGGGCGCACGCAGGCCAGCGGTGCTGATGTCACAGTGGGCATTGTGACCAGTGGCAGGGGCACGCCTATAAAAAGGGAACGCTGGGCACAGTGCAGGTGAGGTGAGGTGAGGTGAGGTGAGGTGAGGTGCAGGGAGCAGAGGGCAGGGACAGGGCTCTCGGGGGCCTGCCGGGGGAGGAGGGGGCTCCACACCGCAGGGCTCTGGGCCTGGGCTGCAAGCTCACCTGAGTCTCTCTTCTCCCTCAGAGGTAGCAGAGGAGCATTTGGAGAAGAAACCCCAGCGCTGCTGGGACAGGGACTCTCCAAACACGCACCTTTGATCTCTGACACGTCCGCAAGGAGGTGCAGGACACCTGATTCGATGGAGCAGGGTGAGAGCAAAGTCCCCCTCCTACAGCCTGGCAGAGGGAGTCTAGGGGTGGTCAGTGCAGGGCCAGGAGTGTTGGCAGGGGAAGGCAGGAGCTCCAAAGCCACCTAGGGGAGGGCCCCTCCTCTCCTTGGCAAGCTGGAGCCAGGGTGGGCAGTGGGCACCCACCGGGACGCCCATGCCTGCAGTGCCCTTTCCTCTCCAAGGCTTCCAGCCCTGCCCAGCAGCCAGCTAAGCAGGGACAGAGCAGCCCTTGGGGGCGATCCCTCAGGGACGTGTACCTGACCCTTCTCATTCCTGGTGGCATTTGCTCTCTCTCATCCAGCATGCGTGCTGTGTCGCCGGGCAGAGGCGGACCCAGACCTCTGTGGACCAAAACTACATCATGAAGGCATCTGTGCCCACCGCTTTTGCCTGGTGAGTTCCTCTGGGGCTGGCTTCATCTTTGCGACACACCAGCCCTGCCACACACCCCTCATCAGCTCCTTGTCTCATCTCTTCTTCAGCTTTTTGCCAGTGAGCTTCCTCAAGAAGAAACTGAACAGGAAGGAGAGATGAGAATTTCTGCTAGAGAGGTTCAACGTGTAGTTGAGCAGGCAGCCCAGATGGTAAGGATCGGAGATGATCAGGGTGATTTGTGCCAGGAGAGGTTTGTGGCTTAGCCCAGATGCCAAGAACAGAATCCCAGCCCTTCCACCCAGCTCTGGGACAAAAGTCTTGCTCCCAGAAACTCCACAGAGGTTCCAGCACATGAGCCCGCTCTGCCAGGTAGATCTGCGGTCTGTGACCCAGCAGTGGCTACATTCTGCTCCCTGCCCTGAGGTGTGGGTCTGGCTGTGGAGGCCCTGAGGCTGCCGCTGACAGGGGGCTGCTCTACTCTTTCCAGGACTGCTGCGTGTGTGGTGAAAAGGGGGCCACAGTCACCTGCTGGGAGAGGGAGTGCAACCGCCGGTTCCATCTCCCCTGTGCCGTGGATGGTAGATGCATCACCCGTTATCTCCCGCCATGCAGGTACCTCCTCTCCCTCCCCTCCTCATCATCACCAGGGAATGACCCAGTGCTTCTCATCTCACCCATCCCTTCCCTCTTCCCTCAGATCCTTCTGCCAGAAGCACAGCCCACAGCAGCAAGAGGTGGCAGCTCCAGAGAACACTGCCTGCCTCATCTGCATGGACCCTGTGGAAGGAAGAACGACCTATGGGACCATGGTGTGCCCAATGTGCAAACACGCCTGGTTCCACAGGGCCTGCATCCAGGTAGGAGCCATTCCCTTGCTCTGGGCACGGCAGGCTCTCAGCAGCACCAGACCCTCACTCCCGCTCTTTCTGTTTTTCCTGCAGGGACAGGCTATTCATGCTGGAGTTTCACACTTACAGTGCCCTCTGTGTAGAGATCACAATTGGTTTGTTTTTGAAATGGCGAAAATGGGGATCCGCATCCCCCTAAGGTTGGCATCCTCCTGGCCAGCACTGTGCCATGCCTGGATCTGCGCCAGCAGTCGTGGCCCTCTGCTGTCCCCTGACTCTGGGCTTTAGCTCCAGGGAGGAGGTGGAAACGGGGTGTGGGGGGAAGAGCAGGGAGACCCTGCATCTGCTGTATGCTGGGGCAGCAGGAGCTCACCAATTTTCCTTGCTCCATCAGACCTCCATCATGGGAGGACAACAACGCATACGCAGAACTGCGCGAGAGGCACAGCAGCTGCGATGCCAGGGAGTGCCTTTGTTCAGGAGGCAGAGGAGTGGCAGAGCCAGACGGGTAAGTTGCAAAGCTGCACCTCGGGGCTCCGCATGGGATTTCTGTCTCAGCAAGGGCTTGAAGAAGAAGGGCTGAGAACAGCTCTACTGGACAATCCCATGCTGTGGCCACTTTATCCTTAGAGACATGAATCCATTTCATTCCCAGGCCCTGGCAGCTGTTCCTGTGCCGTTCCTGTGCTGCTGAGGGCATGCATAGACGCTGCTCCAACCTAGAGAACATCCATGAGGCCGGATGGGAGTGTGACACCTGTGCTGGCGTGGGCTCCTGTAAGTGTCAAAGCACCCGCGTGCTCCTGGGCTGTGGCCAGGGGCCAGGCAAGGCCTGGCAGTGGGTGTGGGCTTGGTAGAGCCTGTCTGCTCCAAGAGGGCTGGGGCACCGCTATGGCCTACCCTGCCCCAGGCCTGGGGGCCAAGCCCTTAACCTTCCTGCTTCCCCTTGCAGCCTCCAGTGCCAGCTTAGAGCTTGCTGCTCCCAGCACTACCAGCACAGCAGCATCACGGCAGTCTCCTGGATCTCAGGAATTGGAGTCCAGCAGAGCCAGCACCAGCACGCAGGCAGCATCAGGGCAGACTCTGGGACCTGAGGCACAGGAGACCAGCAGCCCAAGCAGCAGCGGAGAGATGCCGTCAGGACCAGGCCAGGGTTCCCCAGTGCGTGACGACAGCAGCCGCCCCAGCCCTCCTCGGCCTGACCGACGGCGACACCAAGCCCGGGCCAGCCGACAGACACAGACACCCTATACACGGCCCAGAGGACAGCGGGAAAGAAGCCGACGGCCAGCAACACGTGCTGCGAGCAACACCCGCAGCCAGGCGGTCCCAAGGCTGTCACAATGCTCCCCGTCACGTGAAACCTGCAGGCGCAGCACCACCAGGCAGCAGCCATCAGCGGCATCCCGTGGCTCTGCACCACTGCAAAGGAGCAGGAGCAACAGACCCAGTGGGCCCATGCGGGTGCGAGACTGTGCCCGCTTGCAGCGTCGGGCCCAAGCTCCCTACGTACGGCCCAGAAGACGTTCCCAGGACAGCCGCACACCTGCAGCACGAGCTGGGAGGAGCCCCCGCAGTCAGGCTGCGCCCAGGCTGTCCCAGTGCTCCCCAGCACGTGCGAGCCGCAGCCGCAGCCGCAGCACAGCAAGACAGCGGCCATCAACATCATCCCGTGGCTCCAGAGCACGTCGCAGAGGCAGCACCTCAACATCCACCGGGCCTGTGTGGGTGCGAGACTGCTCCCGCTTGCAACGGCGAGCCCAAACTCCCAACATGCAGCGCAAAATGTAATAAACGTAAACTATGAATTTGCTGATTATGAGAGATTGCTAATTGTTAATTCACTTATAATTGTTAACTCGCTTATTGAGCAAGGCTGGTACGAGATGCTAGAGCGATCATAAAACAAGTAATAATTTGTAAATGTCAAATCACAATACCCTGTTTCACCGATAAAGAATAGAACGCATCCGGGAGGACCAGTACGAACCAATACAGAAATGATGAAATCGAGAAGAAATGAACTGAGCATGCGCCAATCCCATTGAGGTGAAAAGTGCAGCAACGAGGAAGACCCTTACTTCATCCCGGGACCCCTGCCCAAGACCACCAGGAGGCAGTGCGCATGCGGAACAGTGTTGCGAAACTAATTGGAATACAAAGCAAAGGAAAATTTACATGTTGCGACACCTGAATGAATATGCATGTCTTGGTACAATAAATATAGTACATTGTCACTTCTCTGGTGTGCGTGTTGGTGGAGCAGTGACTCCCCGCGCACCCAGCGCTGCTTTGCTTATTACCTCTTTATATTAAATTACAATAAATTACCTTTGATTTTATAATTGGACTTCGATCATTTATAACAAAAAGACGCCGTGAGAGCAGCCACATGCCAGCACCACCTGCAAAGAGGTGCACACGTAGACAGGCTGTGTCAGAGCTATCCCAGCGCTCCCAAGCACATGCTAGTAGCTGCTCCAGCACTGACAGCCAGGAGTCGTCAGGGTCCTCCTCTGGCTCTCCAGAACGGGACAGCAGCAGCCCCAGCACTGACAGACAGGACGCTTTATAGCCATGCCACAGCTCCCTGGCACCAGACACTGGCACTGCAACAATCGGGCCATGCCACAGCTCCCCCAGCGTGCTCCCAGTTCAGCTGTCACACCCAAACTGCCTACACGTAGCTCAGAAGACAGGGGGAGAGAAGCCAACCGCCGGCACCACATGGTAAAAGGAGCACCCATAGCCAGGCAACTGAGGGGCTGTCCCAGTGCTCACCAACACCTGAGACCAGGAGCCCCAGAACCAGCAGGCAGCGGCCATCAGCAGCATCCTCTGACTCGGCAGCACTGGAAAGCGGCAGCAGCTCCATCCCCACTATTAATTCCAAATAATAAAGAACTCCAAGTATAAAGAGCCCTCTGTTTGAATTCAATGCCTTAATGCAGAAGTCTCTTTCTTCAAATCCTACAAGTTATTTGCAAACAAAGATCACACAGAATTTTTTCTGTTCTTCATAAAGCTCAATAGTATTAAATGTCAACCATTTATTTTCCAGCATTTTGTTTATGAAATATTTTAACATCTATGCTTAATATACAGTCTACACATGGCACTTATTGGCTGCTGATCAAAACATGAGGCACAGAAATCTAATATAAGCTTTTTGATTATTGAGAGTTAGCCATACAGACACTGAACTGATCCAAATTTTTCTCCGTTAAATTGCTAGAATCCTATCTGACAAGTGCTCAGGTTCCCATTTGAATACAGTGAAAAAAAAAAACGGGGGGGGGGGGGGGGGGGGGGGAGAGAGGGGAGGGAATGTAGAAAAAGCTAAACTGGAAAAAAAAAACCCAACAATAAAACAACCATCCTGTGTTCCTTACCAAGCCACACAATGAGGAAATCCTCTTCAAAACTAAGGAGGTACAAAAATTTACTTAAAACAGACTTGCAAAATTCCAGTCGCCCACTCTCCTGAGGCAAGTTTTATTTTTACTTCTTTTCATTACCATTAATCATCATAGGGAAGAGTAGAAGAACAGATTTTGTCTCTTGGTGGTAGGTTTGCATGATACTGTCATACAGATCATTTCACAGAATTCTGCTGGAACCCTGAAGTAGAACACGCACCCCTTGGTGTCAGCATTCAGTTTGGAGATCAGACATTACACACAAAGGTGTGGTACGCTGTCTTGACACTAACAGTGATTCAGGCAACATGGAAACTATTTGGATTACATATCTCCCTTCCCCCCCCCCCCCCTTTTTTTTTTCTGTAAGAGAAAAGAGAAGTAAGACCTGAAACTGAATTGGTTTGATGGACACAGAAGGATCATCTAAAACTTGTCTATCCACAACTCTTTTTTTCCAGTATTTCAAAGCTCTTTCTAGGCTATACACATTACTTAGCTATTACACAGTGATCTCAAAGAGGTATATTAGTACAGACAACTGGTTACTAAGGTAACAAGATGTTACTTTAAACCAGCAGTGCTGCCACCGCTCATCAGCTTCACTTATTTCTTTTCTTCGCTCTCCTTAAACTATGCACAAATTACAGACTTGCTGTATAACTGAATATATACACCAGAGCTACACTTCAGTCTCTCCATTCAAGCTAATGAGAAAAAAAAAAGGGGGGGGGGCGAGGGGTGTTAGATGATGCAAGCATTTAAACTCTATTTAAACTCTTTGGAGTTTCATTCTTTATACTAAGAATTTGAAAGTTGACTGAAATACAAGTTTTAAAGTGTCTTCTCACTAGAAACTATTTTGTAATTAAAAAAATACACTGCACACTGAAACTATTTGACATGATAAAATAAGATGGCAGAGATACTTCAAACTTGAGGGAGAAAACATGGTTAAGTTTTATTGACCGAATCTTGGCTGAAGTATTCCAGAGGCAGACTCATGTTTGGAAATAACAGGTGACTGTAATTGTGAAAAATTGTCAAGGTTACCCAAGGTCTAGCTCCTCCAAAATACTGAAGCTCCTAATAAACAAATTGTATGTCACTATTTTTGAAAGCTTTACCTTGTAAGATCTATGTATTCTCAATGTCTTTTATGATTACAAGCATCAGCTGCCAGCAGCAGCTTAAAAAGCCATAGGAAATAAAGTCATCAGAAACATTTACAGGAGGAGGTCACCTACAACAATCCTCTGCTCCAAGCAGGATCAACTCCACCAAAACCATCCCTGATGTGTATATCTAACCAGGTCTTCCACACTCACAGTAATGGCAATTTCTGCATCCCTCTGAGGCAATCTGCTGTCATGCACTGTAATCCTATTAGACAGTCTTCTTACTGTCCAACTTCAAATAAATTGCTGCAGTTCAAGCCCGAGTTCTTGTCTTCAGACTGCATGTCGATAAGTAAAAAATCTTTAATTGTGTTTTTTACATGTAAGAATGTAAAAACCTTTTTTGCCTAGAAGGGTGTTTTCTGTGCTCCTTTAGGGTACAGAATTGATATAACCTTTGTCAGACAGCACAATTCACCTTCCAAAACTGCAGAAATACAGCCTTGGCGCTTTGGCACAAATGACTCCGTGATCAGAGTTACAGCTTTAAAATAATCCTACAATTCAAGATAAGCAGAAAAGATTGATTCCGTTTACAGCCTGAATAATTTAGTTATATAAACAAACAAATTACTAGGGCTGAATTAATTTGCTTCTATGCTAATACGGGAAGAGACGTTCAAAAGAAAGAGGACCCTATATTCAATACCAGTTGGAGAAACACTCTGCTCAGGTAGCATATTCCCCCATTCTCTGCAGGAAAAATAATTCTCCTTTTGTGGTCAGAACATACAAACAGGATTTTGTTCAATCATAGTCAGTATTTGAATAAGAGTTAAAAAAAAAAAAAAAAAAAAAAAGTGCAGTAGGTTCATCCATGCTCTCTCCCTAATGGAAAGAACAAAACAAAAAAAAACAAACCCAAACAACCAATATTATATTTTTAGCTTATATGTCAGGGTAGCACCATCTCCCCTACTACCTGCCTGAACATAGGTCTAACAAATCACAGCCATGAGTTGCAAACAATCTGCAGTGGATTCCTAATACAAGTACCTCTCCCACTGAATTTCCCCACACCTTTAATTTTTTTAAATATTCACTCAATGCACAAGAACCTTCTGTAACAGCTGCCTGTCACAATAGGTAAAGAAAACCTCCGCTACTGAGGTTCACACTGTCCTCACAAAATGAGCTATATGAAGCATATTATCATCATTATATTCATTTTATAGTCTCTCTTCTGTTAGCTACGTCTGAACTGAAATGAATGAAATTCAGCATGCAGACTGTCAACACCAATAACACTTGTGTTTATCTCGTATGCTTATGGCCCATGCAAATCCAGAAACCCAAGTTTCATATTTGCTTAGTTAAGAAAACGGTCTTACTGTCAGCATCTGGAAAGGCTTCATGATATTCAAGCAACTAATTAAAACCAAAGCAAAATGAATATATATTAATACTTCATTTAAAATTTGCAAATTACTTAGAGCAGAATCTGAAATGATTGAAAATAGATTAAATACTTGCATTCCCATTAATTATAAAGAAGACTGTACCAAACAAACTCATCTGCTGCTTAAATAAAACCAGAGAAAACCGAGCCAAGGTTTTGGACAAAAAAGTATTTCCAACAAAGCTAACTCAGCCTGACTTTATTACTGAAGTTTTAATTAAATTCTATATGGTCTTCAGTCATTTTATGGTATTTACTTTCTTACTGAATCAATTGTCACATTATACATTTGGAATGCTAACTAAAGCGCTCAGTATCTGCAGTACTATTATTTCATTATTATTATAATCTAACGTATTTGTTCTGTTTGAAACCCAGGGAAGTATTCTGCCTAGGGAAACAGATGGCTTTTTAAATTTTTGTTGCTATTTCAGAATCTTTAAGTCACCCAAAATGCATTTACTTAAACATGATACTGCAGTTATTGCAAAACATCATCTACATGTTCGCTGTTTAATATTTAACAATCTGGATACCATTCCTGTTTGAAAATAATTCTACTAAAGACAGAAATCATTGCCCTAAGCATTGCTATAATAAATAGATTTGCCTTTTTACAATTTATCATGTCATGACAAAAAGTAAATTACTCATTTAAAATTAAATAATGTATTCAATCAGTGCAAATGAAGTTCAGCAGCTCATTCTGAACAATGTTAATTACACAGGTTATCAATTACATATCACTTCACTGCAGTTCTTGTAAATCCTTTGTTAACATCGCGTCCCACACATTCCTAAGGGGCAGAAGGATTTGCAAAGCAATTTTACATCTTAATCATTTTATATCTTAATGAGATGTAAAATGTCATGACATAGCACAAATGTAAGCAGCAGATTCTTTAACAACATAGACACAGGTATGACAACCTAGAAAGCCAAGATTTACTTGCTTATCTACACATGATAAAAATTCTGGGCACTTCTTGCTTATTAAAAGTTCACCTTTTCTGGTAAAAAAAATCTTCTATAATGCCCATAAAAATGTAATAAAATACTATACAAAATATCATAAAATCTTCAATGGTGAAAGACAAAAAGAAATTTGAGCAAGCTACTTCAACGCCAGCAGTTAGACACTGCTCATTTAATACACAGCTCTCTCCAGCATGTACATATCTCATGGAAAACATTCCCCACATAACGAACAAAGCTATCGTAAGAGCAACACGGTCGTATGAATGCATAATATCTATAAAAAACTAACTCTCCTTAAAAGGACTGATCACTCAGATGGTCGAAACACATCATTTGCCTTTATTCGGCACTCTAATCCAAGCTGCTGAAGGGTGAGGGAAAACTGAAAGTTGGCCCATTAAACAGTTAAGCCTCATTATGAAAAGCTGCTTATACCAGGCATTGTTAACATTTCTATGAATATCATACCCATCCACTGTATAGCTTTACCACATTTTTACTTATTCAAGGACATTATGCTGCTTTTCCTCACAATAAGTAATATCTTATTGATTAGGCTTATTGGCATCAAGCTTTGCTGTGAATAAAACTATCACTTAACCCCAAGAAAAGCTGACAGAATAAGGGTTAAAAACATTTCTTTAATTTTGCCATCTGCTGCATGCTCCTCAAAAATAATGAAAATATGCAAAAAAAATGCCTATAATCTGAGAGAATTAATTAAAAATGAAAATCCCTGATGACCTTTGAGTATGAAACAGAGATACTGAAAGTTTAATATAACAGCTGAAGTCTGAATAAACATTAGTTTGATTTATTTTTTTTTACTAAGATTTATATCCAATCAGAGCTTCAACATTTCCATTACAAAGGCCGAAGTGGAAAAAAACCCAAACCAAAACATTTACAAACCCTTCCTCAGAAATACATTCCTGTAAGATTCACTGATATCAAAGACCTGTACTTCTGATTTTCAGAATTTATCATGAGACAACAAAAACAAATAATAAAATAACTGCAAGCAAAGATCAGGAAAAAAAAAAATTAAAAGCAAAAAGAAATGTAGTGTAAGGCAACTCCTATGCATGAAAATTAGCACCTTAATCCTGAAGCTTATATAACAGGATAAATTTGGAATAATGTAACATTCAAGGTGATCACAGTACCAGAATTACGTCTAGTTAACAGTTATTTGCAATATAGCTGATTCAATACAATATACAACTTGAAGGTTTGCAGTGGCAATTTTTGTTCATCAGTTCATGGAACACCGCATCAATAACCAGCACAGATCATGCAACTGAAGGCCCGCAAGACCACCAGTCAGAGATGGACCTCAAATTCCCATATGGCATTAGTGAAAAAGAAATAAGATCAGCTTTTGAATTGCAAAACAGATGTACTTCAGCAGTTAAAAACAAAACATAAATATGTACTTTCGGAAGAAAAAAAGCATTGCTAAAATTACCTCTTCTTAGCTCAGATTGACGACCAAAGCATCTTATATTCTTGGAAAAGTCTTCACTTCTATTTTCATTGGAAAGGAGTTTTTAAAAATATTTACGTCAGGGCAGAAAACTATGCCCCCACAAAAACGTTCAAACCAGACCTAGTGGTAAGTTCAATTTGCATGATTTTATACATTCATTTATATACCTTCCAAGAAAAGCCTCCTGTACCATTTATTGACATTATGTAAAAACATCAGCAAGTCTGCAAGACTAAGTGCTCTATTTGTGTTACATGCACTTGCCATTTGAACAAACAAAATAACTATGTATTGTTATATCAAGCAGTGAAATATAATAGCAAAAGGATGAAATATCCCTGTGACCTAAAAGCAAACAAACCATTTTGCCTCAAGAATTAGCTCCCAGTTCTGCAGAGCGCACCTTATATACAGAAATAAGCAAACTGGTTAGTTGCAGGGGTCTGTAAGGATTTAGTTTTCTTCCTTTCCCCTTCTCCCTCTGACTTAAGTGGCATTATTCCTTCTCTAGCTTATGCTGTGACACATACACTATAAACTTCTACGTCTTTCCATCCTATACACTTGCGTATCTCTTCTTAGCATGGCACTGTCAGTCTGCTCTGGCTCACAAGCAAAGCACTTCGTGGCTGCCAGCACTGGCATGCTATGTATGGCCAATAGAGAATATTGCTAAGAAAGAATAATGGTAGCATTCAGCAATTGAGTTTAGCAACCTCCGACTTGGAGAGGTTACCTCCTATTCCTCATAAAAAGTTGGAATACTACTACAACATACTAGCATTACATTAGATTTTGATCATTTGTATTTTAGTTCTAATGTACCAAACCCTTCCTTAAATAAAATTATGACTGTCAGCATTTACTGTTAGGATCCCTTTCTACATCCTATTAAGGCTAATTCCAAACAGAACTGAATTATTCAGTATAAAAAGTTTCCATTATTTATCCCTTTCATGAATCATTTAAAGACTTCATGTCAGCAACTGAAAACATTGTGTTGATCTCACGAAGAGTAGACAATATATTATGCATGCTGCCCACTGATTTATCCTTTCAGAAAGTCTTTTACAGGCCACTTACCTATACTGCCACTCACTGTCTAAAATATAAATAGAGGTGTTTTTAGAATATATAAATAATTATTGCGTATGGTTCAAACCAGCAGGCTGTTAAAACCAATATCCCATGTGACATCAGCTGCTACCAGATGCTTCAGAGAAATGTATTCTTGAATGGACTATTCTGAAGCAGTACATCCATAATTGAAGACTCTTCCAAAATTCCTTCTTAGGCTGGCTTGTCTACGAAATATCTGGCTTTTGTCATGCTTAATCAATATTCCATGCCCTACTCTCAACTATGTACACTGCAAATATCTATTCACTTTGCCTTAAATCCTATTTGGTCTTCCATCAGAATAATTTTGTAGCAACAAGCCTTACAACATGCCTTATTAGGAAGCCAAGGACAAACTGCACATCATGTAACTTCCATTAGGCACTGGAACAGGTTGTCCAGACAAGTAGCAGATACCCCATCACTGGAAGTGCTCAAGGCCAGCCTGGACAGGGCTTTGAGAAACTAGTACAAGGTGTCCTTGCCCATGACAGGGAACTTGGACTAGATGACCTTCAAAAGGTCCCCTCCAACCCAAACCGTTCTATGATTCTATGATTCTATGATTTTTATGTCTCTGACTTGCTAGACTAAGACCACTAGCAAGGGTTGCCTACAACACAGATCAGAGAGCTTTCTGAAGATCACAACTCCACAAGTTTGGTTCCATGACAAATTCCTATTTTGATAAGGCAGCTTAACATGTACAAGCATTGCCAACAAGTTCCATGGGATTATCCATGTAAAAATTATTCATGAATAAGCACTAACAGAATCAGGATCTTCGCCTTTACAAGAAGAATCATTTTCCCTTGCACTTCTTAACAAGTAACAGAAAAGATAGGATGAATTTTAAATTGAGCTAAGAGCAACTTCATTGCCACTATAATAACCCCACTTAAATAATGGCCAGTTATTTTCCAATGAATAGTGTAAATAGTTATTTTGTTAGTCAATTATCAGGATGATGACTATTGCATTTTACAGCTTAAAAAAAAGCCTAAAAAAGCCCCACCCTAACAAAAATCTGACTTAATCAAAACTCTCCAGCAGCAACAGCATGTACTGTGCTATTTAACTGGCTTTACTCCAGTATCTTAAATTTAAGAGACAGCTTTATGTAGAAATGCAGTAAGTGAAAACTGGGAAAAAAAATCCCACACCTACAGCTGTCACCTAAAATTAAACACAACATTTTTCTCCAAATCCCAAGTGTGCTTTCAAAAAGGTGCCATGTGATCATATTTAGCTACTGCACTGTAGTTAGGAAAATGCTTAATCTACAATAGATAAATACTTTCATTCAAACATGTAAAAAAATTAACAAGGGTGAAAACCAGGTATAGCTATCATCAAGTCTCTAAACAGTAATTATTTATTTCACTTTAAGAGTAACCTATAACTTAGGAATATTTTTTTTTTTTGCCCCAATATATATTTGTAACGTAGGCAAAAAGAAACAAACCGCATATATTCTGGAGGGGGAAAAACCTCACCCTAAACTTGACTGACTGATGTTTGATAGAATAATTTTATGTAGAGAGATGTGTGCTATTGGAATAGTACCAACAAGCAGGTGATCTTAATCATCTCCAAGGAGATTGATTAAATGGCTTCAATCCAGTTTAAAATACATAATAGTTTTAACTGAGATACTCAGCAAACACCACCACAATATTTCATGCCTGCAGCAATTTTTTTTTTTTAATAGAACTGGGTCAAATTTTAAACACATCAGTTACAAAGAACCCAAACACTTAAAAAAAGGTACTTACAAATAAGTGTATTCTTAATGTCACACACCACTCCTTATTAAAAAGGTTCTTTGGTAAGCAAATGTACTTATTTCAACAACCAGGATGAAGAATTAGATTAGATAATTGGGTGGTATTCTTGAAAATTTACTTATTTTACTTGCATTAACATAGTTATAGAAAAGGATTAACTATTTTTGGCACATACAAAATAAACAGCATTCAAGAAATTAAACAAAAATATACTTACGAAATCAAAATCACCATCTTGAGGGACTTTCCAGTTATCAGGGAAAACGTTTTTGGATATGTGGTAAGGTTCATGCATGTTCTGATTACAGTTTTCAGGGCTTTTATTCTTGGAATCTTGTTTATCAAAGTAGTCCATGAAAGATGGTCTTTGAACTTGCGGCGAAGTGGCATTTCCTTAGTTGAAAGAAACAGGGAAAAAAAAAAAACAACCAAAACCCCTTAAAACTATTTACAGATTAAAGATATACTGCACAACAAAAAATAAACTCCATTTATTAATTTTCTTGGATTTTACAGAAACTAATACAGTCATCTGTATGTGGTGCAAGCCTCCATTTATCCCCTGAGGATCTTTGGTATAAAAGCTCATAGTCAAAGAATGATATTTTTGTTGCAAGATACAATGTGGAGAAATGTTCAAGACATTTCAGAGTTACATGCACAAATATTATTAGAAGTTACTTCATGCAACATCTATTTGTTGTTATAGAGACTGAATAACACAAGGTGCTAAGCATCCCTTTGGGTTCTGAATGCCCCTAACTTCAAGGCCTAGTCTACAGGCACTTGTAAGAAAGCAACAGAGTTCCATCAGTATCACCAAAGGTGTGACTAAAAAATTATTTAGTAAAAGAACTTGCAAAAAAACAACCACATAAACTGTGCCTAGAAACTGCTTAATTAAATTTGTTGCCAATAGGGATTCTCAGCAAGTTATGGGATCAGACTCTACAGATGGCTGCAAAGCACCCTATCTCCATGGTGTGGAAGCCCTGGGGGATTTTTTTCATCATCTGTGCAGCTGCAAAAGCTTCACAAAGCAGACTGAGATCAGTGTGAATTCTCATTCTATTACCCCTTTCATGAAACTAATTATATTCTTAAAAAAAAAAAAAAAAAAAAAAAAACTACAACCCTAAATGACTGAAATTTGTTTTCATCTGTGGGATTTCAAAGCAAATTCATTACTAAACAGAACAATAAATAAAACGTAAGAAATGCTTTAGTAGTTGCACATAACTGTTACCTCAAAGACTATATTCTGCATAGCATTGACTCATGAAAAATGTACTTGCTTGCAGTGTAACACATTCTGCATAGAGAAATATGAAATACATTTGCACTAGTAAAATACGAAACAGGATGAGAGATGTAACTCAGCTGGAGGGGAAAAAATGGAATTTTTGTTTGAACTACTTGTTTTAGCAAGTGAGAAGGTAAACCACTAGAAATATCTTTAAAGCGTGTGTTTAACATGACCACTAGGACTTGCTGATCTTCTCATCTGACTTTACATTTGTTTTTATTAATTCAGCAACTGGTTGGGGTTTCCCCCTCCCCCGCTTTCCATCATCTCTTCCCATGCCCTCTGTCTAAAAATTTTTTAGGTTCATTCTAATTTTGTTTCACGATTAATAGCAGCCTATTTTTTTCACTAATGCTTATTTTTGTACTCCCATCCTTTATAGCATGTGGATTTACTTGTTCTTGTCTTTCTGCCTTTTCTACATTATTCTGTTCTTGTAAGACTGATGTGTTCTTCTACTGTATTGGTCTAGGCTTTAATGCACTTGACACCAGCCACTTCCATTCAACTCCGCAGTGACTTCTCCATTTAGTCTGCCATGTTTCCATATACCCCTTCTCTTTCGCACTTTTTTTTTTTAGCTGTTTTTTCTCTCAGTTGTTCCCATATTCTTTTCTAATCCCAGATCTTAGTTATCTCTTCTCACAATCTTTTAACTAATGACAACCACAACCATAAAAACATTCAGTGAACTAAACTCCAGGCTGAATTTAACAGACCACGTAACAGACATCTCTCCTCCACTACCTCCAAGTCTGACCCACTGAACTCAAGACCACTTGAATGAGGTTTCTGGATCTCCCAAGTCCAGGACTGTGAAGGGATAAGAAGTAAACAGCAGGGATGCCAAAAAAGTACAAAAATAAGCACTAAAGGGCAAAATTTAAAGAACCTAGACTTTAGCAAAGCATACATTTAGAAAACTGATCCAAGAGTAGGTAGTGGTATGAAGGAGGTGGAATTAAAAACAGAAATACAATGCATTTCCTTAATAGAAACCTTTTATTACTTGCTGATTGCTGCCTAAAACCCCTGAAACTATTTGTACCAAAATGATAGGACACCATACTGTTGGCCTTTCACAACCAATCTTTTTCTTCTGCTGAGATGGCTGTTCTTGTTTATAAGTACATCTCAAGGATGAAACCAGATTACCAGTGTCTCTGTTCAAAACTCTTCATTACCAAAATGTTGGCCCACTACAGATAAGATAGCCTCTCTCCTTTCGTGCAACAGAAAATACTAAAGATATTCCAAGTGCCACACTCAAGTTTTAGAGCTATTTATAAATATCTTTCTTATATATCTATATAATAGTAGATTGCCTACATACATAAAACAAACTAACCCTTCCAAATTCCTTGCTGTCAAATGCATATTAAGGAAAGCAGATCAACAGGATTGAAAGTATTCCAAAATGAGCAAAGCACATTTATTTTTGCACTTTCAGGATTTGTTCTATTTGTTTCGATAAAAACAAATTAAAAACTCCCTTTTGATTTCAGTTCAGTATACAGTTAGTTCGCCCATTTAAAAGAATAAGAGCTGCTTACCTTCACTGCAAATATAAAAAACTCACACACAAAACCAGAAACATTCTGCCTGCAAAAGGATGGGCCCAGAGGTGTTTCAAGGTTTGTTTTTTTCCCCCATTGCCAGAGTAAACTGATGTAGGTTACACTTTTTTTTTTTTTTTGCAAAATATAAGGTTATTAGAAGATCATTTTGGTCTGAAAGCACTTCTAACTTTGATGAACAACAGAGTAACAGTTGTCAACAGCCTTACAGAAATGAAGAAATTTAAAAGTATAATACATAAAGATTCCTTTAAGGACAATTCATTCACAACTATCCAGTAAGTTACTTTTTACACAAGCTATATATTTGCCACAAAAAATCTGCAGCACAATTAGTATCAATCCACTTTTCTGCTGAAAACCATTTGTGCAATAAACTGTTCCAGTCTAGGAGGATTTAATTTTTCCAGTTGCTCTCATTTATCTTTACTCTTCAATAAAAGAGGATCATGTTTAAAAATGTTTGCCACAGTTTCAACATTTTAAGACTATCAATCTACTTTTTTCTGAATCACAAGGAAATAGCAGAAACTAGATCACCAGTTCCTTAGGGCAGAGCAGCTGGGAGTCTACCAAAGGATGTATCTAAGAAACATTTGACTACTGAGCGCTGTGTAACAAAGTGATTAGCAAATTTGCAGTTTCCACATCACCATGACTTATACACTCAAGTCATCATTTAAATTCAGGCCTCAGTCAGTCTTTTGTTTGTTTCTTTTACAATACACTTACTTATCAAAGATAATTGCAACTGGCATTTAAACAGAAAATCCACATATTTTTCAACCAACTGAAGCCCTCACAGACTTTTGAAGGACTATGAACTCAAGTTTAAAGAATTTTTAATGAGGAAAAGAGTTTGCTGCATAAAACATTGCTTTGCTTCCTGAGAAAGAGACTTGTAAAACTGCTTTAGTAACTCTGGTTCTATTTTTCCACTTTCTGGAGAAAAGCAAAAGATATTCAATAACACTACTATTATAAACCCATTAGTCCACTCCAGCTGAGTTACACTTTATTTCTGCTTTCAGCAAAACAAAGAAAATCCATGTTAAGCTAGCATTTTGCAACAGCTCTTGAAGCAGAATTGGCAACATGACAATGTTCTTTGGAAAAAAAACCCAACCACTTGCAAAAGATGCCACTAGTAGTAGTATATATAAACAACTTTATTATCAATCACAGACAAGGTCTCAAGGACTCAAACAGGTTTGGAAACACCCATAATCTCTTTCCTTATAAACAGAAGTAAAGCCCTAGTACACCTGTATATGGCATCAAGCAAACCATCTTAACGTGGGCACAGTAAACATCCATGAAATATCAATGCCCAGACTACAACACCACTGATATCTGCCTGTAATTAAACTTCCTTGCTGAACTCCTTTAGGACCTGGGTCACAGGTTGTTATAAATAAGTTTTGCTTCTCAGTTGAAACACCAGTTGTGGTATTTCGGCCTTTCTAAGGGTTAAGGAAGCGTCACTCCAAAGCAAACCAAGCATCCACTTCCTATCACAGAGGACACTGACTTACAGTATGGCACAATCTCTTTCACCGAAAGCATTGAAATCACTAAATAAATACAAACAACTCATGAATTCTCCCTTCAAAATGCAGTTTCCACAGCACAATGTGGAATGTGATGTTCCACAGCACGATGTCCTTGGCTGTAAACAAGGACCCCATAATACAATACAAGAAAGTTCAGTGAGGAAGTGCTGGAACCAAACTTGTTACCAGCTGAACGACAGAACTGTCTATCCCATGCCATCAGACTACCTCCAATTTGCTGGCTTTCTTTTGCTGCTGTAACAGGTCTTGAGACAGTTCATCTGTGGGGGAGAAGGGAGGGAAAGGAAGCCTGCTGCCCCAAAGATTATGTTTTTCTGGATGGTAAGAAGGAAAAATGGGTTTAAGAAATATGCTGACTAAACCTAAAACATTTCATGCCTTACAGGGGAAAAAAGTAGTAATACAAAAACCTAACCACTTTTCTACATTCTATCTGTCAAATGCCACCTAATTAGTCACTATCTTCCTCTTTTAACATACTAATTACGAATCATGAACTACCTAGTAGATTCACTGAAGTCTGAAGCAACAGTTAGAAACTCATAATAAGCCCAAATGGCAAGAGACAATCTATTTGACAGCCCAAAGCCGACAGCAAATACAAGTTTTAAAATGCAAAACCAAACCCAACCAGAAGCGGGGAGAGCTTTATGCCCCATCCTTGGCAGTGTTCAAGGCCAGCCTGGATAGGGCCCTGAGCAACTTGGTCTAGTGTGAGTTGTCCCTGCCCATGGCAGGGGGGTTGGAACTGGATGATCTTAAGGTCCTTTCCAGCCCAAACCATTCCATGATTCTATGAGTGTTAATGAAAGGGAGAAAACAGAATGATCAGAAGTACTCTTTGGTGTATGAGAAAGACCTAACACTAAGATTTGCCAAAAAGCCACAGAGGGAATGCAAGGAAGCTGGTCTGAACACCAGTCTCTGAACTGAGATATGAAAAAGCTTCTACATGAAAATAAGTACAATCCAGGCAGCTGAACAAAAGCAGTACTAACTTACATCAACCCCACTCTTTCTTCCATTCCACATTAAACCTCCTAAAATTAAGCTCTGCCTCCCACCTCTCTGTATTTTGCATTTTCTTCCCTCCTTCCAGGTACGTACCACATGGTCTCTGCCCAGAGCATGTGAGGCACACTAAGCAAGAAGACATAAATGTTTTTTATTGCTATGCTGTATATTGTATGCTGGGGTAGGATGACAGGCCTGTTTTTGTTCCAAATCCCAATTTTATCTGGGCACAATTCCCTATTTGTGAAAAAAAATATGGTTTTAGTTATTTTCTGTCATGGCTCCCAGAGGCCTCTAAGCATGGGCACTTATAAATAAAAACTTATTATTGTTTCTTATTTTGTCCTTGAGCAGCAAAACAAAAGGCAGAAGGAAACAAAACATGAAGCTAAACACAAGAGCAATTGAAAAAAAAGTTTGTCATAAATATTCTGTGTCTCTAGGAAGGAGAGTTCCCTCGTTCACTAAGTTTATTTCTCCAAGCTTCTTGCTTGCAATGTTCTATTACTCAGAACTATCAAAGAGCACTTTTGAGCTACCTGTTCTGATTTATTATAAATCAAATCACACAAACATCTAGAAAGTGCCCACCTTGCCTATAAAGGTATATTAGGAAAAAGCAGGCAAACTCTGAAATCTTGTGTCTTTGTCAAGCACAATGAAACACAAAATCTGCATCTGCCTTTCATGAGAGCAGGGATTTGCATGTCCCTTCCTGGTAACATTTATTTAGGCAGCTACTGCTGCTGTTTCAGCCAATAGTACATGCATCACAGAACCAGAGGATGACCAGCTACAGTGGACATGATTTGTATTTATTATCAGCTGAAAGGTGTGGGGGTCCCATTCTTTAATTATTTTTAGTTTTTAATCAATGGCTCTCTAACACAAAATACAAGAAAATTCAGCAAGTAAGTGCTGGAACCAAACCTGTTGCCTGTCAGCTGAATTATGAAACTATTGCTTGCCATCAGGCTACCTCCAATTTACTGGCTTTCTTTCATTAGTTATAGGTCTCAAGGAAACCTGCTGTCCCAGACCTTATATATTCTTGTTTGACAAGTAAGAAGAATGCGTTTAAGAATTATACGGAGTAAATGCCAAGGTGTAGGAAGGTAATTCACTTTCTAACTACAGACTGTTACTGGAAGCAACTCAAAATTCAAAGTAACATTACATTTTAAAACCAATGTCTCCAGCAGACAAACAGGACATGGGTAAGAGACTGCAGTGCGAACCTAATGACACTTTTTTGATTTGTTTGGCATACTAACAGGTATTTGTTCCCAGCACATATAAAAACTGCATGGATAGTGTATGATCTGTTATACTACTTACATAGAACTTGCTTATTAAGCCTAAAGTGATTGTCAGGGTGCACAGAAACTGCACTAAACCCCACTTCCACCCCAAGAATTACTTCATTATCCTCTACACCAAATTTCCTTATAATATCATTTCCTCTTTTTTTTTTCCATCATTTATCTTTTCCATAACTTGAAATTGATGAGTTTGAGATCACTTGTATTAACACTCCACTAGCCACCCAGTTTAATAGGCAAACATTCTGTTTCAGCCTGAAAACAAATTAGAGCACATACTAAGTGTTTTCATGAGGTGAATCACCCTACTTAAACTAACAACTAACAAAACAGTACATTTGCTCCTACTGCTGAGAATTAAAAAAAAACCCAAATCACAATTATAGCCTCACCCTCTCCCCCCCAACAAAAGCCACTGATGATGCAGCATTCTTGTACGGCATGAGAAAACACACTACTGAAAGGAAATTAAATAAACAACATACTTTTCATGGTCCCATCTTCTTCTTCATCATCATCACTATTTATTACCATGGTCCCTAAGTCAGATTCTAACATGGTGCTGTTGTGTTCAATCATTGTCTGAGCTCCTTCACTCATTGTACTTGTGGCCCTCATGGTACCAGCACTCTCTGAACTGGTCTTCACCATGGTGTGAGAGTCCAGCTCGTCTTCATCCTACACAGAAACATTTGCCAGAATGCAAGAGATGATTTAAAGAGAACCAAACCAAAGCTAAGAAGCAATCATTTACATGCTTATTCATTAATTTTATATCTTCATGTGACCTGCTGCTAGATTTACAGATTTAAAACTTACAAACAAACTACAAAATACAAAGCATTCCATATAAAGGAAGAAAAGCTTTTTTCTCTGTCACAGATGTATGGCAGGATGAATACAATAAAGAGTGGCCCACACACCCACATCGTATCAGTACCTGCTTTTTAATATCTCAGTTATTTTCATGATCCACTATACCTCCCAGGGTTCCAAAATGAGTACCACAATTTATAGAAAGTGATTTGGGTGTTCTGCAATGGACTACCACTAAAGCTTTGTGCTGATCACCCTTAACTCAGTATCATGCCCAGCATCTTACATTACACAGCATCCAGATGACAGACTCACGGTCAATTTAGATATTGAACAATCCTCAAAAATAGTTTTGGAAGTCCACCTCAGAAACAGAAAACCAACTCTGCTTACTTCAAATACTTAGTTCTCTTTAAAAAAGCCATCACCAGAGTGAGCAAAATAACTTGTTGATACTATGTAGAAAAACATCTGTAAAGAACATACTTAATGAAATAAGTGGGGGAGCCAGTACCATGAGGAAATACAGTAGCACTTTGAACCTGTGACAATTCTGAACTCTTTCTTTGCCTGTTACACCCTGACACAGCAGACAATTTGTGTCTAGTATACACATACTGCACAAGCCAACTACATTGCCTGAGTGCTGTTTCCCTAATGGTTGGTCTAAGCAGATCCAGTGAGTTGTAGCTAGTAGTAATACTGATACACCAGCTCCTGAAAATTATTCAATTACGTCTCAACTCAGAGACACAAAAATAGATCCAATTTTGATTATAATTTGCTAATAGCACAACATGCTGAAACCAGGATTCAGACCTAAATCTGTGAATAAAATTTCAAATGTCAAACAAATCATTATTTTCCAGATTATCACTTGTAAAAATATTCAAGTTCCTCAATTGTATTCCTTCTGGGGGTTTTTTTTAGTTGTGTTCTAAAACACTATATTTAGTACCCTACCCTTCAAAAAATTATGATATTCCCAAAGATACAGACAGTTTACAGCTACAGCACTAGACGACTGCGCTAGTAAATAAATGAGAATATTTTGGTACTGCTCCTCCTGGTGGCAACTCTAACTTTCTCTAGTACCCCTTCGGGCGCCCCCCTCCCCCCGATCTTGTGCCTTCTACAAGTTGTATTTTTATCTTTCTAACAATGGTACTCAGAAAGTAAAGTCCAAAAGCATCTCTTTGCATTGCATTTTAAAAGTGCCAGCACAATTAAGCTGTTATCTCTAAGTGCTTCTTTCAGTACTGCAATACAATGCAAAACTGACAATGCACTGCTTTCTCTTACTGAGCGCTACAAATGAGCATCTCTAACACACAGACAGGCAAACCTCTGAGTTTAAGGCACAGTTATATTTGATTTACAGCTTTGCTTGACTAATATTAACATACACTTGCAGAGCCATATGGTCCTAAACTTACTAAAACCAAAAGCTGAAAAGAAAAATGTTTTCTTGAAGCTTAGAAGTATTATTTTGGAAGTTGGTGAAAAAATGTGATGGCTAATATGTAGCAAGTATGGAGTCCTACGTGACCTTTTTTTTTTTATCATCTGCTTCATTACAAAAACCCGGTATTCTATTTCTTCAGTCAAATCAAGTATCTGAATTCGTTCCAATGAATAGCATTTCATTTTCCAGTCTAAGAGTGTCAAAAGCCTTCAGCTTGTGTCTCTCAGCAAAGAAAAAAGTTACCTTCTAGTACTCAGAAGACTAAGATTAACAAAAGCCCACCTCGGTACTGACAGAATAGCTGTCCCCAAAAAAGAAGTACACCACCATTTTGATTAACAGTATTTTCCCTAGATCAGGAATGATGTACTGACAAGAGAGCAATACAAAACTTTCAGGGCCTGCGCATGCCCCAGAGTAATTAATCTTACGGGTTAAGACAGATTGCTTCCAGAACCGTCATTGTAGAATTTCTCACAAATATAAGATGTAGCTAACAGCATTAGACTATTCTGGATCTGAAAAATAGTAGGCCAGGTCTACTGGGGGCTGGTGGAGCTGGTCTGACAACAAAGGGGAAGAGCTGTTTCGGTAGGAGACTTGCGAGACTGGTCAAGGAAGCTTTAAACTAGTTGTGTTGGGGGGGAGGGGCATCATTCCATCCCAACACACCCAGTCACTTGCCAGCACCTATAATAAATGCTTGGAGCAATGTAGAGATATTGCAGCTGCTCCAGCCAATGAGCCGGCTTCATTTGGAGCTTGGCTCAGATGCCTCTATACAAATGCCCGTAGCATGGGGAACAAACAAGAGGAATTAGAGATGTGTGCACGTCTACAGGCGCATGATATCATCGGCATCACAGAAACACGGTGGGATGGCTCCTATGACTGGTGTGTTGGAATGGAAGGTTACAGGCTCTTTAGGAAAGACAGGCCCAGTAGGCGGGAAGGAGGAGTTGCTATTTATGTTAGGGATAGGCTGGAAAGTATGGAACTCTGTCTGGGGACAGGTGAGCAGTCAATAGAGGGTTTGTGGGTCAGGGTTAAAGGGAGAACAGCTATGGGAGACATTACTGTGGGGATCTGTTACAGACCACCTGATCAAGAGGATTCTGGATGAAGCGCTCTATAGACAGATAGGAACAGCCTCACGCTCACAGGCCCTTGTTCTCATGGGGGACTTCAACCACCCTGATATCTGTTGGAGGGACGGCACAGCCTCGTAAAAGTAATCCAGGAAGTTCCTCGATTGTGTGGAAGACAACTTCCTTCTGCAAGTAATAGAGGAGCCGACAAGGAGAGGTGCCATGCTTGACCTCGTCCTCACCAACAGAGAAGGGCTGGTTGGAAATGTGACGCTCCAGGGCAGCCTTGATTGCAGCAATCATGAGATGGTCTAATTCGAGATTCTCAGGACAGTGAGAAGAGCGTGCAGCAAGCTCACTGCCCAGGACTTCAAGAGAGCAAAATTTGGCCTCTACAGGAACCTGCTCAATAAGATTCCATGGGATATAGCCCTAGAGGGCAGGGGGGCCCAAGACTGCTGCTTGACATTCAAGGATCACCTGCTGCAAGCTCAAGGAGAGATACATCCCTACTAGAAGGAAATGCTGTAGGAGGGCCAGGAGACCTCCTTGGATGGATAAGGAGCTGCTGAGGAAAATTCGAAGGAAAAAAGGGGCTTATAAAAGGTGGAAGCAAGGACAGGCAGCCTGGGAAGAACACAGCGATGTTGTACGGGAAGCTAGGGATCAGGTTAGGAAAGCTAAGGCCCACTTAGAATTAAACTTGGCTAGAGATGTGAAAGATAAAACGAAGGGATTCTATAGGCACATTGCAAATAAAAGGCAGACTAGGAACAACGTGGGCCCTCTACAGAAGCTATCAAGAGAACTGCCTACCCTGGATTTGGAGAAGGCTGAGGCTCTTAATGACTTCTTTGCCTCAGTCTTCACTGGCAAATGCTCTGACCACACCACCCAAGTCTTGGAAGGCAGATGCAGGGATAGTGAGAATGAAGACCCAGGGCCCAGAGTAGGAGAGGATCTGGTTCGAGACCATCTTAAGAACCTGAACGTACACAAGTCCATGGGACCTGATGAAATCCATCTGCGGGTCCTGAAGAAGCTGGCAAATGAAGTTGCTAAGCCACTGTCCCTCATATTTGAAAAATCATGGCAGTCAGGTGAAGTTCCCAATGACTGGAAAAAGGGAAATATAACCCCCATTTTCAAGAAGGGCAAAATGGATGAGCCGAGGAATTACAGACCAGTCAGCCTCACCTCTGTGCCTGGCAAAACCTTGGAGCAAATTCTCCTGGAAGGCATGCTGAGGCACATGAAAAACAACAAGGTGGTTGGTGACAGCCAGCATGGCTTCACTAAGGGGAAATCCTGCCTGACCAATCTGGTGGCCTTCTGTGATGGGGCTACAGAACTGATGGACTGGGGTAGAGCAGTTAATGTCATCTACCTGGACTTGTGCAAAGTGTTTGACACTGTCTCACATGACATCCTTGTCTCTAAGTTGGAGAGATATCCATTAGATAGGTGGACCACTCGGTGGATAAAGAACTGTCTGGATGGCCGCATGCAAAGAGTTGTGCTCAATGGCTCAATGTCCAGCTGGAGACCAGTAACGAGTGGTGTCCCTCAGGGATCGGTGCTGGGACCGGTCTTGTTCAACATCTTTGTCACTGACATGGACAGTGAGATTGAGTGCACCCTCAGCAAGTTTGCTGATGACACCAAGCTGTGTGGTTTGGTTGATATGCTGGAGGGAAGGAATGCCATCCAGAGGGACCTTGACACACCTGTGAGGTGGGCTGATGCCAACCTGATGAAGTTTGACCATGCCAAGGGCAAGGTCCTCCACCTGGGTGGGAGCAATTCCAGGCACAGCTACAGGTTGGGCAGAGCAGAGATTGGGAGCAGTCCTGCAGAGAAGGACTTGGGGGTGTTGGTCAATGAGAAAATGAACATGAGCCGGCAGTGTGTGCTTGCAGCCCAGAAAGCCAACCGTATCCTGGGCTGCATCAAAAGGAGTGTGACCAGTAGGTTGAAAGAGGTGGTCCTGCCCCTCTACTCTGCTCTTGTGAGACCTCACTTGGAGTATTGTGTGCAGTTCTGGTGTCCTCAACATAAAAAGGACATGGAACTGTTGGAACAAGTCCAGAGGAGGGCCATGAGGATGATCAGGGGACTGGAACACCTCCCGTATGAAGATAGGCTGAGAAAGTTGTGGCTGTTCATCCTGGCGAAGAGAAGGCTGCGTGGAGACCTCCTAGCAGCCTTCCAGTATCTGAAGGGGGCCTATAGGGATGCTGGGGAGGGAAACTTCATGAGGAACTGTAGTGAGAGGACAAGGGGTAATGGGTTCAAACTTAAACAGGGGAAGTTTAGATTGGATAGGAGGAAGAAATTCTTTACTGTGAGGGTGGTGAGGCACTGGAATGGGCTGCCCAAGGAAGTTGTGAATGCTCCATACCTGGCAGTGTTCAAGGCTGGATTGGACATAGCCTTGTGTGGCATGGTTTAGTGGGAGGTGTCCCTGCCCCTGGCAGGGGGGTTGGAACTAGATCATCTTAAGGTCCTTTCCAACCCTAACTATTCTATTATTCTATGATTATACTGAGCCTACATGATCACAGCAGTGAGTAAGCCAAGGTGATTATGGTTAATGGAGCTTTCTGTTGCAATTTTAACATTCATGGGAAAAAAAGGGATGAAGACTGATAAAAGAAACAAATAAATAAACAAGACAAACACATAATGGTAGCTTGCCTTCAAAAATCTCTTCACTATGGTTTGTGGACACAAAAAAACCACTAGAGGGCACCAAAGACGGTTAACTAGCCGGCAATGCATTACAGGAAGATTTACACGCTGGCAAAATCAAGTATCCTGTAGAATAATTCCATTTACTATTAACACTTCATCATCACCTTTGAAAAACGTGGCTGTAGTCACAGCTATCTTTTTGTAAAAGCACTGTAGTAGCTACATAAATACATAATACAGCTTGGTCAAGAACAAGGACTTTGTAAAAGTTCCTAAAATGTACGAAGCTCAGCTACGATCCGAGCATATGCTTAATACTGAGCACACGTTTACGCTTAAACCCATCAGCAGAACAGGTCAAGACTTTTCTTTCAGCACAGAGTCAAATCCCATCAAATTCAGTAGATGTATGTCACAAAACAAGCATTTAAGCTTGTTTTCTACCTCCTCCTAATTGGTATCTAGTAACAACTTTCAGTGCACAATTACTTCCCTATGTTTATTCTTCCTATAATCGTCTTCTGGCTCTAAGTTGCTGTGGATTTTAGCAATATGGTCTTAAAAAGCGGCTTATGCCCCTTGGGTAGTTATATTTTACTTGACAAAGTCTTCATCACATATTTCTAACTTCAAGACACTTAAAGGACTGCAATCAAAGTTAATTAGCAGACACGTCAAGTGTTCTTTGGCTTAAAGGAAAAATGCTATGAAAAGAGAAAGTTTTAACACTGTTTGTTATGCAAAGTTACATTTATAGAGACAGATACATAGACACATCATATACATTCATGCACCCTTCAGGTGTTTGTAAGCAAACATAAAAACCTCCAGAAAGATAGAGCCTGGTGTACCAGATTTAAAATACAAAATAACTCAAATGATTCACCAGTTCCTTTAAAATAACTATATATTGTAAAAATATACAGGAATTACAGCAATAATTAAGGATTGTTGTAAATAAAGGAATAATTATAGCAATCATTAATTAAAGTCTTAAAAGACAGATGTCAACTTCTCATAATTACTATATGATTAAACAAACTTTTGTATGAATGAATAATTAATCCTACATAGTGGAATAATCGATTATTGACGGCCAAGTTGCTGATAGTTGTCAACCACTAAGTGTCTATGAAAAATAAAAAAGAACTACTGGTGTAGTAATTCCTTGTTTGCATATTCTAAAATAATTAAGCATTCCTCACTAATAGAGATATAAAAACATAAAAGAAAACATACTAGAGGAGCTGCTTGTTAGCTCATTCCTTTAAAGATCCACGGAAATAAATATTTAGACATGTTTCCTGTGAGCTGCCAGGCAACGAGTTACTTTACGTTCCCCATAATACAGCTGCCTAACCTCAGCATCCAGTTCACATCACACTTCAAAAAACATACATGAGAGGAGATTGGTCATGTTTAGTAATGCCTAAACTAACATTTAAACTTTGATATTGGGATTAACCTTCTGTAGAATACACCACTTGCAATTTTTGCTTAATTAAAAAAATCTGTACAATTACCTCAGCACTTATCAAAACATGTCAGTTTGTCAGAAGGCATTCTCATCACACCAGCAGCTCCCCTAACAGGCATAAAAATCAATTCAGAGAGCACTACTTGTAACAATATTGTATCTCTTTGGAAAGACACAGACATGAAGACTGCATTCAACCTGGCCATTAGCTTACAGCTGCATAATACAAAGTTTCAGACCATGAAAAATATTTACATTACAATTGACGACTTCCCATAGTATAAAATGTGCACACAGTGGCAAAAATTAAAATTAAAAATCAGTTATAGAGATGTGACTCTTCTTCATTTGAAGAAAAACAGCCTGAATCAATCCTGAAAATGAAGAACATACCCGAAATCTTTACATGCGATGAATTCTCCAAACCCAGCCACTCCTCCCCATTCCATTTTCAGTTATGTAAGTCACTTGTAACCCCAGTGCCCATTACAACGCATACATATATGGCTTAAGAGGGAATTAAGCTATAAGAACTTTATTAAAATACAACTTTTAGAGTTAAATCTGGTTTCCTAACAAAAGTAACATCATAGTTAGAACAATCTACACCCTTCTTCTTGGTGGGTCCTAAAATATGTACAAATGAGTAATGAGCACAACTGCTCATGCTTCACATAGGATTATTCTAGGGGGTTTAGATCAATAAATTCAAGCCCCCAACAGGTTACCTGAAACCATTCTTTTTCAACAGTATATAGACTCAATTCACTGCCCATGAGAGACCTTTAACATTGATAGACTCTACTTAACACTGACATTAATATTTGCTCTTGTTTTTAGGTGTGATTGAATATGCTTTTCTCCTGGTTTGAGTCTCAGTCTGCCTTTGCACTTCTACAATAAGGACTTCACAGTGATACCATTGGGAAAAATAAACTTTAAAAAGCACTCTTTTCTAAAATTTATGTGCTAGGGGGCTCTTACTTTCTAACCGCACAGTGACTCCAATTCCATATGCAATCTGAAAACATTCATAGCTGTAGAATATGAATACAGGCATAACTGTCAGTAGTGTTACACAAGGTAACATAGGGAATGTCATTATTTTTTCTAGAATTGCTGTCATCATTGCATGTTGGCTTATAAAAACTTGTATGTGACCTTTGTGTTTGTGTAGTCATGCAAACTACACATAAGCAGCCCTGTATTTCTGCAGGGTTCTGTGAAAACAGGGACATAAGAAGGAGGAATGTGCAATAGTTATTTATCTTTATACTTGAATGCTGGACTGCTGACTTCATCCCCAACAGTATACCAAACTGGCACTCGTATTACCTGTTTTCTCTTTCCAGAGGGGAAAGAATAAACACTCAGAAGTGTAAAATAATTGGTTCATTGTTTTTCTGGCAGCTACGCAAACAAGTTCCAAATGAAATGAAAACCATAACCTTTGAGCTTATTTTGAAAATAAGCATTATTTCAATTTGAAGTGGGGGCTTTGGGGGGATTTGCTGTTTGCTTGGGTTATTTTTAAATTACAAACACAAATATTCCAATGCTTTCATTTTATTCTTCTGGTTTTTATCCTGGCTTTCTTTAGGTAACTTTTGGGTCCATTGATTAACCCCTGCCTAGGTATGCTTTGAAAACTAATGTCTGTGCTGTCCAGAATTTCACTTAATTCAGGCCTCCATCACAACTGCATGTTGCTCAGGAGTCTTCTAGCACGCAGTACTCTAATTAGATGCAGTACAAGAAGTTTAGCTGATGGAATTATTAATTCTAAGTTTGCCGTTTCCTAGTCTGGCTGGTTTTGTGCTTTTAACCAATCAGAACCTTCAGTGACTGCAACTGGACAAGATGCTGGTGTAACCTCTCAAATGAATCTGGAATTTCTTACAATGATGTACTATATTAAGACTCAGTTGCAAGACATGGTAAGTCTGCATGACAACCAAACAATTATTAAAACCAACTAAGAACAAGATTAGTTCAGCACTGTGACAGCACGAAAGCTATTCATAGGTCACTAGCAAACACAGTTTATACAAACTGTACTTGTCAAAAAGGAAATCACTCCTCCTCACCTTACGACCAATATTCTTCATTTCATTCACCTGTACCCTTGTTTTTTCTATTAAAGCTAAGTAATTCCAAACTGTTTTAACTCAAGGCTTACCAAGCAATACAAAATTATTAATGGCATGTATTTACTGAGAGCAAAAGTCAGACTACCAAATATTAAGTTTTAACAAAAGTAAAAGTTTCATCCTAATTACAAACCTTATCGCAAATTATATTTTAGAATGATAAAACCATATGAAAACTGAGAGGATTAAAACATCTCAACAGCATACAAGAACATAAGCAAAAATCTTCTTACAAATAGGAACAGAAATCCCTTTTTACTTAACCTTTTTATAATGGCAGACTTTTTCAGAAGTTTAACTATTCAATATAAAACTTACAGCAGAAAAGGACATTCCGTTGTCCATTATTGCAAGTTATTTTTGTAGCAGTAAATACATGGTGGCTTATAGTCTTCAATAACGCTCATGGAGCTAAAGAAGAAAAAAGGCACAAAACCTCTCCAGAAGCACCTCCAGGAATAAATTTATCTATCCATGAACAATATAAAACATAAGAAATTATCACACTGACAAGTGTCACTTCCCACTTTGCCAGCAGCACCGGCTAGTACTTCTCTTTCATCTGCTCCACTTACAAGTGGCATTATCTTCTTATTTTCGCATGTGGTCTCTATATTTGGAACTTCCCCTAAGCTCAAAGAGATCTATTCCTTCTCCCTACTGAAGTTTACAATAATGACACAAACTATTTTTAAAATATCCATTTTCTCTATCATGAGCAAAGCTGGAAAACCACAGGTAAACTTTCAATCAGTAAACTTTCCAATGAGTCTTGCCAACTCATCTTCTGAATTACTGTCACTCCAAAAGCAGTTAGGTCTGTAGCAAATAGAAACCAGCCTGATTTACCTTAGGCCACAGCGAATTTGACTACAGACTATTTGTGTGGCCTAGTCTACTATTGGACCTCTCTCACAGCAAACACAGCAGACTTAAGATTGTAAGGATTAACCTTTCTGTGTTTTCAAAGAAAAACAGTTACAATAACCATTTAAGCAGAGTTAGAATATGCAGTTCAAGCAGTTCCACTCTTTAGCAATATGCAATAACCACTCACTTGAACTCTTAAACTTGCCACCTTATGCTCCAAAACATTAAGGAATAGTCTGCATTAATCTCTTTTGTGCTTTGTATTCAGCCTACCTTCAGTGCCACTTTAAGTCCATCCTTCACAAAGTTTGCTTTGCATTAAAACAGACCCAGACAGGCAGCCAGCTTATCTTGCTGAGGAAGCAAACTACTTAGTTCAAAAATGCAACTGCAAGGGCTTATGTAATTACATCCAACTGTAATATATTATGCACCCAATATCCAGAATCCACCTCTCTTAAGGTCCCCTGCAAACATAATTTGGTATTATTTATTCATAATTAAAGCCTTTAAGTCAGCATCAGGATAGAAAATTAAAACTGAGAACAAGCCAACAAATTACTAAGGATAAAGCCATTTCTAGAAGAACTTCACTAATTAACTGCAGGGATACCATACAACATAACATGCATGCTCAATGTCAGGGTTTTTTTTTAATAATTCTGAAATCTTTTACAAGTACAGCAGTACAAAGGCCTTGTCCTAACAAAATACCCTTTTTTCCCAAAATATCCATATTGCTAAATTTTTTATCAAGACTTTTTCATTCTTCTTGCCTATCTGTCATCTTAAAGACTCACCTACTAATCGCTCCACTTGAGGTAATACAACTACAGGAGTTAATTTCCCAACTTCTCCCCATCGATCTTTCATTACGCTGAAGTCATGCTCATCTTTATTTTTCTACTACCTTTCTTTTCTGAGCCAACTATTCACTGCCTTTTTAACTCATAAACCTTCTCCTGACTGTACCACAACAGTACATGGCGGTACAGTTGATATGCTTTTCATAGGTTCAGCAGTAGCAGTCATTTTTCTCCTCCTCAGTAGCTGGTGCAGCACTGTGTTTTTGATTTTGGGCCTGGGAACTGCACTGATAACACCAGTGTTTTCAGTTACTGCTTGGTAATGTTTTGGTCTGACCAAGGACTTTCTGAGTCTCATGCTATGCCAGCGAGGAGGGGAAGCCGGGAGGAAGCAGAGACAGGACACTTCACCCAAACTGACCAAAGAGGTATTCCATGCCACAGCACGTCACGCCCAGGATGTAAAACAGAGAGCAGAGACCCGGAAGGGTGGGGGTGCACTGCGTGGTCGGGCTGGGTATAGGTGGTGAGTGATTGTATTCTTTCCTTGTATTTGCCTTGTCATTATTATTATTGGTGGTAGCAGTAGTGGTTTGTGTTATACTTTAGTTACTAAACTGCTCTTATCTCAACCTGTGGGAGTTGCATTCTTTTGATTCTCCTTCCCATGCCCCCGGGAGCAGGGGGGAAGAAAGAGGGGGGAGTGAGAGAGCGACTGTATGAGTTACAGAGGCTTAAACCACAACAATGCTGGAGGGAAGGAATGCCATCCAGAGGGACCTTGACACGCTTGTGAGGTGGGCTGATGCCAACCTGATGAAGTTTAACCATGACAAGTGCAAGGTCCTACAGCTGGGTGGGAGCAGTCCCAGGCACAGCTACAGGTTGGGCAGAGAAGAGATTCAGAGCAGCCCTGCGGAGAAGGACTTGGGGGTGTTGGTCGATGAGAAAACGAACATGAGCCGGCAGTGTGCGCTTGCAGCCCAGAAAGCCAACCATATCCTGGGCTGCATCAAAAGGAGCGTGACCAGTAGGTTGAAGGAGGTGATCCTGCCCCTCTGCTCTTGTGAGACCTCACTTGGAGTATTGTGTGCAGTTCTGGGGTCTTCAACATAAAAAGGACATGGAACTGTTGGAACAAGTCCAGAGGAGGGCAACGAGGATGATGAGGGGACTGGAGCACCTCCCGTATGAAGATAGGATGAGAAAGTTGGGGCTGTTCAGCCTGGAGAAGAGAAGGCTGAGTGGAGACCTCATAGCAGCCTTCCAGTATCTGAAGGGGGGCTATAAGGATGCTGGGGAGGGACTCGTCATGAGGGACTGTAGTGACAGGACAAGGGGTTATGGGTTCAAACTTAAACAGGGGAAGTTTAGATTGGATATGAGGAAGGAGTTCTTTACTGTGAGGGTGGTGAGGCACTGGAATGGGTTACCCAGGGAAGCTGTGAATTCTCCATACCTGGCAGTGTTCAAGGCCAGGCTGGACAGAGCCCTGGGTGACATAGTTTAGTGGGAGGTGTCCCTGCCCCTGGCAGGGGGATTGGAACTAGATCATCTTAAGGTCCTTTCCAAACCTAACTATTCTATGGCAAAAACTCCCATCTACTGCAGTAGTAACACAAATAACAGATTCCTGCCCCAATCCTGGATTTGAGGCTCCCTTACACTAAACACTGAATAATGGAGGGGGCAGGCCAAGGGAGGGAAGGAAGGAGGGGGCAGGCCAAGGAGTGCAGTGTTGCATTCTGACTTGTGTGCCCATGCAAGAAGCATGAGCAGTTGCTAAATGCTTCCTCAGCTGAGGCTAACCAAACCAGTGTTGTACCCTCCCACCCAGTAGTGACAGAGGGAAAGCATATACCACATACTGAACTGGCATGGATTGTTTTGTCTGTGCCTGGCAACCCGATTCCCCATCTGAACTTCAAACTAAGTAATTAGACGTCATACCTAATTTTGGCTTAATGCAAAAGACATCAACAATGTCCAAGTGTTTGAGGTCTACAGTTCAGAAGGCAACAGTAGGAAGGAAAGCATTCCAGTAAAGACATTAAGTTTTTATGTTGGCAATAAATCAGTCTCTTCAGAGCTCAACTATCCAATAAATCAAGTCACAAACAACTCTGCATGTCAAGTCACACATGTCCACATAGGCAATACTTCCTTACTAACAAAAAAGAAAACCCCAAAAAACCCACCAAAAACCCCCAACATTCCTTCATTCACTGCCTGTTTTATTGCTAAGCAAATACAATCCAGAGGAAACAAATCTTTATAAACACGAGCTATCAATCCTCTTAGATCAGACTCAGAAAAACATCCAGCAAACAAAAGACCATGCTGTCTTCTGGAATACAAAACACTCCAAAGATACCTGCTTGAAAAAGCTTTCCTATACATAGATCACCACCTAACACTCTCTAACATATAACAAAGATTCTACAATGTGGGACACTGCAGACTGCATTACTGCACTGCTCTTTTCTGTTTGCTCAAAGGTGTAAGATTTCTACTAACATTCCAGTCCCCATATTCTCTGTGTGTTATTCTTGAATGACCTTGGTTCTCATTGTATGAGTGGCAATACACTTCTTTGAAGCACATACTGCTGTATTGCACAAGATTGCCCTAAAATAAATCATGTAGGGAGAGTAATAATGCCAGGCACACTGACTTATTCCTAACATTGCCAAACAATTCTAAACACAACCTATTTATCACATGACCTGCTTCTCTCCTCAAACATATGCTGACAGTGTCATCTAAAGCATGAAATGCTGTCACCATTTTCACTTTACAGGCACTACTTGATTCAAATCATATTGTTATTACTACTTACTGTGTGTCATAACTGTTCTGTGTATTAGACTTAATAACTATAAATAAAAATTAAAAAAAAAAGTGCCCTGAATGGAAATTTAAACTATTTGTCTAGAAGCCCATATGTGAAAGTGAAACCTGAACAGCCTGGGTTTGGTTTTTTGTTTGTTTTTGTTTGTTGATTGTTGGGGGTTTTTCCACTAGGACATCTCATGGAACAGTGTTGAAAGCTAGCTCATAGGGCGTTAGTCACAGAAGCATTACTCATCGTAAATAAGAGTGCAATACTCAGCTCTCATAGGCTACAAATCCAGTGGAAATCCAGGAAAGTATCTGAACAGAAGTACAAGTAGTAGGCGGAAAAACAGCAACTTATCTATGAAGCAGTTATAGGAAAAAAAAGATGCATACCGAATTTTCTTCTTCCTCTTCTAGCTCTCTCTGCTGCTCCTCATGTCGCTTTGCCTTTATCTCCATAGCTTCAGTGATCAGGTCCCTTAAAATTGAAACTGGCTTGGCATTCTTAATAAATGTATGCTAGGGAAAAAAAAGCACAACATTAAATTACACAACATCATTACAACAGTTAAGTTTCAGGTGTAATTACAAGTATTATTCAACAACACAGATTTCAGTGATAAATAGCATTTTACATCACACAATAATTAAAATCTACACTAACACACATACAGGATCTTTTAGCTGCTTCTATTTTTAATGAGAGCAAGCCTTGGGAAACATAATATATAAATGTAAAATATAACAACTGGTTTATAGTTAAGGATATAATTTTCCAAAGGAAATGTGCAGTAAGTAGTAAATAAATAGAGTGGTGATTGTCTGACATAGAAAAACAAACTTTTTCAGATATTCAGTTACAGAGTTTAATTAATCTTAACAAACTGACAGCATAAATTAGTGGCTGTAAGCAGAGCAACTATGCTGCCTACTTCAACAAACCTGTCATAAAACATTTCTTGATCTATGATGCTGAAATGTGGAACACACAAAAAAAATACCTTACTTTCAGCAGGAAGATTAATTTTTAATTCAAAGCCATTTAAAACACCACTTTTTCCTCCAAGACAATGTGCACATTACCATTTACCTTCATTTTGCTACCATTAGAAAAAGCCTGATTTTTGCATCCCTATATGCAAACACATTTAGAAAATAACTCTAAGCACCTCAGAAATGTATTCTTAAATACTAAAAACAAAAATGTTCCACGAAGAACAGAACTGATGAAGCCTGATGTCCTGCACCTGTTATCTATCTTCTCCCTTGATATATTAATTCAGTTACTCTTTTTTTCTCTATGAACTTTCCCCACAAGCAGTACTTTCATTCCCACTCACACAAACCCACAGCATCCCCAGCTCCATCACACATGCTCCAAATTCCATCTGGGAGAAAAGGTAACACTTACTTATGCTGGACATAGTACTCGGTTTTCTGGCCAGTAAGCATGTGGAAAGACGGAACACTGAAGCTGCTTGTTTGTTTGCTTTCACCTTACTTGCATGGATTAATGCAAACCTCTTCTATCCAGCTGCCAGTATTCAGCTAACCATACAAATTTCAGATCTTTAAAGGTCTCAAGTTCTGATTCACAGGTCATAAAAAAAATCTGTAACTTTCAATTTTTACTCTTCTTGAAGTCCACATTTTGGTGTTTTCACAGTATGGAAAATAAAACAGTCATAACATGATTTATGAATTTGATGATCTATTACTGCAAAGTACTTTGCAAAATTTTTATGTGCTCCTTGTAGTGGAGTTCACTTGCATTTAAATTTTAAGAGGCTACTGCTAGCTAGAGACAAAATTAGTTCAGCATGACTGCCTTACAGATGAAATTTCATAAGATCAGATTCCTATGTAGTCTGATGAACAAAGAAAATTGAGAATAGTACTTACCAATAGCAGCGAAAAGCATGAAAGAACACTAAAATGTCCAAAACTTTAATGAACTGGGAATGAGAAAAGTAAAAGGAGCAAAGGGCCTAGTAAAATTTGTCACTACTGTCTCATTATCAAACAAGTTTATTTACATGAAATTTTAGATTCCATTTTAATCATCATGAACCTATTATAACTTTTTTAGAAATTTCAACACTCCCTCCTTCATTTCCTTTGTCCTTTGATTTTCCTTAGTTACTTTAGGCTTATGACAGCCCTGAAGGCAGTGAATAACACAAATACAGGCTCAAAGGAAAAAACTATTTTTGCATTTTCTCTCTCTCCTGCACACTAAAACACGTGGCCCCTGTAAAATGATGTCCATTCCACAAAGACTAAATCTTTCTTTACAGACCAGTCCCTCCTGTTTGGTTTTTTGCAGTTCTTTGAAATTTCTCTGCTTTATTTCTTAGTACCAAAAAGATGCAACTGTTGAATTTCTGCGGGCATTAGAAGCTCAGGTCAGCAAGCAGGCAAAAGCCTGGCACACCCTGCCTTGGCTCCAAAGGTCCATGCTGCCATGTGGTTCAAATTTAAAAGCACCCACTTGGTATAACTCAACCCAAGAACAAACTTGTTATATTGTCCATCTTCATCAGACCTATCCAGGACACAGAGCAACCTGTCTGCTTAATTTGACATGACCAGAAGTGAAGACTGAATATAGTCCATGAGTGGTCTGCACTGATAGGTAACCTGGGCTCAATTCCTTTACTTAACACTTGCCTGTATCCTGAGATCTGTTGAGGTCCTCTAACCACAAAGCAAGGATCAAATTTTAATAGCAAGAACCAGCCCTAAACTATATAAAGAGCAATTAATTTTTAGAAGCAGCAAAGGAGAAATAAAATGGAGGTAGAGATACAGTAGCTGACAGAGAAAAGACCACAAAGAACAAAATAAATAAGGCACAATAATAGTTAAATTCAGATGTGCCCTTAGAAGTTTTCACAATAGTTCTGGTTTGAGACTGTTGGGGGGGGGAAGCAATAGAATTTGCATTTCCTCAGTAACTTAAATACTGACCTGTAGCAGCTGTGTTGCTGTAGCTCTTTGTTCAGGATTTTTCACTAAGCATTTCTTCACAAAATCTGTGAATTCATCAGACCAGAGCTCTGGCTTCCGGAAAGTTGGAGGGGGATTTGTAGGAATCATAAAAATAGCCTAGATAAAAATCAAACAATAGCAAGTTTAAACAAAACATCATCAACAGCACTGACGCCAAGTAAATAAATTGCTTTATCCACCTTTCTTATCAGGCTGAGAATCTGGAAGACAAATTTTAAGTAAGCTAGGATTTCCACTCGGATCAAGATTCAGGAAGTAAATCCATCTGCTACTAATGTACCTACTTCCCATTAGATTTTCTCTGTTTAAACTGCACCCCATTGAGCACATCACTCATTATTTTATCTATTGCTGTTTATCAATTTTGAGAGATGATTTTCTTTAGAAATTCTTAGCAGAAATGACAGCACTGCTTGTTTAAACAGACATATATAAAATTGCTGTGGAAAGCCAAGTAAGTTCACCTTCTTTTCCCTTAACTGCATTTAGTTTTACAGGAGAATTGCCTAGAAAATTTGGTAGGATTAATATTTCCTTTTGCATTCATAATTCTTCAGATGCAGTTTTAAAACTTGCTTTCCTCAATTAGGTTTAGGACTATATGCAAGAAGACCTAAGACAACATTAAAACATGACAAAAATAAAATAATCGAGTAACTTGCCTACTAGAAGTTAGAATTGAAATTCTAATTTCTAAATTGGAAGTGAAAAGGCAGCATTTTACCTATATAACACTGTCAAGAACCACATGCACAGATAGTTCAACTAGGAAAAATATTCACACTATATAAAAAAATATTTGTCCTACTTAACATCATATATACTGTGCTATTTTCTTTATGATTTTTTCTAGGTTTTTCTCTAATTATAGCTTTACCCTTGTGGGAGGAAAACAAAAAGGCAGTACAATCCTGAGAGACTACTGTAAAATAATAGTGAATGCTGAACTTTTGTAATCATTGCTTAAGATTTACATGACAGCAACACTATTAACAGCTCAGTCTCTTCACAGAAATAATATGGTATTTTCTTCTAAAACCACATTTAATTCAACCACATTTTCCAAAGTGAAAGGGAGTAAAAGTTCTTTATTTGTTTGTCTACAAGCATAGACAGAAATACCTACTCAGAAAAGGGGAAAAAAATGAAATGGGGAATTGTGCACACTGTTAACATAGCAGAAGCTTCAGTGGTGTTTGAAACATGGGGAGAAGGGAGAGGGAACTCCCTGAGATTTTACCCATAACTTCCTGAGAAGCCAGACTGGCCTTCAAAGTTGGTTTACATAGTTCAAACCCTCAGTCCAAAATTGTTCTCATGCACTGAACGAAAGTGGAACTATGCAAAATGACGCAAAAACCCTGTTTAATATCATTTCAATGAAAAATTACTTCAGAACTGAATAGTTTGCTTAAATTCAAATACTTAAACATTTACAAAACTCATTTCATTATCTACCTAATACAAGAATTACAAGAAACCTGATCATTTTGTTTAATAAAGATGTATGCTACAACAGCTTTATATTTTCACAGAACAGCTGTGCCAAACTAGTATATGATGAGAGATAGGACATATGGCACTCTATTACCCTGTAATTTGCCATACCTATTTCACTGTGATACAAGATTAATTGCCAGTACAAGTGAAGTGCTTCTGATATAAAGCAGTGGCTAACAAATTCAGCTGTTTCTGTCCTTGAAAGTAATGATCTCTTCTAAACTTTGAACTGATGACTTTTGATCTTATCTTTAGCTATCCTTAACAGCCAGCTCTGCAGTAGCTATTGAAAACACACAGCTCTAGTAACTTCTGTTTAGGTGGTGTCAAAATGTGTACCTCCTGTTTGATAATAAACATTGACCTGTCAGCAAAGCTTAGTTTCTGAGTCCTACTCAGCTCCAGTGTTCTGGGAAACCTACTTGCCTTTGCCAATTATTTTCCATCAACTACACAGCAGTTAAGAACCACAGCAAAGAAGTAACTTCTTTATAATTCACAAAGGACAATAAGAAGAATGAGGGAATTCATGAATCATTCTTTTATGGCAGGCAATAAAAGTCATAAAAGGATATTCAAGAGCAAGAGTTAGGGTCCTAAATTCACATACATGTTTTGTATGTTTGCTGAAGATACCTACTTCAGAAACATGTATATTTATTTAATGCTTAAATCATAGGCTTTTTAAAATCTTGATACGTGACATGAGCTGTAGCTGAAAATTCCAAACTTAGATGCATTTTTGTAATACAAGAAAACATAGAAACTACTCATTCCAAATGTTTAGTCCAACTTGTTAACTATGCCATGTACTGCCAGCATGCACCTCTCTCTCCAGCTCTTACTACTTCCTTTCATTAACTAGCCTGAAATGCTGGTTTTCAATTCCATCTTCCCCTTCTATTTCCTCAATTTGGCTTGCATATTTCTCTGTGTAAAAGTCAAGCCCCCTCTCTCTTTCAAAATAGTCTATGATTTAGCTTCCAACTGCTTCTGTTTCCTTCCAAGAAGCTTGCAAAGCAATCACTGGAGAATTATAAAGCTAGTCCCAAATCTCCAGGAATAAAATCAAAATGCTTATCTGACAGGAACTTACTCCTCATTTTTGTGTCCATTTCTTGTCAAATATATATTTTATATCCTAAAATAACTCTGCCCTATTCTAAAATAAAACTGAGCCATTTCAGTCACTCTGTTCCATAGGTGCCAAGAGAAGTAGGAAACTTACAAGACTTTGGTTTCTTCATGCTTCTTTCATATTACCCTATATTCCTCTATTCCCTCTATTCTCCCAAACTATCACTTGTAGCAATTTTTTATCTCCACTCCACTTCTAATTTTCTCTAGAAGTCTTCCACAGCTACCAGTATTAGTTCTGCTCTCATGCTAGAGCAAATGACAATGCTCATACAGCCAGTGTTACACAACTGTTGCTTAATAGAAAGGCCAAATATAAGCTACCATCCACCCATTTACATGGGCTGAACTGGCAGAAACTGCAGGAAACATTAGGAGGAAATTGTTAAAGCAGGCAGGCTCTGACGAACTATAAAAGACCTGGGGCTAATTCTCCCTCTGCCACCTTCAACACCACCTTCCACATTTCCTTAGATATCTGAAAGGCTGGCACACCTTACTTGAGTAACACGTCAAATATAAAGCCACGGTGCTAGATTGTATGACTCAGTCTTCAGTTTTAACTATTCAATCATCCTCTATAAAAACAAAACATAAAATTAAGTATCTGTACGATGCCAAGTGTCAGAGCTCGGGCCTGAGCAACAATGGCAGCTTAATCAGTGTTTGTCTTCACCTGTCTGTTACAGAGTCCATTCCAAATTTGTCTGAACTGGCTCTTCCACCTCTAACCTTTGAGCCCAAGTCTACTTCAAATCACCTTTCATGCACTGCTCTAAATCCTACCCTGTGTGAAACCAGAATCCAAAGCAGATTACAGTATATACGTGACAAAAGACTGGGGGGTGGGGGGGGTGAATACACCATCCAGAGCAGCTTTCAGCGATCACTTCTGAATTGGACATTACACTATCTAACACAGTTTCTACCATAACTTACCTGCCCAATAAGGCACAGTTACAGTTAAGATGAATACTGGACTGAGGACCATGACAGCAGAACTGTGTAAGTTAGCACAGAATTTTCTTTTTATTAAAGGGCCTAGCATTTTAAATGAAGTCCAGGCTGAAAACATTTTTTTTTTTTTGTAAAGGCTCTTTAATGGACAATTTTATTGGCGTGAAAACGTAATTATGGTGATGATGATGAATTAGGATACGCCAAAAGAAAAATGAGACCCTCATATACTACATCGGAATTTCCTAATCAGAAAACCCTTGCAGCTCGTTCTTGCTGTCAGTCAGGGTAATACATCTATATTCCACAGCCCACGAACACATTAAGTGATCAACAGTAATTTGGTAGAGGTACTACATTTTAGGGATTTTAGCTCCTTGCATAACTTTTCCCTCTTGCTTAGTTGAAATAAACTACCTGTAATAAATAGCAGGAAATCAAAAGTACAACTCTTACTGGTATTATTTGCCCAGTACAATGCATGCTACTGGAGGAAAAAGCAAAGATATTTATATTGTGTTGATTTCATCATTTTCATGCTGTGAAGCTCTATTGCTAATATCTACAGAGAGAAACTTTTTTATACAGAGGGTATGGATACAAGACATCCACACAGTTTTTGACTCCATAGTTTCTGCACCACGATTAGACTACTTAGTTTACCAGTCTACTGCAGAAGAAAACCTCTAGAATACATTTAAACTCAGTAACACATTGTAGAGTATAAAATCCTATTTAAGGGCTGGAGGGGGAGGCTAAATATTGAATACTGTAACATTTCATTAACTTCAGAAAAAAGAATCAGCTGAAAGACATTTTTTCTCCGTGATACATGCCATAAAACTTCCCTCCCTTCTTGAACAGCCTTCAAAAAGTCTATTGAAACACCACTAATTATTCCATTACATAAATCAATACCTGCCTAGAAATGAAACACCAGCATGGAGAAGGGAGAGATACTAGCAGGTTCTACATTGGTTTTACTTTGTAGAGCTTTTTTTCTGCTTGGGGTTTTTGTCCTTTTTTAATACAGAACTACAATATTGTTACAACAAAACTTTTTGTGAAACTTTGTAATATTATGAGCAAATATATGTGATGTTTAACATGCAATTCTATTGTGCTCACTTTGACAGTTCTTTTACATCACATACGCAATACTACATACAGTAGAAATTACATTCAAATTATTTTGGGATAAAATGACAGACACCTCACATATTAACTCTAGAAGCACCAAAAACACTATAAGAATAATAATAATAATTAAATAATTAAAAAGTGACCCCACTACAAAACCAAAAACCCCACAACCATTACCAGTGGTTCAACAGCCATCACCATCACAAGCTTCCCTCTGGACTGATGACCTTTGCTGTTCAAAGCAAAGTATGATTCACGTAAGATGTAAAGTAATAAAGTAATAAACAGAGAAAAGATACATAATGGAAAAAATAATCACATGGTTAACAGCAAAGATGAGTTACTGAAAGATAAGCCTTTTATATTGACCTGTATATTTATTATTGCTAGTAAGTTCATAACATTTTGACAGCATTACAATAGGTCAAGAATGTAAAGATAACAATCTCAAACATTTTTCAACAGTAACTGCAATTGTAAATCTACTGAAAAGGATCAACCCTTGCCTTGTTAGCACCATGATACAAACAGAACTGTACCTCAAGATTCACCCTCTGAACCCCTTTCTTCTAAAGGTGGGAATTGGACTCAACAACCCTTACGAGACCTTCCAACTTCAGATATTCTAAGATACTTCCCTTAAAAGAATTGCTTTAAATTTCAAAAGAATACTACAGATAATTTGTTCTGTGACAACAGACTGAAATCATCAGCGTCTTCAGGCCACAAGTTCATTCAGGTTGTTGGGGTTTTTTTATTGGTTCTAAACAAGGTCACTTATACAACTGATTTTTTTTCAATCCCATCATATATCGTAAGTTTAAAGTTCTGCCACATCCCGAGACAAATCTTCACTAGTATATTTATGTGGCAGCATTTATTGCACTGGCTCTTATCCAATTAGCAAGACAAAGAACAAGTTCCCCCTGCTAACTCATCTAAAAGGATCATGTCATCTGCATATGTCTGTTCATCATCAAACCCCTTCTCAGATGAGTAATAAAAATACTTATTAGCACAAATCTTTTCCCAGAAAGGTCACCTCAGCATGCAGTCCTACTGCCAGGTAATTCACCAACTTATCCAAATTTTTCCTTTTTTCATTTTTGAAAGTTTCTTGACCTCTCAAAAGTCATCACTTGTACTATCCAAAGAGATCTGGAAGCAGCACAACAAATGACTTGATGGAGTTGTATGCAAAGAATGAACTTCAGTTATCCACAATGGCCTTATTTTGCTGACTTATTTCTTCCTTCTCTCCCTTCAAGTCTAGTAGACCTATCACTATTTCTCCAGGCTTTCTTCCAAGATATTTAAATAATTCCCTGTGACTGGGGTAACTCTTCCCTGTGTATTTTTCAACTATTATCTTGTCCCTATATTCTAACTTCTGCTCTAAAATGGAATAGGTTGAAGTTTTCTATGCAATTCAGCAGGACTAATTTGATTTCCTGAACCCAGCTCTCCAGCACAAAATATGCTTGAAATCTGCCATTCAGCTGAACGTTGTCCTTCCATTTCCTTTTTGTTTAGCGAAGTAACATTCAAGTTCTCATTTCACCTGCAAGGTTATAAACTCTCCGATATCAGTTACAAAGTTACTAAGTTACAAAACAGACATCCAGCAATCTGATCCTCCAGATTATCTCCTCCTCCAACTTTAATCACACATCATCAAGTGCAACAAATGCCTTTTGAAAGTCTACAGAAATACAAAATAAAGCAAGGCAATATCTGCAATCTCATGAAGGTGCTTTAACTGTTCTTTGGTTTTGTTGAGGTATTGTTTCTTTGGGGTTTTTGGGGGATGGGAAGGGGAGGGTGATTTAAATAAGTGAAATTAAAAAAAAAATTTGCTTTAAAGCAAAGACATTTACATAAAGCAAAAATAATCTCAGGCTCCTCAAGATTTTATGCTTAAACTACACCGGGCAGCTAAAGGGTTTGAATTACTATTTTTTTATTGATATATACACCATTTTTCAACTTGCAAATAGTCCCATACAGGTACAAACCAGTGTAATTGCTTAATATTTTATTGAAAGGTTATATTAAAAGTTCACATCCACGATGATTACAAGCCTCCACAATTTTACAGTGTCCAGGGAAAAGAAGACAACACACCAAAATAATCATGATGACTAAAAAGACAAAACCCAATCAGAAAATTAGACAATGAAACTCAGCAAGTCCTACAAACACACAAGAGTTTCAAACACCTGAAAGGAACTGCAGCATTCAGATACCATCTAAGACAGTATTTCCAACAACTTCACTCACCAAAAGCAAAACCTAAATGAACCACAAATTAATTCATGATTGTTCTGAAATGTACTCTCAACCTCAGTATTGGAGGAGCAAGATACAGCTTTCAGTCTAAAGACTATCTATTTCTTTTTTTCTACCTTAAAAAAATAAACACAAGACTCCCATCCTAAATCAGAAAAAACCCATACGTGCATACATACGTGTGCCGTGCCCTTCTTCCTCCTGATTAAATGTATTTGATACAGTGGAATAACTTTCTAATGTAATTTTCAGTTGACACAGATTTGGGAAAGAAATATTTTTTAAACATAGTCGTATAGGAGAAAATTACTTTTTGATAGTGATGGGCAACACCTCCTCTTTGTGAGGAAATCACCATACCAGTGAGATGGGGCTACTTCAGACCACTAATCAAATCAAGGGTCTACCATAATCCCTACAGAACTCCCACCAACATTTAAGAGCCTCTCAGACCAAATTATACATTATGACAGATCTTTCCTCAAATGCCAGGCAACTCACTGCCTAAAGGGTATTTCTCAGCCACACAAGTGTCCAGGAATCAAAAGAGGAAGAAGTTGTCTTCATGAATCATAGAATAGTTAGGGTTGGAAAGGACCTTAAGATCATCTAGTTCCAAACCCCCTGCCAGGGGCAGGAACACCTCACACTAAATCACATCGCCCAAGGCTCTGTCCAACCTGGCCTTGAACACCACCAGGGATGAAGCATTCACAACTTCCCTGGGCAGCCCATTCCAGTGCCTCACCACCCTTACAGTAAAGAACTTCCTCCTTATATCCAGTCTAAATTTCCCGTTTATGTTTGAACCTGTTACTCCTTGTCCTATCACTACAGTCCCTAATGAAGAGTTCCTCCCCTGCATCCTTATAGGCTGGTACCTCTGTCAAACAGAAGCATCCTGCTATGACTTAAATCCCCACCACCACAAAATCTGAGAGACCTAGAATTTAAGAATCTTGAACATGAACAACCTTATGTTTCAGCATTATATCTGAACAACTAGTTTCTTCAGTTACAAGCCAATGAAATGATTCTGAAGGTGCACATTACATGACTGAATCCAGGGAATACTCTTATGATTAATTAAGTCTTCTTTCACAGTAGTTTCTTTTACATCTTATTCAGTATCTTGAAAATTCAGACATAATGCCTATACGGTTCAAATTATGTTACCCAGACTAAGAAACTTACTTTCCCCAAAGAAAAAATCTAACAATACAGCTTACTTTAATAATAATTTTTTTTCTTCTTCCCACAGTATTTTCTGCAGTTTCTGAGAAAATGGGGCAGTGATTACATCCAGAAACATATTAGCATTTACTGAGACATGAAGTGGAAAAACTGCATTTGCAATTATATTTACTAATAAAATAGTCAAGGGCAAGTAACTTATATTTGTGAGAAAAAACTGTAGTAAACCTGGTGGACATTAAATGTGAAACCTCTGCTATAACCACACACAGTAGTAATGACAGAAGGCATTCAGGAAATACGCAGTAGTTCTTTTTTAGACAGGATACATTAGACCTCCAGCAGCAGTATTGTGTTCAGCTTTAGGCATCACACTTTGAGAGATGTAAACCGACTGAAGATAGTCCAAAAGAGAGCAACTATTGAGTTTAAATTTCACAACGAATTTTCAGGTTACAGAGTAGGTAAGTTTCCAATAAACTACCTAAGAAGTTTTATAATTTGTCATTATATTCTACCAAAAATTATAGACAAATACCATTTCAGAATTGTATGATTAGAATTTGGGCACGTGTTTCAAAGATCTTTTCCACCACTACCACCTCCCTATTTATCCCATGTTCATGCAAGTCATGCAGTTTCAGAAGACGCAATATTTTCCCCATGTCTAACCTGAAAAATTCAGTGGAAGGGTGTAATGCATCCTTCATGAAATTAAATTAAATCAAACTCCAGGTGCATCCTTCACAGGTTGTTCTCTTGCCCTGCAATAGCTACTCTGCTCCTGATTTTATGTGGATTACGCAAGGACTTACATTTAGAAGTCTATACTTAGAGAGCTTACAGGTAGCACAAAGTAGGAATTTAATCTAGTCATGTCACAACTAGAATAGAGTCTTGCTATAAAAATAATCTGCTCACTGTGAATTTAAAAACCTACAGTGGCTGACAGCTTACTGGGACATCCAAAGTACAGAATTATCATATCGAACAGAACAAAACATGAAACACAAAAGAACAATGCTCACAACGTTTCCTTCTTCCTGCTTCACTATTTACAATGGCAACGGGTGAACAGGTAAGAGCAAAAGCAAACCACAAGCACAAAGAAAAATGACCCATTCACTTGCAGTGTGCAAACTAAGAACTAGAATTAAACTGACAAATTACAATATTCCAGATATTAAATGCCTACACGCCACTGAAACAATGAAAAAGTCTCGTTGATTACAGAATTCGTAGTCTATAAAAGAGTAACTGAGTATTAAGTTCTTGCATCTTAAAGCTCTGTCTACCTTCAAGCAAAAACGGAAAACTTCCCCTGTCTCGGCTCCACTGACAACCAAGGTATTGAGAGAATAACAGAACTCTTTGATGCTGCTTTCCTATCTACCAGATTCGTACAGAGAGCAGTGCTACTGCCCCTGCCCAGCCAGTATTTCCAATATTCTCCTTAGTAGCTTCATAAAATATAATTTACATTGTAACCCCTTAATTTCATTGCTAGATTAAAGTTATCTACATGCTTTCCTGTAAGAAAATGTAGTTGCTAGGGCAAATAGAACTTTTCTTTCTACTCCATAGGCCATGATGCAGACATAAGCAGTGGGAGGCACCACAAAGTAAAATCTGGACATTGGAATGACCAAACAAAAAGCAAAGCCTTACCAAACCTTAATATTACTTACACAATGACACTAGTCTTGCATTTTAAAAAAATAACACCCCTTTGAAACCAAAGTGAATAATATAAGATCAAAGTCAATGCAAAAATTCCAATATACCACTGGAACTGATACTTCAGTTCTTCATAGCACTTGGTTATCTTTGTCGGTGTAACTATTGCTCTCTGAAACAGAAAGCAAAAAACATGAGCTACATAAAGGCATTCAAAAGTAATCCTACCAGGTGAGAGAGGTAAAACAATATACCAAATTCTGAACAGGTCAGGTGGATCAAAAAGAAATTATCTTTCTGAAGTGGTATTATATCTGATGAAACTGGGATTGGCAATGGTTGGTCATGATTTAATAACTGGCACAACATACATCCTAAGGAAGATTCTTCCAGAAGGGAAAATGTTCCAAAGAGAAAACATACAGACAAAATTCAAATGCCAATGATTATTTTTTAAAAGAAGACAGTAAAAAGGTAAAACGAACTGTGAGTCAAAGTTGGCTCCCTGTATCTTCAGTTTTATTTATCAAGCTGAAAAATCTCTCCAACTTTCTCTTTTCCTGTGTAAGACTGAAACTATGAGATGTGCTGTTTGTATTACAATTACAATAATTCAATGCAGGTCACTTGTTTTTTACTGAATCCAGATGACATTCAGTAAGCTAAACATGGGCCAATTAGCTTTAAAAAAAAAAAAAAAAGGGAGAGGGGGGGCCTGATTGCCGCTGGGTAGGTCATACAGTGGCTACAGAACACAATTGCTTGAATTACATTTTGACTAACATCAAACCCAGAACCAAAGCTAAAAACTACCTTTTTTTCTTTTCTTCTTTTTTTTTTTTTTTTTTGCACACCTTCTAGGTCTCTCACATTGAAATGTATTAATTTAAAAGCCATCTCTTTCTCACCCTGAGGTGATAGATACAAACAGACTGACCCCAAGTTTTTGTTGTTTCCTCTTTCTCCACTCAATTAAAAAAATATCCAACACATTATTAATATTCTAAGAAGTACAAACAATGTAGTTTCCACTTTATTTTTACTATCCCCAGTGGCTAACTGACCTTTTCAAGCCTGCTCATTTGAACTTACCATAGTAAACAAGAAAAACATAGCACTGGAGATTCAGTGAACACTAAAAATAATAATGGCCTAAGCATCTTCTATTTCTGCAATAACATTTGTATTCTTAAATCAACCTGAACTGCCATGTAATTAGCCATACAATAACCTTTACTGATAATGCAGAGAAACTAGTTCCAGAAGGGTAAGAAAATCCTCAAGCTTATCTCCAAGAAGCAAATGAACAGTATGTCTTTGTTCACATCTTAGTCGTGATCAAGGGCTGAATTTTTTCTGACAAAACCACTAGCTATAAAATGATAATTAAAATCCATGCTACTAAATAAAACATCAGTTAAGACTTAGTGTAACTGACTGCAAATCTGTCAATGGTATTCTTTCTAACCATGTCTGGATTTGGCATCTTGGGTTTTTTCCCCCCCCTAAGTTTTCCACCTCTCAGTAGTATCAACTGCTAGAGTAAAATACAACATGTATTATAAAACATAAGCCCCATCAGTTGTTCATTCCATAATAAGCTCAATTATGCAAGTCAGTTATTTGCATCATCTCAAGGTTTCCTACCCATCTCTATTTCCTCTCAACATGATCTGCTCAGCTTCTAACAAACTTCAACCAATACAGGAAGAAGGAGCATAATGCAACATGTGCTAATTAGATACCATTATGTTAATGACATCTAACACTAACCAGATGTCCTCCAGACTTGGTTATCATCTTCAAAATATCACACACCTTAGAGCAAATACAGAGACATCATGCAAATAAGCTGCTCAGTTATATGTAAATGATCTCACTCTCCAGGATCATGGACATAAGAAAAAATTTCTTCATGTAATTAACAAAAAAGCTCATAGCTGAATATGCAACTTTTTGAGGGCAGAAAGATACAGACACCAAGATAACAAATCCACAATAGTGTCACTTGGTCTTCCCTTTAAATTTCTTTGTTTAAACTAAGTTTTAAACAAACCTGAAGGGAGAACAATACAAAAAATACAATTAAATTAAAAAATTTAAAAAAAAAAATAAAAAGGCAGCAAGCATTAAGACTATCAAATTATTTAACCTGGATAATTTATGTCAGTGCTGACAAAATTTTACAGGTTTTGATTCTGAACTGAGGTCTGTGTTGAACAGCCCTGTCCAAACATTTATTAATAACATTTGTTAAATATTTGTTAGGGTCTGACTTAAGACATGCATCACAGCCTCCCTAAAATGACTGACACTCCGGAGGAAAAAAAAAACCAACAATTGAAAGCAAAGCCCAGTTACTGTAGGTACAAACAGAAATAACATTCCTTCAAAAACAGTTTAAGAAACAAAAATTTATAGCCCATATTACTATGAAAAAATACAGTTTAGCAATGTGGCTGTTGCAATCACTCAAATATGCAAACAATACAGCAACGGTTGAAACAGTGACTAGAAATGCTGATATCATATAAATGGGCCATATCATAGCCTTAATTCCTAGCAGCTTGTATCCAATTTATACAAAAAGAGCTCAAGGCAGAGAGAAAAGGAATTTTGAATGCAAAGGTTCTTCAAGAGATGGCAGCTATATACAGTTACATGTAAATGGTCTTTACTTTCTCCTTCAACTCACATTAGTGTTTGTACTCTTCTAGCAATACTGCATTCACTGAGTAAACCATACAGTCCACATGAAAAACCATCTCAAAGAGCATCTTACCAAGACTCACCTCACTTGAACAGCCTCCAAATGGCACAGTACTTTACAGCACATATATGGAACTACCAAATGAAGGCTTTGCAGATACAAGAAAGCACACTTGGAAAATGCTAAACATCTCACCTCTCTCTTTCGCTCTAATTGTATGTACTTATTCCACTCAAGTAGCTTCACAGGAATTACCCAATATGATGGCCCCCAGCTTGACATAATAGCATCTATAGAGCTCCCTACAGCAGAGACAATAGAGACAAGAGATAATCATAAGCAAATAGAAAAATAAAGCATGCCTGACATTGGTAATGTTAGCTGAGGTATGCATGCAATTTTGGGAAAAAAAAGAAAAAACCAAACATACCACACAGTTAACTTCCCAACATAAGAAACTAATAACCTAATCCTAACTAAAGTCTGCATAAAGAGACATAAAACTCAAGCTGCTCTGTTCCTCTGCAGATCCAAGGTCAATAAAAAGGAAGACTATTAAAAGGTGCAGATGGAAGCAAATGACTACAGACTTGAAAGAATTTCTGAAGGATAACATAGAGTCACATAATCACAGAACAGCTGAGATTGGAAGGGACCTCTGGAGAGTCAGTGACTATATTTTCAAAGACAATATCCAATAACTGGAAGACAAAGTTAAAATGTTTTCATGTGAATCTGCCTAACAGTACAGATAAATACAGACTGACTGACCAGGAGCTCTGATGAGTTCTGCTCCAAAGGACGTATCTGGCATCCAGTTAATGTTGGGAACGCATAAAAAGACCCATGTAAACAACAAACATTTTGTACATGCTAGTTTAGCATTGGAGGCATGCATTCTTGTCAATAAAACTGATACAGCCTCAGTTTATTGTACGATCAAGATTCAGGTTCACGATAGTTCATAGGCATAAACATTTCATAAAGAGCTATACAGAGGCCATCAGTTCATGCTTGTATCGTCAGCAAGAAGACATTCATGCAAGTTACTAAACAAACATGCCTTCTGACTGTTGGTAAACATGGAGATTAAAAAAATAATTTAACAAATTCACACTTTTGCCTGCCTGAAAATATCCAACTGCACTAGGGCACTATTTGCAAACATACATAATCAAAGAACTCCTGTGTGTGTGTGTGTGTGCGCGCGCGCATGTGCATGTGTCTGTATACATTGAGATTCTTTGAGAGAGATCCATACATATAATCCCTGTATATAAAAAAAAGCTCTCTATATATATAAGCACACAAGCTCTTTAATTATAGAGATATGTACACATTTTATATATATACACATCTCCCTCAAATAACCAACTCCATTTTTATATATATGTGTGTGTGTATATACATATATGTGTAATACCAGTAAAAATAAAAATTGTTTTCTTCACCTTCAATCAGCAGAGGCAGGTTTCCACATGTTTGGAAGTAGGCTGTAACCACGGGAAAGAAATTATCAAGAACATAATGCTCACTTTTGTCTGAAAATCCTGAGGCTCCTGACCATTTATCTTCTGCAGCAAGTTTTTTAAATTCATTGTTCCACCTCTGAACAAGATTTGCACATATTTCCCTATCAAGGCTGTCTGTAACAGAGATGAAGCATAGCCCTACAGTACATGAGCACAAGGTACAGCAGTTAACAAAGGGTGAGTTCTTACAAAGTAGCAGTTACATCCCATTAGCTACTCACAGGCATACCCTGACCTCAGAGCCATTGCTTTTCCTTAGGAACCTGGCATGCAGAATAACAAAATACAGGTGAAACAAATCCTACTGAAAAAAATGAAAGCAGAGAATCCCTCAGTGAAGAGATCACCATGGCTGTGTTCTCATCTTCACTAAAGTTCCTAACACACTGCAGCTAAGTCAGTCATAAAAAAATACCAAATCAGAGTAAGCTGCAGTACATACTCTTCCTCAAATATGCAAACTTCACATACATGAAGACCAAAAATGTAATTCAAACAAGTTACCACAATTTTCACAGCTAGAGAGAAAGAGAAGCTGCACAAAACAGAATTGCAGTCTCTCAAGAAGGAGACTTTGCCAACTTCACCCCTCTCACTTTACTTACTTTTTCTCTCCTGCCTGCTGGAGAGCTCCCTTTGCCTAGCTCAAGCACCAGGGATAAGAGAAGGTGGAAGAGAGGAAAATTCATGTGGAAATTAGGAAAAAGACTATAGTTCTGAGCAGATCTCACCTGACTTTAACAACACAGAGTAGTCATCAAAGTGTGGCATTAACCTATGGTGGGGGACCAGCCAACCATTACTCTGGCTCAAAACAGGGCCATCTAACACCCTCCAATTCCAGAATGCATCCCACACCTACTAAAGGAGGCAACATCTTTAAGAACCACGATTCATGCATTAAAAATACTAATTAAAAAAAGCTAAGCATACATATTTTAGTTGTCTGTAACAAGTAGTTGCCTTTATTTTAGCAGTAAATGCTCAACCAATTGCCTTAATTATAAATATAATTAGTGATAAATTGAAGAAGCGATAACATAGAACTTATAAATTTGGCAGAGTTTGTGAAGAACATGCTTCAAACCCAACACACCTTACCTTTGTTACCTTCACATGCTACCCAGCATTAGATTGCTCTGCCATTTGGACTTAACACCCCATACATACAAATCACTCTCTCAAAGAAGGTACAGCCATCTTTGGTTGACTATCATTGGAATAGTTGTTTGAAACCAGGAATCACACAATTCTTTCAAATTCTTATCGTATTACCAGTATTTTATTGGAAACAGATGTTAGCAGCAGAACTTGGTAAGAATTACAGAACAACTTTTCCTTCAATTTCATAACAAATTAGGCAAAGCTTAGTTGATGCATCTGAAAAAAGTTACAGAATCGCAAGCCCTAAGGCACAGGACTGGGTGTCATAAATTTAAACCACCACCAGCTGAAATGCAAAGGCATTAGAAACATAACCTTTTACTCTGTAGAACAAATTTCTTTTGTCAATGATAATCTTTATTTGTTAATAAATTCTGAAGTCTCACCAGCAACCAAAAGCTACCATTTCAATGTCAAAAGCCTAGTAGAATTCTTACAAACTTAATATTAAAATTCCCTGAATGTTTACAAATAAGTTCTGAACCACAAATAAATAATCAAATAAAATTTAATTTCTTTATTAAAGGCTGTTTTGGGCACAGCAATCATGAAATAATAAAGAGTTTTCAATTCTTAACACGAAAGCAAGAAAGAAGCTAGTGAAGGGAATAATGCAGAAGTCACTTCACATTGTGAGTCTACCAATTTGAATAGAAATGAAGATACTTTCAGTGGTTGTCTTCAGCTTCAGATTGGCCCCTAGTAATCCAGTTTACTGCCTTTAAAGTCACTCTGCAATATTATCTATAAAAATATAATTGTCAAACAGAAAAAGATGGGGACTTGTCAATCAGTGAGGTTCTGGAGTGTTAAAGTGCTTACTTTAGTAAGATGCACTGAAAGAGCCTTTTGATCAAAGTAATGTCATAAAAGAAAAAAAAAAAAAAAAAACAGAAAAAAAAAGAGGAGTTAGAAAAAAAAAAAAAAAAAGAACGGGTACTGTGCAATAGCCAGGGTTGCCAGTCTCTATCTAGTCACCATGTGTCTTCTGATGACTGTTATGAGTTAACTGTCACAAATGTAATTAAGACACTCACTGTAGACCCTGTTCTTCCATTAACAGTAAAGGTTAATTTTATGGAAAGTAAGTTCCCCTGAGGTCTGAAAGAAAGCTAAACCAACCATGGTTTTATTTTCTAAGTAATCAAGGTAACATCCTAACTTGACTGTTAAACAGCAGTGGGAAAAGAACACAGTGCATGAAACAATATCTGGAGGCACATCTGGCCCTTAGTGGCTTATGAAAATGAACATTATACCCACTGACTTAACCATAAGAAGATAAACTACTAAGGGGTCAAGAACAACCTCTACAATAAGTCAGCCAATGAGCTCAAGTTGCCCCAGGGAACCAAAATGTGCTAAATCAAGATCTATACCTGTAAGAAAGTCAGAAATAAAACATCCTAATTAGGCATTTTCTTTATTTTGGGCTTTAAAGTTAACACCCACAGTTCAAACGCTATTATTCAGAAACATAATTTTACCCTTGCTCTGCAGCGATATTAAAATATTTACAAAGGAAGAGGTGATAAAGGAAACAAAAATGAAGGAGAAGACGGTTTTCATTATAACTTTCTTTCCTATGTATCTGTATGCAGCCTAACGTTACCATTAATAAGCCCCAAGGGCACCAAATACTGATTTCCGTCTTTTTTTTTTTTTAAATATGAAGAAAATTATTTGTATGATACCATTTGCTGAAAGCAAAGCATGCCTAAATACAGGCCAGTCTTCTTTAAATCACCTGTAAATGACAGAAATAAAAATTAATCATCACAGAGATCACTTAAATCTATCAACAAAACACTTTGAAGAGGCTGATGAATCAGAAACAGATACAGTTCTGATGTGGTTACAAGTATCCCCTTCACAACAGGTTTTAAGAAGAACGAACATATACAATATAAGACAAATACAATGTGAAATAGCCTGCTTTGACCCCTTCTTGCAGAAATCAAAGTCAATGAGCAAATGTGCAATGAGAACACCTGTGAACAGTGAAAAATGTGTTAAGTAATTTAAATGTTCTGCATGATTCAGAAGCAAAGGGTAACTCAGTAACTTAGATTACAAGAATGTACTTTATCTTCTCTTGCTTTCTTTGATGGGGTGAAGAATATCACAGACATTCAATCAAAATGAGTGATGTGCCTTGCAAGACAAATCAGAGCACTTCTTCCCAAACTTTTTAGGGTTTTCCACCCAACTCTTTAAATACTATAAATACAAAAGAGTAATTTTCCCATTCATTTAGAAGTAAGTTCTATTAAGAGCGCAGTTAGATCAAAAATACTCAATACACAGGGTCATTTGGTATACCTGTAATCATCAAAGATAACAAACTGTACCTCTAAAACATTTCAAGACAAACAGCCTGTCTTCTTGGGAGCAGTTTCTCAACAAATGCTCTATCTGCGGACCTTAACATTCATATATACTAAAGTAGATTTCTTCCTTCAGCAAGTCTTCCTCTGTCCCAACCAATATCACATCAAGGAAAAAATTTACAATGCTGTTCAAAAACCAGCTGTGTCAGCACAGCTGACATGATACAGTTATGCTGATGCAAGAGCTTCTTACCACAGAAAAGGGCGATTAATCTTCCCATCCCATGCTTCCAATTCCTCTAGTGGTTCTCTGACAGCATTAAAATGAACTGAACTTATTTTTTTGGTAGCAAATCACCCCCATTTCCAAAAAAAGGCAGGTTTCTATCAAATCAGAGATTTGGATCAGCTCAGTGACAATATCAGATAAGTTTGTCAGGTAAGACAAGCACAAGAGATCACAAAACACTAAGTGCAAAAATCCTGACACACCTTAGGGGTGTTCCCTTCCATGGCAGCAAGTTGATGAAATTTTACACTTTTGTTAAGTTGTGAGAAAAAGCTGGCAACGGTGTTTAAAGTCTGTGATGTTTTTTCTCAATTTTTTTTTCAGAAAACTTTTTTTTTCTTAATTATTTTACATTTCTCTTTATACAGTTCAAACTGAGTATGTTTGTCTTAAGTTACAGCCATTTTGCAAATATGTCCAGAAGAACTCTGGCTGACAAAGGTTGCACTTGAGGGTGTTACTGTGCCTTTCTGGTATGGCTAGAATGGATGGACTCAGGTCATAGGAACATCCATCTCCTGTGTTCACTGAGGAAGTCTGTCCAGGACCATGTGTCAGGTGCCCCAGACTGCTGTTTCACCCCATAATCATTGCTATTGAGACCCATGGTAGATGAAACATACTGACAAACGCGTCCATGCTAGTGTTAGTCACACTTGTACTTTGTAGCCATATTAGGAGCACATTAATCCAGTTGATTTTTAATCAAAGCTCCTGTCAGGCAACACTAAAGCAGCTTTAGGAATTGTAATGCCAGGTCAGAAAGACTGATCAGAAACACTGCAACAGAATACACTGTCTCCTCTGGTAAATTCATTTTAAAAACATGAATTTCATAGGTTAAACTTTGTATCAGCTAACTTTATGCTGAACCAAAAATCTTAATCTATCCTTAACTGGCATAAAGACAACTAGTCAGCAGCAGAAACACCGCAGTGCATGCTTCAGCCACTTAGAGATATGTACTTCTGTGCTCACACTAGTCCAGGCACTGTGAATGAATCCAGTATTACAAGTTACGAACTACAGCTTGAAACAGCATATATTTTTTACACGGAGAGAGGTAAACATGCAAATAAGCTCAGACACCAGGTAAGCTGCTTTGGATAGACACACGTTAGCACAGTATACTGCTTTTGATCTGGAGCCAAGTCACGCACTGCACTCTAAGAGAACTGCTATCTGAGTATCCATCAGCTTTTCAGCACCGTCCAGACATGCATGCCCTTTGGCTTTTAGCCTGTCCTACTGTTCATCCACGGCTAACACAGTAAAACCTTTCTTTAGCACTGTCAGTTTACTGTAGTATTTCCAGTCTAACAAGAATTTTCTATGTACTTCGTGCTCCTCATACACACCAAGAAAGCAGCATCGCATCCAGCTGCTCCTGAGTCACCACTTAGGTATGACAATTCATATGAACTCAAGAAGGACCCGCTTTTAAGAAACTCTGTAGCAATTTCTCTGTACAATTCAATTAATCTGTTTCACAACACTGAATTCATTAAAGCTCCTCTTTCAGTTCGCTTTAAAAGTTAGGATCTTACACATGCTCATTTTCACCCTCAAAAACTGGATGCTTATTTCTTCAGAATATAAAAAAATACAGTTTGCATGAATTAGTTGCATTATTCAGAGAGACACAAAGAAAGCAAAATAACATTCCTCCCTCATCCGAAACACACACACAAAAATGCAGTATTTAAAGCATGCACACAGTTGCTCTCGAGAAAAGTAAAAGGAGGACTACATGGGCAAAGCTCACTTGTGTTTGTGCGTATCTGCCAAGTGCAGACATGGCCTCTGTCCCAAGGTCACAGTTCAAGCTTCTTAGAGTTCTTTGAGAACATCCCAGTTGAAATAGATTACTATTTCAACATCCATGTCAGTTTGCCCATAAATCTTGTGCTTGCTAATGCTACCTGGTTTACATTTAAATATGTAAACATTCCTAGCATGAGAAAGGAGGAGCAGCAGCAGAGAAAATACCAAGCTGCCATCTCTGTTGCCAAGCCTACAGTCACAGCACCAGGATGCTGGGAGGTACCACAGGGGCTATTGTAGGTTCCCTTGAATTCCATCAGAGGTCCACCCCACCAAAATAGTCTTTTCTGAGAACAGATCACTTCGTTATCTTCCCAAACTCTTCTAAATTTCTGGGGGAGAATGGAAAACTTAACACACCTGAAATTTCCCAGACTCCAGTGTTTCTGTTATCTTGTTCATTCTGATTTGCTTCACCATAACCCCAACTTATCTTCCTCTATTTTTCAAATCGCCAATTTATCAATTGTGTAATCATATTGCATGGAGTTCGGGAATTCAGAATTCAGAAAGCTTTTGTTGATAAAGCAGAGTTTTTCAGGTAGGCAGGTAACAATAAGGTTTTGGAAATTATGTCCCTGTTTGCTTTTACAAAACACAAACTGGAAACTGATAATGCATAAATATTTGAAATGTTTGGAACATCATACATTTAATCATCATAATGTGAATTCTCAGATATGGTAAAACGACACAGAAGAAAACAAATCTGGAGGTAACACTTGCGTTGGCTAGCTTTCTTTCCCATGGAAATGCTAATACTGAGATCTTACATCAGGAACAAAAATTTGGATCCAATATAGATTTAAAAGCAGACCACACTGTCTAAAAAACTATGAACTTCTCCTCTACTTCTCTCCAGGTACAAAACATAACTTTCAAAAACAGCTTTTTAACCCATGGGATACCAAAAAGCACTTTCTATACAGTCTCTGAATGCATTTCTTAAGGACACAAACTGGCATTGAATACAGAAAACTCTAATTAAAAAAAAAAAAAAAAAAAAACACAAATTGCATACCCAAATAATTCGTATTAGTTCAAAAACTACTGATTGTGTGTTAGAGTTTTGTTCAAGTATTTAGTCAGTAAATTAAAAGGCTGAAATGAAAAAGCAAGGCTGGCTTCATTCTTCCCTCAAACCAGGGTGGTCTATGGGCAATTTCTGATACCACTGGTGTTGCCGCAGAAACAAAATGAAAACAGGTGCCATCAAATACAAATTAAAGATTTAGTTCTATTTTAAACCACCATAAAGCTAAGTTTCCATAAACTTTTTAACTGATACTACTACAAATTTGACAATACTTTATAACAAGAAAAGGATTATAAGTTGTCTTTAGACCATCAAGTTTTAACTGAAACAAATTTAGACTGATTGGCAACCCTTCCTTTAAATAAATAAATTTCTTCCATTAAATATGCATCATCCTCTTTAAAATGACCCAGAGTACACTTTGAGGCAATGTAATACCAAGACAGAAACAGGGTATATACAGTCTCAATAAGCTTTCTTCAGTCCACATTTTACCTTCCTTTTAATCCATGCAAATTTTTAGATTTTTAAAAAAGTAAATAACCAGTACACACCAAGTGTTCAAAAGTAGTAAGTAGCAGTAAAAGTTTAATATTTTCCTCCTAATCTGATTGCGGTTTTCTCCCATATGATTAAAAATCAAAGAAACATAACCTTAACTAAAACCCAAGTAAATACACTTTTGCTTTTAAGAAATGTAATAACGTGTTAAGAATTTGGTAATGTAGTAGTTAAGTCTATAAAGTGGTTCTTCCAAATCAGCTACCTAAATTTTCACATGTTTTCTGTCAGTCTAAGAAAAAATGAACATATAATTCACTTCAATAAATAAGCATTGATTCAGGCTTCCAAGAACCTCTTAAAATTATTTACTGAGTTCTTTTTTGGCTTAATAAGACACTAGTCGCATACAAAAATCCAAATAGACCTACCTAAATTAAAAGCAATATACAAATTCCCTCCTTTTCAATAAAGCCAGCTGCCAGACCTCTGGATAAAAATTAACCTTGTATATTTTGTGTTAATGCTGGAACTTGAAAGATGATAGAAATAAAAAGAAGTAGAAGTATCTGTAGTAAATATATATAGCTCTTAACTTAAAAGTTTTGAAACCTGCTGTATATTTTACAATATCCTGCAGGTTATTGTGGAATTTTTAGTAAAAGGAGTTCTCATAAATCTATCCATAAACACCTTGCTGAATAATTTTCCAAGTCCATATTGTAAGTTGAAAAGAAGTTTAATAAATTCAGCATACAATGATGTGCATGAATGATGGAAAGGGTTTTTCAAGTAAGAATGTAAAGTAAATAAAAAAGTTTCGTAACACTGAAATTGTGATTCTAGTTTTAATGCATCTTGATGATTTACTACCAATTGCCTATTTCAAATAAATTTTTCTTGAGATCTTCAAGTTGCAAAATAGTTTTGCTTTGCACTTTGATCTTTGTTTACAGTTTTACTAACATCACAAATGAGCAGATCTATAGTGATTTAAAACTTCTGAATGAGGTTTTTGGTGGAGGTCTGTTTGCTTGCTTGACATTTGTCCAGGGAGAAAGCAGTCAGCTCAGCAGCAGAAAATAGCATTAACCTATGCTGTGCTAGGTTGGTTGAATACATTCCTGGCTTTACCCACACTATCAGTTCTATCAAATAACCTTGAGCAATGGTTACAGATGTAGGGCTTGATGAATCCTTCCATCAATTTCATGGCTTCATAAGGCCTCCATTTACTGTTCCAACATCTTTGAAAAGTAATATTCCCAGGTCAAACATTTCCCTACTAAAGCATCATTCAAATAAATGGGTAATATCATAGTAGGGTCCTTTTTTCAGATTAGCACTTCTAAGAATCTGAATCATACACAAAAGATACACAGCATTACATGAAACTAACCAAGATCAAAATTCTTTTACAGTTATTTCAGTTAAAGTTTCAAGTTAACTCACTTGTGTGTAATTATGAAATTACAGTACTCTGCTTACTTTGAAAGTGATTAATCAAAGTCAGAGAAAACCAACCATCAACCGAAGTATGTTACAAATTTCCTATTCAGGAGTAAGTCTAAAAAGATGAACTAATTTAATTTAATTAAATCCTCATTTAGAAGCATGAAATAAATGTTTTCCATTTAATTCAAATTAAACTCCAGTTTTAGTCCAAATTTCAAACATTCTCTGCTTCTGCTACTTTATTACACATGACAGATTAACATTTCCTTTTTTGTACACATCATGCAACCAACAAACCTGGTATCATTAAAAAAAAATTAAGGCTTTATATTTTTTACAGTAATACACATTATTTCTTCTACAAAAAAAATCTAATGATATGCAAGAGCAAGGATGCATTCTCTAGCTACAGTAAAACATTTATGGTAGATTCTATGCCCACAAATATGTTTAACTGCACTTTTTTATATTGCAGCAGTTTTACTGTGTGAACTTTCAAGCCATCTCTTCACAAAAGGGGAAAACAAGTTGGAGAGATGCAAGAGAGAAAGCGAAGTAGATAAGAAAAGCAAAGCCTACAAGAAGACAATAATTACATACATCAGATTGCAGACTTTTCAAAAGCTTTCATGTGGACAGTAATTAGGCCTTCTCATTTTCTGATTTAATCATCATACCCCAAATAATCTAAAGCCTTCACAGTATATGTATCAATACTAATGTCATATTCTGTGCTGATTAGACAAATATGAATGAATGTGAACCTGTATAAAGCATTGATTTTCTCTCATTAGTGAAATCTTCCAGACTTCACATAGCTTCCCATCTTACCTCACTTACAGAAGCACCTTGAACACTTCTAAAGCTGAACTCAAACTAACCCTATATGCCATTACCCCCATATTTTACTTGCTTCTGCTCCTTACAGCCTACTCTATGCCGTATTTCCTCTCTATGAAGAGCCAGATACTGACAAGGTAATACTTTGATTAAAACAAATTAGATTATCAGGCCAGTTTTGCACCCCTTTGCAAACCTCTAGGGGGGAACTGACCTACCGTATGTATCCAGTCTTTTATGTGGTTCATGCTTTCAAGAGTTCCCTAAACCAGGGAGATCTGTCAATCTTTTCTGTGGGAAGAGAAAGTACAGGCTCTTGATAAAGCAACGTGGCTAAACCTCTTCAAAAATCTCCTTGGAATAACAGGGAGGAGTATTTTTATCATCTGCAAGTTTTGCCAGAGGACAAAATGTTTTTGGTGGCATATTTTTTTTGTTGGATTTGGGGTTTTTTTGCCTCCTATCTTGCTTTCACAAAAATATTAAAAAATCTCTCCTTTCCACATGAAATGGGCTAACGTTAAGCACATGAACCCTCAGCACAAAAAGCTGTCAAGTCTTGGAAACTGGATGCTGTCATGCTAGCACATCACTTTCTGTGAGGCTCAATACCTGTAACTGAATCTGATAAAGTCAAGCAATGAATTACCAATTGCCATTTAAGTAAATTAGTAAAGTAGCACAGGCTTTATTTCATGTTTTGCACCCAGATGCCTCTAAACTTGTCTTCAATATCTGAGGACAACTCGCATGCTATTTCTTTCACTCTGTTTATCTTTTTTGGGTAAGCCACGGTTTGGTATTTAAGAACTTTCATTAAAATTCTATGCTAGGTATGCTGAACAAATGGAAATAAATAATATTTCTACATCACAAGAAACCAGACTGTACCTCAGGGCCACTTGCCTGGGTTGACCTCCTCACTCATCAGAATATTCCCTGCTGTCTCCTTTATAGTGAGTCCCTAGAAGGGCTTATAAGCCAATAAGCAAATGAAATTCTTTTGAAATTCACTTCCTCCATGAAGCTATGTTCAAAGAGTACTGTGCCTCTGTCTATGCCTAGAATTTTCACAAAGAATAGGAGCCAATGGATGAAAACACCTGAACCTTCCCTTGTGATCAGTAGATCTAACACCTAGATTTCAAGTTTCTAGCAAAGTCCATGCAAATATCTCATTTAGGTATGCACATCAGGTATTTGCTCACAAAAACGGAATACGCAGAGATCTAGAAGTTCAAATGTACACAATTACCTATTTTAACTTGCTCAACATTCATTATCTCTCAATTCCAAAAGCCCTGCTAGGAGTCAAGTTTGGAACTGGCCTGCACCTCACCAGGAAACATTTAGTTAAAGTGATCTGTTCACACACTATAAATGCTGATCATTCTTCAAAGTTAAAAAAAAATTAAAAATCTATGTTTAGTTTGACAAATTAAATAAATCTTGAATGAAAAATGCATTTGGCATTTTTTTATTTCAAACTGAGAGAAGCATCTTATCTGTTTGGAAGGTTTTTATTCATATGAAAAAGTCACCAAACAATGATTATTCACATGCTGACCAGAGCAGGTAGACAGGTACTTACTGATTTGAAGTAGTAGCATTTTTTAATGAGAATTTAAAGCTTTCTTTTTAAAAACCCTTAAAAAAAGTCACACTTCTACAGAGTTCAACCCCAAAACAAAGCTGTTGAACAAAAAAGCTACCAAAGATATAATATCCAGATCACCACTGCTATTAGCGTAAGTGCAATTAGTACATGGTTTGAACCATATAATACTACTACTGTCTCACAGAAAAAACGCTACATAGCCTATTTCCATATGGAATTACATTTCTCGTTGTGATTTATGTGGAAAGTAACTCCTATGACATTAGCTTTTTTTATTTAAAAGAATAAAATAAATCTATATAGAGAACATACTTTTATTTTCTGTTAGACAAATACTGTCTGGCATTAATTGTGCTCTTTTTTTTTTTCTTTTTTTCTTGACTAAAGTTGTAACACCTATTTGAAATTCTGGATATAAGTTGTACCACAGAGGCAACCATATTATGGAGCAACACCCACCTTCAACTGCATGCAAACCGAAGGCCCATGGAAGTTTAACCTGTTAAGTTTAAATGCTATTGCCATGATACAGCCAAAGAAGGGAGCACAAATGAGGTGGAGAAGGAGGGAGGCTTCGTAGGGGCCCAAATACCATCAAAGTTGTAGAACCCTGCCTCATTTTATTGTTACACCCAACTAGAGACTCCAAAAGGACAGGCAGGACAGGAGCAGCAGAGACTCTGGTTTTGCAATTACTTTAAGTCAACCTCAGCACCAACTTGGCTGATCCCCAAAAAGGGATGACCCAGCTCTCCTACTGGTTCCAGCCACATATTTTTGTCCTCACCTAGTCCAATCACCATATTAACAGTATCAGTGAAAGCTACTTCTTGTTACTTGGTTTTCAGAGGGATTCATTTTCTGACCCAGCTCATCATGTGGCCACTTAAATGCTCACTCCAGAAGAAATGGGTGATGAAAATACATGGCAACAGGAAAGAATACCACCCTTCTGCAGCCATCACCTGCATTTAGGTCAGTTTAAAGCAAACTGAAACTCCATTTAAAGCCTAGAGGTCCAAAGTTCTTCCAACAGCTCTTTGGGAAGCCTGCAGCAAGACATGCTTCTCCAAATTAAAACATTGATATGATATTGTTAAGGCAGTCATCTGAGGTGCCCACTGTAAACATACACTATAAATTATATCATCATTTATTATTTATGGATTTAGAATTACTATGGCATTGTGTAAGACAACATACACTAAAATCCTATCCTGAGAAATCAGATTTTTTAAGACAAGACACAACACAATGGAAGCTCCAGAGGAAGGGTAAGAAACTATTTTGTTCTTTTAACTACATACATTCTTACCATTCAAAGAATTGGATGCGTTATGGTCACACATGATTTTTTCAAAACCTACAGTTTAACTATTTTAAAATAATTTTAATGTACAAAGACACTTAAAAGCTTATCATATATTTAATTGTAAGGAACTATCATAATAGAGGATGCACAACAGAAGTATTTAAGAATTATGACCTCCCTGAGGAATCACAGTGAGTCCTTCCACAGCTCACTATCATTCTTTCACAAGATTTTAAAGAGGTAGTAAAATAATAAACAGTAATGTACAATCAAAAATCCATATTTTAAATCTCTTTAAATATTAGCTCACTGTATCTAGAGGCAGCAGGCAAGATCTCAAGTTACAAATTAACAAAGAGTGTCTCATAGAAAGTTCTTAAAAGCAAAAGGACTTTTAGAAGTTAACTCAAACTCTTTTCTAAAGATAAGCAAAAGCACTAAAATAAGAAAACCAGATAATATACTTCTATAAACCTACTCTAAATTAAAAGCAATAATGCTGAGATAAGATAGATGAACTCTCAGGGAAAATAATAGAAACTGATGAGACAATTCCATCTGCTGGAGGGAAGAAATGCAAAAGTAACTACACAGAAAGACATCTGCCATCTCTAGAAGCAGTTTTTCTTTTTCCTCTTTCCTCAACTTCTGGCACAAAAAGCATAGAGGAAATAATTTTCTCAATGATTAAAAACTGGTCCCAGCCAGGCAGCAATGCTCAACATAATAACCCTCCTTGATTCTTACAGCTTTACACAGCAATAATTCTCACTTCAATCTCCAGTTTTAATGCAATATGCTGAGAATAGAAAAAACTGGGAAATGGTAGATTGTTATAAGATACATCAGGAATAAAAGGTTATTACAAACAGATTAGCCCAGGGTGGAAATGACATAGGCTAAGCAGGAGGCATGGATAATCTAGGTAAGTGCCATGGAAAAATAAATATCATGATTGGACTCAAGGCAAATGGAAGCAGTTCAAATTGGCTTCCTCCAATTCACTGCAGAACATGTGATGCCCACATGTCCATTTCCAACAAACCTCACCATAAAGAAACAAAGGCCAATACTGTGAAGTGTTGAAAAACACATCTACCACCAGCTTCTTCCATACCACAGCAATGTGAATTATTGCAGCTGCCTGATAAGCATGAAAGAAAAGAGTTTGGAGGATTTTTGGCTCTTTTTTCTTAGGGGGAAGGGAAGAATAGAGCTACCAGCATTCATCTGAAGCACACCAACCTGTCAGTGTGTTGACCTCGCAAAAAAGAACAAATTTTATAAAACACAGATTGAAGTTTTACAGCTGGTCTGCAAGGCTCGGTGTATGACTGTGGCCAAAGGCAGTAACTCCACCCAGCCCACTTCCCCTGTGTACATGTTCCTACAATGAGAAGTTCTAGCAGGTTTCTATCAGGTTAATTTTTCAGAACATCAATTCCTTTATTCAACTCCATGTGAGGCCATAAAAATGCTAGAGTTTGCTTAACAGAGAGGTCAGGAACTCCTGACTAAGGACAGGCTGTCTCTACAACCAGCAGTCCACACCTGAGTTGGCTTAAATTGATCATAAAAATCACAGCCTTGCAGCAATGAGTGATCATGCCACTGCGTGAATACAAGGAAAAATCTTTGGTAAGGGTGGTCCTAGAGAAAGGACCTAAAAAACAGACATTCTTAAGGTTTAAGATTAGCTTTATGGCAAAGCGCTGTTAATCTCCTTGCTAATAAAAGACAAATATCAGCAGTAGATGAGTTACGATCAAGTAAAAACTCTGCAGCTTAAAATGTTCTTCCACCAGAAAGAACTCCTACATGACAAACTTGAGATGATGGCTTGATTAGCAAACATAGAAGATATTTCAAAAAAGGTTACAAATTTTTACCAAAAGCAAAATCACAACTATCACAGCAAAACAGTGCCAATCTTAATGCCCCCATGAGAGATGAAAAGGGAAGAGAGAGACTTAGAAACAAACAGACAGATACTGCATGAAGAGGAAAGACTGAATAGAGCGGTTAATGGTTTGAATTAAATCCAGACAGTGATAGGACATAAATACTTTATCACTACAGGCCAGCATACATGCTGCAGTCAGTGGGGGACACAGGAACACAGCTGTTAAGACATATGACTGCAGTTTCAGAGTAGGAGATGGAGTCTTGCTCTAGAACCACACTGAAGCCCCCCTTAATTAGATCCACTATAAATCCATAACTGCTCATCCCAGCAGAGCAATCAAAGGCAGATGCAAACACTGCTAGCTGCATTAAACCTGGTTACTGCACAAACTACTGCATCCAATGCCTGCTGGATGGGTGAAGTTACCCAGGTTTGAGTGAATTTTGACTTACCAGAAAATTCCTTGCTATTTCTAGTGACCGCATCACTGCATTTCAGGGCAACTTTGAGGATGTTGGTATTGTTTCCTCCTTTGCAACTACTTGAAAACACCCTTCTTTGATGAAAACTCAGAAAATGCTAAAGTTTCACTTTTCATCATTAGCAAAAGCACAAAAGGCCTCTGACATCAAATACGTGAGGCACTCCATAATTCTTACATGAACAAAGCATTAAACTTACTGGGCTTGCAATTAGCCTTGACCTTTGGGCCTCAAACCAAGCATGACAACTGCAGGTTCTGCTGAACTTCGGTTTGCAGCAGAAACAAGTGAAATAGCATTGATGACACTTACACAGCCAACCATACTAAAACATGAATACTTAAACAGAAAAATGTGTCTGTTTTTTCTTCCCTCCCCATGAAATTCCATTTTGCACCCCCCACTTCTCATTCTTTCCCAGCTGAAACTAGTACAATTCTTCGGAGTAGCTAGAGTGTGGTTAAGCAGAGGAAGCTATGCTTGTTTGCATGGAATCTCCTATTTCCTCTCTGCCAAAACACTTGTTTAAAGAAGTCATGTAATATTTCTATTAAGTTGTAAATGCAGTTGACAAGGAAATGGCCTACTGGCAGTGCATTACCTTTGTGGCAGTGCCAACCAGCCTACAGCAAAATAGTGCACATGGTAATTTCAACATGCATTCCCAAGTAACAAAATTGTGCCTTACATAAATACCACAGAACTCCAGCAACATCTAGAAAAAGCAATGAAAAATTGCCCAAGCTTTCATGCTTGCCTGCTCAATTCTGTGTCATAACTAAAACAAAGTAGGAAAGCATCTACATATGTCCAAAAGTCTTGTGAAGCTATATCATATGACACTGGGAAAACTATTGCAACTTAAATCTGTGTATTTCTTGTTAACCACTGTAACAACTCACTAATAAAAATTAAGAAAAACTGTACGTATCAAATATACAAAAGAGCACTAACTGCATACAAACCCTTAAAAACCATAACGTAATTTATTAACAAGAACACATGTTCTATGTAATCCAAAATTGTTGTGTTAAATTACTTTGGCCTTTGATAGCATTCATTTGATTACAAGAATTAAACAGATTCACAAGCTTTCAAACTCAGTGACCTTTGATTTATAAGCAGCTATTATCAGAGAAAATTTTTATACATATGACAACATAGTCCTCATACCTCTCACCTTTCAACAGCTAGTGCAACCATATTTAATGATGTTAAAATGAACTCAGATTTAATTAAGACATTTTCACTAAAAAAAAAAACACAACAGAAAACCAGCATGATTCAAATGTATTCAATTTGTAATCAGTTGTTCTTAAAAATATTTTTTAAATGTTATTTCCTTTTAAATTAAATTCCCATCAACAAAAAGCTTCAATGATACTTCGTTCTCAGCTTTCATCTGAGTATGTTCAGTTCGAATGATAATGTTAAAATTGTTAATTACACAGTTAAAAAAAAAAATATGATGCAGGAGAAGTACTATGCTTTTATTCCAAAATTATGTAATGTTTTTAACTGCAAAACACTCACTAGCTTTAACGGAGCTCCACACTGCCACAAAACTTCAAGAAACATTTCTGCTCAACAAAGCAAACAAGCAAATCCAGAACGCAATAGCACTAAATACACTTGAACTCATACATGGATCACCCACAGTAATCATGTAACAGTAGCTTCTCTTTCAACAATCGTGGCTTCCTTACATTAAGATCCTGATATATAAGGCACCCGTAAAAGAAAACTGAACAAAATAATCTAGTATGCATGCCATTTTTGCAGCAAATCACAAAGATGGAAATCTGCTTTTAGAAGTATAAACTGCCTTACTAATATTAATGCTTTAGATATAAACAATTCAAGAAGAGGGTATTTACTGATGCTCAGTGCAATCAGTGTAGCTACTCTATATCTCATTTCAAAAAGATGCATGAGTAACAGTGGCAACAGTTATTCCTAGCAAAACATTGTTCCCCATCAACTTCTCCAAGTAACTCCTTTGCAACTACTACTTTTTGTAACGCAACTAATTCTATTTACATTTTATTTTGCAAAAAGTAATCTAATTCAGTTACAGAGTTTAAGAGCCAGTAATAAAAATTGTCAAGGGTTACAAATATCAGCAGCGCTCACATAGGACAACTCCAAATTCTTCTTTAGGTCATCTTTACTCCAAAACTCCCTTTTCAAAGGAGAATGCCTCTTGCTTACAGAACTCTCTCCAAGTACAGGTACAGCATGGAACAGGCTCTGTATGTTGCCTTTAAGTCAATTAAGCACTTGGAGCTTTAGTTCTCCCTCAAGTGGGAATAAAGGCATTCTGAAATCTTTCAGAGATGCGCTAAAACAAAGGCAAACTGCAGCAAATGAGAAGCAAGACAGCAAGTGAAAATCCTTAGTCTTAAAAATCTTTGCCCATAAACATCCAGTTTTACGATTCCAGTCTTAGGTTTTTGATTTTTTAATACAACAAACAAGGAAACACCACCACACACACTCACCCTCATTGGATGAATATCTGCATACGGAGGCTTTCCTTCAGCCATTTCTATTGAAGTGATACCAAGGGACCAGATGTCTGCCACACAGTTATAGCCAATTTCTTGTATTACTTCAGGAGCCATCCAAAATGGAGTTCCTATAACAGTATTACGCTTTGCCATTGTATCCTGTAATTATATTATTTATGCAATTAAAACAGTGATGCTTGTTTTCAGATTCTTTTGCTATTAATTCTATATTTAAAAGTTAAATTAGCCACCAAAGGTCAAATGGTAGTGACTTCCAATTAAGACCAAACAGATTCGGCCCATCTGCATATAGAGGCTTACCAGGTGACAATGACCATAAACCTCAAACAAAAGTTTAAAGTGGGCTCATCAGGCACTTAAAGTACACTCAGTTAATAAAAATATAAAACTAAAAACTAAATAGCCTTACAATACATTAAATACTCATCACAATAAAGAAAGTTAGCTCTACCACTAGTCACTCTTCAGACACAAAATTCAATGCATAACAAAGCAACATGGTTAAGAGCACTAAAGCATTTTAAAGTTATCTTTCCACAGGTACTTACTGTTAACTGGCCAGCCACACCAAAATCAGCTAATTTTGCATGTCCCTCAGTGTTAAGAAGGATATTTCCAGCCTTTATATCTCTATGTATTTTTCTCATAAAGTGCAAGTATTCAAGTCCTTTAAGAGTAGATTTCAGAATAGTTGCAATTTCATCTTCTGTTAGCTGCAAGAAAACATAAAACTATTTTCAGGTATACAGAGAGTCCATATATTTGAACTATTTAAAACATTATAATTTCATAATGATTATTACAAATAATACTGACAACATACCTTAGGTATTTTTACACAGGAATATGCCCAATACCATTTACAATTCAAAACTCTGACCTACTAACTTGATCCATACTGCTAGATTCTCACAAGTCTATAGAGTCCAATTAGAGCAAGCAAGCTACGAAACTAGAAAAGGGACTGATTTATGCAGATCAGATGCCAGAATATGCAGTATTCTCTTTCAATCAATAGTTACTACTGTCAATCAACAGTTACTATTCTTTAGATGTTGACATCCTTTATAAAGACTGCTGCACAGTTTCTATAACAAACAACTAATACATTTGTCACTTAGATCATACACATTAAATGTCAAGTTAAGCATTACCCTTGTCAAAACAAAGGTAATGGTGGTCACCACTAGACCAGATGGCACATACCAGAACACTTCCCTGGAAAAAGAGATATAGCCCTTTCTCAACAGTGGAAGGCTGGAGCTATTCCTCAAATATCCATGCCCTTAGGTTCCTTACACAGTTTGCCCAACATACTAGCACAGTTCTACATTTGGAAAGAGACAAAACAAACGTCATGTTTTCTTTATTTGACCAATTCCAACATATGAAATGTCTCCTACACCTATAATTAGTAGACAGTTAGTAGTATCTAGCTTTTGTCCACCAGTTATTCCTAACCGCAACACCATTAGTTTCTCATTGCCAACAATTTACAAGTTAGAGGGGATGAATTAAGAGCTTCTCCACAAAAAAAAAAAAAAAAAAACAAAAAAAAACCAACCCCACACAAAAAGCAAGGGATAAAGGTGATAAAGGAGTACAGAAAATAATCAAATAATTATCAAAAAGCTTGTGAAAAATGTATTTGGCAGGGAGATAGCTTGCTAGTTATTATCTGCAGGGAGATAAAACAGCATGCATGAATACAAACACCCAAACAGTCGCCAAGTAGTTCACAGAATTTTACTGAAGTCTCTCAAGTAAGACACTTCTTTTACAGATAGTGCCTTAATTTTATATGGAATGTAAGTAAATCCCAATTTTTGAAAATAAGTATTTCTCAATTTGCCTGTGCTCCATACTGACACAAAGTTGTAGAATTAGACGCATACATATGTGCCTCAGTGACCATTCCCAAACCTTACTCACCCCTGAAAACTAATCCCTACCAACCAAGATGTCAGGGTACTCTTATGCTGGAAGGTGCCAATAACTATTATCAGTTCCTTTAACTGTAGACAATTACAGAAATGACTAAGAATAGATTCCAAACAGGCATTATGGGCTTTTTCTTACACCATTCTTTTTCTTGCTGGCAAATGATGAAGAGAATGAATGCTCTCTGCACTTCTGGGTTCATTTTAAATTACCTGCACTCAACAATTGCTAGATGATATCCTCATAGGAAAATACAATCAGACTGAATGTATGGCTCTTCAATTTCAGCCATAAATACCACATTTTTTAAAATATCTACCAACAACGTTGATTAGTTTGCTGATTAGTTTGCTGTCTAGGCAAAGGTTTCCTGTTAACCTTTAAGTGTAGATAACACACGAGCTATGTTATAATATATCATATTACAATCACACTATAAAAATCATACAATTGAACCAACAGAAATCTTAACATAGCTGGCCCTAAATATATTTCATAAGACGTGTCACATTTTAGTAAGCACAGCTACCACCATGTGAAGATAATGCAATATGTTAGCCTGTAACTTTCAAAGTAGCTGTGGTCTGTTCTGGTCTTCAAGAAAACATGTTCCTTTACATTGCATTTACGCATAATACTATATTCTACAGCCATGCTGAACTTTTAAGAGGTTTCTTTATGCTCCTTACTGATAACATGGCCTTCAGCTACTTCTGAGAATTAAGGCAGAATAGTTGAGGCTCTTTAGAACTTTAGAGTGCCCAAAATGAAAAATACATTTTGCATAGTTATACCCAGCTCTCCTTCGTATCATGTTCGCTAGTCACTCTTCAGTTTGGATGAACAGAAATGTACTCTCAAATTAGTCAAGTAACTGAATACAAACTGAAAAACATAATTGCTAATTTGAAAGAATTGATAATTCCTCAATTTGAATTGAAAATTAAAAAAATAATAATTTTTGAAGAAAAATATAATTGCAACAGGGATATTTATTGAATTCTGTACTTGCACCACAAAGGAAACACTAAGAACTCTTTAACCTGACTTTTTTAAGCAGACCAGACAAACTTCAGTTTTAAAGCTTAAAAAAACACCTCAATGATTAACTAAAACCCTATTATAAATAAAGAAGTGGTGTAGTCTGGGCAGTTCAAAATGCTTCTCTTATTTACTACTTTAACAAGTTACAAAATTCTTATTTTATCACAAATGATACAATAAGCTGCAGACACCAACTAGCAACAGGGTGACAGACATTTCATTACCAAAGAAAATACAATGTGGAAAAGAGGGGAAAAAAAAGCTTTATTTTCATTTATCTGTTGTATAAACTACATGGACTAGTAAGTCATCAGCTACCACAGTTGTTCATCTTCATTACTCTGCGTAAGTGTAACAGGAACACAAGCTCCTGAACAAGTGTCATTAGAGAAACAGCTAAGAGTGAATCTTTTGCAGGTACTAGACCCTCTGAGAATACTTCTCAGATTTCCATCAACATTTATTCTAGAACACAAGCAAAAAATCACACACATGTGATGCAATTTGTCAAGGAAATACAAAGAAACTATTCATGCAACTGAAACACTGCTCAATTACAGCACATCAATGCACTAATGTAAGAGCTAAGCAAACGAACTTGACACATTCTTAGAAATGCAAGAAACTGCAACACTTAAGATGAATACTCTAATTTGGCTGTAACACTGGGTTGCATTTTTCCCTCTTTCTCTGTTTTTCCAGTCCTACACAGAAATTAAATTAAGCAATACCAATTCCTTCCAGCTTCAGTTTCGAAAGCGTCGGTACACATCCGCACCTCTCTCCAAAAAACACACTACTAAAAGTCCACAAGAAACAAGAAGCCCCACTCAGAGTCACTCTAAGCCAACAAAATGACTCAACAGAAACGAAAAAATGATTAGTCAGCAAGATTATCTCCACTTGAATTGCTCATAACAAGTTTTAATTATTTAACAAGCAGAACCACTTCCCTATTCCAGCTTCTATCCAGTCTCATAAAACCTGGGCATGGAGCCCAAGGGCACAGTTACACATACATTATACTTAAACAGCAGTGCCAAGCACCAATCCCTCATTTCACTGCAACCTATTGCAGTAATTCCCACTGTGTGTCAGTCCTTCCACTGAAAAACTGTGACCCTAGTTAAAAATAAAACTGTCTGACAAATTGTTTTTCCCAACAAATCAGTTCCTTGATTCAATACATGGCACAGTCAACAAGGATGTAGCAGAGTAGGAGCTGCTCAAATTGGCATCGCTTTCCAAGTTCATATGTTGCTATGCTCAAAGAGACCTAGTGACTTTTGATAAACCTCTCTGTACGCAGGCAGAGGATGAAACTGATGGAGGCATTAGCTCCACGCTCCACAGCGAGCAGTTACCACCTCCGCTGCGCATTATGCATTCCTTGCCTGCCAGTTATCACCAAGATCTTTCAGTGCTCCTATTCAGTGGCATGCTGCTCAAAGCTCTTATTTGTGCTACTTTATGCTGACTGCTATGTTGCTTCAAAGGACTGTATGCCAGGAGAACTGAAAACCCTGCTACACACAGCTCAAACAAAACTGCTTTCCCAGCATTGAAGGGTTTACATCCTTGGCGCAATATGGAGTCAAGCAAGAAGGTACTTTAAATCAACTATAAGATAAACTGAAGCATGGTCAGAAGGACACAGGGAGAATGAGACAATCCTCAGCATGTGAGTTAATAATTTTGTGAAATACACTAAAACTGTGATTATCTGAAGACTCACACTACAGGCAATTTAAGCTCTGGCTATTAACAAATACTGTACCATGAATGGTTTATGGCATGCTGAGTGTAACACTTTCTGCCAGAGCTTTGCCAAATCCACCCCAGTTCAGAAACAATACAATGTCCTGAATCTCCAAAGACTTTCACGCAGTTAAACCTCAACATGTATCAAAACATCCTACTATGATTAGACTATGGAACTGATGGACAGGGGTAGAGCAGTTGGTGCCATCTACCTGGACTTCTGCAAAACGTTCAACACTGTCACACATGGCATCCTTGTCTCTAAATTGGAGAGACATCAATTCAATAGATGGACCACACAGTAGATAAAAAACCAGCTCGATGGCCACACGCACAGAGTTGTGGTCAATGGCTCAATGTCCAGCTGGAGACCAGTAATGAGTGGTGTCTCTCAGGGATCAGTACTTGGACCGATCTTGTTCAACATCTTTGTCGGTGACATGGACAGTGGGATCGAGTGCGCCCTCAGCAAGTTTGCCAATGACACCAAGCTGTGTGGTTCGGTTCATACACTGGAGGGAAGGAATGCCATCCAGAGGGACCTTGACACGCTTGTGAGGTGGGCTGATGCCAACCTTATAAAGTTTGACCATGACAAGTGCAAAGTCCTCCACCTGGGTGGGAGCAATTCCAGGCACAGCTACAGGTTGGGCAGAGAAGAGATTCAGAACAGCTCTGTGGAGAAGGGCTTGGGGGTGTTGGCTGATGAGAAAATGAACATGAGCCTGCAGCGTGCGCTTGCAGCCCAGAAAGCCAACCGTATCCTGGGCTGCATCAAAAGGAGCTGCATCAAAAGGAGCGTGACCAGCAGGTCGAAGGAGGTGGTCCTGCACCTCTACTCTGCTCTGCTCTTGTGAGACCTCACTTGGAGTATTGTGTGCAGTTCTGGGGTCCTCAACATAAAAAGGGCATGGAACTGTTGGAACAAGTCCAGAGGAGGGCCATGAGGATGATGAGGGGACTGGACCACCTCCTGTATGAAGAAAGGCTGAGAAAGATGGAGCTGTTCAGCCTGGAGAAGAGAAGGCTGTGTGGAGATCTCATAGCAGCCTTCCAGTATCTGAAGGGGGGCAAAAGGGATGCTGGGGACAGACTATTCTTTGGGGACTGTAGTGATAGGACAAGGGGTAACAGGTTCAAACTTAAACAGGGAGAAGTTTAGATTGGATATAAGGAAGAAATTCTTTACTGTGAGGGTGATGAGGGACTGGAATGGGTTGCCCAGGGAAGCTGTGAATGCTCCATCCCTGGTGGTGTTCAAAGCCAGGTTGGACAGAGCCTTGGGTGATATGGTTTAGTGGGAGGTGTCCCTGCCCATGGCAGGGGGATTGGAACTAGATGATCTTAAGGTCCTTTCCGACCCTAACTATTTGATGATTCTAAAAGTCAATCCCAAGCATTGACAAATGCGTAACAAGAAAGGCAAACAACTTATCATCTGCTTTTATCTAGAAATAAGGACTATGAGAAACTGTGATTAGAAGGGTCCTCAGAGAAGGTCTCTCTTCAGTAAATTGTGTTCCCAATGAGCTTAATCCCTAGCCTTAGTTCTTGAAAAATTAGTGGTTAAACCACACAGAGATCTTTGGACCAGCTCTGGATATAGAAGTGCTTTGGCAGCTGCATGCCAAAATCCAGCTCTCAAAAGGAGAGAGTAACAGAACAACTGTACCAAAAGGTTAACAAAGCTATGGCCTGAGAATCCAGCATACCGGAAGAGAGTGAGTTCTAGAGTACTGTGGCCAGATGCACCATCTGGGGACTGTCAGTAAAGGAAAGCTATAGCATGGCTACATGTTACAGAAGTAATTTAAGTATTATCAAAATACATGTAGTGGTCAGAGAAGCTCACAGCAGTGAACATAACCTCTAAGAAGTAAGCAGAGAGCACAAGTCGTGTTTTATCAGGAACATACACACATAATTATCCTCTGTATAACCTGATGCAGTCACTCCTCCTTGTATTATTGCTAAATGCTGACAAGTATATGCATAATAATACACAGAGACAACATTTAGCTTTAATATCTCATAATATTTTGGGCAAAATTAATTTCCAGCCTTACTCAACAAGCCAAGAGTACACTCACCTTCCTTCAACAAACTTCCCTTCTCAGAAAATGATGTACTGCCATACGGAACACTACCATGCAATAACCTGATGATTTTTGTGCAACTGAAGCTTTGTGCAGAGCATACACCACCTATCCATGCTACTGAAAATACACAATTACAAAATTCTCAAAAAAAAGTTACTTCCAAAACCACAAACTATTTAACCAAAGCAGTCTAGCAGCTGAGCCATAGACAGACCCTTTCTTCCCTTACTGGACATACAAAGCATTGCAGAAAAAGTTTTAGTTACGTTGGTTCCATAGACCAAAACTGTCTTTTGCAGATGTTTTTGCACAGTATTAATGGTATTTAAGTATTCTTTTATGCTGCAAAGAAGGCAAATGGTACTCTGGGCTGCATTAGACAAAGTGCTGACAGAGGTGAAGGGAGGTGATCCTTCCCCTCTAATCAGCACTGGTGAGGCTGTACCTGGAGTACTGGGTCCATTTCTAGGCTCAACAGTACAGGGCAGACATGGGCACACTGGAGAGAGTCCAACAAAGGGCCACAGATATGATCAAGAGACTGGAGCATCTCTCCTATAAGGAAAGGCTGAGAGAGCTGGCAGAATTCAGCCTGGAGAAGAGGAAGCTCAAGAGGGATCTTCTCGTGCATGCAAATATCTGAAGGAAACGTGCAAAAAGGACAGAGCCAGGCCTTTTTCAGTGGTGCCCAGTGACAGGATCAGAGGCAGTCAGCACACAGTAAAATACAGGAGGCTCCCTCTGAACATCAGAAAATACTTTTTCACTGTGGAGGTGAGCAGACACTAGAATAGGCTACCAAGGAAGGTAGGCAGTGCAGTGCCTGTGTCCCTACAAGTGACTTTCAACTCACAGAGGAAACAGCTAAGTATAGACTCAAGCCATAATACACCTTGCCATAGCACACAGCTTGCCATCTACTCAATATCCAGTACCCCCTAGTTCTAACAAGTAGCTTGATGTTGGCATACATGTAATGCCATTGATAACTGCCACACAGAAAAATTAAAATAAAATTATTTTTAATAGTAGGGATATGTTAGTCAGTATTGCTGTTCTGGCCTAGATGTACGGTTCTTATACTGTACTATTCCTGATGAAACCATATAGGTATTATGTTTTCTGTTAAAACAGTTATCTTATTCCGAGCTTTTAAACATGCAGCACCATTCTTCTGTGAGTATAGCATGTTCTATACCTTGGACCTTAGTATAATTTCACAGTAATTATCTTTCCACTTCGTTTCTAATATCCAGTTGTGCCAAGATACTCACTTAAAATCCTGTGGAAAGTTTATCTGCTCAGTATTTTTGGCTAATTCCAATTCTGTATGCTGAGTCCCTTTGATGGGCTGGTGCCCATCTATATATAGAATCATAAAATAGTTAGGATTGGAAAGGACCTTAAGATCATCTAGATCCAATCAACCTGCCATGGGTAGGGACACCTCCCACTAAACCATGTCACCCAAGGCTATGTCCAACCCGGCCTTGAACACCGCCAGCGATGGAGCATTCCCAGCTTCCCTGGGCAACCCATTCCAGTGCCTCACCACCCTCACAGTAAAGAATTTCTTCCTTATATCCAGTCTAAACTTCCCCTGTTTAAGTTTGAACCCATTACCCCTTGTCCTATCACCACAGTCCCCAAAGAATAGTCCGTCCCCAGCATCCCTTTGCCCCCCTTCAGATACTGGAAGGCTGCTAGGAGGTCTCCACGCAGCCTTCTCTTCTCCAGGCTGAACAGCCCCAACTTTCTCAGCCTTTCTTCATACAGGAGGTGCTTCAGTCCCCTCATCATCCTCGTCGCCCTCCTCTGGACCTGTTCCAACAATTCCATGTCCTTTTTATGTTGAGGACACCAGAACTGCACACAATACTCCAAGTGAGGTCTCACAAGAGCAGAGCAGAGGGGCAGGATCACCTCCCTCAACCTGCTGGTCACACTCCTTTTGATGCAGCCCAGCATACGGTTGGCTTTCTGGGCTGCAAGCGGACACTGAAGCCAGCTCATGTTCATTTTCTCATCGACCAACACCCCCAAGGCCTTCTCCACAGGGCTGCTCTCAATCTCTGCTCTGCCCAACCTGTAGCTGTGCCTGGAATTGCTCCCACCCAGGTGGAGGACCTTGCACTTGGCATGGTCAAACTTCATCAGGTTGGCATCAGCCCACCTCACAGGTGTGTCAAGGTCTCTCTGGATGGCATTCCTTCCCTCCAGCATATCAACTGAAACCACACAGCTTGGTGTCATTGGCAAACTTGCTGAGGGCGCACTCAATCCCACTGTCCATGTCACCGACAAAGATGTTGAACAAGATCGGTCCAAGTACTGATCCCTGAGAGACACCGCTCGTTACTGGTCTCCAGCTGGAGATCAAGCCATTGAGCATAACTCTTTGCATGCGGCCATCCAGCCAGTTCTTTATCCACCAAGTGGTCCATCTATCGAACTGATGTCTCTCCAATTTAGATCTCTATATATCAGTCAGCTGTCAGCCATGAAACAGGTTCAAATCTTTGATCATCAAAACCACATGTGAGCTATAGATTGAAATTAATGTGAACGATAAAGGTGAGCAACACTACAGCCTACATAAAATGTTAGCAATGAAGCCAACGGAAATTTGGAGCAAAGCAGACCACAGCAAACTCAGATGTTACACATCTATTAGGAGACCAGCTAATCCACATATTTAAGTCTAACTGGCTATGGATGTCATCCACAAGAGAGAACCAAAAGTGCATTTATACAGTCTAGCACACACTACCTAATCCATGCAACTGCTGGGACAACTTATCTACGGGTTGTCTGCTCACATTCTCCTTCCTGAGGGCCTCCCTGAAGGGTTCTTGTTCAGCTGAACTGTATTAACTGCCTAAGTCCATTCCCAGCTGCTCTTTTTACACTAACACATGCACATTAAGCTTGATGCTTCCCGGAAGTATCAGGTTACTGCATCTAAACAGTCTGATTAGGTCGAGCACACTGGCTAAGTCCACTTCATGGCAAATAAAGGCACCATGGTATAAATATTCTTCCACCCGAAGCTATCAAGCTCTACCATCACTGACCTTATCATTATCACATACTTGGCCTACCTCCTTCATGTATGTGAAGATAAGGTGGACTAAGAAAGAGCCAGAGATGCAGAAGAGATGAGCAAATGAGCAAGGGAGACAAGATGACAGTTACTACAATATCCTTCCCACCTGTAATATTTAAAGTATAACTTATGAAATTAGGCAGAAAGCTTCAGGGAGAAAAAATTGTCATACTTGCAGCTTTAGCCTGAAATCAAGGTTAGATTCTGGTTTCCACTGCCTGCTATGAACTTCAATAAGACTACACTCTCCTGAAGCCACTTCCCTTAAGCTTCATCTTTCAGAGCAATTACATTTCAGACAACATTTTTAACCAGATCTGCATGCACTGTGTGAAGACAGTTCTCTTCAAACAAAAATCACAGCCTATGTCTTGAGTGAAGTACTAAATCATGACATCTAAGTTACTTAAAATGAAAAAGTTTGATCTAAGACTTTCAGTAATCATTCCAAACTACTGAAGATAATCCCTTCTTTCCTTCTCTTCTTCCTCCTTTATTATAGTAAAGGGACACCTAGGCTGAGAAAGTTGGGGCTGCTCAGCCTGGAGAAGAGAAGGCTGAGTGGAGACCTCATAGCAGCCTTCCAGTATCTGAAGTGGGGCTAGAGGGATGCTGGGGATGGACTATTCTTTGGGGTCTGTGGTGATAGGACAAGGGGTAATGGGTTCAAACTTAAACAGGGGAAGTTTAGATTGGATATGAGGAAGAAATTCTTTACTGTTAGGGTGGTGAGGGACTGGAATGGGTTGCCTAGGGAAGTTGTGAATGCTCCATCACTGGCAGTGTTCAAGGCCAGGTTGGACATAGCCTTGGGTGACATGGTTTAGTGGGAGGTGTCCCTACCCATGGCAGGGGGGTTGGAACTAGATGATCTTAAGGTCCTTTCCAGCCCTAACTATTCTATGATTCTAATATTACAGTAATGGACAGAATAAGAACTCACTACCACAGGGGAACTACCAGTTTTACTCAATTATACCAAGTTAAGCATAGCCTCATATGAAGGGAGGCAGCAAGTGTCATTCTTCCTACTGAGCCCAAGTCATGCTGCAAATAATCATATGGAAAATGTGATTTTACAACATAACAATGACTATTCATGGAATCATTCACTGCACAGGTGATGATCAGTGTTGATTTTTTTTTAGATTTGTGGCTTTGACAACATAATCCCAGTAACTTTGGTAATGCTTATTAACTATCATATGTAACAAACTCCATCTCCTCTTCTCAAATAAGCATTTTCATACCGGATAATTCAAGATGGTGCTAACAAATCAAAGTCTTGAAAATTCTGGAAAAAAAAAAAAAGTTTGAAAACTGCTAGGCTACTACAGCCTAGGACAGCACGACAATGTTGAGCACAACCTTGGAAGTAATGCAGAGCCTTTTCAGCAGTGTACCAAGTAAAGACAACACTGGAAAAGAGACTTGTAATTATGATTCAGTAGCACAATGACATGCATTTCTCGTATCTACACACGTTGCTGCTAGGCTACTACAGCCTAGCAGCAACATAGAATTATCTAAAACATATCTAGTGGTTCATATGGAAAACTGCTGCAGCAAATCTCAGGCATCTCCCATGGTCACATACTCAATATTAGCTGGCACTAATAAGTACACTCAGAGAGATCAAGAACCGATTAGAATATGGAAGTCAGACTCTTCAGCCCTTGCTCTTCACTACCAAGTTCCAGCTTGCTATACAACATCTATGAAGTACTGAACTGGCTATCCAGATGTTGAGCACAACCTTGGAAGTAATGCAGAGCCTTTTCAACAGTGTACCAAGTAAAGACAACACAGGAAAAGAGATTTGTAATTATGACTCAGTAGCACAATGACATGCATTTGTCATGTCTATACACAGTTGAGATGAGCAGCAACTGAGTTAGTTTGGTTCTTCAAAGTCCTTTTCTGACAAAGGATTGTGAATACAGTCAAGAATTTCAATGGAAATCCTTATCACACGTCACTTAAAACAGTGCAATGTGCCTTTCAAGCAGGAAACGCTTATTTGAGTTTTCATTGTTGTGTAAAGTTTAAAAACAATTTTACCATTATGTAAAATACATTTGTAAACAGATCACTTGGCTTGCAAGCTATGACCTGTTCATACCACCCCATTGACAGTATCAACAAGGGAGACCTTGAATAACCTGTGTTAGGTGACCAAGGATCAGTGTGGTGGTGGTCTTGATCCTGCCAGATAAGAAGAAAGCCTCAAGCAGAAGCAGATTCATCTGCAGATCACCACCTTCCAGTAGGCCTGCTAACAGCAGCAAAGCATTAGTGTTTTCATGAACACAGGATCTCAGAGGAAGAAGGACTACTAGGGAAAAACATCATCTACCTGACAAAGGAGATCAAGAGCAACTTTGCCAACAGGCCTCCTAACATAGTGAGAGCAGCTTTAAACGTCAGGTAAGCAGAGGAACAGAGAACAGGGAAGCACATACCAGAAAGGATTCCGGAGGAGGTTCTCTCACTCCTTTTAAGATAAAGTAGGGCAGACAGGTGTATATCTTGAAACCCCATGTAAGAAAGTATACAGCCGGTGATGCAAACAGGAAGAACTGCCAGCCCGTGCACAGCTGCGGAGCTATGCGCAGGCTATACAGAGTTACTGGAATTAGAGACACAATGGATAGATCACACAACTAGAACACTGAGAGATGGATGCAAGCTCCTCACAAGACACAAGCAGGAAGTATGAACAGGGTTGAGCTCTACAGCTACATGCAGCTCTGCTACAGAAAACTTAAGCTTGTGGAGAGTTTATAGGTCAAAAGGTGGATGCCATCATGGTATCTGCTTCAAACCACCCTATCAAAAAGGTGAAGTAGACAAGTCATCCTCAGCACTGCAAGAAGACTCTGAGCATAGGCCATTGTTCACAGAGGTGTCAACAACCTCAGTACCTCTTGGGAGGGCAACATGGCAGGGTACAAGAATATCCAGGAGTGAGCAGTAATAATTTTTACTGTATGTGTTGTACAGGCCCACTACAGGGAGTGTTCTACTAGTCCAGCTACTCATGAGTAAGAACTCCTCAGGGATGGCAGCAGCAGCCTTGGCAAGTGATTATGAGATGGCAGAGGTTAAGGTACAGAAGGAAGTGACAAAAGCAAGTAGCACAACCAGATTTCCAGACATCAAACCTCAGATTGTTAAAGGAACTAGTAAGTGGGATCCCAGGACATGCTGCCCTAAAGGGCAATCAGACCTCGAAGAGCTGGTTGAGCACCAAGGGCAACCACCTCAAAGTATGAAGACAATCCTTCCTGACATGCAAGATAATGAGCAAGAAGAGCAGGAGACCATCTTGAATGAACTAAGCATATTAGAAGGAAAAAAATAATTAAAGATTAGATATTAAAAAAAAAGTTCTCTGCTGTGAGGGTGGCGAGGCACTGGAACAGATCATCCAAAGAACTGGTAAATACTCCATCTCTGGCAGTATTCAAGGCCAGGTTGGACAGTCCTTTGGCTGAAATGGTGTCATGAGGCATCCCTGCCCATAGCAAAGGGTTGGAATTAGATGATTTTAAGGTCCTTTCCAACCCTAACCATTCTATGACTCCATATGAAAAGCAGAGACAGATTAATAAGGGCATATAAAGAAGCATGGTCTGCTACTAAATGGGGTAGCCAATCTATTGACAAACAATGCAGAAATCTCCCAAGCATCTTCTTTGCATTGGTCTTTAGTAGGTTTTTTCTGGCCAAATAGCAAAGTGGAATGTGTTAGGAATTACTCTAATAAATTGGACAAATACAAATCCATGGAAGCAGATGAGACACATCCAAAGGTGCCAAGGAGCTGGCTAGTGCCAACCCAAGGCTACTTCTTCTCAGCTTTAAAAAGTTACAGCAATCGGTGGATGTCCCTTATGACACCATCTTCAAAAGCAGCAGGAAAAATAAACGGAGGAATTACAGGCTGGCCATCTTACCCTCAGACCCCTAAACATCAGACTCTGAACAGTAACACAGCTGACTAGCCCATTTATTCAAGGGTTACCAACAGAACACGGTCAGTATATCCAGGATGGACTTGTCCATTGCCTCAATTTCTGGACATCAAGATCAGTTAAACAAGTTAGCCAGCACAGAAGGAATTTCAGGCTTTTTGTATGGATTGGCTGGCTATTAGTTAAACGATATGGGTTCAACTGATGAAGTTATACTGGGATATATACTACTTAAACATAAATGTTAAGAGTCATTAGGTCTTAGATAGCCAATTTACAGCTGCAAATCACATGCACTTTAATGCAGCAAAGGCCAAACTGTGAAATTACTGAGAAACATGACTGCTTAAAACTACAAAATAACAATCTTATGAGCAAAGTCTTTTTAGCTCAGAGCAGGAACAAAGGGCTGCCCTGGACCCCCATGGTAGTGTATAGAGAAAGCAAAACCAGGAGGGCATTCAAACACAGTGACTAGAGATTCAGATACACTATTCATTTGAATTACTGGAGCATAAACCCACGGGCAAAAAAAATAATAATTAGCTAAGAATACATAAGAGATGATAATAAGAATACATGAGGCAATGTACATAAATTATAAAGTAATTGATAAATAAATTGGTACGTAAAGGAAGTCACAGTTTCAATATAAGATGCAGGACCTCTGAACCCAAACAGCATGCCACCTGTACAGCAGCACATTGCTACAATACTGCAATACTACAATACAGTTTCAATACTGCCCCAAATATGAAGGTTTTGTCTGATAAACCCACTGCACAGCCACTATGTGCTATGCTACAGTCACTGAATTTGGCCTCTGAAAGACAGGATTAGAATAACCCAGATAATCCAGTAGGTGAGCAAGTGCACACTAAATAATCAGTAGAGGCAGAGTTGCGGGTGTGTGAATACTCTCCCATGTTAACAGCAGCCAGTAGGACTTGAAGTATTGCTTCACATTGTAATTATCTCATTCTATTGCAAACTGCCAAAGTCAGTCTCATTTCTTCTTTTCCTTCTCTTTCCCCACTGCTCATTCCTAATGTCTCTCTTGCATCAGATCAAGCTACTGTGCTGCCATAAGTCCCAAGTTATCTCACAAGTGGGTGGGGAGGATAAACTAGAGAGGAAAAAGTTCTCCCACCAGATAGATCATCAATCTTCTCCAAGATCACCCTATGGCCATACACAATCACTGCATCTGTGGCATGGAAAAGGAAGGAACTCATCAGCCAGGTTGGAGGATAACAGCAGAACTGCCCTTTCTGGTTGTAATACCACAGTTTGACTGTATATTTATCTCCCAAATCAGGCTCTGAGAAAAGCAAACAAAACTAGACACACAGCTTTGTTGCCTTGGACTGATTAACACCACACTTCAGACGAGCTAACAGGCACCATAAGCTTGCTCTAGTGCTGCTGATCTGCCTGGCACACTAGAAGGCTTCAAGGCAGAATTCCACAGGTCAATCTAACTTCAAAGTAGTAGCCTGGGCATCTTGGACAAGAACCAGCTCCTATCAAGCTGAAAACCTCTCTATATGAATAGGCTCCCAACAGTCAGCTAAATAAAAAAAACTATTTTTGAATTCGACTTCCCTCATTTTTTGTCCATTAAAGTCCAGTTTTGCTCACTTTCCAAAAAAACAAAACTTTTGAAGAAGACAGGGAATCACAGATACCAGAAAACATGACCAGTAAATTCTTAGAGATAAGCAACAAGGGCAAATGCACAGTAATGTTTCCTCCCCAAATACGAGGAGACATCCACCTTTTCCTATGACTTATTTTGATACGATCATAGAATCATTTAGGTTGGAAAAGACCTTTAAGATCCTCGATTCCAAATTATGATCTCAGTAACCCCTGCATTAAAGTAGGAGTTCCTACTCAACTCTCTCCTCCTCAGTTTCTTTTCTTACATACAGAGAAGCAGAAAATAAACTTTTCCTTGGCCCAGCCAAGCCACAGTCTTCATTTGACAACTTAGGAAAATTAAGAAACCCATAACCCTGTGCGTCTAGGCCTAATCAACAAACATTCTGACAAAGTAAGAATCTTCCTCCTAACTTCCAAGTGAGGATATTTCTTTTTTTTCTTGTGAAAAGTACAGTGAAATCACTTATTTCCATTAAATATGTGTGTGCATGAGTGTATTTATATATATTTAAGATCACTAACAAAATGTTGAATTACTTTAAGCAGCCTCATTCCAGTAACACAGTCACAAACTTCACATCACACAGCAGTCTTGGTGATTAGGGCACTCTTCCACAAAGAGCAAGAGAAATCAAACAAGTCCAAAGCCTCTGCCACAATCTTCCAAAACTTGCAAGACATACACATGGCAAAATGAGAAATGAAGGATTTGGCTTTGTGATGTTTTATGTTTTCTGTGAGGGTGGTGAGGCACTAGAATAGGCTGTCCAAGGAAGCTGCGAATGCTTCATCCCTGGCAGTGTTCGAGGCCAGGTTGGCCAGAGCCTTGGGTGACATGGTTTAGCGCGAGGTCTCCCTGCCCATGGAAGTGGGGTTGGAACTTGATGATCTTAAGGTCCTTTCCAACCCTAACTATTCTATGATTCTATGTTTGTTTGTTTGGGATTTTTTGTTATATGCACCAGAACACATCCTATCCTAAGCCAAAATGAAAGTTCTATCTAGCTTGGCAGCCTGTCTGAATGTAAGCACATGTCAAGTAAACAGTGGTAGTTGTCGGCTTCACCCGCCTAGAGATCTGAAGCATATGCATTTCCTGCTCCAGTCACCAAATATTTGTGTTCAGCCACAGTAATTTTTTCCTGGTCTTACTCAATTGCCTTTTGAAAATAAACTTGTAGCAACTAATAAGATCTTCTGTAAGTATACAGTGGATCTCATCATCATGTGTAGAGAAAAAAATGTTTGCTTTGGATCTACTAACTATTGTTTTCTAATAAACAGTAAGATATAGCCATATCTTAACTCACTTCTTTTATGCTACTCACGGTTTTCAAAACCTTCCACCTCATCTCTCCCTCCAGGCACCTCTTCTCAACAAAGAAGTACCCTAATCCATTTAGTATCTCCTTCTAGACAAGTATTCTTAACTTCTGTCCACCCCATCACCTTTCTCTAATTTTCATAGCTCTGTTTCATCCTTGATACTGCCATAATCTTTGGCAACCAGTTTACTTGTTCAATTATCTCTAAACATTACGCTGAAGTGCTGAAGAGCCTGTTTATAAAGATTTTGCCTCCCCCACCAAGCCAAACGTATCTTTACATTTACTTATGCTTATTTTCTCAGTCAGACACTCAGTACCACAAAGCCTTCCAAGCTTTTCCCTATTTTTACTACTAGGAATATAACCTCTCTCATCAGTATTTCTACCCTCTTGCCCAAGGAGGATATGTAGCACAGACCGATGTAGTACTCCCAAAAATGAACATTTACTTACACGCTCTTTTTTATATTTAAACCAGCTACACACTTATGACAGAACTCCATATTTACTCCGCTACAGGTGCATTTCTTGAAAAGCCTCCAACATAGAATTCTGCCCTTTCTGTACAAAGCACACCCAGACCAATTTTACATTATTGCTGTTGTAAGCCTGTTTAGACTCTTCCATACAACCCTTCTTTTGGTTCCCTCTCACATTCCTTAACTGATATCCTTTCTCATTCCTCAAGCAATAACCAATTACTTCCCATGCTCCCTAATTACCAAGAGAGAGCGAGACAATTCTATGCTTGTTTCCAAACCATGCATGTACTAAATGGCCTGACTGACACACTGTGAGGTGGAAGTGGCAGGGGGGAGAAGCCACCAGCAGTTTTGCCTTGTACAAAACTGTAGTTTTGAAGAAACTTATAGGATCATTATGTTTCAAAATGCATTTGCTTCTGCTGCTGATTGCTCCACAGAGGAATGGCCAAATAGTCAGCAACTGCATGAGCTTGTTTCCTAAGGCACACATGTACTCCTTGGCATCAGCCAAGATCTTGTAACTGTGACTTTTATTCCAGCTTCTTGTCTTAATTCACAGCTTACCTTTAATAAGTGTCTTATTTTTGGGGGGAAAATAAATTAAAAAAAAAAAATCTCACCGTTTTATTACGAAGTCTAATGATGTCCGAAACAGAGCCAGCTCCACAATATTCCATAACAATCCACAGATCTGTGTTCTTGAAATAGCTGCCATAGTACTTGACAACATAGGGACTAAATTGGGAAAAAAAGTTTGCAAAATAGATGAATTCTTGGTGGGGGTGGGGAGGGAGAACAAAGAAAAGAAAAAAACCAACCAAACAAACAAACAAAAAATACCTCCACAAGTGTTGTTAAAAATTACAGTTTGGCACACTTCAAAGTTACAGCCAAAACCTTAAAAGATTATCCTAAAAAAATACACAAATAAGAAATTGATATCTGCATAAAAGAGGAAATGCAAAGTAATTTCTCCATCCGTGTGGACATTTGACATTAAGGCTTCCATTCCTACAATACTAGCAGTCATGGAATGACTGTTTTGTGAACAAGTGCAAGGTAACAATCCTTCTTCAGAACTATTATAAGATTGTTCACTTTTTAAAAGGCCTGTTCCTGCATAAAACAGGCAGCTGACAGAACTCGATTTTGGAAGTTAACTAGCCATTCATCATGTGCCAGAAACATCTTTATCTATCTTCTGAAACAGGTAACGCTGAATTCACAAGGCCCAGGACATTTACCAGAAGTATTAACCTTTGGGCTTGCCAGTACAAGTTAACTGAAGCAAGCATGGAGAATTCTAAGCAGAGGCAAGTACTCATGCTTTCAACAGTTTCTGTTATGTAGACTATTTGTACATCCTTAAATCCAAGCTAAAGATAGCAGGAAGTCCACAAAGAGGCTCTTTTAAGTAAGTTGTCCAACACAGACTGTTTTGATTTTCCATGTAAAAACATTTGCAGCTACATATATTTCAGCTCTATTCACAAGTACAAATACATTTTCACATAGACTCTTAGAAAGGAAATAGAACTGTCATACCTACCTGTCACATTGTTGCATTATAGAGATTTCTTTAATTATTTCTTGAAGATCTGACTCCACAGGGACCTGTTTAATTGCTACAACTTGTCCAGATTCTTTGTGTATTGCTTTAAACACGCTACCATAAGACCTAAAAATAAAAGAGGGCTTGTTGGGTTTTTCAAACAAGATAAACGGCTTCTCATGTTCTTTATGCAGAAACTGTAAAAGTCACAGATGTATATCTAAAAGTCAAGGATATATCACATGGAAGTTTGAGGGGTTTTTCAGGCTGCAAAAAATTCGCATGGAGACCTCAGGAAATACATGTCTCTGAAGAATGAATCTTTATCAAGATGTAGAGTATCTAACTCCAGGCACAAGCACCTTTGCTGTGTTAATAAAGAAGGGACATCAAAAAATACATAAATATCTGTGGGGATGTATGGAAGTCTACTGATACGTGCATTTGCTTTATTATTAAAACTTGTCTAGAAAAGCATTCCTTAGGACAATCACTCTCTCTGTAACTTAATATTCCAATACATGCTTTATATACTCTTTCCCTCTGATTCTACCCCCTTATAAATAGCTGCACTTACCCTTCACCGAGTTTCTCCAGAACATCAAAGACTTCTTCAGGCTGCTTAGTTAAACTATCCTCACTTAGCTTTTTCAGTTTGCTAAAAGAAAGAAAAAAGTTATTCGTTTGTTTATTTGCGGGGTAGATCAAGCAAATTTTCATACAAGTGAGCAGAGAAGGAAAAAGAAAGTATAAAGAAAAACATACTCCAATGAAAATAAAATGCCTAATTAAAGTGCAGCAATAAAACTTTAATCAACCATCACATAAGATGGAAAAAGTTATGACAATTTTTGTCATTACGACTTTCCCACTGGTTTGCTCAATAAAGCAGCATGTTCACATCCAACTCATTGTCCAAACCACTTCCTTTGCTAAAGTAGAAACAGCCACAGAATACAATAAAGCTCACCTTTCATCAAAAAGCAGCCAGCATGCAAACACATGCTCATTACTGTCTAGAGTATGCCATGTTGTCATCTAAGATAAAGTAGAAAATCAGTCCTTCACCCACATGAAGTATCCACTCTAAACTGTACCACTCATAAGCCAGTGAATTACATCAAGTTAAAAGCAGAAACCAGACAGTCATAGAATCATAGAATAGTTAGGGTTGGAAAGGACCTGAAGATCATCTAGTTCCAACCCCCTGCCAGGGGCAGAGACACCTCACACTAAACCATGCCACCCAAGGCTATGTCCAATCCAGCCTTGAACACTGCCAGGGATGGAGCATTCAGAGGTTCCCTGGGCAACCCATTCCAGTGCCTCACCACCAAGATGACTCTGGAAGCAATATGGTAGCACTTCACCTTTACAGGTGGTAGCAGAACACTGAACCTATGGGTGAGTTGGGGCACTCCCTCTTGCATCTTTGAGAATGCATATAGGGACAGGTGCAACAAAATCTCTAATTACAATACATCACCATATTTTGCCCTCCAATTCTCTCTCACATAATCTCAAATCACTCAATATCATCCTACAATTTCTCCCTCCACCTTCAACCCACTCCTACCACTATCCTTTGTCTTTTACAAGCAGACCTAGCCTTCCTCCAGCCTCCAGCATTCCCATCTATCCAGCCCCCCCAGACTCCTGGCAGATCTCAGAACAGAATTTGGCTGTAAACTTGCAATAGGGCTGACAATGAACATCGCACAGGAAAATATAACCACACACACATTGCAGCACAGCTGGGTGGCTGCAACATGTAAACCCTTCACCCTCAAAGTTATAGCGAATTTTGCTGCAAGACCGAAATAACAAGTTAACTCTAAATGATATCCAAGGGTACTATTAAAGTAGAAGATGAGCTGAAGAATAGCTGGTGCTGTAGTGTTAGATATAGACAATGCATTCCATATGCAGGAGGGGAAAAAAATAAGAAAAAAAAAACACAAAAAAAAAAACCTTTGAAGCACAGCAGAACATGAGAACTTATAGAAAATATGCTATCCTGTGACACTTTCCTAGAAATGAATACAAAATAGGGGAAGAGAGGAGGGCATGGACAGAAAAGACCGACAAATCTTACCACTATAAGAACATTGTTTAAAAGAAACTCCTTTATATTAAAAGATGTAATTCTGTGATATACAGAACTAACAAAAATTCAAGTAAAATGACTGATGAAGGAATTCCTGGATCAGAAGAGACTTGTTACTGCCAACCATCTAAGTAAAGACAAAATTTAAAGTAATTATGTAAGCATACAGGTCATATTAATTCGTATTAAACAAGGTGTGGGGAGGGAGTTATACATTTATATATCAAACACTTTCACAGATGTAACAACTACATGGATATAAAAAACATCCACAAGCATTAAGAAAAGGTGCATAAACTCTAAAACCATGCAGTTTGCCACAACAAACAGGCAAGAAGCTGGCAAGCATGCATGTTTAAGGGAAAAGAAAAATCTCCAAAGCAAAGGCACAACTCGTGAATATGAAAAGCAGCACAAAACACAAATTAGAGCAGCTAAATAAGTCTGCAAAAGCAGACTACAAATTATACACAAACACACAGCAACTCTGCCTTCTTTTTTGCCCTCTCTCTGCTTGTTAGAGACTAGGCAGCAGAAAGATAGTGTCACAGTTCAACAGGACAGACAGAACTTATATCTCGCAGGGAAACAAGATCAAAACTCATGTCATTACCAAATAACATTATCAAGCATACTTAAGAGGCAACCTGGAGACTAAAGAAATAAGCATTCTGTAGTTTTAAAACTATTTTCATATTATCCAACTCTGAAAAACATGTTAAGTGTTATTTGGTCTCATAACACTAAATACTAAACCTATTTAAAGGCAGAAAAATAGGTCAACATCAAGAATTTCACCATCAAATAGACTGCTCAAAGTGAACTGCTTTACAAATATATCGTAAGAGTGAAATGCTAGGCCCGATGCTCAAGTGACAGTTCTTTGTACCACAGAAAGATCCTAATGGTTTAAACTGTTTAATGATTTCTGTTTCTAGAAGTTTAATAGAATTCCCAGCTCTTTAACTGCAGAAGAAAACGTGATACACTGTTCTGCAAAGGCTGCAATAAAGAAAGCATTTACAAAAACTTTGTAAGAAGCAAGAAGGAGGAAGACAACTGTGGTAACTGGCTTAAAAACACTAAGTGTAATACAAGATGACTAGAAATATTATCTTATTGGTTAAAAACAAGTGACTAAAACTTGGGACACAGAAACACATCTAAGACTTCAGAATCAGCTTTGTTATCAGGAGTTGAGTATGTGTGTGCCTTACTATCCACACCTTGAAAACATGCAGGGCAAGACATATAGAACCAAACATTTCAGAAGGATCACTGCTTTTTTAAAAACAAAATGTTCTACATGGGAAATTAATACTATGAGCACCCAGCAAAATACCTATCTGCTAAGCCATGATTATAAATACATGGTGCAGGGGAGGCACAACTGGAAAAACAAAGGGCTCAAGAACAACCACAGTGAAAGGCATCTCATTCTTCTTCCTCATGGGTCCTCTACTTTCACAACACAGGTGTTTAAAACAGAATAAACAAATTGGTAAATTCAGGCACTGTTTTATTCTAGCCACAGGATAAAAGTGCCATACACACACATATATATATATGCATATATATAAAGGATCTGCATAGAAGACAAGTATAAAACCTTGCTAGAAAGTGATTTGGCATTTATTTCCTCTAGAAAATCATTAGGCAGTGACTATGGGCTACTTCAGTAGTCTTCCAAAAGTAAAGCTGTTCCTGAAAGCAGGAGGACTAACTAAACTACAATTCTGGGACAAGAGTTGGCAAAAGGATTTTCTTGTTCCAAGCAGGTTCAACTTTATGCATAACACCTAGCATCTTAAACAAGAGCAACACATCCTAACAAAGAATTTTACTTTTATAAATCCAGTTGATGGGAGAAATCACTCATGTTTAGCATGACCAGAATATTATACATCATGAGTACATCAGCAAAACTCCACATAACTAAATGCAGAAAACACCTAGAAACCATGAGAAGCACACAAGACTACCAACCCTAGCATAAAGATCTGAAAAATCTGAATTGGGACCCAAAAGAGATATTACACACACACTATATAAAAAAAACAAAGTATGAGTTTAGTTCCTAAGTTATTACATACAGATTTTACAAAATAAACTGGTGATGTGCTACAGAGGTAGGCATAAAAAAATACCCTGAAAACTAACAAAGGAAAATAAAGCAGGGCTGAAGAATGTAATTCCATCGATTACTGTCATGAGTTATAGAAAACTGGACAATTGCTCCATGAAACATAAATATAGGTGGTCCATCTTTCAGAAGAACTCGCACACTGACACATTTTAAAAGAATGGCTGGGATCAATTATACTGACATTAAAAGAGAAGGTAGCAAGAGAAATCACTGCAGTCATCAGAAATAGAGGTGGCATGTGACAGCCTTGAGATATTTACACTGCTTCATATCATTCACACACATAAAAGCAACTGTAAGACAGTTTACATTATTGTATTGAGCATTTACACCAAGTTTTCTATCAATAAAACCCAAGCGAACTTACACTTTTGTCCAGTCATTTTCAGGAGGAATTTGACAATTGCCATCCCTGTGCCCTGACATGCCCATTGACACAAACATTACAAACATCTTTCACAGACTATTTTAAAAACAAGTTTATCCCTTCACACAAAATTTAAAAAAATTGTATTTCAGTGAAAATTAAACTGCCTGAGTTTAAATAAAGGACTGGAAAAGCCTCAGCTCACATGCTCCATGCCTGTTAAGCAGCCTTTTATTTGGCAGCAACACACAGAAGATGGGCGAGAGAGAGCTTGGCTTGTTCAGCCTGGAGGAAAGAAAGTTCTGGGGAGACCTTAGAGCAGCTTCCAGTACGTAAATGGGGCCTACAACAAATCTGGAGAGGGACTTATTCCAAGGACATGTACTGATACGACAAGGGAGAATGGCTTTAAACTGACAGAGGGGAGATTTAGATATTATGAAGAAATTCTTGACTATGAGGGTGGTGAGACACTGGCACAAGGTGCCCAGAGAAGCTGTGGCTGCCCCATCCCTGGCAGTGGTCAAGGCCAGGTTGGACGGGGCTTGGAGCAACCTAATTTGGCAGAAGGTGTCCCTGCCTCTGGAAAGGGGGGGGAACTGGACGATCTTAAAAGGTCCCTTCTAACCCTAAACTTTCTAGGATTAAAACCCAAGTATTTGACAGAATTGCATCTCTAGCTACTTCTCTTTATCCCTGCATGCAACCTAGGCCCTCATATGTGAGTATACAAACACATAACAGAAAAAATGTAACAATAACACAGGAAAGTTACAAGACTCAGAGGGAAGTTTTGTAACTTGAGTATTTTAAGAGTGAATGTCCTTTTTAGTGAGGGAAAGAAGTACAAAGCACATCTGAAGCGATCTGAATTTCTAACTAACAAAATACTGTGAACTACTGCACAAGTTGTTCAGTATAAAATCAGAACTACTAAATTATTTTTAAAGTAAAAAACTTTATTCTGAAAAGGACTCCTCCTTAGAAGTCTTTGGTTACTGCTACAGTACATCAGTCAAACAATGAAAGCTAGTGATTTTGACAGCATCCTTGTCACTTGGCCACCATAACTGCTACTTCCTGAAGAGCTGTTTTAACAATTTACACAACATACCATGTTGTGTGCTCCTTTACAGAGAAGAGGGGAATATAAGTGCCCTATAGCTATAAAGGAACACTAGGTTTCTAGGACACCAGCACAGCTTTTGAAGTGTTAACATGAAATTCTTGCTATCTCTAAACTTGCAGGACAGATACAGTAACCGGTCCTGCGGACAAGGGGCACCAAAGTAAAGAAGTCTAGCACTCACATCTATTTTCCCAAGTAAACATGGTGTGGCCATTCCAAGCCACTACTGCATCCAAGGCAGGCATCAAAAAATGCAGCCCATAAAAAATAATCCAAACGCTTTCTGGACTTGCAGAAAAAGGAGATGGCCTAGCAGAATAGTTGGGAAGAAAAAAAAAAAAGGTGAAATCAGAAAATTGTAAAAAATAACCTAACAGATAAAGGGGATACATATAAACATTTATAGAATCATAGACTAGTTAGGATCGGAAAGGACCTTACAATCATCTAGTTCCAACCCCCCCTGCCATGGGCAGGGACATCTCCCACTAAACCATGCCACCCACCCAAGGCTGTGTCCAACCTGGCCTTGAACACCACCAGGGATAGAGCATTCACAACTTCCCTGGGCAACCTATTCCACTCCTTCACCACCCTTACAGTAAAGAATTCCTTCCTCATATCCAATCTAAACTTCCCCTGTGTAAGTTTGAACCCATTACCCCTTGTCCTATCATTACAGTCCCTCCAGCATCCTTATAGGCCCACTTCAGATATTGGAAGGCTGCTATGAGGTCTCCAAGCAGCCTTCTCTTCTCCAGGCTGAACAGCCCCAACTTTCTCAGCCTATCTTCATATGGGAGGTGCTCCAGTCCCCTCATCATCCTCGTGGCCCTCCTCTGGACTTGTTCCAACAGTTCCATGTCCTTTTTATGTTGAGGACACCAGAACTGCACACAATACTCCAAGTGAGGTCTCACGAGAGCAGAGTAGAGGGGCAGGATCACCTCCCTCAACCTGCTGGTCACACTCCTTTTGATGCAGCCCAGCATACGGTTGGCTTTCTGGGCTGCAAGCACACACTGCTGGCTCATGTCCATTTTCTCATCAACCAACACCCCCAAGGCCTTCTCCACAGGGCTGCTCTCAATCTCTGCTCTGCCCAACCTGTAGCTGTGTCTGGGATTGCTCCAACCCAGCTGTAGGACCTTGCACTTGGCATGGTCAAACTTCATCAGGTTGGCATCAGCCCACCTCACAAGTGTGTCAAGGTCCCTCTGGATGGCATTCCTTCCCTCCAGTGTATCAACCGAACCACACAGCTTGGTGTCATTGGCAAACTTGCTGAGGGCGCACTCGATCCCACTGTCCATGTCACCGACAAAGATGTTGAACAAGACCGGTCCCAACACCGATCCCTGAGGGACACCACTCATTACTGGTCTCCAGCTTGACATCAAGCAATTGAGCACTACTCTTTGCATGCGGCCATCCAGACAGTTCTTTATCCACCGAGTGGTCCACCTATCAAATGGATGTCTTTCCAACTTGGAGACAAGGATGTCATGTGGGACAGCGCTGAATGCTTTGCACAAGTCCAGGCAGATGACATCAACTGCTCTACCCCTGTCCATCAGTTCCGTAGCCCCATCATAGAAGGCCACCAGATTGGTCAGGCAGGATTTCCCCTTAGTGAAGCCATGCTGGCTGTCACCAACCACCTTGTTGTTTTTCACGTGCCTCAGCATGCCTTCCAGGAGAATTTGCTCCAAGATTTTGCCAGGCACAGAGGTGAGACTGACTGGTCTGTAATTCCCTAGCTCATCCATTTTCCCCTTATGAAAAAACTTAGTTCAATTCTTATGAAAAACTAAGTTCAGATCTTCTCCCATACTGAAGAAAAAAATCTCTTAAGTTCTCATCACAAATTTCCACAAATGAGCTTCAAAAAAACACAGGAAGTATAGTAATATGCCAGAGTTTAAAAGTTCCCTCATCAGCTGACTGAATCTAAGTATTTCAACAGCTCCACTTTCAACTAGGCCAGACACATTGTAATAAAGATAGAGCAAATCCCAGATCTTCAAAAAAAAAAAAAAAAAAAAGTCTTGTAGGTTATGCTAACTTCACCTTTGATTTTCAATCCTTTAATACTACCATATCCCAAGCTTTGCACTGGTCCAGGTAATATTGATTACTCCTCAGACATTCCTATTTCTTTTCCTTAACTCTTGCTAGTGCCTGTCCTACTTCCTTTATTTGACACGTGCAGCAATGTCAGCCTGAAACTACTGTGTAGTAGGCCTGTTCCTCCTCACCCCATTGCCGGCTAAAAACCACTCAGCAAAATTACAAAACAATTATTGGTCAAAGTTTTCAGCACTAGATACTGTTCCACTGCCTGCTAAAAACACTCCACATAGCAACTACTAATCAATTCCTGGTCAAAGTTTTCAAGTAGTAGATAGTGTTACTTGTTGCATTATTGGAGGAGAAAACAGAACCTCAAGACTGCATTATTCTCAAGTCCTGTCATTCTGCAGGAAGCTCTTTTAAAGAATTTTAAATGTAGAATGTAAATGTTTTAAAGTAGAATGTAAAAGTTAATTTATTATCTTCTACCACCAATTTATACTGTGCAGTCTGGAGATCCTTCATTAACAGGAAGTAAAATACCTGGAGTGCTAAGACAGGAAGTATATACATAAACTGTGAAACTGCACTCTGTGTACCATATACTCCATTCTATGTAGAATATAGCTACCTCCAAGAAAGGGTTGTTCCAATTTAAATATTACATTTAATGCAATTACAATACAAACAAAGCAAAATTAGTTTGTGCTGTAAGATGACAGTCTCACATTATAAGCAAAAGCTCATGGTTTCACATCTTTACACATGCACACAAAAAGAAGACAAATGATAAATGCTCAAAAAAAAACCCCACCACATACTAATTGATACCATAAAAATCACAGAATGGTTTGGGTTGGAAGGGACTTTAAAGCTCACCCACTTCCAACCCCCTGCCATGGGCCGGGACACCTTCCACTACACCAGGATGCTTCAAGCCCCATCCAATCTGGCCTTGAACACTGTCAGGGATGGGGCAGCCACAGCTTCACTGGGCAACCTGTGCCAACGTCTCACCACCCTCGCAGCGAAGAATTTCTTTCTAATATCTAATTTAAATCCCCTTTCTTTTCGTTTAAAGCCATTATGACTAGCCAGCTTATGTATTTCAGAAAACACACATACTGTGGGTATATTCATGATTTTTGCCTCTTCCCACTCTCTGATTTGCAATTGCAACTATGCAACCCCCACCCCCACAAGCATCCCTTCACCAGCAGGACACAAGGGCACTTTCTGGTGTGGAAAGATAAGAACAACTACTTACGTCGGTTTCTCCCTCAGACCTGAGTCACAAAGCGCACAGATCATAAAGCACTCTTGTCGTTCCCCTTATAACCTAACTACCCCCCAAGGGCTCGCCTCCCCCTAGACGCTTACCCAGACGACGATTTCAGGGACAGCCCCCTCCTCCAAAAGACCCCTCCCAAAGCAACACAACCGCTCCAGCCACTAGACAGGTCTCAGCCCACCTCGTTGCCGCGCCGTCCCCCTCAAAGCCCCGCAGTACCGGAGCTAACCGAGGCCGGGGGGGTCACGGGGAGGGAGGAGGGCGAACAGGCGGGCCAGGTCCTCCACGCCGTACCAAGGCCTCACCCTGGCCGTGGCGCCGCGCTCGCTTCCGGGAGGGGCCGGGGCGGCCATGGAGGGTCGTTACCTCTTGGGCGCTGCTTGCTCCATGCCGCTGCTGGCCCTCCGGCCCCACCGCCAGGAGGGGGGCTCCCGGATGAGCCCCTGGGCACCGCCGGGCCGGCAGCCGCTGAACTCCTCACAACTTTCGCGCGAAGTCGCTGGCCCTTTAAACGGAGCTCGCGCCCTCCCTCGGCCGCCACCGCTCCCGGCCCCGCTCAGACACACGACACTACCGCGGCCGGCCCGGCTGCCGGCGGAGGCCCGCCCCTCCGCGCCCCTCACTGGTTACACCCGCGACATCGCGAGTGCTGATGCGGCGGTGCGGAGGTCGCTCAGAGCGGCGGGAGGGACGAGGCCCCGCCCCGCCGCAGCAGGAGCGGGCGGCGTCGCCCCGGCGGGGGGGGAAGAACATGGAAGCGGCGGTGCCGGGGCCGAGGCGCCTAGCTGCCAGCTGCCGGCATGCTCCGCAGGGCACGCCGGGAGCTGTAGTCCTCCCCAGGAACCGGCCGGACGTGCTCCGCGGGAGGAGCGGCCGGAGGGCTGGCCTGGAGACGGAGAAACGGAGCCTCGGGGTCCGAGGCGCCGCCGGGGTGGCCGACAGCCGTCCCTCCTCTACACGCTCATCTCATCCCTCGACCCCTGGAGCTGGGCATCCGGGCGAGGGCAGGCCCGGAGCCGATCCGCGGCCTGAGGCGGAGGCTGAGGGCGAGTCTTCCCCCGGTGCCACCCGCCGGCCCCGTCGCCTTGGGGCAGCGCTGCCGGGCGGCCTGCGCCTTTCATCTGCCCGTCTGCTCCAGCCTAGGGACGGCCGCGCTCAGAGCCCAGCTGCATCTATCCCCTCCTTCAAAAGTGAGCTCTCTTCATGGGCAACTGGCTCCGGAGCACTGCAAAAAGGAAGACTGAAGTCAGTCATGGCAGGACGGGGGGAGCTGCTCTGCCCAGCTGCTTTGGCTGATGGTGCAGCTTTGAGCTGAAAAACGCTGGCACCGGGCCCTTGACTTTTTAATGCTGAAGCATACAAGTTATCCTGCAAAGCCATAGGAAGCTTTGGCTTTCACATAATTATTCAAGCAGATTTTAGGCCACTGAGTACCATGTGATAGTTATCTGCAATTTCTTGACCTTCTGATTTTCTTCTGCTTATGTAGCAATTTAAGACACTGACAAAGCATCCAAGTAGATCTAGCCAAGTCAATACATGAAAAGCTTAAATGTTCAAGCCAATTTCTGTACCCTTTCCTGAAAGTATGTTTGTTTGCCTAACTAGTGGAAGTTTAAGGCAGTAAAACACTTGGGCAAGATCCATAAAAATACTGAGATGCCCAAGTTCCACTTTAAACTAATTTTAGATGTACAACAGCACTTGCCCCTAAACTGAATCCACACTTCAGACCTAATCTCTTGAATGATTGAAGTCCTACTGTTGTGCAAGTCCGCTATTTTGGCTGGCTCAATCCAATCCAGTTGACTCACTGTGGTTGGGCTAAATACACAATGGCAATATTGAATGAACCCATAAAACAAATTACACACCACCATATGACCTTTTAGGTTTCTTTGTTTTTCTGAGTCATGGAAAAACTGCAATAGAACATCAGAGCTCTTCCAAGTATCATCCCACAGGCCAGAGTGGCTCACCAGCAGTACTGCCAGATGTGTGCATACCGTAGACAACAGTTTGTAGAAGATGCCAAAAAAAACCACCCAGGAGAAGGAGCCAGTGGATGCCTCAGATGGAGTGTGGTATGAGTGCATTAGCAAGTGGTGAGAAAGAACCCTGCAAGACTTCCCGTCTCTCAGCTCTAGGACAAGTGAGGTCAGGCAGGTAGAAGATGCCGTGTGTCCAAATTTGGTTTACAGAGTGTGGCTGTATCCACCGACCAATTATATTCCACCAGTTTCACCTAATGAAGAGAAGCTTGACATCCCTGTATGGCTGTGGTACTCCTGGAATGCAGAGGCTGTCTCCACATCCTTTGACACAAATCTTTAGGCCAATATTTTTCTTTCAGGTTATTTTAGAGGAGATAATTTTTTTCCAGCTGCCCCTCTCAAGCCAAACCTGTGACAAACTATACATTCAAGCAAGGAAAATAAGTCTTAGAAAAAATACAGGTACTATATTATAGTTGTAACAGCAGGACAAAGGGAACCAAGAAATGCTCCCTCTTGTCATTCACAGATATATTTCTTTCTCTGGAAGGAGATGGCTAAACAACCTAATCTGCCGTTCTTCCTCCTCCCTTTAACGACAGGTGATAGGAACAAGAAAGATTTGAAAGAAAGAAAATTTGTCCAAGAATAGCAGATTTAGATATTCACTCTCCTCGTTCGAAACCATTTAATACCACAATCCCCACTCCCAGAAAATACCCTGACTACCTGATAATTGAGGAAGAAGTGGCAGGAATGTCCTCCATCTATGCCACTAAAAAAGGAAAGTGTGAAAATACCCAAGATACCTGAAACAGAAAAAGTTAAGTGAGGCGGAAGGTGCCAAAAAATATGGACTAATCCCATATCTTTCTCACAGAAGTCTCAGTTGTGCGTTATTCAACCACCAGAATGCTTTCTAACCACATTTATGCTGAAAATAAAATATCAATAAGATAACACATATACCACAGTATTGTTCAAGATCATTTTATTCATCTCTTAAATTTTCAAACTATATTTTCAGTCAGTTATATTGGAATAAATAACACCATTTCACCTTTCCGCTGCTACATGAATTTCGGAACTGTGCTGTGAAATGCAACACTGATTTGGTATTCATTACAATGCTGTACCTAGACACCAGCAAAGAAGGAACTTTGGAAGGGAAAACAGACTCCCTCTGTTCTACTACCTCATTCAGGCTTTCCAGTCAAGGGAAGTCTAGATGTTCAGGAGGCATGAATATACTATGAGATTGCTGGTGTCTAGACAGCATGGAGATGAGGAAGTTGCAGACAATCTACATGAGTATTCCCATGATTTGTTCCAACAGTGGAACTATGTAACACTCCTAAGAAGGCAGGTGAGCAAGAAAAAGCTTAATGGAGCCCAATCTTAAAAATATAGGAGAAAACAAACTGAATTACTCTTTTTCTTCTGAAGCATTTAATCCACTTCACCAGTTTATCAGCATGCATTAGGACTTCCTTCTCTGCAGAACTGGCATCAATATCTAATGTAATTCCTTAGACCAAAGGACAGATAGATGAAGACCATACTTAGTTTTCAATTACTATAATTATTTTATATTATAATGTACTTTTGTAAACAGATAAAATAATTTCTATTATAATTACTTATACTGCAGTGGAATCAAGAATCATGATGGCATGGGTGTTAGGTGCTGTATAATCACAAGCTAAGACAGACCCCCAGCCCCTACATACATGAAATAGAAAGTTCCAAGATGTCATTTCTGTCTCAGTTGCACATAATTCATAATAAACCTGAGAAGAATAAAAATTACTGGAGAAGTTCATGTCTGAGTTTCTAACAGGTATTACTAATGGTAAGATTTAAATTCCAAATATGTACTTCAAAGTAACTCTTATATATCATGCAAATAAATACTGCATGTTCTAGTAGGAGCCTTATCTAGTTCCCTTGGTAGCAAATAAAAGCAGCATTTACTTCAGCAGGTATTTGATCAGCCTCATTTAAACAATATGTGTTGTAACTAATGCATGGCACTACTCAAAAACAGCAGAATTAGTAGTACATGTTTTCCAGGAGATGCATGTCATGAACACCTTATGCTCTCCAAACAAAATACCCCAAGTCCTTCATCACATCCTTGGGGCAACCCATTTCCCTGTGTGCTTTCTGCCGTTTCACAGCAGTAGTCCCCCAGTTCTTTCACAGGGTCCTCAGTGTTCCCTGTCCCTCAGTGTCCTCTGGAGCTCCACTCACCACCTTGGTATGCTGAAACCTTCAATATTCTTACTGCCCATATCGACCCCCAGGCATATCCCCAGTTCTGTCCTCCTTGAACCTCCACATCACAGATACCTCACCATGCCGTGGCCCACCTGCTGTTATCCCAAGGAGTTACAAGTGTCCTGTGTTTGCAGCACAACCTGCTATTCAGCTCACAGGGGAAGGCATTTATCTTGCAGGAAAAGGCTGCAGGTCAATCACAGCATGGTCCCAAACCTTGCACCTAAAGACAAAATTTCACTTACTTTTCCCTTGCCATGGTGTGGACTGCCCCACAAACAGGGCATTCTGTCCTACACATCACTTTTTTTTTGTAAAAATGGGAACTTACTGTAATTACAGACCTCCAGCTTTTCATCAAACATGATTAATACTAGCCAGCTAAGTCACAAATGAGTGTGAAGGGGAGAAAGGCAAGGAATGGCAGGCAAGAACAAAGACAGAATGGATGCAGGAGCCTGATTTCCTTAGAAACCAATTCATAAATTCAGTAGACAAGTAGTCAACAACAACATGTTTGCATGTCTCTCTCTGTGACTGCCTGATAGCGATCTGGTATGCTGAAAGTTAAAGAAAAGGCCTTGAATGAAATACCAGCTTGTTTATACAGAAGATAAGAAAAACTGACTTCTGCCTGTATTTTTTCCTACCTATCATGTCTAATGTAAAGTAACCTTGAAGTCTTATCTAAGAATTTGTTATATACTTTTCTAACCCTGTCAAGCATAAAATAGTTATAAATAAAAGAATGGCATATTCTGTTTGAAGAATAGTTTGGAATAAAATTGAGATATTTTTAAAGTGAGTTTTTAATCAAGCTTAAGAATGAAGAACAGTTGTTTTTTATTTCTTCTCCTTAACTTTTCACAACTTAATGGTTAATTAATGTCATGTAAAAGGAAAACGACTTTTTGCTGGTCCAACAAAAAAAGAGGCAGTAAATAAATAATCAGGCAATACAGATGCGGGCTCTGCTATCCACATCCACTTTATTGAAATCAGCATGATTCACAAGATTCTTATTTGACATTAAAAAGAGCAGTAACAACCTGTAGTCATAAAAACTTAGCTGTGCTGCCGCAGTTCCTCTCACTGCCTAATATCCATCATTTTGGTATCCAAAATATTACTACTGGACCTAAAGAAATTTGTTGATTAGGATAGGATTTTTCTGTTGACTAACCATTTAGCTCACAGTCTTAGTAACAGGCTATATATAGACTAACCATTTGCTATTTTTCCTATTATAGCACACTATGGTAAAAATAAACCATGGATACAGAGTTGCTATTTACAGTTAACCACAGAACGTATTCCAGTCTGTACTACAGCTGCATTGATTGTGCTCGTGGGATCTACGGATTACCATTGACTTGAAAAAAAAAACCTTATTTTGGTTTGTAAAACAATTACTGTTGTTGTGGTAATGCTGAGGGTTACTCTGGCTTCCCTTCTACACAAAAATATTCCCTCTTTCTGGGGACAGCCATCTGTTCTCCAGTCTGCAAAGAAGTGTGCTCACACCCTAAAGAATAAATAAATAACATTTAAATAGCATGCTTTGATGCCTGCATTCAGAATGGGAACTAGTATCAAAAACTAAAGGACGATTGAATCATCATTACTTGATGAGGCAAGTGCTACATGAAATGAATTTCAGCTGCCTGAATACATACAGGCCTTATGCCCAGAGCTTTCACCACTGTGAAGGCTGCATTTTCTCCCATCTTCCTTTTGCTCCTGAGCTGAGAGTTGAGGAGTACATGACAGAAATGTTTAGGGAAGTTTAGGATTTTTTTTTAATTTTTTTTTAGGGACAATGCTCTCAAGAGGCTACCATGACCCATTTTTTCAGATTTAAAGAAGGGGACGTTCCTTGCCCTTGTGGGCCTCTCTCAGAAGTGATTGAAAAGAAGTATAAATAGGTGGGAAGCACAAGTACAAAACAACAAATGAGAAATAAGGAGAGTTCAATACAACTGGAGAGCATATTAAGAATACTGAGCACTACAAAAGCAATGCTGTAAAATCCTTACAGCTTATTCAGTTATAGAACTCTGCTGTTGGTCTTTTTTTGATTGGTTTTTGTTGGGGTTTTTTTAATGAAACCCTTCCTATTTATGTCTGAAATGCATCTCCATCTTGCTTCTTAGATATCACAAAACAAGTGCTTGGTACGTGGAGGAATCATTCTAAATGCTTTAAAATCCAGAAAGCACAACATTTCAGTTTCCTGATATTTTCCAACCTTTCCCGATCAAAACATGCCAGAATATTATAATTCAAGTCCAAATATGATACTTCTATAACATGTACAGTCACAAAAAAAAACCAAAACCTAATAAACCCTAAATATAATTCTAGTCTTAAAACTTCCCAAAAAAAAAGTTCAGTGTCATAACAGCAATTTCATGACTGACTGTGACGTAGGGGTCTGTTTACAAGGTAAAATCCCATGCAAAGTAGAGATATATTCAAAACAAGAAAAAGATTAAAATTTGTACCTATGTTCCCATTCTGCTCTTAAAAGCAGTGGGAAGCCCTCCCCGCAGCAGTTCGTGTACTAAAGAAACAGCAAACCAGTAAATAATGAAGTTTCACAGAACCGGCCTTATACAGTGTACTGACTTGAGTCTCCTCTAATCAGGTTCAGTTTGGTTCAATAGGGGAGAGTTTTATACTTCATCACCCCTCCCCAGGATGAGTACTTAAACTGCTGTCACTACAGAGCAAAGGAACTGTCTGCTGAAAACAGAACTTTGAAGTGACTGAGTGTACATAGGTCAGACTATAAAACAACAGCAAAACATAAAGCAAGTTACTATCTGGAGAGCTAATGAACCCCATTGAACTTGAGACCTAAACTTTCCCCAGTATTCCTTTACTGAAAAATAGATTTTTTTTAGTTGCAAGCAGAAAACTAGTGGAAGATTAGTGGATTTCTTTAATACGAAATAAGAGTTTATCAACAGCTATCAACAGTGCCCATTTTTACCCAGGCTGGGTTTAGCAAAAGTGAAACGTTTTGGTGGTATAATTTTCACTGTGAGGCAGAAGAAAAGAGAGCAATTCCATATGCTAGGAGCTTTCTTAATGGAAACAGTTAATTTACCACATGAGGAATATCACATGCATACCACTTCCACCTAAAATGAATCACTCCTTCCAGCTGAGAAAACTGAGGTCTTTTATCTTCTCCAGGGTGGAGTCCATCTCCTCCCATAGATCCCTACAGAGTAAAACTGCTAATCGTTTTAAAGACATTACTTCTTTTATGTTCATATATCACATTTTAATATTTTCTAAACAAGAGAGAGCTCAATGTTTCTGTGTAACCTTGAACTAGCCAGTACACAATTTCTACTGCTTCATCCTTGAGCTCTCCTGTAGTTCCATGATCTAATTTGTTACACTAGTGATATTAAGCTGCTCTTACCGGATTAGCAATATGCAGTTTAAATTCCTTAAAGCTAATTTTAAAATGAATGTGCTAATTTGAATACTAGGTAAAACAATGAAAACTGACATAGAAGAAGGAAGAAAGAAGATTAATAGATAGTAAATCCCTGCTTTATGCAGTTCAAACTAGGCAGAATGTCTCTAGGACCTGATCCAAAATCTGTTAACATCAACAGAGTCTTTCTTTCAAATATACTTCTTTGGGGTTCAGTTCTCAAAGGAGAGTGGTGTCTAATTTGCTCATGGGAGTGTGAATATGAACACAGATTTTTGCTTGACTAGTGCTTCCATCCTTGGCTCAACTAATCTCCCAGGAGGATGGAGGAAAGGTCAAAACTGGAGGCAGATCACATTAGACACTACAATTTATTTTACATAACCTCTTAATGTGTCATAGGTTCATTTGATTAAAAACAATGCAGTCAGAGAAGATAAACAGTGTAGAAATGGTCCCCTTATCCTGGAATAGATGCTACGCATGTGAAACTTTAGGCAGTGGGAAAATTTGCTGTTCAGAGTCACAGGGACACGTATGCAACGTTGCATAATGCGCATTGCATATTAATGTATAATGCATTACAATATCAACGTATACTATGCAATGCACGTTATACAATATACAATGATATAGTGATTTTAAGTGAGAAAATACGTAGGAAGGGTGAAGTCACACTACTGTGTTAGAATGCCCACAAATATGTACACTATACATAAAGTAACAAGAACAACACATTATAAACACAAATGCTCAATTCTGTGCTGTATTATTGGCATTTATCTTGACCTTTCAAAATGGTCTTTCAAAAACAAATACCTCATTTTGATGGGTGTGGAATACTCAACAGTTCTTAATTAAGCGCCTCAAAAGCAGCCTTTTAAACTGTGTTCTAAAGTGTATTGAATTAGACTCCACACAAACAGTTTTTGGCACCTGTTCTTGAAATGAGGAAAAAAGAAAAGGCACGCTGAACCGAGATTATGCATTATTTTCCAGGAATTCAGCAATTTCTTGGAGAGATTAAATTTACTGCAGCTTTGAAATAACAGGGTTACTGCACATTCTGAATGGTTGAGTGTCTCTGCAGAACTGGATAACAGCTAGCACAAGGGTCTTGAGGGATTTTATTGTGGTTAACCCATCCTCCTGTTCTGTTCCTACTTTGCATGCAAAAGAGAATGTTTGTGCTTACTACAATATTTATAGGTATAAGTATAGTCAGTTCCTTTCTCATTTTACTGTACCAGCTTGTACAAGGAATACATAGAACTATATATAATATTATTGCTACTACTTTGCAGGATGTTGTATATATTGTAAAGCTGGCTTCCTAATAGAAGGCAGCTAAAGACCTCTGCACTTAAATCTGCCAAAGCTGATACAGCAATCGCAAACATGTGTTGTTACACTTCTTGTGGCTCATCTCCACATGGTGCAGCTGTTGTGTTGGCCAAAGAAAATGCAGGCCCAAGGGAAACAAATTTAATTCAGCTGGGATAACTTCCACTAAAAAAAAAAAGAAGAGTGTTTTAAGGAGAACAGGTGTCTTATAGTAAGAGGAATTGTTTGAGAGGTTTTCCCAAAACTTGCTTTGCCTCTGGGAAGTCTGTTCTAAAGTGCTATGCCTGTGATAATAATTTCTTGCGTTGTAATTTTTAAATAATACCCTTCAGAAATGTAGGGGATTCCAGAAATTCTCTTTTTGTTTGTTTCTCCTAGTCTTAGGACAGGAAGGCTAGCACAGGACCTTTTCATGCAAATTAGAAGCTGGAAGGAGCCTCACTGCTGTTATTTGGAGTCCTCAGCCTCAAGAAGGTTTGTTTAATCAACAAATGACTGTGCAAAGGCAGACCCACAGCCCATGTAAGTTGCCGGTTGACACCCCTAGAGCTGTGCCAGTTTATCCCAATATATCTATTGTTTTAAGCTTAAATTTTTACTGGAGTAACTTAAATATAGCTTCCCCCTAAATATGGTCTTAGTTACTCAAAATAAATAAGCTAAGCTATACTATGTAGTCTAATAAAACAGTATTAAGTGTATGACTTTCTTTTTCTCTTCCAGAAAGGCATTTACCTTGTCTACTATGATAACTCCTCTTGTACAGTCATGCATTCCTGCCTCTCTGCTTCCTGCATCCTCTGGAATATCGGAGTGGAAACTGACTGATGCTCAGCGGCTGAGACTCGGCAGCTTTCCCTCTGTGGTCAGTAGCAGATCGCACAGCGCTGAGGCAGCGGGATCCCTGGAAGCTGGGAAACACTTTTCCCAGCAGGCGCTCACGAGGTCTCTCTCTCTGTCGGAGCTGACTGAATCAGCCCTTTGGACAGACATTGCAGCGGCCAGCAGATCTTTCTCTTCTTGTTGTCAGCTCTCTTTCCAAAATAAGGTTACTCCAGAGGGTAGTCTTTTGTTGTGTAGGTGTCTTCATACTGCAGTTTCTTCCTTTGGGCCTGTTTTTTTCTTATCTGACAAGGTCAGAATTCCTTCTCTTTGGGGAAATAGAAGTCTGAATGAGCGATGATTTTTCCATGCAGACCCCATTCCTACAGAGTTGCTTTCTCTATAGAATGTATAGGTGCTGTTCTCTTCCTTCTTAACTAAATAAATGTTATGATGGCAAACTTCTGTTTTTCTTTTTGCAAGGTTAATCTTGTTAGCTCTTACACCAATCTTTATTGCTACATGTTATGTCCTCAGAGTGTCTTAATGCAGACCTTGGGCAGTATTTTTAGGATTCTTCTCAAGTTTCTAAATTGGAGACCCAGTACTCCTACTGAACTCCTCCTTTTGAATAAAATCCAGAACTCAACAAGGTCAGTAATAAAATTCATGAGATTTTTGTTCTGTGTGCATGTCTGCACATAAAGACCTGCCACAAGTCTTGCATTTTCACAGACGTGCCCTTACCAAGGGAAAAAAAAATGTTCTACCTTTGCCATTTTTCTCAGCAGTACCTGTGATAAAGCCCCCGAGTCTCACTGATGGTAGAAACTGCCATGGCCATGCCTAATGTCAAAAACCAAGAGCAGATGGACCTGGACTACACCCTAGAGGTGAAGAAAAAAAGGATCCCACTTTACAAAATAAGGAGAACCAACTGTGGAATGAAACCTGCCTTCACAGTGAAACCATCATGGGGACATTCACTCTTCACTGTGTATGTACAACCAGTACCTTTTCCAAAGACTGAAAAAAAAGAATTTATTATTTGTACAGTGAGATTAATTCAACAAAATGTCACCCAAGGAGGCTTGTTAAAATTACATCTGAATTTAAGAGCAACTTCTTGCTTTTCATGGTATTGGAGTATGCACTTGTCAGGGAAGTTTTATGTTTGAGGTTCAGGGAGAAGGTGATGGCCATCTCCTCTGAATGCTTTCAGATGGCTGATTTTCAAAGCGCTGCTGGCATTCTTCCAGGCGGAGGCCTGGCCATTAGATAAGCGTAACATTATGGTGGCCATTTGTAAAACAGATGAGAGCAGAAATAGCAAGAGGAAATGAGAAACCGAAGAAACCCGCTGGAACTCCCTGCAAATAAAGACCCAACCTTGGAAAGAAAAGTCTTAGATCCTTCCACTGAAATCAAAACTGGTGAGCATGAGTTTTCGGCTACTAAAACTATACCTGCTATCCAAAGGGAGATAAAAACACCAGCTGAAGAAAGACCACCACAACTGCCAGCCTCAAGAAATCGAGGAAACACTACACTCTTTTCCTTTGTGAGGGTCTGCACAGAAGTTTTTTGGTATGGCCAGATAGAATCCATTTGCTTCTGTGTTCAGCTTTGGTTTTTAATGATGGAGCCCATGGCCCTCCTGGCTAAGAATCCTGTTTAATAATCTCTCTTTGCTAGTATTTAAGTTGTGTCACATGGCATTGGAGAACTACACTACCAGAAGATTTGACAGATGTCATTTGGCAGATCCTGTGGTGGCTATTCACGTCACCCTTCCAGCTGCCTCTTCCCCCCTCCTCTGCCCGAAATTACTGTTTCTGGAAGTGACTTGGCAAAAGGAGCCATACCTGTAGTTCAGAAATTCTAGTTCAGTCAGATGCTGTAACTCAAACTTGCAGGCAGAGGTAGCCGAAGGCAGTTTGGTTTTGTTCTTCTTTTAGTAGCTGAAGTCTCCTTTGCACTGGTGTTTGGACATGTTGTGAGCAGCAGTCCTTGGTTGCCATGTTTTCACTATCAGGGTTTCAGATGGCAATGGAACTGATGTGGTGGAAACAGGAATGGAGCTCTTTCCACTGATAATTTCCTGGCAGAGGAAAAATATGAAATCATATTTTTTTAATCAAATAGCCTCACCTGAGTAAATATTCTAGCAATTCCAATTTTTAATTTTATTATCATAGCCTATTGCTCAAGCTGTGTTTTCTGACTGTGCAGCAATAATAGTGCTATGAGCACATGAAGATTTTTTCAAACTGGCATTGTACTCGGTTACTTTTACATTTCCACACATAATCTGCATAACATTATTAAATCTTTCCTGTACATTATTTAGCCTCTGGGATCAAATGAAATAATACATGACTGGAACTCTTTGGGCTTTGACAGATGTCCTCTGGCAGATTTTTCGCAGCGGTTTGTTACTGTTCTCAGCTATTTTCTTGGCCTTTTCCTGGAATGGGACATGTCTCAGCTGCTCTGGTGGAAAACACTAACCTCTTAGCTTTTAAAGATGATAAAAGCATGTTTGAGTTACTGCACCAGACTTTGAACTGAAATGGCTGAAGCAAAGGTATGGTCCTTTTCACCAGCAAACCTATGGGAAGAGTAATCCTTCAGATAGCTGTCAAAGGGGTTGGGAGGGGAACATGGAGCGCTCAGAAGCGTATGGAGGAATATTTACAGCATCTTGCCTCTGGTCTGTTTTCCATGGAAGAGCACGGGGAAGCTGGGTTTTCTTTTAAAATAGTGCAGGTCATGATATAAACACTTAACTTTTGCATCTCTTTTTTTGTAAGCATATAGTTTCTTCTGAAATTGATCTGCTTTGTGGGCTGTTTCCTACTGTAGGTCATTGAGTCATCCTAAGTAATATGGTATCTAGATGGTGTAGAGTTTGTTTCTTTTCATTTGTACACCTGCACAAGGCTTTTTATGTGTGGGAGAGCTTTCTCTGCCTTGTGTATTTTGTAAATAACCTCTTCACCAAAGAGAGCCCTGGGCTTATGATCTTTGCCGACATTACCACACTTTCTACACATTTGGGCTGAGTAAAAATAGTCATCCCAACATCCTTCATTTGTTTTTGAAAACTTCTCCATCAACCATTTAATATGGCAAAAACACCACACCATCACATTTTAATGAGTTCAGGCGGTTTCGAACAACTGAGCATTTAAGTCTGCGAATAAACTTAAGAATGTGTCGCTGCCTTCAAGAAGCATACTTTCATTTTAAGAAACCACAGCTGCAACAATAAATTTGACACACACTAGGCTGAAGGTGGCAAGGATTAAAGGTATGGAATTAGAAAGAAAAAAAGCCACCCTTGTGCTGTTGAACAGAGTACAGGACATAAATCAATGACTAACTTTGGCTAAGCTTTGCCTTATGGAAGTATGCAGCATTGCAGCTTCGCAGTTATCAGTATTTGTCATCTTGAGTATCAGTACACATGCCAGATGCAAAAGAGGGGCCCAGAAGAGAGAACATGGGGGACGAGGAAAAGAAAATTAATAATTTCAGTGACAGTGTACACTATTTTGATGGGAAACAGAACTTCTGTAATATTTCAAGGGACTTAAGCATATATATGTGTATGGACAAAAGCTGTTGGAAATAAGCCTTTGACTTCAAAATGTGCCTGATTAAAAGAATGCTGATAAGAACTAAGATGTGAACAGCTGGAACTTTGATTGCAGTTATGTTTTCTCCTGGATGTTTATTTCTAGATCACTTTTGCAGCTGCTTTTATCTACTCCTTAGAAGTTCTTGTAGATTTGAGGAACCATTAGCTGTAAAAGTAAACATCAGCTCTGGTCTGGTTTTATGTATCTTCTTGAAACCATTGAGGGGAGAAAGATAACATTAAACTAATGCTGCTTTAGATCAGACTTAAGCAATGCTTTAAGCAGCCTTTTAGCATTTTAGGCTCCACCTGTAACTGCAAGTCGAGTATTTCTAATTTCTTTTTTACCAAGCATGTAGGAATTGCCAAACTCTAGGAATGAAAATACTCTTTCTGAAAAACTTAAATTCATGTCTCACTTTGGTTCAAAACACTGAATGCTTTCAAGTGTGCCTCTACTATCTAGATACAGGGATGGTCCTTAAAACCAGTTCTGCTGCCTTTCAGTATCTGTCATCTGTAAATATTATGCTTTGAATAAAACAGATCTGCAGTTTTGACTCCACTCTATTTTGTTATTGTAGTTGCTTAAGAGTTTTTAATAACTGGTTTGTATTTGCTTATGAGCTGTCTGCTTGGAGAGTGGAGAAAGGTCAGGGTTAACCTTGCTAGATGACCTTTATCAGTGGTCTCCTTTTCAGATCTCAGGAGTGTCAGCAATGCTGCTGTGGCCACCAACTGACTCTCATACCAGCTCGTGCTGAAATAAACACACTCTTATATTTACATTTTGCTTCTTCACAATAGAAATTCTTACTGTGCCACACTGTTCAAAGCCCTCTGGACTTCTGTATTTCCGTGTTTCACGAAGAATTCAAGTACAAGATACATTTTGTTCAAGAATCCTTTCAGGTGGCTTTGTGAATCTCCTTGTAGGGCCTTTCTTGGATTCAGAAAATATTTCCTCACTTACTTTAATTATCTTTGATTTCTCTGTCCTGACCATTTCTGTTAATGATGGAGGCATCCTCACAACTCTCCATAGGCAGACTGTCCTAGTCTCCCTGAAAGCCCCTCATGTTGCAGACACCATTGATCCTTGCTTCCATCACAGCTGGGAAGGTTGTCATTCCAAAGCATTCCTTGCCCCAGTGCTCTGGAGCTCCCTTCCACATACACTTATCCTCCCAAAACAGCAAAGCCCTGCACCTACACAGTTAGGCTCCATCCAGCAGTTCAGAGACAGGCAGACCCATGGCAACAGTGAAATCTGAAAGCTCCTGGTTGCATTTGAGCAATCAGTAATCACCAGGATAGATGAAATGGAAAAGTGGAATGCATATTGCACTTAAAAGTTTGTGGTGTGGCTGACAGTATCTTTCCCCTCTCCACTGATCTTAAAAGCTGAAAATAAGAGGCCTCAAGGCAGTTCTATTTCTGCTGTAATGTAATGTCCTTGGCTTTCAGCACTTCTCTGGTGCTGAAATGAATAGGATTTGTATTTTTCTTGGAAACAGTTCCCAAAGGGGCATTTGAAAGAACAGCATAACCTACTAATAATTTTCACCAGCCTGTCATGGGTGAGCAGGTCAAATAAATTAAATAGTTAATGCAGACAAGGCAGATCTGCAATAATCATTGATACTCTTTATGAGATGGACAATGCCATCCAGAATGGACAGAATGAGGACCATCCATTCACTAGTTTTCTTCCTTCTATTTACCAGCCTGCATAGGTCCCTCAAACACTGCTGAGGGGTTTATGAAAGGGAACTAAGGAGAGCAAGTGGAATGTCAGTCCTCAAAGCATGCACCACCATGGGAACAGAAAACAGAAATCCCTGGGCAAAGAAGGTGGAAACACACTGCTGGATCTCAACTCATATTTGTCCTGGTTTTACAGGGGAAAAAGGAAGGAAAGGGAAGAGATGGGAAGGAAAGGGAGGGGAACTGGAATAGAAGAATATTCTTTAAAATAAACTTTCCTGACTGCTCCCTGCCTGGCTGAGATATGTTCTCAAACTGATCTATTCCAGTTCCAAAGTGTTGCTTTGACTGTGCAGTCTTTCTGCACTCCAGAATGCTCTTGCCCTTATCTTTCTCAACAGTGGCTGTGGAGAGTTCATGGAGGAAAAGGAGTCTTTTTCCCACGCCATAAGCTAGATCAGAACTTCCAACATGTATCAGTCGGTATCACAGCCACAGAACACATGCTGGAGCAACTGTCCTTTCACCCAACAGAATGGTGCACACAGTGGTGCTATGAGATGGCAGCAGGAGAAACTGAGGTGGTCACCAGCGTTCAAGGTGGTCATAACAGAGGGTTGAGTGCCAGCAACTTATGGAAAAGGATGTGAAAACAGGCACGATGAAAAATCTTCCCTAGAATAGTAGCTGCTCTTAGATTTTTGTATAAGCTTTTATTAATATGTTTATTTTTATGAGGCAATCTGGAAATAATGGCCCTGATTCAGGAAATCTTTTAAACCAGCAGTAAAACACACACTCAGCAGGTGATTTTGGCATATAAAGAAACTGAAGCACCTGCTTAGGTACTGCCCTGAGTAGTGGTGAACTTAAATATGTGCTTAAGTGCTTTTTTGCATCATACCCAATAGGATACAGGGCACTGTTCAGCCTTGGCAGTATCTTTAAGAGTTTTCAAATGCTTTACTGAGGTAAGTTTTCCCTTGGTTTCCCTGTATTTCAGGAATCTTCAATATCTTAATTTTGGAAAACCCTGATTTTATTAAGTATGAGGTTTCATCGGTAAGATTTGTCTGGACATTGTAGCAGTGAGTCTGCCCAGAAACAACTGGTACTTTTTCGTAATATCCATTATTGTCCTTTTCTTTGAATTAGATGCCACAAACAACTGAAAAAACATGCAGAGATTAATACAGACATTGTGCACATCTGTAAGTGATGATTTGCATATGCTTGCACCGTGCTTGTAAAGCTCTGAAAATATCTGAAATGCTCTGTAGTATCCTGGTTTATAACATATCCTTCGCCACAGTTTACGCATCGAGAATGCATGCTGAAAACAGGAAACACACATGCGGAGGGTAGGTAAAAGGGGATTACAGTATACATATATTCAACAGAATAGTCCTAGTTTAAGAGTATCATAAGCATCAGGATTGCATAAACAAATCAGTGCTTAACCCACAGATGTATCTAATGACCATATGGATTCTGCATGTTTACAACTGGAAAAACCCCTCTGAGCTTTTCTATTGTTTGCTGACTTTCAACCTATAGTATTAATTTTATTTGTGAAAATCAAGTTATTCACTGGGATATAGAATGTTCTTGAAAGGAAATGGAGTTATTTAATATACGACTCAGGACAAGATGTATGGGCCCCGTTCTCTGCTGCCTTGGAGTTCTCATGTCCTAGGTGAGTTACGAGGCTTGTGACCAAATGTAGAAGTGCATTTCTTCAACCAATTTATTGCTTTTATACAATATTTCTCTTAGATTTCACAGTTGGCTCAGAGACTGCAGACTTCACGACCCTTCCAGCCTGAGGCAGCTGCAGAACTTCATCAGTGCCTGAAATCCTGCTTTCCCTGGGAGCGAAGCACACCAGCCCTGCCCTGTGCAGCAGACAGACCTCCACGCTGCAAGCTGTTGCTTGGCACGTCTGCCAAGCGAGGTAAAATCAACCACGAGAGAGTAAAGGAGTTCTTCCAGCCTGGGGACCCTCTGCAAGTCCCTAGGTTCAGCTCGGGGGGTGGGAGGGTGTGTGAGGTGTAGGGCGATGAGAAAGGGGCCCATTCGTGTGTGATGGTTGTCCACGCTTCCAGCAGCCGGGGCTGTGAGCAACAGCCCTACTCAGTGTTTCAGTGCTGATGGCAGGAAAGTCTTTAGCCAAATGGTTGCTTAAACCAAACTATAATAAGGTACGGCACGTTGTATTTCTTTATGTCTTGACAGCTGCTCATTTTAGGCACCACAAAAACATTTCATTGCTGATGGCGGGAAGCCGGGGGGGGGGGGGGGGGGGGGGAGTTGTGTGTGTGTGTGTGTGATGCTTTAGGCTAGAAAAGTACGTTTATCGAGGCGTTTTCTCCCCCTCTTCCCTGAGGAGGTCAGCAGGCTGGGACGAGAGTGAGAAAGCCGCTGGTTTTGGGCTCTGCTGGGTGGGCTCACCACGCTCGGGGCAGGACGACTGCAAGGGGTAAGCTCCTCCAGGCAGGAGACGGACATCCCTGTGTCCTCGGGGCGGGGGCAGGGCATCCCTCCGGCACAGGCCGGCTGTACCAGACTATGGCCCCGCCACCGAGCCTTTGCTCCACAGAGATCCCGCGGCCTCTCCGGCCGTCTCGGACTCGGAACCCATTGCGGCAGCACCGCAGCGGGCAGACTCCTCGCCCCAGTCCCCTCGGCGCTGGCAGCCGCCTCCGCACCCGCCTTGCCCCATCCGCACCGTAGCACAGCGCGCAAGTTCCGCGGGGCGCTCGCCGTCGTGCGCAAGGCAAAGCTGACCTCGGCCTCCTGCGGTTTGCCGCTTCTCCTGCCCGACGTGATGCTCCCGGGAGCAAGGAGCGGGGTCGCGGCTGTGGCTGAGGAGCAAGAGCCTCCGCGGGCTCCCTAGCGTAGGGAAGACGAGGAGGCATCCGTCTGATTGACTGTCGTGGTGGTGCCTGTCGGGTGGCAATCCCACGGCCGGGCACCGCGGGAGAGGGGCAGCAAGGGCTGCGCGCCTGTGGGTAGAGCCGGCGAGATACAGCCCGCTGAGGGCGTTGTGTGCTCAAATGCTTTTTGCTTTGATGGAAATTAATCGCGGAGATCGACAGGAGTCCGAGTTTGAGTGGGGAAAGAGCGGTGCTGAGAGGGAGTAGCAACGGTGGTGCCCACGGAGCCCGTCAGCGCCTCCGGCCACCTGCGCTTGTTTGTCCAAAACCCGTTGGGATTTCCTGACTGGGGCATTAAAAACAAAAGAAAAACCCCACCGCACTACATCTGAGTGAAGCAGGTGATACTTTAGTCACCAAGAAACAGCAGCGGAATCAGATGCCAGGTCGACGGGCTGTCACTGTTTTCCTTATATATATATGAAAGTAAGTCTGCGGTGTGCAGTCCGAGCCGTTTGCTGCACCGGCCCGTCTGTCGGCGGGCAGCAGCCCGGGGCTGGGAGCAGGTCCCCCGATGCCCACGCTGCCGAGCGGCCCCTCTGCCCTGCGTGCAGCGCCAGCGCTCCCCGAGCAGGCAGCCGGCGGCAGCCGTCGGGACTCCTCGTAACCGACTGCAAGGGTGCCTGCACCGGGGCTGTACTCCTGGCCCCTTCCCTCGGCGCAGCCCCTGTCTCACGAGCCGGAGCTGGGCCTCCTTCTCCCTCGGGCACCGGGCGCGTCCCAGCTCCCGTCGAAGATGTTGCCGCACTCACGTCGGCAGAAATGAGCCCCACAGCGACCGCGGCCTCCCTCGGTGCCGGCGGCGGTGTGCGAAGCTCTGAGCCGCTTCCTGCGCGCTCCGTGGCCGCGCACGGTGCTCCGCGGGAGGCCCGCCAAGCCCCGCCGCGGGGCCCCGCTGCCGCCGAGCCGAAGTTCCTGTGTCGTTCCCCTCCCCATCCCACCCGGTTGCATTTCAGTGCTCAGCACGGGGCGGGTGGTCAAGGTTTGCCTCGGCCTGCATCCCTAGCGGAGGAACGGCTGTAATCTGTTCTCTGCAGAGAGAACAAACACTGCCGGTGTCCCTGCTTCCCCGGACAGAGTCCAGAGCTCCGGGTGTATTGTTTGGGGTGGAGCGGAGGGAGTCTGAGATGACCGTAGAGGTGTCGGCACCAGGGGTGGGAGCCAGCAGAGCGGGGTGAACTCTCGGGTGCCCGTGGAAAGAGCCATTGCTTTCCCCCACCTCGGGGCCGCTTTGTCCCCGTCTCCCGGGCGGTGCCGGCCGAGCTCCGCTCCGGTGCCGCCGGGACGCTCGCCCCAACGCGCCGGAGGGGGCCGGAGCCAGCGGAGCGGGTAGGGCTCCACGTTGACCTCCAGAGGGCGCTGCAGCACCGCGGGCCGCCGCCTGGTGCAGCTCTCCTGGTCCCACCGCCCCCCGCCTCGACCTGCCGGCGCCCTGCGGGGCGGGGGGCGCTGCCCAGCCGGGTGGAAGCCCCTGTGGCGCAAGGTGCCCCCCCGGGGTGGACGTGGACTTGCGGGGCTCCGGTGGGACCCAGCGGCTGTGCCCGCAGTGGTGTCACCGCTGCTCGACGGGTGTCCGCTGCTTCGGAGCCGTCCGACGCCCGAGCGACCCCGGGCTCGGCGGGTGCGGCGGCACCGTGCGGCGCTGCGGTACCGCCGGGCTCGCAGCAGCTCTCATCGCGCACCTGCTGGCAGGGCCGGGCGGCGGAGCCGGGGTCAGTGGGCGCTCCCGGCCAGCGCAGACGTGCGGGGCTGCCGGCAGCAGCAGAGCGCGGCGCTCCCGCTCCCGGCGTGGCTGAAACGTCCCGCGGGCGGCCGGGAGCAAAGAGCCCGGGCAGGGACTCTGCACCTCTTCACTGCCGGCCCCGTTCCTTCCCCTCTGAGGCTCTTTCGTTGTTTGGTCGGTCTGGGTTCTGGAGCGGCTTTTGGAGGGTTTTGTTGCTAACATTTTTGGGCTTTGATTGTGGGTTGTTTTTTTTTCCCCATTCTTTTTCCAGTTCCCCCCTCCCGTCCCCCTCGCCCCCACCTTCCCCGGCAAGTGCGGCTTTTTTTTTTTTTCCCTTGCTGCAAAGTGCAAGAAAATAGAGTTCTCCCGAAACGACCTCCCTCCGGTCCGTGTCTCGGGCGTGTCGTCCTTGGGATACGCAAGCCAGAGGTCCGGGGAGGGAAAGGCGGTAGTGAAGTTCCCACTCTGCTTCGTTCTTGATAGAACCGGCCTCGCTGGGGCAGGCAAAACACGGCGGTTTCCTTCCGCACCCACGCCGAACCCGGCCCAGGGAACAGCTCCTGTCCCGGGCGCTGTGAGCCCCGGTGTCCTTACAGCCCAGGAGGTGAAATGCTATCTATTTAGGAAAGTGGTGCTTAAAACGGGGCGTTTTGCGCCCGAGCGGCCGGCGCGGGCCGCCCCGAGGGCCAGCCCTCGCTGCGCTGCCCTCCCTGCCAGGGGCCAGGGGACACGCGAACCGGCCGCTGTCCACTCCTGCTCCCCCTCCTCGACTGATTTTATTTTTCCCTACTTTATACCCAAAGTAAAAAAAAATCCTAATCCCGAAGCAGCCGTCGCTTTTGTCCGCGGCTCTCCCGCGGGCTCGAATTCGCCGGCACAGACTCGACCCTGAAAAATTTTCAAACTTGTTTTTAAATGCCGTTTTTTCCCGACATCTTTTCATACTTCTCAAAGCCGACGTCTCATCTCCGGTCCGGACTATACAATAAATTCCCCATACATGAGATCTAAGTAACGCGCAGAACAAGATAACGTTACAGATAAAAATTCAACCCGAATTTACTGTATGCAACCAATCGTACGGCACCTAACGAAGGAAATTAAAACAGTGCTTTAATCGAGAAATGTGAAGAGCGTCGCAGAGGCCTCATTTAGCAGTAAATTTCCCGTTAATAAATCGAAACTGCCCTCGAAACTATCTGTCTGTCCCAGGTAGGGACAGTCCCCGCTCAGCGGCAGTCCTCCGGAGAGGTTCTCCTTCCCAACTTGACTTAAGGCGCCTTCAAATAGCAGTTAAAAGGCAGAACCGGACTACTGAAAGGTCAGTCCGTGGGGCGCCCCGACCCGACGGCCACGGGGCCGTTCGGACGTAAGCGTTACGGGCACGCAGAGGAGCCCTCGGAGGTATGGGCGCCCACAGGACCCTCTCGCTCCGGGTTTGGAGAGTTATCTCAGGTATTTAGGCATTACTGAGGTATTTAGGTATTGAGTTATTTAGGTATTTAGGTAGTTAAGCAAGTCGTGTGTCAACCTGGCTGGGTCACGGCAGGCGGCAGAGGCGGCCGGTGCTGCGCAGGGAGAGCGCAAATACCCGCGGCCGGGAGCGGGGCGAGGGGCGTAGATCTGCTCTAGGAGGGAAAAGTCACCTTAGGTGACGCTGCGGGAGGGGGTGTGTGTGTGTGTGTGGAGGGAGAAATAGGGGGACGTCCGGCCGCTTTAAAACCCAGTTGCTACCCAAACACAAGTAAACAGTGGGGCCGGCGCGGCGGGGCGGGCCGGGGAAGGGGCAGGGGCCAGGGGCGGTCCCGTCCCGTCGGGGCGGAGCGGCGCAGCCCAGAGCGCGGGGCTGTGCGCGCCGCGGGGTGGGCCGGCGGCGGCGTCGGGCGGGCGGGGACAGCGCTCCACGCCACTCACCGCTGAAATGTGATGGACCGGGCAGGGGGCGGCTCAGACTCGCGCCGAGCCTCGCCGGGGTCGAAGGCGGGAGGCTGCGGGCGGGAGGCTGCGGTCTATGCCGGGGCCCCGGGACCCCGGGACCGCCAGAGCTCTCAGCCGCCGCCCAGCACTTCGCACCATGCAGGCCGCCGTCCCCGCTGTGGATCTAATGTCTCCGTGAAGGTGCCGCGGCGGCCGCCTCGGCTGTGCCCCGGGAGGAGCCGCCGCCTGCGGTCGGTAAGTGGCTTCTCTGGCCCGCTCAGCCTGCTGCCGTCGGCGGGAGCGGGGCTCGGGTCCGCGGCAGGGCCCGGGAAGAGCGTGACCCCTCGGCAGGGAGCGGGGTCCGCCGGCTTTACTTTCAATTCGTAACTCCGCGGTGGTGGGGGAGCGGGTCCCGCCGCGGGCGCACTGGTGCGGGGCAGGCGGCAAGGCCTCCTGGAGCGCGCGGTCCGTGTCCTTCGCGCGGAATTCTTTGCGGGGAGGAGCCGGTCTGTGTGTGGACTGCGGCGCGGACTCGCGGCGCGCACCGGAGAAACCCTGGGTCCGTGCAAACAACCGGGTTGTGCGGGCAGCGGCGGCTCCGGGAGGGGCTGGCGGACAGCAAAGGCGGCCCAGGGCCCATCTGCTCCCCGGCACTGGCAGGAGCGCCCTTGAGGCACGGCCGCGGCCCCAGCCCCGCCGCGGGAGGGAGCGCGGGGAGCGGCGTCCTGGCCACGGGCCGGCGGCGGGCAGGTAGAGTGGGGCTCTCTGCCGGGGCACCGGGCTTAATTTAATTTAGCGCTCTGAGGGGAAAGGGAAAAGGAAGCGCCAAGGTTTAAGTAACATCCGTTTTTGGTTGACTTTCTCCCTCACACCTTATTCGAAATAGCCTTAAAATCCCGCACGAAGGCACTTTTCGGTCTTTTTCTGTAGGTTTTCATAGTGACCTCCGAGTACAAATAGTAATAGATGGACGGTGTGTCAGGCAACGGTGTAGTTTGAAAAGTTGCAGTGTTAAAATACGTGTTCTGTGGTCGGAATAGTTTTTCGGACTTGGTTCTTTGACAAGAAAACGAGCGGCGTGCAGTGACATCCCCACACAGCCACCGACCTCCGCGGTCAAAGGAGAGAGTTCCCCCGCAGAAATGCTGTACCTGCCTCTGTCACAGCTCCGAGATCCATCTCCCCGAGACCCGGACCCGCCCGCCGGGCTGGGGCAGGAGCCGCCGTAGCAGTAGGTGAACAGTGATTTTATTGCCTCTGTGTCGGTTCCTGGTGGAAAGCGAAGAGGGACTCGCACTACGACATCTTTAAAAATAAGTCTCTATATATAACCACCCCCTCTTCCCCCAACCACCAGAAAAGAAAAAGTCGCCACATGTAATAGATCGAATGGGTATCACTGTCCCCGGTCTCGAGACAATCGCAAACGAGTAAAACTGTGAGGGAGTAGAGAAAACCCCGGAGAACCGCGATTCAAGGCGAACGAAAACAGGGAGGGGGAACGCTGCCATTCACACCCTACCTTCTTCCCACATTTTTTCCCCCCAGAGGGCCCATTCACTGCGGTGCCACAAACGGAGAGGAAATGGGGTTTAGGGGAAATATCGAAAAGTCTCTTCCCGTTGCCCGGTGCCAGCAGAGCGGCCTTAACCGTGCGGCAGCGGCGAGGGCTGCGGATGGCGGCGGCCTCCCGGGGGTGCTGAGAAAGTGCTCCCGGGTGCGGGCTTTGCGCTCCGAGAGTTCCCTTCGGTTTTGTTGTGGTTTGGGAAGGTGGGGTGTGGTTTACGCTACTTTTTCGGGGAGAGGGAGACTCCTGTTTATTTTGGAGACTCCGCGTTACCAGCCCCTCCACCCAAATCCCAGGAGGTGCTAAGGCACCTCGGCCCTACTTCATGTTTACAGGCCGGGAGCGCCCGGCGCTTGCTCTAGCCGCTTTTATGGGTCGTGGCAGCCATCCGGCTGCTGGTAGCCAACCCTCATAGAAAACAAGAAAAGGAGAGGGCAGGGGCTTGCCCCCCGCGCCGCTGCCCCGCGGAGGGAGCGTGGCCACGGGGCGCCGCGGGGTCCCCCGGCCGGAGGGAGGAGCGGGCCCGGTGGCTTCGGTCGAGCGGACTGAGCGAAGTCTTCTTCGCACTCCGCTCGTTAGCTCCCGGCCCCGCCGACCTGGCTCCCGGAGGAGCTCCCGACCGCGGAGCGGGGCTGCGACCGCCCTTCGCGACCCTGCGGGATGGAGGTGGCGGCTGCGGGACAGCACAGGTCTGGGCAGCCCTTGGCGGGACGGGGAGGCCGCGGGGACGGTCGCCTTCCTCAGGATCTCTGCAGCGGGGGGCTGGGTGGGAGCTGTGACTGCGGGCAGGAGCTGCTGCTCTCTCTCTCGGTTATCTTGATAAATGACTTGTTGTTGAAGGAAGAAAAATAAGCACCCGCGCTGGGATGAACGTGGGGGTTATTCTCCCCCCGCAGCCCCCCGGGTCGGTCTCGACTCCCCGTCAGCACCCCGCTCCTTCCCGGGGAGGCCCCACCCAGGAGAGGTCGGAGTTGGGGCCTCTGTGCCCGCGGGAGCCAGGCCGAAGCCGGGAGCGACGGCGGGGGCCAGGTCGGCCGGGGGCAGAAGGGGGTGGCCCCGGGTGTCCCCGCGGTAGAAGCTGCAGTGGACGGCGGCGGGGAGCGGAGCCTCCCGACCCCGTTCCGGGTGTATTTTTTCACGATTCGTTTAATTTGAATCTGCGACGCTTCGGTCGGCTCGCGCCGGGATTGCTCCTTTTAATTTAAATTTTGGACGTGTGTTTCGGGAGTGACATTTTTAATTACCTTTTTTTAACGCTTTAGACTCTCCGGTCGAAGCGATCGCGCTGGTTGGGTCGGTGGCGGCCGCCGGTGCTGCGTCAGGCGCTGGGGCCGCAACGAGGCAGCGCCCCGGGGCCGTGCCTGGCCCTCCCTGGCCCCACCGCTGCGCTCACCTCGGCCAGCGGGACCACTGTGCTCTCAGTAAAAGTTTCTTTGCCCTCTTTTCTTCCTCGTCCCAGGATTTTCTCCCCGTGTCAAAAGCCCAGCAAAGGCACCAGCTGCACCGCCTGCCTGCACCCGCCCCGGGAAGATGGGAAGCAAGGCACTGCCAGCCCCCATCCCGCTGCACCCCTCCCTGCAACTCACCAACTACTCCTTCCTCCAGGCTGTGAACACCTTCCCTGCAACTGTGGACCAATTGCAAGGTCTGTATGGACTCAGCGCAGTGCAAACCATGCACATGAACCACTGGACATTGGGCTACCCCAATGTGCATGAAATCACCCGCTCCACCATCACGGAGATGGCAGCTGCCCAGGGCTTGGTGGATTCCCGCTTCCCTTTTCCTGCGCTCCCCTTCGCCACGCACCTCTTCCACCCCAAGCAGGGGGCCATCGCTCACGTCCTCCCGGCCTTGCACAAGGACAGGCCCCGCTTTGACTTTGCCAACCTGGCCGTGGCCGCCACGCAGGAGGACCCCCCCAAGGTGGGGGAGCTCGCCAAACTGAGCCCCGGACTGACCTCGCCCTTGTCGGGCATCAGCAAACTGTCCCCGGATAGGAAGCCCTCCCGCGGCCGCCTGCCCTCCAAGACGAAAAAGGAGTTCATCTGCAAGTTCTGCGGCAGGCACTTCACCAAGTCCTACAACCTCCTCATCCACGAGCGGACCCACACGGACGAGCGGCCCTACACCTGCGACATCTGCCACAAGGCTTTCCGGAGGCAGGATCACCTGCGGGACCACCGGTGAGGGACTGCAGCGGGGGCCGGGCCGGGGCTGTGGGGGAGCCGCTCGGAAGGGCGGGGGGAGGCTGAACCGCTCCGGGATGAGCTGGGAAGGCAGCAGGAGAAAACCCCGCTCCGACTCCGGAGCCAAAACCTGCTCTCCGCGTGGGACGGGCACCCGCGCTGGGGGGCCGCGGTGACCTCTCCTGGCTGTTTTGCTTTTGGGGGGCGTGGAAGGAGGCCGGGGTACAGGTGGACACTCCGCAGCTCCCCTGCCCTCCCCATTTCTGCACCCCGCGGCCAATCCGCGTTGCCTTTGAGGAGAGCAGGCTGGAGTCCGGCCGGCGGAGCCGAAACTGTCCCGTCTGTCACCAGAGAGTGCGAACACACCTCGATACAAATTACTGCGACTTTTTTAACCTGTAGAGGAGATCAGCCATGAACAGAGTTATACAGGAAAGGGAAGGGGGAAAGTAGAGGGCGGGCGTTTGAGGGGAGCCGGGTTTGGGGGAGTGGGGCCCGGGGACGGGTGGGCACCGCGCTCCCGGCAGTGCTGCTCACTACTCGGGTTGCATTTCAGGTACATCCATTCCAAAGAGAAACCCTTCAAGTGCCAGGAGTGCGGGAAGGGCTTCTGCCAGTCCAGGACCCTGGCGGTCCACAAAACCCTACACATGCAGGTGAGCCCGGCACTCCCCGGCTTCCTCTGCGGTGTTCCACCGGCGCGGAGCCGGCTCGGCCCGCCGCGGGGCAGGGGCTGCGGCTGTCGGGGAACGGGGCTCCGGCGCGGAGGGAAGCCAGGGGGCTGCACGGCTCCGTGCTGCCCCAGGGACGGGAAGCAGCCTGCGGATACCTCCGCGACTGCGGGAGACCAGCGGGAAAACGGCGGCCGCGAGCGATGGGCTTAAAGCCGTCGGGGACGCGGTTGGCAGCGGGAAGCGAGCCCCGGGTTTGGTTTTGCCCACGCCGCTGCTTTGAGGCGATTTTCGTTGTTCAGCGGCGCGGGGCAGAACGGAGCGGTCCGGAGCGTAATGCCCCGCCGGCGGCCGCCGGTCCTGCCACGAGTGCCCCGGAGCGGGCGCACGGTGCGGCGGCCGCTTTCTGTGCGCCCCCGGAGCGCGGAATGCCACACATCGATAACTATGAAGTACCGCTTTTTGGGGCAGGCGGAGAGGGCGAGGTGGGATCTGCCGCCCGCCCGGGGCTGCGCTCGCTCGTGTCCAACCCCGATATTTCAAATTGTGCGTTGCGATAAGAAAAAAGTGCAGTGATACTTGCAACCAGGTAGTTTGTGAAGGATTAATCCTTTGCTTGCTTCAAATCTGAACAGGAATCTCCACACAAATGCCCCACATGTGGAAGAACCTTTAATCAAAGAAGTAACCTGAAAACTCACCTTCTTACCCATACAGACATCAAGCCCTACAACTGTGAGCAGTGCGGCAAAGTGTTCAGGCGAAACTGTGATCTACGGCGGCACAGTCTAACTCACACCCCGAGGCAGGACTTCTAGAGCAGCCAGGGACCCGCGCCGGCAGCTCCACCTGCCCGTTGTACTGAAGGACTGTGTTGTAGGAACTCCCAGGCGCACACACTCACACACACGGAGGCACACAGGCACGCTCGGGGCCAAGCTTTCCTACCACACGTCTGCGAAACTCGTTTAGAGAGTGCGGACTGCAGGATCGGGCCCCTCTCCAACCCACACCCAGGAGTAACGCTTCGTCGTCTTGTAGATACTCGCAGCTCATTTTAGAGCTCTGTACAGAATGTGGTTTTCTTCGTTTGTTTTATATCGTCGTGTCAGATGCACATCGGTAACAAATCGGGGAGGCAAAGTATCTCTTAAAAGTGTATTTCAAAATAAATCCTTTTTCTTTTTCCAAATACCTCCTGCCTTGTTGTATTATTCTCTGAACGTTCGGGCTTTTTTTCCCTGCTGTGTCAATGCAATGGTAAAAGCATATTGAATACATTTGCTAGCCGGGTGATTGTATTGTCACAACAATTTTGGTGATTGCTTTTGTTTGGCCTGTTTCACTGTCGCTGTTGTGTTATCTATTGTTTAGTAAAATGAAAGTGCCGGATTTGAGAGTTTATAGCTCTATTACTTAATAGTACGAATGTCTAAATATTAACTTCTGTATTTTTTTTATTTTCCCGAGTGAATTTTTTTTTTTAAGGAGAGAAAGAAAAAAATACTTGCAAATAAACACATCTTAGGAAATAATGCATAGAGCCGTTCTTATGCCAAAGCGGCTTATTAGTAACTTATTTGCAATCAGCCCATATATTGTAAAAGTCATCCCTTTCTCGGAGATTGCAGCAGCCAGCCTCCTCCTGCCAGTAGACTTTGGACACGGGTAATTCACCCGCTTAGACAGGGACTTTATCCCGCAGAAGACGATTCGTTCCTGCCAGCTCTGGAAGCAAACAGCGAGGCGCAAGTACCGCCCCGGGGCACATCAGCGGGCTCCGCGCAGCGCGGAGTCCCCCTACCCCAGACCCCCCCATGAGCGCTGCCGATCGCCGGGGGCGGACGAAGAGAGGGGCTGCTCCCCCCTCCCGGCATACCCTCCCCCAGCGGTTCCCTCCCCCCCCCTTCCTTTGCCACCTCTGTAAGCGTCAGCTGTCCCCCATCGGGGTGACTCTGGGCTGGCTTGCATGGCCACCCCATGGGATGCATGCTTAGAGCCTGCATTCAGTATGCAGGTAGCAGGGTGGCACCAACCCCAGGGCTCCCCTTCCTTGCCGCCCTTGTGAGCCCCTCGCCAGTGCCTCTGGTCCCCTTTGGAAAGGCCTGGTGCCAGCCCTGAGGAATTTCCCTGATGTGTTGCAAGGTGTCTTGGACACGCAACCCCTCCTCTGCCTTCCCACTGCTCTAGTCAGCCCCAGCACCCTCCCTGCAGTGTCTTGGGTAGTTTGGAAAGTTCTTTGCCAGGCTGGGAACACTCATCTTGCTCTTCTCCTCTCCCAGACTATGGAGAGAAATCTCCCCTCTCCGGGCTCAGGGAGCCCCTTCTGGGAGGACCTATCCCTTTGCACTATGTGGGGAGGGTTCCCACCATGGGTGGTGCTGAGACTCTGGGACAGTCCAGCTCTGGGACAGTCCAGGGGGGTCACAAATCCCAACAAGCCCATGGGGAGCAGATGCTGACAGAGCTTGGGTGGCTGTGGTGTCCCTGTCTCCAACAGCCCTCACTGGTCCTGCAGCAGAGAACCGCACTGCCTGGATATTGCTAGTGGCAAGTCAAAACCAGCAGCGCCTGGGCTGCAGTCAGGCTGTCGGTCCAGAAAGGGCTGCATTTCTGCCTGTGGCTGCTTGTTATATGCCTGCTGCTGCCACAGAGGGCTGCCCGTGCCCACTCCAGGGCCAGCGGCAGGACCTCTGGGACAGCCCTGCTCTGCCCCGGGCAGAGGCAGCCAGGTGAGTTCCAACTGATGAAGCAGTATCAAGCTCAGCCAAAATTTCAAAGGTAGTCAAGGCCTATCACCCTGTCTGCTCCTGTGCAGCAAGATGGGGAAGGAAAAAGTTTCTGCAGCCAGAAATACTGGTTTGCTGGCTGAAGAACAGCCTTCCTAGTCAAAGTTTATTTAAGGGCCATCTGCTCGCTTCCTCTTCACACTCCTGTGACTTGCACCCCTTCCCTCTCTGGGGTGCTGCATGCCTGGCCGTGCCTGCCCCTCGTGCTGGCAGCCCTTGTCCTCCCTCTCCAAACTGCTTCTCTCGCCATATTGCTCTTCTTCAAATCTCTCTCTATGGGCATCTCTCTCTCCCTTTCCATGGACATCTATCCAGTATCTGATTTCTATCTGTCTGGTTTGTCTATTCCCATTGCATTCCTGCTCTCCTAGTAGGTTATTTCCTCTCAGTTTCTCTATCCTTATTGTTCTCTGAGTTCCTGTCCCCAGGCCCTTTTGCATCTCCAAGAACGCACAGCAAGGCTGGGATAACTCCATTCAAGTAAACACCCCTGTCAGGATACATATGGGCTTAGTCCGCTCCTCCTAGGCCAAGTTCTACGTGCAGTTTGTTTGGGAAAACCTTAATCAGATGGACGATATCAAAGGCCAAAATTAAAATGATTGCATGTAGCTAAGGTTCAATTTGATTTTTTGGGGTTGCTTGTTTAATAAGCTTCCCCTCTGAGCAGACGCAGACTGCAAATTTATCTTCTGAGGATTTCAGAAGTTCAGCAGCCAGAACGAAGCCCAATTTGCTGAGGAGGGGCAGTGACAAGTATCTCTGCAGTTGGTCCCTGGACTAGTTTTTAAAGTTAAACCAGCAACTATCATCTTAAAGCATCAGAGGATGATTTAGGATTTCTCTTTATTATCTATACACTTGCCTATGGCACTGACACGCTCCATTCACTTTTAAAAAGCTCATCTCTCCCTGGGAAACTTCAGAGACAGCTATAAAGAACACGTTAAAATACACATATGTTTCATTGCTTTTAGACCTGTTTGGAACAGAAGCAAGTTCTGTAAAGCTGTCTTTTGGGCAGGGCTAGGACTTTTATAGCCGTAAAGTGCCATCCTGACTTTCACAACGCAAACACTAAACACACTAATATTCCTGTGGCTGCCGTTTGCATCTGTGAAGTATCCTACTTCCCTTTGGAGCTCAGACCTAGAACACAGCACACAGCTCTGCCCTCCTGCAGTTTCCTGGAGCTTCCCAAACCACCTGCCACCCGCTTCCCCATGCTCTTCTCTCTCCCATTGCCCCTTCCTTTTCAGCACTGATTTTTCCCTTCTGCACTGTCAGTGTTTGTTCTGCACCTTTTGCTGTGTCAGAGGCAGCAGCTGTGGTGGGGGAGCAGTGAGAGGGACTCGCTGCGCTACATACCAGGGATGAATGTACCAGGGAGAAAACCCATCAGATAATAAGATACGATGCAGCCATAATCTCCATTCTGGGGGCAAATCAGTTTGAAAAACTGTAGTCTTTTTGATTACATCTGAAAACTGAGCTCTTTGTACATCAGTTGCTGGAATGGATGCTGTCCACAGTCGATGGTGGAGCAGCTCAGCTCAGCTATGTGTGCATAATGCTTTTCTGTGAAGGCATCTATTACACAGCAACAGCATGCCATGCTGCTACAGGCCAGCAGAAATTATTTCCAGTGCCAGCACAGCTTTGCTGGCAAAGCCCAACTTTGTACCTGTACCACCTCAGGAACAGGCACAGTCTGGATCTAACTTAAAAACAGATCAGAAGCAGCCCAGGAATGCAGCATGGCCATGTCTGGCTGCGGCTAAAGACTGGTGCTGAGGGTTCCACTATTTGGGCCATTTTAGTGAAACAAGTGAAAAAACATTAGTTATCGAACTCTCCCTCCTTCCTTTTTCCTCTTCCTTCTCACTGCTCTACTTCCATGTGGTTGCTCCAGGAGCTGCTTCTCTCACCTCAGCCTCGTTCTGCACTATACCCTGATTCCTGCCTAGTCCCCCCTCCATCTTGTTCTCGACTTTTTTTCTTCTGTCGCCTTTTTGCCTTCCCATGTCTCACCGTGTGTTTCAACCTCTCTTTTCCTAAGCAAATTCCCTCAGTCAGACCTCTTGGTTCCCTCTTTTTGAACCAATTTCCCAGCTTCCACTAGTTGCCTCAATCTGTCCTGTAGCCACCCGCCCATATGAGCTCCCCTCTCATCACTGACCCAGAGCTCCTTTTTCCCTGCCAGTCCTTCCTTCCTGTCTCCGTTAATCAATGCCACATCCACATGGCACTCAGGAGGCATCATTGCAAGTGCCATAGACGTACTCAGACCATTTCAAGCATGCCAGGTCTGGCAAAAAGCCAGCAGAGTGGTCCTGAGGGGACTGGGATCGGCAGCACAGGCAGCCAGCAGCAGCCCTGGCTGCTTTGGATGCAAATACTGTTGGCAGCAGCACTGCAGCTGCTGGACTTCATGGCCCTCATGGAGGTAAAGAGGAGCCAGTGGTTTCAGGTGAATGAAAGAAGCAATGTAGTGACCTCAGAATCTCAAGACTGAGTTTGCAGTGGGTCAGCCAAGGTGCACTGCTGGCTCAGAGCCTCCAATTGCTCCATGCTCCATAACTGGAGATAGTCCTTCGTGTGTAGAAGGTGACTTGTTTTACCAAACTACATTACACAAGGATTTGGACATATGCTGCTTTTATTTGAATATTGTACTGTATTTCCCGCTTATTTTTCTCTCCTCACAGTATCTCTTTTCCTCCTTACTGATGGAAGCTTTTATTACTCTTTTTTCTTATTTATAACAGTGTAATGATGGCAAAAATAGGGCAACTACTAACAAAAATGTTATTTTTAATGAAGTTATTAAAAAGAGGAATACTTAGATTTTAAAATATTTATCTACGTTCAAAATACAGGCATCATATCAGCATAAAATGTTAATTTTAACCTCTGCTGTTGAAAATCCAGATGCAGCTCTTTGTGAAACTTTTTCTAGAAGCTTCCAGTCTATTGCACAAGAGATGCAAAAATACCTACACTGAGAACACTAGACACCTTTTCTAAATCTGCAGAATTAAGGCAATAGAAGCGTAGATGCTTCCCCTCCTTTGAGCCTCCCTCACAAGCCTGAGCACCCTTTCACAGACGTGACTTTCAAACACTCCTCAGGACTTTATGATGAGTGGAGCAGGACCTGATTGATAGCACTTAATCCCGGGCGTAGTAGCCTCAGACCTTCACCCCACGCAGTTGAGCTGGAGTGGTACATGGCTGCCTTCCCCAGGAAGGCTTCTTCCTCTGCCAGCACTGGGGCAAAAACTTTGTAGTGCAGATTTACTTTAAAAACTTATCTTAAAATTGACCAATACAGAAAACACCAAGCTCAGCCCGAGGCGAGCGGGCTACGCAGCAGGGCCCTGCCAGGGTGGCTGTACCAGTAGGGAATACAAACAGCCTGAGCACCCAGCCCTCATGCAGTCAGGGGTATAGATGGGCCCGTGGGCGACATGGCCTCACAGGGCTGGTTTGGGTTTTGGGAGCTGGGGGAGCACCCTCATAAGCTGTCCTCCATCAGGCTGCAGTGAAAGGGCATTGAGGAGGGTGCTGGGCAGTCCCTGGACTGCTCCAGAGCAGCCAAGCAAATCTCCAGGCCTTTGGGGTCCATCTGCCACCAGCGTCTTCTCAGTAGGAAAAGGGGAGCAGCAGGACTTCCGCTTCCCTGAAATTCTTGTTGGATCCAGAGAGTGGCTCCATCGCCTCACAGGGCTGAGGGCTGTGTCTGGGAGAAGAGCGCAAAACCCTGCTCTTTTGGTTTTACCGTAGCAGAAACCTCCCAGAATTCTGGCTTTGAAAGGAGCAAGCTTCACCTCCCTGTGCAGATGGGCACAAACCTGCCAGCGCCGGCGGCACTGATGGTGCCTTGCCATAGGCAATGCTGTGAGGCTCCTACTCCTCAGGCAGCGTCTTGACCTGCGGCAACCTCTCCTGCATGCTAGGGCATTTTGGACACCCGTCTGTTCATCTGAGGAAGTAGATTGATTGATGGCTTTTCTTTTTTCAAGCGCAAAAGGAAGTAAAAACTTTATTTCTTTCTCCCTCAGAGATTATTTACGAGACATTGTCTCAGATACTGCCAGCTGATATCCTTTGGCGTCACTACCGCTCAGTGCACTGAAGATGCCTCAAGGTGTGTCAGTCGTGCTTCACGTCGGCGTGCCTTGATGTATCTCTTTGGCTGGGATTGAAAGGTACAGTTTCTAAATCTCCCGGTGACCCATTTTGCATGGATCACTGGTGCACTAGAATGTAGCTGCTCCTTCCCATCGTGTTAATGCAAGTTTGCCCGTGTTCAAAGCAGCCTGTGCTCCACGTGCCACAAGGAGCACACAGGGAGAGCTTGCATTTGAGTATCTGGGTGAAATGGGCACGTCTGCTCACACACAAGTAACTTCCACAAGTTACATACTTTAGGTGCTTTCATTGCTGTATCGTGGTTCTTTTATTTAAACTCTGTAAATTCTTTGGCTTAATAAACACAGGCAGAAAGCTGGATTACATCCTTCTGGGGCTTGCAGTCAGGAAGCACAGTGAATGCTCCCCGACTGCGGAGGCACCCACTCTTCCCCAGTCCCATGCCACCCCCCAGGCTAAGCTGGGCAGCAATGCTCAGCACTCAGTGTGTCAGCAGGAAAAGGACCTAAGCGCCTGTGAGGAAGCAGCTCAGCACCACCCATGGTCACAGGCTGCCTGCTGCAGTGCCCTTGAAGCCAGTCCTGGGGATGGCCCTAATGAATACTTCCAGCACAACCCTGTGTCTCCCCATGCTGTGCCAGCTGCGCGCTGCCCTGTCTGCCTGTGTGCTGGGCTGGCCAGGAGGGTGGCGGGAAGGAAAACCCTTGGGGTTTTGCCTGGAGGCCCAGCTGTGATGGCAGATGGGATTCATGGGCAGCGCCAGCCCCAGGCATGCTCAGGCTGCCTGCGAGGGCAATGCAAAGGCAGCGCACCTGCCTGCAGGGCGCCCTGGCCTTCAGAGTCATTTCAAGGCTGCCTGGCTGGGGTACAATATAAACCTGGCCCTGATTTAGTCCAGGAGCTGGTTCTGCTGGTGTGAGTCATTTAACCACACAAGCACCCCATGACTCTGACTCTCATTTCCACTTTGTGGCCTTCTTCTCCCACTCCACAGTGGAAGTGATGGTCTGATCCTGTCCTGAAGCTGCATGGGCATGGACCACAGCAGAGACATGTTAGGAAAACAAGGAAGCCTTCAAGGGGATTTCAGCTACATAGATGGCTGAATGAGTCTGGGTGAGTGGGTCAGATCCTCCTCATCTTCTTTTGTCATGCACCCATTATCCTCTAATTTTATTTCATGGAAAAGTGGGTCTTGAAATCAATGCTGCGTTAAGAGGCATGTGGCAGCTCATACCATCACATGTCGTGTTCTTGCCAAGCTACAACGGTATCTTTGTCATGATTCGCATTTTCAAACTCTCAGCAAGAAAACATTACCTAACAGTTTTGCAGTGGCTCGGCTGGGGGCAGCTCAGATCTCTCTGAGCCTCATTTGCCTGGTTAAAGCAAAACAGGAACTCTAGACATGCAAAGTTTGTAATGAAAAATTAGACTGTGATGTAGCCACATGGTTCTGTCCTTTCCTGGGGGCACAACAGGCTCAGTTCCCTAAAACCATCCAGTAAGTCCAAATGAGCTGGGATTACAGCATGGGGGCGAGGGCTTAGGCGGGGACCTCACTGCCTTTGCCCAGGTCTAGCCCTACTAGCATTTGTTTTTGTCTTCACAGGGTTTTTCAACTGGGAAGTGAGGATACAGGCAGATGAACAAGCTACTGCAGGGAAAACAGGGGGTGTGAAAGTTCAGCATCTCAGCTACTGCCAAGATACTGCTCTTGCGTATTCTTTAACCCCCTCATAAACATAAATTCACTTCCCCTCTCCCGCAAGGGATGAGATATCTGGCTTTTGCTCCAAGGTACCGCAGGGAAAAAGAGTGCATGTGGACAAGTGCCACTAAAGAGCAGCCAAACTGTGGGTTGATGCTACCTTGTCCTGCAGATAGTTTGCTCTCTCACTAGACTCTGCTTCACAACAGGTTAATTTCCCTAAAAGCCACCCAGTGAAGTCCTGAGTCAGGTGGGGGAATAGCAGGAGAGCTTCCCTGCTCGAAGGCCTTTGCCCCACAGCCACTTGCAGGCAGCAACCTGGCTTGACTGAAATTCTTCAGGTTTCAGCAACAGGAAATTGCAGATGAGAGAATGTGCTGTAAAGCACACTTCCACAGTTCCAGTTGCAAGCTGTGAAAAGTAGCAGCTCCCCAAGCTCTCAGCTCTAACGCTGCTATTGATACTGTTTTTTCTAATAGCATTGAGATCAACGGAGGATCAGGGCAACTTTCCAATGACACTCAAGAAACCCCATTCCAACTGTCACACGGTTTGCTGTCTAAGCATCCTAGCCAGCCCTCAAGCGCGCTGCAGTGTTCCAGACACAAGAGAGAGGGTTAGGAAGGTGACTTTATTTTAAGACATAATTTTGAGGGTTTTTTTTCTGCCAGGCAGCAGCAGAGGTGCCCTGAAATGCTCCTCATGGCAGTGGTCGTTCCTGTTTGGGGGCCATGAGGGGACAAATTTCAGCCAGTACATTATTGCTTCTCTTTGGAGAGTCCCAGGGACTATTCTCATACAGGTTTGCTTTGGAGTGCTGGTGGGGAGGAGATCCCTGCCCCAGAATCGTGTGGGCTTTGTAAACTGCCATTTAGGCATTTAGAGGACTTAACACCATTCTGGTTTTAGTTTAGACAGTGTATAGTAGTACAAAGATGGGTCAAGGTGGTTGAATTAACTCCCAGGACTCCCTGCAGCAATAGGGCCTGAAAAGTGTTCCCCCTCAAAGCAGCCAGGAGACGGTTGGGCGCATGGCTGGCTGATTTCTGCCCCATGGTGAGGCAGGGACCCTTCCTGCTCTCTGCGGACAATAGGCCCCATCCTGGGAGCGGACAGGTTTCAATATGGGGCTCTCCATCTTGATCCAGTTTGGATGGGTCAAGACATGTTCAGACATGCCCTTTCAATATGCTGCATTTTATTAAAAACAAAGTAGCTGGTGGCCAGATTGTAAAACTAGGTGGGCCTCATTTGTCCGTCCCTACTGTAAGCGAATGAAACCTTCAACATATCCAAACTCCCACCTTTTTACCCATTTGAATGAAAAAACATCACTAATAAAAGAAAATGACTCACCTAATGCTAAACCTGAGCTCTGCAGACCAGCTTTGATCAAATTCACTGACATTTAGATAACTGCATTATTATAACTAAAACATCTTTTAAAGGTTTTTTTTTCCAGACGCTCATTCTTTAAACTTTGCTTTGATCACTGTGCATATCCTTTTCAGCAGAAATTTGTCCACAGAGGGTGAATTTTTTTCATTTGTTTTTCATATGGATTCTCTTTCCTTTGTTCATATTTTAAATCAGGGAAGCTACCCTTCGAGCTAACCCTTATAATAAAAACGCAGCTACTGTGTGGCTTTTAACAACTCATTTAACCCATCTGCGTCTCAGCGTTCTTGTTAGCAACCCAAGGAAACTAACACTTATTTATGTAATGAGGCTGATCATGAGGCTTAATTAGATATTTTTTTGGTTGGCTAAAGTAAACATTTCAGAAGGGCAGAGCAGGGAAGCGGTAGGATTTGTTACAATGGTCAAACGCCACCAATTTGTAATGTTACAACAGCAGTGGTACAAAATGCTGTGTAAGAGAATGTTTCTTTCAGAAAGTACTTTTGAATTAGTTCAAGTGCTTCAGTTTCCAAATAAGAGTCACAATCCGAGATAATTAAAATAAATGGAAGAAGGAATGTGTCGGGACAATTCCAAATTAAAAGATTGAAATCACTGGAGTTAGGCAGGCAAAAATTAGCCAGTGTATGAATATGTGTCTGCATACAAAGCTCAGCTATAAATGATGAGGAGGGTAAAGTCTGACTTTTCTTTTTGTGTGGAAAAAGATTCACACCTCATTGATGCAATAAAGTTATGTTTAGCATTAGAAAAAGCGCATTTGTAACCCATTTTTCCCTTTCAAACAGGCAGGAAGGCTATTTAATTTGCTATTGTTTAGTTTTAATTTGCTGATTATCTATCATTCATTGTGATTTGACCATCCAGCTGGGGAAGGTAGACGCTGCACATTCATTCCCGAAGTGGGCGGCTGTCAGGCTCTAGAGTCAAGATAGTACTTATTAGTGGTTTTTTACAGCATGGGCAGAGTTCTTGTTATAGCTTGTAACAGAGGTGGATTAACCGCAAATAATCTTCAAAACTTTGAAGTCTGAAGCTGCAGCACCTCTTACCGTATTCTAGAAAGAAGTGAGTCTGTTCAAATAACCTTTGCTGGCGAGATTCTTCCTGTCTCGTACCAAAGTGCAGCCTTTCAGACTCGTATGACTGTCTGCGCGGCCATTTTGTGAACGCGGATGCATGTCATCTGACAGCGCGAGCCCTTAAACTCTGTACCGCTCCTGTCACAAATAAAACCATTTATGAGCACACACATTTGCAAAGATCAGGCTCCGTGATCATCAGCTCCACACCACGCTTCTTAGGGATGGCTTGTTTTCCCAAAACACTTTAGGCTGAGGATCCCTATTATAAATCCCTAAGGATTTAGGATCCCTAATGTAAATCTGCTTTAAACAGGAGATATTAATTTTTTAACGCAGACATTCTCTAATATTTTCATGATGTGGCTCATACCTTAATAGACAGCAGTTGCGATGCAGATCTAGCTGCGCAGCCCACAGTTGCACAACATATTTGCGGTAATAAGAACCCTCGCCGACATGGAAAAATAATATTATGAAAATTAATGTAAGGAAAATCTGTAATGGGTTTTCATCTGTGTCTAATGCAACTTAGCAGTTAGCAGAAGGAAGGAATTTAGTACCAGGTGAGTAGCCAACTCCTCAGAAATCATGTTTCTTTGACTGCATTTTAAGACCTGCTGTTTTGACTTCGTGCATCAGAAGGAAGATCTGCTTTGTAAACAGCAGCATGAAACATCTCACTCAGGATTCCGCCTGGCAACCTCAGCTGTCAGAACCTTGCCCACAAAAAACAATCCCTTGGCACAAGCGTTTTTCATGTTGGTGCCTTTTCTGCCTGGGGAAGTGTTTTGAAAGCTCAGAAACTTCAGCAGGGCAGGAGAGCAGATTCCTACCTACCAGTGGCAGCGTGAAAGGAAATGCTATCTTTTCATTGCAGCGGCTGTCAAGTCCTCTGGCGAAAGAGAAGTAGCAGTTATCCCAATAAGAAAGGCTGCTCTGCTTATTTATTGCATTTTCAAGGAGCATAGTGTCATAGCAACACAGCAGCTTCCAAATGCTGTTCGGTACAACGGGGGAAGAAACCCTGGGTGGGGACTGACCTTATCTGCTGCCCACCCCAGCCTCTTGTGCCTACTGCCCCCGCAGCACACAACCACCACCCCATCGGGCAATGCTGATGTTGGTATTGGCTTTTGTTCAAGGTGATCTGTAAAAGGCAGAGTGGATTAGATGTTAGGGGTTTTTGTCTGCTGCCTGGATTTCTCTTGAATCATGTATGGAGGAAGTCGTGCATGTTTTTCACCTTTTTGCTGCTAGGAAGGTAGGTACTAACCCCTTTTATTTCCTGGCAGCTGTGGATGTTAGAGATGATGGAAGCACAAGATATTTCACATGCAGGAATCCAGGGGGCAAAGAATTCTTGGAAGAAAAGCTTTATTTTTTTTTTTTCCGTTTCAGACAGCTTGAAACTGTTAAGCTTTGTTTAGCTCCTACCTAAATTCCTTGAAAATAATACTTAGCGAGAGGGAGGGATTTGTTGGTAAACACTGTGCATTGCCTGCTATTTTTCAAGAACTGGGCACACTCCTAACAGCCTTCTGAGACCTCCCCGAGAGACACCAATCGCAAGAGGAAAGGTTGTATTTGATTGATAAGAAACTTGTCTGTGTGTTCAAATAAAAAGAGCAGCAGATCCAGCTCCCTTATCTCCCTTCCTTCTTGCATGCCAGATCACCTTTAGCATCAGGCCCAGTCCTGCAGCTGCTGCTTTCAACCAGGTCTCATTGAAACCAGCCAGGGCTGCTGATCTGCTCTGGGTGCAGAATCAGGCCCTGTCTTTCCAAATGCCTTCCCTTCATCCTTTCATTCCCATAGCCAAAGGAAGTAGAAAATGAAAATAAATAATTTTCTGCACTTATTAAAAATGAAACAGATGCCAGAAGTCCTCTGAAAGTGAAAAATAATGATTATTTTCTAAAACATTGCTTTTCTTTGAGAAAATCTCTGCTGCTCATCCTTTCATTACTGAGAGTGCATGTAGGTGCAGAGGAAAAGGCTTGTTTTATCATGGAATTGACTGTCCTGGTAATCCCAAAGGACACATCAAGAAATCTGTGACGATCTTTCAGGATTTAGATAGCCAGTTTTACCCAGATCAGAACCAATTTATTCTCCATAACTAATTCAGAGTTATGAATTGCTAATTAATTCACCATAACTAATCTTCAGCCATGTGTTAATACAGCATCATCACAAATATTGGTGGCAGTTTGATTACGTTGTTCAGAAAGAATATATTTATATAATTATAAAACATAAACATCAGTGTCTGTTACGTCCTGTTCATGCCCATCTGATTTGTTTTCATACCCAAACATTTACAATAACCCCATTTAGCAGCATGCAGATAGTTAATTCATATACAAAAAGAAACAGAGTAATGCAAAATACTGTAATCCTCCCCTCTCCCCCGACTGATATAATTGAAATCAGTTTTTATTAGTTCTCTATGTTTTTTTTTATATAGAGTAAATAACACATATATTTTTGGGTACATATATATTACCCCCCAAATATACGATGTTTTGTGATTGAAACAGTTGCATTTGTAATCAGAAATAGAAAAACATAGACCTGATCCAACTTATTTGCAGTTTTCTGTCACACAAATGCAGTAAAAAAATATTAAAATATTATACTCACTGTACTACAGAAGAAAGTTTTCTCTCTAGGTTTTAAATTCTATACTCATTTCCAGTAGAAACCATTATTTTATCTTGCTTTACCATATTCCTTTCTCATCAGAAAATTACTCTTTATATTCTCATAAAACATTTGGCAGACCCATAAAGATAAAAACATGCACAAAGAACAGATGACAAAAGTTTATATCAAACTATACATATCAAAGAGAAGAAACTCCACTTCCCTTTTGCTACCTCCACCTGTATATTTTAACATTAATCAAATCATTACTACGTCTTTGCTAGCAGCCACAAATGGCTCATATTTATTAATTTATTCTCATTCAAAAAGATTTTTATTTAATCCTTAACCATCATTATATCAAAATAATATGCTAATAAACATTTTAAAAAGTTGATAAAGTAAAACTTTCAGTTTTTGTTAGGTGAACCCAAGACGAAAATAAAAAAATCACAAGAGAGGAAAATATGAAATCTCAATCAATCTTAACCAGAAGTCCAAGTAACGACAATATCAAACAGACTTTGCAATACCTAATATTCCCTGAAAATGTTTCAAATCCACATGTGAATAGAAAATAACTTCTCGCTTGACTTCGCTGACCCAGGATTGCCAGTGGAATAAAAAGTTCAGCAATTCCTAAAGGTAGCAAAGTGTGATTTGCTCTAATTTCAGCTGAAGTTATCAATTTATCTATATCTGTCTTTTCTCTCTTTAAGAAAGCAAAGAGGATTTGTTCGTTCATGGTCTTTAAAAACACTGTCTTATTTTCATTAAGCTAAGCCCACTGCTGATGTAATTCTTGCATTACAAAGGTCTTAATTTAAACCATGACATAAATGCTTTTCATCAGTTGATTTTTTGTTCTTTGTGCCAAATTTCTTGCATTTTTAAAATAAAGAATATGGTGTATAATAACTGCTGCGGGACAGGCTGCTTTATTCTTCAATATGAAAGACAAATGGGGTGTGACATGCATACGTCTCAACATGCAGCACTTACTTCTTTAGGACCTTTACTTTTTCCACTGTTTTCTCAGTAGGCTGTTTCACTTCCTTTGACTCGGGCCTAATGATAACACTGGATTTGAAGCACGGTTCTCGGCGTTGAGCACACTGACGGGACCAAGAGGTGAAAAGTGCTTCTAATCTCTCTCCTCTTTCTCTCTCCCCCTTTGCCCCCCTTCTCCCTCTCACTGCCTTCCTCTCTTTCCTTCCCCCCTCCACTCAAGGATTTGGGGTCTGCAGATGATAATTTACAGAGCGTTTTGGAAGTAGGGTGGGGATGCATTCCTAACACCCCAAATCCTGGTTTGCATTACACATTAGGGATTTCAAAGCACACCAAGATTTAATCATAATCAGAAAGTAGAGAAATCGCTTCTACAACATTCTGCAGCATTGAGCCCTTTTTCTTTTTTCCCTTTAGTATCACTGTAACTAATATAGCAAAATTGTATTGTCATCGTGTCATACTATCATTGCAATGATCGATGAGCTATGTTAGTGCATCTGGGAAAACCGCATGACTTGTTTAGTTTGGGCATTATTTCGAGTTTAAGAGCTTGGTTAATTTTTGGACAGAGTCAAAAGACAGCAGCTCCAGCTGTTTCTCTACTTAAATGTGAATGTACAGAAGAAATTCTTCTTGATTAACTTTACTACAAACAATCAAGATTTCAATGAAAGGATGGAAATATTTTAATTAAGCAGAAGTTTCAATGTGGTCTATGCTGTAGCCAAATGGCAGTGTTAGTTCATTGATCTCCGCAAGACAGTATTCTCAGATACAAAACAGATTAAGAAAACCTCACGTGAATTTGTAGAAACAAAAAAATCTTTTAAAGAACTCTGCATCTATTGCATTTTAGCAGATGTTGACCTGATACTTCTATACTTGCCCTGGCTTTATACTTTGTCCTTAAACAAATGCTCATAAAAATTGCTGAAGACAGGATACAGTGATAGATTGACCTTTAGTCTGTCAACTTTCTTGTATTATGCAAGATATTCAATGAAATGTGGAAGGTATCTTCTTTTAGTCAGATTAAGTATCTGTAATTAATTAATATTAGTTGGTGTAATTTAAAAAGATAAATTCTTTTTCTTGCACCAGAGGATTCATCATCAATAAAATGGAAGCCAGAAGAATAAATATTTTTCTATTAAATACTTCAGACTAAAATATGTTGCCTATTTCTAAATTGCAGTCTATATCTGTAAAGTTGGATATTATTTGGCTTGTTATTTTATCTTTTCTCATTTATTCACTTTATTGTCTGTGCAAAATCCTTTTATATGGACCCAAGCAGAAGAGGAGAGCAGGGTTATTCTTTAAGGGTGTGTTCATCTTTACATTTTTTAAACCTTTTTTGATAGATTTATATCAAGGCTGAAGTAATTCACCCTGGGACAAAACTTGGCACCAAAACTTTTAAATACAAGCACATTTCTCTTTTGATTTTGTTTTTTTTTTTTTTTTTAAGAAAATTCAAGAATCGGTCGGCATGTTCTTAAAGGCAAAGGTTTAAGTCCTGATCCATTTGAAGTCAATGCAAGTTTTGCCATTGACTTCAGTGGAGCCAGGACTTCTTTCAAAAGATGGAAACCAATTACATTTACTATTTTCAGATGGAAAATTTGTGCTTGTATAAATTTAGGTTGTTTCTTTTGGGGGGGTAATTATTGTATAATCCATAGAAGGTATCTCTGGATATCTTTTTGTTAAGTGACTATCTTTTTTTCATTACGATAAGTAACAGTACAACATATGTGGTTACTTATGAAATTCCTCAGGATCTTTAGTGGAGTCTTTCGGGATAAGAGATGAAATCAGCCGTTGTCATTCATGACAAAGATCCCACGTAATTTTTCCAAAGAGTTTGGCATGCCAATGAGGGTGGATAAGCACGAGTGATTGTATTTTGCCCATGCACTTTCCATCTGAGGTTTGGATCTGAGGTGAGACTTTTACGTTTTCTACCCTCAGCTCCTATCAGATATCAGTTCGTGTTTAGTAACTGACACCTTTAGCCAGGCCAGGAGAGATGTAAACTGAGTTAACTTGCTTTGCTTCACAGAAAGATGAGGTTATTATTGGCAAAATCTTGCTTGCCTTAACCAAAGGACAAAACCTGACCCTCCGTGGAAGATGCTAAGGACTGCTTGTGTGAGGTACCTGCAGGATGAGACCTGAGATCCAGCCTCTCTCTCTCCCAGATAAAGCTTTTCAAATGAGATTTATTGCACTGCAAACCTGTTCTCGCGTTCCACCTGGGAGTACGGCCCCACTTGAGTACAGCCCCAGTTGCGTTCAAGTATTAGTGATACTAAAGCTATCCCAGGTAGACGACACAATTTCTGTATGAGAGATGACTAGTTCAACTAGGCCTACCCCACACTTCCTGACTCAGACCCTCTGACCCCCAGTGCTCCCTTCCCTGGGGGTTTAACTCCACGCATGGAGCCTTTGGGCTGAGCCCAGCTGCTGTAGAAAGGGCAGCTCCTTCCCTATGCTGACAGGGAGGGACAGAGTCCGGCTCTGGCAGTTAGGACTGGTGTTCCTGCGAGTATTTCACAAGGTTAGAAATGGGGCCAGTGCATTGTCATAGTCTGGTCTGAGAGGTGAGCCAGCATTTAAGGCCTTTTTGGGTGTTTCCTTTGGATGTGAGATTAATGATAAATCCTCTGGTGCAATGCTGTTTATTTACAGAGAATAAACAGAGTCTGCTTTCCCGAACCTGAGGAGGGACCGGCAGCGGCACACAGCGTCTTTTCCCAGAATCCCTGGCCAGCATTTCCAGAGAGTTTTCTGCTGAAAGGGAGCTCTGCTCTCTGCTTTTCTCCCTGGCTCTGCAGACAGCGCTCGCTCAGCTTCACCCTGGCTGCTGTCTCTTCAAAAACCCAGATTTTATGTATGTGTCTCTCCATTGCCCATACACTTCAGGTTTACACTGGGAGAGACCACACTCACACACGCTGTATGTGCACAGGTTGTGTAACCCGGGGGAGACCAGAGCTTCCAAGTGTCTCCCCTGCTCCTCAAAAATGATGTCAATCTGAACAAACTGGGTCAGTGGTACCATGTTATAGCTATCCCCTCGCATCCTGGGCACAAGTATGACAGAGCTGCCCTTGTTGTGTGTACCCTGGCTGCCTGCCCTTCCCAAATGCTCAGCAGAAAGCTGAGTGAGAATTGTCACCTAACAGTGCAGCTAAATAGCTCCTTCTGCTAGATACACATGTACCATGGCCTTTTGAGCTCAAGTGTGTATCCTACCATGCTCATGATGAACAGAATATCACAAAGCCTTAAAAATGTGAGTGCTGACAGTAAGCACTGAGTAAGACTGAACAGTAAGTCGGACTCGGCTAAAGTCACCAGTTATTTTGTGAGCAAACACAGAAGGAGAGCCAAGAGAGTGAAAGGCTCGGCTTTTGCTCCTTCCTCCACGTATAATGTTTTCTTTCACTAATGCTTTCTGCAAATGAAGACCTTTAATGTCTTGGCCGTTCTCTGTGTGCAAATGGACTATTGCAGTGAGTAGCTGTCTCCACACATACACTTTCATCACTTTATTCTTTCCATCCTTTTTTGGGAAATAACTATATTATATGTTCACTAGTTTGCACTGTTAAAATTCTTTTATAGCCCCATAGCATCTAATAATAGTTTTGATTTTATAATATATAGCTCTAGACCTCTGATCTGAATTTACATATGTATGACCCAAACCATTTTATTGCTGTCTAGATGAAACATTTAATTAGATTTTAGAAGGTTTTTTGTTTTGTTTTGTTTCTTACATCAGTGTGCTGTACAAAGCCTAACATAGATCACACAGCAACTAGATGTTGCAGGGACTGACAGGCAGCTCCACAGAGATAAGGTATTGCTTTGTGCTGCTGTCTTTTGGGTACAATGTTAATATTACCTGGTTCTTCATTGACATAGTCCTTCCACACCTGCCTTGGCAGAGGGCTATCTTCCCACCTTCTCATCTCCACATTTATGATCTGTTGTGTTAGGGATATGAGCAAAGACATCTGATTGATGTTTTTGCAGTTTCAGTTAAATATGTAATGTGTTTCACAGTGTGATGAGAATTTGTCATTTTAATTTCGGTTGGTTTTAGTGTATGTAGAAATAACACGCTTCTATATGGACCTCCTATTTTTCAAATATTGTAGCCTGTTTAGTTTGTTGCTCAGAGTAAACCCAGGCTTCTGTATATCCATCCTGCTCTCCATCTGGTATTCTGAGATTGCAAGTAGTAGTAGAAAAGGTGGGGCTACAGACAACAAAGATACTCATACGTCTTGAAACTGAGCACAGTGCTAAAATCCTTTTAATGCTCTTGTGGGAAAGTGTCTCCATATGTCATCCCATGTATTTTCTTTGCTATTTAAAGTATTGCTTAATAGTACACTAAACTGGTGGAAAACTATTTGCTTTGTTGGGTTAGTTCTACTCTGGCTATATGCAGGGCTGGGTAAGCACTAGGGCCAGCTGGGGATGGGAGAAAGAGGGACGGGGGCACCTGGAAGGCGATGGGGCTTCCATTGCTGGGAAGCAGATATCAGCCCAGCTGACTGGGGGGAAATCCTTGGCTGCCTGGGAGGTGCTGAGGTGGCGATGTAGCTAGATTTGCTCTTCATCAATTGCATGAACTTCCTGTGAGTAAGTGGACTCTATCTTCAGACCGGTCCCACCTGATCTCCCTACGTTGAGCCTTGCTCCTTTTGGATTGCTCTTCCCAATTTCACGCTTTCTCTCTTCTTAACAATTAGAGCACCTTCCTGCAAACCTGTTCTCTCATTTTTTGTCTTGTCTCTGTCTTCTTGTGATAATCACAGCTGTGTAGTCACTCTTGTAGCAAGTCCCCTGGAAACTCCTTCTTATGCTCCCCTACTGATTTCAAAAGGCTCTTTCAGATTTTGACTTTGATCTCCTTCCCCATTTTCTCTGGACTTCATCTCTGGACCACCTTCTCCAGACACAGAAATGTAGAAGTCATTATTTTGCTAATGATTTCCTGCCTCATTCTCCTGACTTTCACCTAAATTGCCCACTTTCAAGTAAAAAAGGCCATTCCTTCCAATTTCTGAAATCTGAGCCACCACACAGCCAGAAACATGGAAGTGATGAGACTGGAAGACAGTCACTCCTTTAGTTTAGTCATTTCTCTGGACTTTTTAGTCAACTTCCTTTAGAACCTTTATTTTTGTAATTTGGGTTTATTGTTCCCCCCTCATTTATAACTACAGATCAAATGTCTTGCAAGACTTTGACCTTCTTAGAGCTGTTACTTCTTTTCCACTCCAGCACATGGTGACACCTGTTGTGTCTTTCCAGCTTCTGCAGCTTTGGAAAGGCAGTGTTCCACAGATTCCCTCTCAGCCGTTCTTTGACACCATTTGGGCTACTGTGCTTTCTTGGCTGCTGCTCTACTCCTGCAAGACACCCCAAACAAGAAATCTAGTTGAGAGGTAGGTCATTCAGAAAGAATGTGATAAGGCTGACAAGACTGTCTTTCTAATCACAGTCTAGTTATCACTATTTTACCTGTGTTATTGCAGTGGTCAGGAGCCCTACTCTTGCACTAGGACTTCTCTTATACAAGAGAAGGTTATGTTGGTGAAAGTCTTTGTGGTCATACTGTTCAGTTCAGTGCTAAATCTCCTCTGTGCTCTCTTCACTGTCATCCTGCAAGATGTGATCAGAGTGCACAAGGCTGTTTGTATAAATGCACTTGGTACAACCCTGCCCGCATGTTGCACAATTATGCCCTTGATGTCAGTGGTTGCACTCAACTTCACATGCACTTTTTTATTACGGTATCCCAGGAGAAGTTAGAACCCTTCAAGTACAATGTTTTTATGGGAATAAAGGTGATTTTTTTTTGAAGTTGACTTTTGAATAGATGATAGAAAATTTCAAGGCTTCTGCTAGAGTTTAACTGTAATATGGCGTTGATGCGGAGGTGACACTGACAAACAGTAATGAACTCCAAATCTAAAGGATGCGTTGGCCAGCAGTTACAGTTATTCTGAGGGCTTTTTCTAAATCTTCTTACTCATGAACCACACGTGACTCAAGCTTCCCATACAGGAAAACTCTTCATTCTCTCTCCCCTGCACCCTTGTTATTTATATTACAAAATATATATGATAATTTCTTTTTAATATATAAATAAGTAATTATATTGTCCAAAGATCTGCACTTATGCAAAGATATTTTTGACCATACAGAAACTGGGTGCCTATACTACCTGCTACTTACCTAAAGGATTTCATAGCATTTCAGTCTGAAAAACTGAGGTCTCACACCTCCTCATGAAGCAGCCTGGTACTGAGCTACAAGAACTCTTTTGCAATTGGGAAGGTTGAAGAAGGGATTTAAACAAGCTAACTCTGTACATTCAGGACTTGAAAAATGCTGGTCCATAAATAAAAACTCAGAGAAATCAAAGTCTACTCACTTTCTAGCCAAAGGAATGCACACAGTTGATCCCTCTACATTTGGTTTTCTGGGTTTGAAAATTCAAATACAAGAGAAAGTATCTCTCTGACTCTTCTATTGAGGGATATATTTTCCTGCATTGATTTGATCAGGGCTGTACCAGTATAAGTGAGGATAGCACTTGATTTGACCCTGTGTTCGTGCTTATATCATTGCCCCTATACACAGAGTGGAAACTTGCTGGATTTTTTCCATTAGGAGGAGAAATTGATGATAGGAGTCAGGAATGTCTTTGGTTTATTTACAAAGCATGTACTCAGAATCTTGTTTCTCTGAATGCAGTAGAAACAAACAACAGGCACTTTTCTTACTCAGAGTTTCCAAGCTTGCTTCTGTAGTGCAGCATGATCACCATCGAGCTGTGCCGCTATGGTTTGGGCTCCTCGCAGGACTGCTTCCCTGGCTGCTGTTTCTTATGGACACTGAGACATGCACACACACATCCTCCCTCCATCTAAGCACCTGACTTCCCAACCTCTATATCCCACACTGGATTCTGGTTGGGGGCAGCTTACTTCTGATTGAGCTCTGGCACAATTTGGGTGGCATCTTCTGCTGTCTCCGGCCTCCTACTCCTGGAGGGACTAAATTGCTCTTAATTTAGCTCAGAGGACAGACACTTGCATGAGCTTTTCTAAGGTATGTGACTGTAGATTAAAAAAATCTGCTGCCATGAAAATTCCATGTAGATACAACCCACACATGCACATGCACCCACACGCACACCCGTGCACTCACATGCACACACACACGCAGAACTTCTGAGCCTGTAGTAACTTGTAGTGTAACAGAATTACAAAACTGTTCCATAGTTGTCTGAATAATTTACAGTTCTCAGTTCCTTTATTGTAGGCAAGCTTTCACACTAGTTTTACAACAGCACAGCTTATCTCAGATCTGTGGCATGAACTTCTGTCAAAGGAATATAAATAAATGACGGCAAAAAGTCTTGACAGTTAAGTATCATTTCTGAATGCCTGCAACAAGACAATGTTCTCATGTTTCAAACAAGTGCTAATTTCTATGGTATTGAGCCAGTCAACTATTCAGCTCTGCTAATCACATTTTGATAGGAAGATGCAGTGTATAATGTCAGAAAGAGATTTTTCTTCCTGTGAAAAAAGTCCCCCAAGCTTTTCAAACTAAAAAGGTGAAGATTATGGACAGGCACAGTTACACTGCGCTGTGTTTCTCAGCTCACAGTCTTTACGCTTTTTCCATCTTAAATTTTGTAGTAAAGAATGTTAGAATGGTTTTAATTGCATGTGAAGCTAAAAGCAGTCTCTCACCAGAACCCCCTGTGCAAAAAGTGTAAGCAAAATAATCTCATGGGGTTGTAGCTTCACAGTCTTTCCATATTTCTTTTTCCCAGCTCATAAACTGAAGTGCACAAAGTTTCACTTTTCCCCTGATCTCTACAATTCTCCAATCTCTGTAATTTGTGTATTTTTATATGGAAAGCTGATCAGATAAATTCCATTTTCTGTACATATACAGTATTCTAAAACAATTTAAAAACTATTTGTAGAGCGTGATAAGCATTACATTTATCACATTTACATCAAATAGGAGAATAGCTAATAGTTTACAAAATGGATTCTTTGAACCTGATGTTGGGCCAAAAAGAAAGGGATGTTTTCAGTGATTCTTTTCATATGTCTATTGAATGCACACATTGCGTGTATTTGTCAATAGCATTGAAAACTACAACTAGATAGGACAAAATAAACATTTTTAAACATGAACAGACTTCATTAGTAGCAGTGGAATGCATCTAGTTAACTAAAGACATTGTCCTCAGGCACTAAAGAGATCATAATTACAGTTGCAACTCCACCTTCTGGCTTATTTTGCTCTAAGGAGTCCAAAAGTTTGGATTCTTTATTTTGAATAAATGTGGATACTTCCTTCAGGGTCTGAAAAAGGAAAAATTGACAGCTACATTCCAAAGAAAGCTTAGCTGGATGGAAAACGACTGCTTGAATACTAGTGTGCTCTTTGTTTAGTGGTGCAAATCAGTATCATCACTTTAAAAGTGTGTAACTAGGATAAATATTGGGTATGGGCCCAAAGAGTTCTATTCATTTCTTGAGTTAAAGATTTCCACATAAAAATAACTGCATGTGTGTGAAATCTTTTTTTGAACAGCCTTCAACTAATTTGTGGGAAAAATACAGTGGAAAGCTCTTCTAGCCAGTGGTGTTTGGGCTACTTCACAGAAATATTGTGGGAACAGTAAGATAAATGAATCAGATGGAGATGGAGAGTGAAAAAATAGCTACATCCTTCACTAATTTTGTTCTGTGATATCAAAGAGTCTCAAGTTTTCCATAGTTCCCTCCATATTTATCAAGTTAGGGTGCTGCCACACACACTCTTCTATACTAAAGACAGTGTAGTATTCCTCTCTGCCACACCTATCTTTAGCAACTCATTTGCTATTTACTCTCAATGGATTCAGAATAACATCCAAACTCTTACGTTATTGGTCAGGAGGGTTTTAATCATGTAGCTATCTTTTAAAAAAGGAATCATACACGGATTTGGTTATAAACATCTTTCTGCATCCTTAGAAATCAATAGGGACTGAGAGTCAGACATGGGATTTAACGGAAAAAGTTATAACCCTGTCTAAAGGCAAGCACCAGCAGTGGAACAGTGATAAACGAAGTTGTTCAGGCTCCCTGGCATGTTGATTCTGTGGAGTACATTTTAGTGAAACAGTTTCCATATCATGTTTGGCCTCATGAATGTTCAGTGGTAGAGGCCAAATCCTGTCCTCAATCCAACCTCTGCAATTCCCTTCAACCGCATTGCAGCTTTCATCTGTTTTCTTGCATTAGAATCTTCCACAGGAGTTCAGCCTTGCCAAGCATCTTGAAGTTGTATTACCAAGAATGTTTCAAGCACAAATCTCTTAGCCTCATCACTGAAGACAAGTGCCTTGCCCAAGTGCGGAAAGGGTTGCTTTGCCTCAAAGCCAAGATAAAAACTGGCAGCTTTGCACCACTTTGAGCTGAGATCTTGGCCTTTAAAGCTGTGGCATAAACACAGGTGTTGAACCGAAGTGGGGTTTGGACTTTGGGAGAGGAATCAGTGTCAGTAGAAATCTGTGAAATATTTCCAGGTCAAGAGAACATTCTCCAGTGTGTCTGTAGGCTGGCTTTTCTGCAGGGCTTGGGGAAAACAGTGTCTTAATTTTCTCCATTACAAGCCACATTCACAGACTGAAATTATAGCTGTGCCTTGGTCTGATTGCTGTTTCCACCTTCTCCCTCCCTGAGGTGTCAACTCTTTCTCCTTCCTTCTGAGCAGAAATGGATGGAAGAGAAGGGAAGCTTTTGTTAGTCTTAGCTCAGGGCTGGCTGGGGTATTGATGGGCCAGCCAAAGATTCAAGATCTCCCCAGAGGAGAAAGGATTAACCAAAAAAACCCCAAACTCTGTGAGGAGCAAAGGCAAAAAAGGGCAGGAATGTGAGGTTGAGGGCTTACAAGTATATCAGAAAGGTAGCAGGGGACCTCACTAAACAGAGGACCCCCAGAAATGACCACCAGGGTGAAAGTATCTGGATCATCACTCAGTCCTTTATTTTCCTTAGCTAGACTCCTGCACCTTGACAAAAAGCCCTTCCTGCTGCTGTCACCCATGCTCCCTACCTCACTGCACCAGTCAGCACGTGCGTGTCCCAGGGACATCCCCTCAACTCCTGTTATGCTCCCCCGGCAAAGTGCCTGGTTTGGTTCCAGGAAGGGCTTCTTTCCTCACCCGGCTAGCCCTAAGGTAGCTTGTATCTAAAAATGACCATGTCTGAAAGTAAGAGGAGAGAAGATGTGTTTTTGCAATGCTACCCTGCTATAAATCCTGGTGTAGCCAAGCCAATGCAGGAACACTGCCCTACTAGAGCTGGGACATTTAGAAGGGCATGAATTGGCTTTTAAGGTGCTCAAGCATATTCCTAGCTGAAATCTCTCCTAGGAAAGGCTTCAAGGTAGAGATGGGGTGAGTGGAAGAGGGAAGGAAAGAAGCAGCTGATGGCCAACAGCAAGGAACTGAGGAAGGTATTGTCTCTTTTACTACTGAAGATTGAACCATTTCATTTGAAGAAACATCTAAGAAATGATTTTAAACTACTGTCTCAAAACAGCCAGGACTAGCAGACATCAGTCAGGGGAAATCTGCCTTTAAGTTCCAGGCACTGGAGCTGTATCCCTATTGTGTTTGAACCAATTCAGTCAACCCCACTTAATTTCCATTGTAGAGGGAGTCTAAAAGAGGCAGAAAAGAAAGAAAATAACAAAGCCTACTGGAGAGATATGTTGAGAAAGAAAAGACTTTTGAGAGAAGTAAAAATAAAAAGCAGAGGGTTGACTGGAAGAATCATAATTGTAGCTAGTGAAGTAATCTTTTGGGTTTTTTTTTCCTGTAGAGTTTTTGTCATCAGACAATTGTAACCATCCACCTGTATAATAACTATAAAATACACACTGGACATAACAAGCTAATCTTCTGACTTTTCTTTGCGTCACCTCTACGGGGAAAATGCCACAAGAGAAATTTATCTGACACATTGTCGTATCTCTGTGTTTAAACCTGTTCAAAATGAAAAAGTGAAGCATTTGTTCGAGTTGCAGAAGGGGTTTTGGCTTACTCCCCATGAAAATATGATTATAAATTCCTCCTGCATTTACTGTTGGCATATTATAAACAATTGAGTCCACTGATTACTGGGTTATATAAGAATTCTTGTGTTATTTGAGACTTCATACATCAGCTGCTGTATAAAAATGACATACCTATTTTTTAACATCTAAAATCCAAACTAAAAGGAACTTTTTCTGTTCTGTGGGATTTTTATTGCTGGCTGGGGGAGGAGGAAAGAAAACTCTGGGAGTTCTTGCCTCATACTCCCAAGCTGATTGCTTTCAGGGCAATTTCTACCCATTTGCAGCTGGGCTGTGAGTATTCCTGCTTCATGACAGTGATGTCCCCATCCAGAAACTAAAAAGTGTCAGTGTCCTTATTTAAACCTCTGGGTTCAGCCTCTACATTTGATTCAAGTGTTTTAAAGTCTTGGCATCTGTCCTGATGCTTCTTGATGAAATGTAGGGCATGAACGAAACTGCATTTTGACCATCCCATTTTACCTTAGTTGTGGCACGCCACATTATCTGTCACAGATGGGAAAAAAACCATGTGAATGAATGTAATCCATTTATTGGTTTATGGTCACAAAGTCCTCAAGGGAGTGTTTCAAATCCAGAATGCTGGATTTGGTATTTCAGTGAGTTAGCAGAAAAACACAGCTTCCTATGAACTATATGCCCAGCAGTGCTTACATTTCATCAAAGGTTTGGAGTAGTCACATACTAAAGTATTCTTATCAGAAAGTTTTACAAATACTTGATTATTTTTTTTCCTGAAAAAGCTTTCTGTGATGTTCCAAATGCAATTGTAGAAGAGATCATCTGTATGAGGATAAGACAGCTGAAGAACATATTTTCAGGAGACAATTACTATCCCATACAATAGAATATACAGCTCTCTGCATTCTATTGTATTCTATTAGTGTTCTATGTTATTTGTCCTATTCTGGTGTGTTCTTACAAACTGTATATTCTTGCCTACTCCTGACACACCAGGGCAAACCTGAACCTTACATATTTGGGTAAGTGACAGTAAGAATGTTGTAAATTTGCTTTTTCTGCAAGTTGCTGATAGGTTAAGAGCTTAAAGAATAAATAAAGCATGGGCAGTTACAGCAAAATGGGCTTGCAATGTCCCTTAAGTTTGCTTCAGCTTGATCATGAAAGGAACCTCAATGTTAGTAACAGACATAATCTGAGTGAACTAGCAGTCATCATTCTTTCAGTCTGGCTTGTCAATTGTGGAATCAGTTTTTCTGATGTGGGGACATTTTCCTAGACAGGAAGCTGTGGAGACTCTCACATTCGTTTGAGGGAGTCATACTGTATCCACCACTATCTGGATCTCTCTAGGTCACACTGGATTCCCAACGTACTACAAGAGCATAAAGTATTTAGAATGGATCATAGATCCATTTGATAAAATGTGCAAGTGAGGCATAATGTGTAACTTATTTAACTGATAGCTCAGGAATTGATTGCTTATTGGTAAGAGGCTCATACAGAAAGTAAGAACACACCAAAGAAGAATGTTATTAAATGGATTTCTACAGGCAGGTTGTGTGGTCCACAGCATTAAAAGGAGAAGCAAGAAATCCTGTGTTCCACCTTTGATTCCACTATCAGCTATTTAACAGCACTGTTTATTAATATAATCATTATTTGTACAAGACTGTTACTTAGAAGCTTCAAATATGGGAGTAATTTCATTTCCAGGGTTCCGTTTCCCTATCTCATAGTAATATTTTAGAGTCTCATTCTTAGGAAGACTTAGCAATGTTTGCTGAGCACTTTGAAGAAATGAATTAATGTATTAAGGTATAAGGAGAGCTGTTATTTTTTCAAAAAATCATTATTTTTCAAAAGCAAACAATTTTGGCAAGATGATAAAAGGAAGAAAGGGGGAGTGTAGGACTGAAGACGGTATGTCCATTTTCTTCTCACTAAACAGTAAACTCTTTAAGGAACACTATATTCTTTCATTCTCATTGTTCTATCACCTAGCCTCTTGCACTCGAGAGCAGTCATTTCATATCTGTATTTACACTTCTCAACCCCTACTCTGTGCTCGTGCTTTTCAGCACTTTATACATTTATTTAAGGATCAACTCGGAGCACTTATACCTCTTTATTAGGAAAACATCTCACATTCTCACATCGCAGCCTGCAACTGCAAAGCTATTATAAATCATATGGTACCACTGACATCCCCCTTTCATCTTCTCGGAGGTGCAATTCTTTTTTCAGGAGTTTTGCTTTCATTTAGGTTGCTTTGCTACTTATTCCTTGTGATTGAAACAAATAGTCTTTCACTTTTCTTAGCCAATAGATTTTCCCCCCACTCCCTGATAGTGCACAACAGCACGATCATTAGTTCTTGGTGTATGCAGGTCAATCCATGCATCTTTGACAATGAAAAGGTATGCCACAAAGACAACTCCTTTACCAAAAAGCAGTGCCCATATTAAAACCATTAATCTCATCTTCTTGTGCTCAAATTATTGAATTATGTCTATTGGTAACATATTTACTACACATTTTTTTGCCTAAATACCAGTTTGGGGATGAAAACCAAAAAAGTACAAATCTAGTCATGACATTTGTGTGCTATGAAATATAGAATAAAATGCTGACCTTGTTTTCTGTGTTTTTAAGCTGAATTTAAGTAGTATAAATTAGGTAAATGTCCAGTGAGAGGATGCAAAAGACATAACACAGGAGAGACAATGTCAGGAATGGAAGGAGGATGTCTAGAGGAAAGGGCAGTGGGAAGGTGTCGTAGACAACGAGAAGCGGGAAAATATTTGCAGGATGTGACTGTAGAGATGCAGTCAGGACAAATAAAAAATAACAGAATCAAAGAAGATATCAGCTACTTTGAACCCTACTGGAAAATCTGTAACATACTGAAAATTCATCTACAAGTTGCTGCTTGTCACCTCATTAAGTCAATCCACTTACCTTTTTAATCACCTGTACTGCTGATGATCAGCTTGTACATGTTTCATGGCAATATTATGCGGCTTCTATTAACCAGGATTTAAAATACTTACTTCTGAAGAAAAGGAGAATGATGGGACTCCACAGATCTTTTGAAATTTCTTTTGTTATAATTATGAAAAATAGAATCATAACTTTTGAAGAGATGTTAATTCCTCATGAACTTTAAACAAATAAGCAACAATGAGTCTGACTGGGACAGTTCAGATAAATTTGGCTGGTGTGAATCAGTGGCTAATGTGACACAACTGGCTATGTGGTTTTCCAATAAATTGCTCTATTTACTGCTTAAAGTCACCATTAAGTCCATGGCTTGCTCCTAGTTATCTGATTTCTAAAAATTGTAGTTAGTTAAAAAGATGTGTTCTGTGAATCTGGTCACAAGATACTGACTTGACTGTGCATGAAAAACATGCTGGAGATAAGTTGTTTGTCTGTCTTTCTTCCCTAATAATGAAAGGTCCAATTCTGTAAACTTAGTTAAGGCGATGTATTCTGGAATAGAAATTTAGCTTGTTTCAAAAGCCACTTTGTGAAAAGATTAATTTCCTGATCTATAAAGGGGAATCTCTTTTTGGATTAGAAAACAGTATCTTCTTCAGGGTTTGCAGGGTTATGTCTCCACTGCATGAACCCAGTATTCACACAGAATTGTGTAATGGCAAAAGTATTTGGCTGGAACAGTCAGCTTTATGATTGACTGATGATATTATACTGAAGATCTAAGTGGAGATAACATTTTCAACAGAAAAATATTGCTGGCACTTGACTACCTGCTCTGTACAGCATTTATTCGCACTTGTCAGCTAACCAAAATAAAGCTGCCAATTTGTGACCTTCTTTGCTGTAAAATATTCTGTTACTAAATCAGCACTTCTCTGCTGTCTGTGTTTGTCTTAAACCTTTTTGTGAAACAGTATCTACCTCCTTAGAGCCATTTACTGCCCTTGCTGTGTATGCAATGAGAGTTCTGTGCAAAGATCAAGGGGACATTAGGTGTAGTTACATCCAGGTGATAGTGATGCAGGGTTTACTTTAGGGTTGCTCATTTATTAGGATACATTTTGTGTGTTCTTACTGAAGGACAACTCAGTGGTATTGGAGCCTGAACTCATTGTTCTCAACATTTAAATGCTTTTTACGCTGAATAGTTAGGATGAGCTGGGTAAATATTTTGAGGTTTTTTAAGGTAATGGGTTAAAGACACATGAAACTACAGTTATGTTTTACCAGCTTAATACAGCCACAAACTGTAATGCCTGATTTATCCTGATGAAATAATGAGAAGATGTTAACATTTCTCAGAATAATCTGTGATGAATAGGAAGTGGTTTTGCCTATGGCTATATTGTACTAGGGTCTGATTGTGTCAGAGCTCATAAATTATAAATTCAGAAGGGACCACTGTGATCATCTGGCTTGGCTTCTTTTCAGGGAAGCCATGGGACTTCCCTGAATTAATTCCTGTTTGAACTGGAGCACAAAGTTTAGAGAAGCAGCCAATCTCAATTAAAATATTTCCAGTGATGGAGAGCCCACAGCAACCCTTAGTGAATTGTTTCAAGGAACAACTATTCTTGCCCTTACATTTTTGTGCCCTATTTTTATTTTGAATTGGCCTTGATTCAGCTTCCAGCAATTAAATCTTATTATGCCTTTGTCTGCTAGAGTAACTCTCATTTATCAAAATCATATCCCTGCCACTGATACCTATGATCTGTGATCATCTCATCCCTTAGCCTCTCCTTTCTTAAAACAACATTAAACTCTGAGTCAATTGCTATAAAACATGGTTTTGGATTCTTTAATCAGTCCCATGGCTCTTATCCATAGTCTGTGCAATCTATTAGCATCCTCCATGGATTGTTTACATTGGGAATGGACTGTAGTCCATCATGAGTCCTACCAATGCTAAGTGTAGCAGTCACATCTTCTTCCTCACTCTTCATTCATGCTCCTGGATCTCTTGGATTCCTTTTGGCTGCGGTGTTCATTGAGATGTTCCATTCAGCAGGTTACTGACCTTCAACATTCAGAGGTTAAGTCAAAGCTTTTAATGTTCTAGATAATTAAGAAATTAAAAAAAAAAAAAAAGAACATTTATATCAGATGAGATTTTAACTTCCTTCATAGAATAGTTAGGGTTGGAAAGGACCTTAAGATCATCTAGTTCCAACCCCCCTGTCACAGGCAGGGACACCTCCCACTAAACCATGCCACGCAAGGCTTTGTCCAATCCAGCCTTGAACACCGCCAGCGATGGAGCATTCACAACTTGCCTGGGTAACCCATTCCAGTGCCTCACCACCCTTACAGTAAAGAATTTCTTCCTCATATATGATCAAATTATATCCAGGCTGGACATGGGTGCAGGAACGAATTCTCATCACTGCCTGACTCTCTCATGTCTGTGTATGTACATGGTTGTGTGCAACAGCTTTCATGCTTAGTGGAGCAAAAGGATTGACCTTCAGGTCTCCAGGGAAAACCAGGTGGTGAAGAGAAGAGAAAGTGGTGGCTCCACCCACAGCAGAACTTGCTCCCCACCTTTCCACAGTGCAGAGAACTGGGCCGGGGGAGGGATGACTTCTGGCACCCCCTTGCTAGGCACCATCGGTACCAGGAGACTGTAAGGAAGGAGCACATGGGGAAGCAAAGGGATGCCTGAAGGCGGATTCCTCCCAATCTACATGACAGCAAAAGCCTGGGATCATTCAGTTTTTAAGCAAGGGTAGAGAGAATGAAGACAATTCAATAGCCTGGCAGCATTCTTTCAGCCTTGCATGCTGTCTTCTCTGACCAAGTGCCTCCTCCAAGTCATTTTATGCTTCATTTTGGAGAATGAGTAAGCATCCCCACACCACTTCAGACAATGTCATCAGTAATTTGTGACTTTCGTAGGCACCTACATAAACCAGACACTCACCCTGAGGAGATTGGTGAAACTTGTGCTAAACCTTGTTCCTGTGCATAGTCACTGTTGTTGCATGAAATAGTTAGATTAGTTAGATTAAAGCTGATGCAGGTATTGCTGCTGATGCTGGCATTGTGTTTACTGTGGCAGCACAGATGGGCCTTCAGTTTACGGATATCAGCCAACTCTAGAGGGTAAGGATGGACATGTTTTATACAGTAAATTACCCTTGACAATGTCTGCACTTAAAGAATATATTTATTTTAATGTGCCATTTACTGCATTTATTTGAGACACCAAAATTAAGTGCAAATACCATGGCCAATTTACAAGCTTAGCATTCTGTTACATACCCTTGAAGCTTTAAAGCCATTAGCATTGTACATATTTTAACACACTCACCTCTCTTTTTTCTTAACTGTGTGGGATCAAAGATATTTTCCTCAGGGCTTTGAGAGGTGTTGCTCCACACCGTGCTGTAGCACAGGGTCTTGGATTTACCCTGTAGGAGTTTAATGAGCGTTTATCTTCTGATAGTGCCAAAAGGCTGTCTCACAGTCAGTCCTGCTGGTGGCTGTAGTTTCTCAATGTAGTGCTGATCATATCTCAGTGGAGGTAGATTTTACTATCCTTCATAGCAATGCCAATGTCCCAGTGTTCTAATAATGTCTCAGAGAAACACATGCTTGCCCTTTGCTGTATTATATTAACAAGAATTTATCTCTTCAATGCCCTGAGCTTTTTCAAGATCACAGGTTGTCCTGGAGAGATCCCGTTACAACAAGGTCTCCTGTTCAGAAGCCAGTTAGGTTACTGGTGGTTGTGAGATCTCTTCATACGCACTATTCTTTCTCATCCTCTCACTAGCGACAGCGATGCTGGGACTATGGATGCAGAAATATGCAGTCAACATTGTTTGCAGCCTCAACATTAAGGCTCTTGGAACATGCATTTCTTTATTCAGGAATGGCTGACTATATATTTTTTTAGCTTTTTGCAGAGATACAGTCTCATACTGCGTTCAGGTGACTGCAAACACCCAAGTTAACACACTTCTGGGTTAAGTTACTGTCTCTCAGTTAGTAAACAGTCTCAATTCACAACATGTAGCATGAAAACAAAGTACTACAGACTGTTTATACTCAACTGTGACAGTGCTTTAATTTTGCATTTGCAAGAGATGTATGAATACTCACTGTCTAAGTAATATCTACCCCAAAATTTTAACTTCTTGTGGTGCATCTTCTCAAAAGGTCCATTCCTACTATGCTCCAAGGCCTGCTAGGGATGCTGCAGTTTTTCATAGTCTCTTTTCCCGTTTGGACTACATTTCCCCACATATCTCACATCTGCTCACCAGGTTCCTGGATATCCTTGATAAAGTTTGGCCAGTTTGCTGTGCTTCTGGCTCTCCAGATACAGAATTCTCTTCCAAAATGGCTCTGCTTTCTCCTCAAGAGTTTCTATTTCAGTCATCCAGCTGCCTGTACGTACACTATCATCTTCTATGCCCAATTCATCTTGATAGCTCCAATATTCTTGAGAGACAAGCAAAGTTTTTCCCTGATGTCTGGTTACCCTACCAGAAAGCTAGACACAAGCACTTGTAAATCTTTCGCTTGCAAGGTTTGTTTTCAGATATTTTCCAAATCCCTGCCTTGAAACCAGCTGCATAAGAATAAAGAAAGGAAAACTATCCACTTCTCACATACATTGAGCAGAGGCTCACTTTTTTTTTATCCCTAGTTAAAAATGGTATATAGCTGGATTTGCTATCTGTCAGAGTAATTCTTGCACATTTTCTCTATTCTCATGCTGCAGGACTGCTCTGGCTAAAAATTAGTTCTGTATATACAGAAGTAGTCTGGTTTTGCAGTGTCAGAAGTTTTTGTTGGAAGTTGTTTATGACTTTCTGCCCATAAACATCATACACACATAACTCTATTGCCAGACAGTCTTCCCAGTGTATGTTTTTATCCTGTTAGAAGGAGTGACCTTGACACAAAAGCTATGGAATATTTCTGCCTTCAGTGCAATATCTCAATTCTGTTTCAATGGCATCATATTATATGCTTGTCTATTGGTTATTGTCATTACATTTAGAGACGTGAGATGTGTTCCCTAATAGGTGTGATGACAGCATCATGCTGAAGTTCTTTTCTTCCTATAGCATCTTTGTCCAGTGGCTGCACCAACGGTTTCCCACACATTCGAGTGTCTTGGAAGAAATACCAATAAATATTTCTCATAATGTAATAAGAGAGAGGAGAGAAAATAGTATGGAGAAGCATAAACATAAGTAATAAAAATATATTTAAATAAGATGATAAGAATATAAAATGAGAATGTAATGTTAAAAATTAGACAGCAGTCAGCCTTCCTTCCCTTTTCTGCATCTCCTGCCCACCACCACTCCCTGGGAGTCAGATACTCATTAGCACTGTCAGTACTTTGAGCCCAGCAGTGGTCCCTCAGCTCGCAGTGAGCCACGTCAGCAAGCTGGCATGGCACAGATCACTGCTGTGCAAATGAGCTAGACAGGGTCTGGCAGCAGGATGGCGTAAGGCAGAACTCGTTTGTCTAGGCACACTTCTACTGCTTATCAACTCACACTGGCTCAGGCAGAAGTTTCTTCATTGGCAGTGCAGACATGTCCTAGGCTCCTGGACATTATTTAATGCATGAGACTAAACAATGTTTTTGTGGGGCTTCCTGTGAATTCAGACTTCAGGGACATTGTGTGTGCCTGCTTTTTCACACACATGACACAAGAGGAAGCTGCCACTATGCAGGTTTTAAACCGAAGCAATATCAAGCCCTCAAAGAAACCAACTGGACAAGAGTCTCTTCTGTGGCACATAACTAGCATACGGGTGAATCAGCCTGGAAACTGCTTACCATAAGATAAATTAAGTGACTGCAAAAAGGATATGACATCATTTTATGCAAATAATAACTTTATGCTTAGAGGGTGGCTAGTATTTCATTCCGAAATTATACTTCATTTCAGTATAATACACTATTGAAATTCATTTCAATAAACAGTTGACAGTTTATTGACAGACATTAATTGACAGTTTAATCCAATTGCTACCAAAGACCAGCCATAGTTGGCCAGTAAGACAAGCATAGGGTCTCAGAGTTGCTGTCCAAGTCTATCCTACTTCCTACTGCTCCTTTATTTGTAAGACAGAAAACACCCTGAGGTTCCTGGGGCACAAGTAAGGGACAAGTGTTTCAACATTACTTGCTGACAGGCATTGACAGCTTCCTTGGCTGGCATGATAATCTAAAGTTACCTCTTTAGACTGGTGACCCTGGAAACATTTTGGAGTTCCTGAAATTAAGCAAGCAACACATCAGCATAGGAACCGTATACGTATTAAGTTGGGCTCCTGCTACATATCACTTTCTTCCTCGGCTCCATTGCACCTCCATTTCCATCAGAAAGAAACTTTGTACCCTGTCCAGAAGAAAGCTGCCCTGTGTTTTCACCAGATCCCCAGATTTGATCTGAGGAACCAAAACCCCAGGGCACATCAAGCACCCATGCACCAGGATGCCTGACTGCAGTCTGAAGAGATGAATAGTTCTTTTTGGCTTGTAAAAATTTGCCAGGGAAGCTGAGGAGTGGACAAGACTAGGTTTGAGTGGAGAGCCTGAGAACAGCTTGAGGGACGAAGGCAGCACATATGGGTTGAATCACATGGTTTTGCTGCGTTATGGAGGCACTGAACAGATTAAACACAGGGCAAGAGACAGGTCCAATGAACTTTAGTCAAGATTCTGCTTTTAAGTACATCAGTGATCAACGAGAGAAACTCTCTGGGAGCTGAGAGGGTGTTGGCAAGGGAAACATTGTACAGGCCAAGAGTCACAATTCTGAAGGGCTGTTGGTTAAGTACACTTTGAAATACTTCCTCTGGATCTTCACTGAGTTGCTACTGTGTGCCACATGCTGAGGCTCTGACTCACTGCTCTTGTAGACTGAGGGTCCATCCACCTCTGCAAGTGCCTGCCTTTCCTTCTCATGTGACATAGAGTGGAAATGTAGCTGCAGCGCTGAGAGTGCTCTGCTGACCTTCAGTAAAATAGGTAGACTGCAAAAAAGTGTTCTAGCACAAAGGCTGGAAGTCACATCTCTGTTTTGTCTTTAGATGGGTGAGCAAGAAGAGGGGAGATTACCTTGAGAAAAGCTGTAAAGTAAATTAGAGTCTCTGTGGAGTGTGTGAGCCTTTCTGTGGCACTTAACCAGCCCTGAGAAGGGTTGGTAGCACTGTACCACTTGCATATCAGTCACTAGTCATGTAAATTGATAGTTATGGTTGTACTTCCTTACACTGCTTTGAGAAACCTCGCTTTGTTTATGAAACTGCTCTTATCTTAGTTTCTAGATATGCCTGAGGGCAAGCAGAAAAGGCTAAAACCAAAAGCATACTACAAATACTGTCCTCTGAAAAGCCAATTGAGCTTTCTTCTAAGATCAAGTAAAGGTGCTGGCCCAGGCCAGCAGCTCAGCAAGTTGCTACCAAAATCCTGCTTTTCAAAAAAAACATGTTCTTTGTTTCTTTCAGGAATAAATACCTAAAAAAACCCATCCTGAGAAAACCAGGAGTTTTTCCAAACTAGAGGGGCAAACCTGTCCTCCACAACTCACCAACTACTCACCCAACTACTTTCAGTCTAGTTGATACCTTATTATGAGAAACCTGAACCTCTTTATTCAAAAGTCATCTGAGGATGGATCAATCAGGAAAGGAGAAAAGACATGAGAAGGAGATTCTGTGCACATGTGGAAAAAAGATCTAGAAGAAAGTGGAGTACATGTGCTCAAGAGAGATTGAACATGCGTTTCAGTACGAAGCTGTATTACAATTACCACACAAATTGAGTCTGGCATAGAGCTTGTAAACCAGGGTCTGAACAGATTCATGGAGCCTTCATGTACAAACACATACTGGGGAAACGTTCATGTATCCACTTATTTGTTTTAGTTTTGAAGTGCTAGTGCAATGTGTGTGCATAGGAGGGAATGAAAGCGGATGTCAGAGAAAGAAGGAGAGAGTCAATTTTTGTGGCTATGTTAGCCGAGCATAAATATATGATTTGTAGTGTGGGGAGAAGCAGTGCTGGAAGTATGATGAAACATCTGGATTAAAAGATTAATGCAAAGAGAGCACATGAAGAGTCAGACTGAAGAACACAGGAAGGGGAAAGCGCAATAGACGTGATTCACAGAGATGGGGAGGCACAGCACACTAAAGTCAGAAGAGAAAAGTAGAGGAAAACAACTGTTGCACATTGTAACAAGAAGTAACTTAAAAGAAAAAGAAGATTAGAAAGTAAAAATGAGAAAAAAAGTGTGAATACATTGAAGAAATGCAAAGAACACGGAGCCAGTTTTGAGAATTGCTTTTGGTAATTTGTATTTATCTAGGGTGAGGACTTTGTATTTGGGGGTTATTGATCTCATGGTGTAAAATGCACTGCAGAGACAGAAAAGGGCTTACAGTCAGACCCAGTTGCTTGCTACCTCTCAAGATTTTTTGATTTTTCTTTTTAATTTGGACAGTTTTTCTTCATTGACAAGCCCCTCAAAAAGTGACTCCTCCCAGCTGTATCTATGTATCACTGTTACTGGCTGGTGTTCAAACTGCCCCATTTACTTATCAAAGAAGGTTCCCATCTCTTCAAAGTTTTGCAGATTTTGCCATGTTAAGGAAAATTCTCTGCCATTCCTTGTGCATTTGGTTCCAAGATATTTCCATACTATTTCAGTCAGGATTTCCAAGTACATGTGGGATATAAACATAAAGGGTGCACTGAAGAGGGGTAGAAAGCCAGGGAGAAGACGGAGGTGGAGATGAATGAAACAAAGCAAGGGCAGTCAGGAGAGAGGCTACAAAAAGTGGAACAAAAGAACAGCAGAATATAGAATTAGAAGAACTTGCTGGGTAGAGGAAGTGACATGCAAACTGAAAGTAGAGTGAAAAATAGAATTTTAAAGGAGAAAATTAGTAGGGAAATGGAAATAGAACAAAATTTGTGCAAGAAATCTAGAATGGTGGGAAGAAAATAAAGGAAACTGTAGGGCAAGGTAGAGAAAAGTAGAAGCAATAAAAATAAGCAGAAGAAATGCCAGTGAGTAATTTTTTCAAGAGTAAAAATTGTCTGAAGTCAGTGACCACTTATTTATAGGTATTGTTAGGGAAGAGATGCACTATATTCGTATGTAAAGCCTGGGAGGTTGGAAACAGCGTTTAGACAGGCACTTCTGCTGGAAGACAGATTTTTGTTTTCCTTAGGCCTTTTATTAACACATTTAGTTGTCTGCAGCTAATTACACTGCTGCATTACTGATCATGTAATGTAGAGTATATTGACATTGAAAGAGGGTGGACAGGAGGCACAATAGGTTCAGTGATGTGTATATAAACATTTCTGGCTACACCCTCACAGGAAAAAGCTCCAACTCTCTCCACACAGAACACAAGTCAAGACCTTTGAGAAAGTAAGCAATTGAGATAGGTCTAAGCTGCTAAGATAAGATTTTTAATTCTGTCCAAGAAAACAGGGAAGGATGCTATGCAAATTAGAAATCAGTTTGTTTTCTTGAATGCCACTTCTATGTATACACCTCCCCATTTATTTTACTTCAGTGGTTCAGATCTTTGGCCTTTTCTTTGGTTAATTTCTACCAGAACCATGTCTAGTTATTCTATATACTTTTAACCCCAGTTTTGCAGCATTATCTGCATTAGTAATTACTTAAGCACGTGCATATGGCCATTGACTTTGCTTGTGTGTGTAAGTGCTCACCATTGCTAATAAGGCCTTCAAAAGCTTCTAATTCACAGAATAAATTGTTCTTTGGTGTGAATCCATACTTTTTATTGGTTAAACACAATCAGCTGGATGGACTTTTTGTGTGTTTTAAGAAGGACAACAAAACTGCCCTTTTGCTTTACATTTTTTTGTGCTTAGATTGTACCCTCATTCCTTGTATTTTCTATTTACAGTATTGAATGTAGATAGTTTAAAATGCTTATAAGAGCGAGGCAGAGAACAGTTTAACCTCTGACAAGGGCAGCATTTTTAAATTCAACTGTAAGCACTTAGTTAAGAAAAATCTGTTTCCACTTTCCTGATGGGATCCCTTTAAACAAAATGCAGGTTAACTACATACAGAAAAGCCATGATTTCAGCCTTGCCAGAAAATACCAAATCCTATAGATCCCTATTCACATGAGCAGTCCTTCAAATTGTGAGTCTTTTTCAAGTAGAAAGGAATACTCACGCGATTCTAGGATTTGCAGAATTTGGCCTCCAGCTAACCACTTGGCAAAACTTAAGCCTCCACAATATTTGTAGTCTCAAGTAAAACCTCCTAAGTGGTTTTTGATTCCTTTTCCGTATTGTGCTGCTTTAGAAAAAGAGACTGCCAGGTGATGAACTTCCCTGGGATTCAGAATGTTTGCTAAAATGATAACAAAACAAGTCCCTAAAAGCTGACTCGTGGAATTTACAAAAACAAATCCTTACAATGGTGTAACTGAGGGACTAATGATTTCATCTTACTTCCTCTATGGATTTACATGAATGTAAACATGAAAAAGAATTTGGCTTGGAAAAGCTGATTGAAAATTAAAGAATAACCTAGTCATTTTTAATGGGCCAAATTCTGTAACCTTACTGGAGCAAAATTCCTGGTGCTGTCATTTGACATCGAAAGAGTATTGCTGGACTTGGGGCTGCAGCTCTGAACAGGAGATGTACATCCACTGGAGTTGGTCTTTTTATTCCCTTTCATAAATATTTTCAGAAGTGAAGCAAAAGTTTGCCTTTCCTCTGTTGAATGCAGAGAGGGGCTCCTCTTTTTCATTCTATTTGATAAGAAGTGCTGCACCACACCAGTGTCTCCTCTTGTATAGTGCAATGAGATTTCCTTCTGCTTCAAGCCTACTTTGTTCGGCAGATATTTGAGGCCAATACATGTGCTAATCTCTCCAGCAATCCTCCTGTGGCCAGTAATGTTACTTCATATGGCTTCATTACATTGCAAGCCACCACAAAATGGAACTGTATTTAGAATCCTGCAGGAAAGAAGATAAAATCCACAAAGCAGGCAAAGCTCACAGGAGAAGAAAATAAAACAGAGCTACTGTAGTTCACAGCAGAAATACAATTATTCACAACTCCAAAGCATCTCTATCTGATTATCCAAAGGGATTTGGCAAATGTCCAAAGGAATGATATGATTATCTTCTTTTGTGGGAAGCAACAAACTGGATAAAATTAATTTCTTTCAGAGGCAGACATCTGTGACTTTTTGTGGGTTTGACAATTAACCAGTTCCAAAATTGCTGATGAAGAACCCTGCACTTGAATGATAAATATTGTTTAATTTGAATATATTTTTACTCTCTTCTAAAATAAGTCTACTAATTTTGCATGAGTCGAATTAGGCAACCTGGTAAAGAACATTTTATTATTTAAGAATCCTCTAAAATAACCCCAAAATAACTGTTCCATGTTTCATAATTTTGCATTCTGCTATCTCCAGAGCTCTCCCTCTCCTGCACTCTGCCCCCCTTTGAATCCATCCCAGGTGCAACACTACATACCACTTTATCCAAGACGTATGGTTGTTCTACTTCTGAAAAGGAAAGGAAACTTTTATTTGGCAATTTGTATTTTTGGGTTTTTGATTCTTAATATATTCTAGGCTGCTTCACAGTAGTCACAGAGGCCTAGATGGCATACAGAGCAGAAGGCAGGTGAGAGCGTTCATGATAAATGTATTTTATCTCATGAATATCAGCACCTCATTTGTGTACGTGTGTGTTTTTGCCGTTGCTGCATTAATTATTCTTGGTAATAATACTGAGTCAGACACCTGAATGTACCATTGCAGACAAACCCATGTTATGTATGCATTTTCATTAATATAATCCTTGCCATGGGCGAGATTTTAACCTTGTACGGGGATGCAAGCTGCTCATGCATGTAGTTGCTCTTCCCAAGGAACAGATTGTGAACAAACTTAGAGTCATAGTCCTGGTTTGTGTCTTGTTCTCCCTCTCCTGTAGGGCGGAATAAGAGACAGAGCCTCTGAAGGTTCTTTGATACAGATGAAGTTTCACGTGAAGATCACTTAAGAAAAATAATTCTGGGCTGAGGAGCATGTCTTTCTTAAAGTCACTGTTATGTCTTTATTAGGGACAGGAAGAAAGAAAAATACCAGCTCTCGTTCATGATGGAGATAATCCCAGCTGTCACGCAGCCACCCAGGAGAGTTGAGCCCCATTTGCTCCAGTGACTAATTCCAACCGAGCAGAGCGCATCTTGTCTCCGCTGGAATTTCCCTTTGAAGGACCTTACCACCCAAAACCTGGTAGTTCTCTCTCTTCCTTTCCCTCCAGCAGAGAAGAACTCAGCCCGGTGAAGCTGGGGGGCGGCGGCGCACCTCTGCATGCAGGCAGAGCCAGCTGACTGCCGCTGGAACAGAGCGCTGCCCCTGTGCTGAGGTGCTGGTGGCTTACAGCAGAGATACGGGCAGCAAAGTTGCTATGTTAAGGTACACATTCTTACTCAACAGAGCTGTTCCCTGCTTACCCTGGAATTAGAGCTGCTTACTTTTCTGACCAAAAGCCTGGTTTTACTATTGTTAGCACTGCAGAGCCATGGAGCTCTGGGAGGGCGAGCTGGCTTCTATTCTGTTTTGCACATCATCAACAATATTGTCAGCTAATTTCCTATTGCAGAATCTTTATTACCAGAAATGACCTATGAGACAGAATGAATATTTTTTACTTTCAAATCTCAGGTGGAAGCTGTAAATTGGCAGCTGGAAAAAACAGATTTTTGACCTGTAAACTCAGCAAATATGATATGGAAGTCATAGAAAATGAAAAATAAGGATCTTAATTTTATCCCTGTTCAAGAACAGCTGAATTACAAACACATTTTAAATGTCTATTTTGGGGGGGGTGTGGTGTGTGGTGTGTTTGTTTGTTTGCCTTTTTTTTTTTTTTTGTTATCTGTTCTTTAAGACTTTTATTATGTCTCTTGGTTTTAAACTCATGTTGAAACATACAGGTTTTTTAAACCAGCATCCTACAAGGTGTCAAAAATAATGAGACTGGCTTAAAAATCTTAAGTTCCAGAAAAAATAAGGTGGAATTGTTAAACTTCTAACCTTTTATCAAATTTGTGTTTGTATTTTCAGATCTTACAAATGTCAGGGGTAGAAACACACTTGAAGAAAAAGAAGCTTAAAATGGTCATGGGTTCGTTTACATCCAAGAATGGCAGTTATAAAGGTAGAAGCAAATATTGAAACACAAGATAAAATCTTGAGACTTTTCAAAACTGAACACCACAATCCCCCCAGACTAAAAGCAGCTCTAATTCTGGAGCTCAGACTGCAAATCTCCACTAAGAAGGTAGAGAAAAAAATACAGCAAACCAGTGTAATTTCTTAAAAAAGGAAATTAACTTTAAAATATCCTGAAAGTAAAGTCACTTAAAGCTCAGCAGCTGGTATGAAAAAAACCTGAAGCACTGGAAGACTTTCAAGTACAAATTAGGGTACATTTCTCCTAGCCATTCCTAAAGTGAAGTAATTTTGTCTCCGGTCCTTTTTCCCCAGTGAATACCCCTTTTGAGGTGAAGACAGTTAAAACCAACTATGTCCTTATGGTTTGTAGGGGTCAACAGGAGTTTGAAATGTGAAAGGACTGCAGCACTTAGTCCTTGTCTAGTTAGCCATTACAGCAAGACCTGTTGACCCTATAGCTCCTTACCCTACACTGATATTTTAGGAAGACCACAAAACAGTGTAAATTATTCAGAGATTAAGAAAATCATAAAGAAGAAAAGCATGTGGTTGGTAAGCATCAGCCCTAGTGGAGAGTGGACTAAATCAAACTTAGGCAAGGGAAAGTTTTCAACTCTGCTGTCATGAAAAAAACAAAAGGAGACATTTGCACAGTTTATACCCTACAGTACAAAACTTCATCCCAGACAAGGATCCAGTGGCAGGAAATGCAGTGTAATTAGAATTTGGAGAGAGGAATAACCAGAGGCTGAATTCAATTTCTATTAGAAAATTAATTGTAGCTCTAATTCTACAGAAACTTCAGCCATTCGACATAATAGACAGTCTACAGGTGGAGATCCTAGTGCAACTTCAAAAAGAACAAGGAAAGTGGAGAAATATGAACGACCCTCCTACCCCCACAAAAAGAAGCACTGAAAATAAATCACTGGTGTCATGTGGAGTATGTGTCCTCTCAAAAAAAACCATGAAAAATTTATAGATCTACGAGGTATAAGCTTCTCCTGACTAAAACACTTCTCCAAGATGTAAAATATGTTTTAAAGAACTACTTATCCTATTGTTCAAAAATGAGCTATGTTTGCTGATACGGAAGCTCATGGCACACAATTTTATCAAAGACTCGGCTGAAATCCAAACAAATTGTTCTGTGTGAACCTCTGTATTTTTATCAGCTTTGCAAAACTCTAAAAAGATAAAGTCAAGAGAGAAGACTAATCAGAGAGAGGTTTTTTTGCCATCCCTAAAGGCAGTGATCGAATGCAAAGTGAGTAAAGCTAACATTGGTGGAAGCAGTTTGCATGAAATTATTGTCAGCAACTTGCTTGAAACACAAAGTGAAACTTTTTTGAGATTTGAAGTGCCTGTTACACTTCTGAGAATGATTTTATTCGTTGACTATCCCATTTGATCCACTTACATTTGGCTGGGATCCAAATGCACAGAATGGCTGACTTTCTTGTGCGCTGAGTTCAACCTTAAGCCAAACCAGTCATAACCTTTTTCGGCAGTTTTTCCCTTGAGTTTTCCAGCCCAGATCTTCAGTCTTAAGAACCTGAGAAATTGGAAAACTTTTAGATTGCTGAGTGTTCTTCCAGGCTAAAAATCATTGCAGGGAAAACCAAATGAACATACTGTGTTCATTTTATTTCAGTATACACAACGCTCTTAAAAAAGGTTAATAGAAAAAAGCTACAAAACAGCCTGTATTTGAAAACCTTTGAATCTGTGATGTCTCTATTGCATACTCTACCTTTATCTTGATGAAAAATTATGTCTCCTGAGACAATGGCCATTTTGTTTGAAGTTGCTGTCAGGCAAGAGAGGTGCATTCTGTTTCCTCCAAGAACAGAATTACTTCTATTTCTTGCTTTCACCTTGAAATTAAAAGAAAGACAACTTAAAGACTGAGAGAAAAGTGGAATGGTTTTGTGTACATACATGCACACATAGGAATATATCTAAGCAAAAAAAAGTAAAGTAAATAAACAGAATCTATAACTATAGATGGTGTTATTATTTGGTACTTGCCTCCATTTTTGTATACATTTTGTTGGAGAGAAAATAAGAAACCCTGCACTAACAGATGTTGCAGAGCTCCAGTGTGGTGTCCACAACACTTCTTCAGAAGCACAGTAATTCCAAGCTTGACCCTTTATAATCACATCAGATGCTATCATTGGTTTGCAAATCATCAAGATTAATAATTTTAGTTTTAATTAAACATCCAACTATGGACTTCACTAACTATTTTGAGTAAAATTTCAGCCTTCAACTGCCAGTGCAAACCTACATTTTCTATGACAACTGCCAACATCCACAAGTGCAACAAGGGAAATGCCAAAAGGCAGTAGAAAAGCCCCTACCTCGGTATCCCTACCGAGCAAGCCCATTCTGTCCTTTGGAATAATGCATTGTATGGTATTTTCTACCTTGTTTGGTATTTAGAGGTGGAATTTATGGCCAGGCTTCCTGGCAGCAAGCTGTGCAGGTTGCAGGCGGAGGCTGATGGAGGTGAGTGAATTAATGTGGTGGCTGTTTGGAATGTCGTCCAGCTGCCAGGGAGAATTATGTTTGTTTGCCTTTGGCACGAGTGTGAAAGGAACAGCCGTAGATTTCAGAAGTGTGAGCCTACTTTTTTATATCTCACACTAATGAATACATTTTTTTGTATCCTATACATTTGGGGAAATCATAGAACTTATTTGTAGATTTTATTTACCACTTGTGTGGTAGAGAGGGAATGTTTCCTCAGAGACCAAACTTGCACTTTAGAAAACAGAAAGGAAAAAAAGAAAGAAAAAGAAAAAACAAGAAAGAAAGAAAGACCTGACTAATCCAAAATGGTGTCAGTAAAAATGACCCTAATTTCACTAATTTCAGCAAGCTTTGAAAAGTTCTTCATGTAACACTTTCCGGGGGGGAAATGTTACTGAAAGACATAACTTTGTGTTTGTTTTACGCTGGAATTTTGTTTCTTCTAGTCAGATCTTTCCTTTACCTGTAACCTGTTGGTTACCGCAACCTCCTGTTCTATCAACAGAACGATGATAATGCTATTTGTAATGTGCTCTGATGTGAAAAGTGCTGTAGAAGATTGAATTGTTGCTGCTGATAGGACCAGAAATTTCCTCAACTAGATCTGTCAATAGCTGACACTAAAACAACAAGGTACAAAGTGCATTTGAAGACTGTCAGACACCATTGCTTTTTTGTTTTCTCTAGCAAACTATTCCTCAGATAGCTGACTTGACCTAGTGTTGTTTAAAAAGATCAAGGGCTCAGTGGCTCAGAAAGAAGAAAAAAAAGATGGAAAAAAATAATATTAGTTACTCTATACTATGTAAAGTCTAATGGTCTCTTGTCCCATTATAGTATGCAAATAAAACTGTCATTTACATATCTTCTGGTCTTAATAATATAGAAAGGAAAAAGGTTTTCTGGGTTTGGTTCAGTAATGAACCCAAAATAATAATTTTCAAGATTATTTTTTAATAACGACTTGCAATTACATTATAGGACAGATTTTAAACAAGCAAATATGAATACATATACCTAGCTTCTTAGTTTCTATGTGCAGATCTGTAACTTGCACATATGATCGGGAAAACTGCAAATGAACATAAGCTTTGCAATTTAATTTTAATGATTCTAAATTCGTTGTTTATATATTAATGGATTGCCATTAAGATCAAAATATACTACAATTCAGTGACTATCTCAGGAGAAGCAAATATATTAAACATTAATGAGAAAACAATATGTTGAATTAATATTCCTCAAACCTTTGTTTCATTCTAACCATTAAAAAAATATGTGTTTGCAACTCTGATCAGAGTCTATTCCCTTCAAGGAAGGAAAGATGTATTAAGTCACATGATCAGCAGGAGAGAAAAATAGAAGTGAGTTTGTAAGCAGGACTATTTTCTTTTAGGATGAAGATGTGAGATACCACTTTGGAGATGGGATCAGAGGCAAACAGGTGAGGGTAAGAACAAAGAAGGGGAAAGCAAAAGAAGGAAAAGGCAGGGGGTAACTAAAGGAAACAAGAATAAAAGGAACAATAGAAAACAGGGAGTGGAAGGTAAAGAATGTGACAGAGAAGAAGAATGAAAAATAAAGGTCAGTGGGGACAGAGAGCATAAGAAGCCAAGGGAAAAGAGATATAAAAGAGAATTGCATAAAATAAGGCAGGGCAAAAAGCTAAAAGAGGAGGAAAAGAAACCTTCCCAGATGAGTGTGAAACTGAAGGGGAAATAAATCCCTCTTGGAGTAATCAGTGCTTCCCAATCACCCACATGGAACCCCTCTGGTTTACCCCATGGTCATATGTGCAGCCCTGATGCCAAGAGCTATTTGGAGCTGTGGTCCAGCATCAAAGAGCGCAGAAAAAGATAGCAGAGTCCCGTGGCAGTGAAACCTCACCCCTCCCCAAGTGGAGCACTTCTGCCAACAGACCCAGCTGCATCCAGCTACGGCTGGAGTCAGTACTTGCGCTGCAAGCAGGGTGAGCCACCCAAGAGTAGCAGGAGTGTCGCAGGCAGCCAGACCTCTGCAGCTTCCCATCTTCTTTGTATGCCAGTGGTAAGAAGATGAGGGCAGGACAGATGGAGAACAGAACAGCAGGAGAAATAAGGCAAAGCAAAACCTATTGTAAAAAGCGTCACAAAAAGAGAGTAAAAAGGAAGAGAGTACAAAAAAAAAACCAAAAACAATTAATTGTCATGGCCTCTTTACAGGAAGAAATGACTCCTACTGCAGACATAAGTGACATCTATGGGAGCTGCAAGTAGAGGCACAGCAACGAGCCTGCTGTTGCTCTCGTAAGCTGAGTAATGTACATGACAGCACAAGGGTGACACACATTTCTGACTAAAATCAAGCCACTTTCAAATGTGGAAATACTTCTGCTAGGGCAGTTAGGTGGAGTATACAAGTATCAGTTCCTTTCTGATCAGCTTTGACCTTTTCTAGAAGGCAAGCCCTTCTTTATTTATTTTGCCAACATGGCTGCATTTATCAGCAGAATAATTAGTTGAGTCAGTAGAGCGCTGGGAATAGACTTCCAGTTGACATGCGCTCCCTCTTCTGGTTGGCATTTGCCTCTACAACCAAGATCAAAGTAAAAACAAATCAGTCTTCCAAAAGAATGAGTTTTAAACCATTCTGCTTCCTCGATTTTTATACAGCTGTGAGATCCCTGCTGCTCATACCACTCTTGGTATACCAATAGCACATGAAGATTGACACCTTCTGTCTTTCAGATAAGAGGTTTACATTTACATCCATGAAGTCCATTCATGGATTTGTTTGTTAAAATGGTATTTAAATTGTTTTACGATAAAGTGTGCATTAATGCTATTTTTTTTTTTATTTCCCACAAAGACACATTGCTCATGCTGCCTCTCACAGCCATTCCCAGCTGAGGTCTGGAACACAGGGCAACCAAAGTTTCATTTCGGAGAGATCCTGATACATGATCAGCTGGGCATTATTTATAGAATCATAGAATCACAAAAATCACAAAATCACAGAATCATAGAATGGCTTGGGTTGAAAGGGATCTTAGAGATCACCTAGTTCCCAACCCCCTGCCATGGGCAAGGACACCTTCCACTAGGCCAGGTTGCTCCAAGCCCCGTCCAACCTGGCCTCGAACACTGCCAGGGATGGGGCAGCCACAGCTTCTCATGGGTAACCAGTGTCAGTGTCTCAGCACCCTCACAGGGAAGAACTTCTTCCTTATATCTAATCTGTATCTACCTTTTTTCATTATTATCTAAATCTACTCTTTTCATTATTGCAGATTTTCTTGCTCGTTCACTTTATCTGAATCGCATAGCGGGGACAGGCTATGTTAAAATATATGCTTGGTAAAACAGCTTAATCTGAGAATTTCTGTGAAAAGAATTAATGCTTTGCCTTGGCTGTGGCCTGTTAGAGCATAAACAAGTAAGCAAGTGCTCACAGTAGGTAACAGAGTGGGTCAGTTCAGAGAGCCAAAAAACTCTGTGTTCAGAGCAATGCTTGTTAGGAGGGGGGGCCACTGGTGTGACCACCAGCCACCAAGAGCTCCAGACACCTAGTAGCATGCCTAGCAGTTTCAGCTAATGAACTAAGCTCAGTAGCAATCGTCTCCTGAATTCTAATCCTGTATCTAACACCAAGTCCTGATCAAAATCTAGTTACAATCTTTCTGATTTGCTTCCACATCTACAAAGTGGGAATAACCTATACTTATAATACTTACCATGTATGCTAAAGCAGATCGTCAGCATTTACACTTCTTATCATCTGTTAATCTGTTCCTGCTTGACTAGGTCATGCCTCTTTGGTGCTACCACAGAAATGTTAAAACTTAACCATAATCTGATTTTAGAAAAGGGCAGCTCCAATTCCCAGCTTTTTTTTTTTTTTTTTAATTACCTTCTGAAATACTGCTTTAATAAAAAAGAACAGATGAAAAGTCTCCTTGTCTGACTCCTATGTCAAGATCCAGGACAAATTGCTGGATAGTGTTTTACATTCAGATTGGAATTATTACTTTGGCCCTTAGGCAAAATGTACCAGAAACTTGTTTTGGGTCATGCTAGGAACAAATGATGAAGAAAGCAAACATTTTTTATTTTAAATATCGTCTGTGAGTTTTTTCAAACATAGAGACTAAATTTAGACAATTCTCTCAGAAACAAACTCGTGTAGCAAATGTAAAGAGAAAATGTAGATTTTTCTTTTTCTGTTCATCAGTTCTCTCTAACTGTTCAAGTTTAAAATAAGCAGTATCAGTCAATTGCTATTTCCTCTTCTAGAAAGTTTTCTTTACTGGTTTTAACTGTTACCTATCATTATCACAGTTCTGTTCTTGCAGACAGTAAAGCAGCTGAACAAAATAGGCATCCACTAATATTTTCAAGTCCTTTTCAACCCACAAGCAAAGCTATATTCTATTAATCATAGAATCATAGAACAGTTAGGGTTGGAAAGGATCTTAAGATCATCTAGTTCCAACCCCCCTGCCAGGGGCAGGGACACCTCCCACTAAACCATGCCACCCAAGGCTATGTCCAGTCCAGCCTTGAACACTGCCAGTGATGGCGCATTCACAACTTGCTTGGGCAACCCATTCCAGTGCCTCACCACCCTCACAGTAAAGAATTTCTTCCTCGTATCCAGTCTAAACTTCCCCTGTTTAAGTTTGAACCCGTTACCCCTTGTCCTCTCACTACAGTCCCTCATGAAGAGTCCCTCCCCAGCATCCCTATAGGCCCCCTCCAGATACTGGAAGGCTGCTAGGAGGTCTCCACACAGCCTTCTCTTCTCCAGGCTCAACAGCCCCAGCTTTCTCATCCTATCTTCATACGGGAGGTGTTCCAGTCCCCTCATCATCCCCGTGGCCCTCCTTTGGACTTGTTCCAACAGTTCTATATCCTTTTTATGTTGAGGACACCAGAACTGCACACAATACTCCAAGTGAGGTCTCACGAGAGCAGAGGAGAGGGGCAGGATCACCTCCCTCGACCTGCTGGTTAGGGTTTTTTTGATGAAGCCCAGGAAACAGTTGGCTTTCTGGGCTGCAAGTGCACACTGCCGGCTCATGTTCATTTTCTCATCAACCAACACCCCCAAGTCCTTCTCCACAGGGCTGCTCTCAATCTCTCCTCTGCCCCGTCTGTAGCTGTGCCTGGGATTGCTCCCACCCAGGTGGAGGACCTTGCACTTGGCATGGTTAAACTTCATAAGGTTGGCATCAGCCCACCTCACAAGCGTTTCAAGGTCCCTCTGGATGGCATTCCTTCCCTCCAGTGTATCAACCGAACCACACAGCTTGGTGTCATCTGCAAACTTGCTGAGGGCACACTCAATCCCACTGTCCATGTCACTGACAAAGATGTTGGACAAGACCGGTCCCAACACCGATCCCTGAGGGACACCACTCGTTACTGGTCTCCAGCTGGACATTGAGCCATTGAGCACAACTCTTTGCGTGCGGCCATCCAGACAGTTCTTTATCCACCGAGTGGTCCACCTGTCAAATGGATGTCTCTCCAACTTTGAGACAAGGATGTCATGTGAGACAGTGTCAAACGTTTTGCACAAGTCCAGGTAGATGACATCAGCTGCTCTACCCCTGTCCATCAGTTCTGTAGCCCCATCATAGAAGGCCACCAGATTGGTCAGGCAGGATTTCCCCTTAGTGAAGCCATGCTGGCTGTCACCAACCACCTTGTTGTTTTTCATGTGCCTCAGCATGCCTTCCAGGAGAATCTGCTCCAAGGTTTTGGCAGGCACAGAGGTGAGACTGACTGGTCTGTAGTTCCCTGGCTCATCCATTTCCCCCTTCTTGAAAATGGGGGGTCCATAAGAATTTTACTCAAGCTTGCTGGGATTTCTTTTGGGACTTTATTGCATGAAATCAATATTCAAAATAAATTTAGTTAAATTATCAGCTAGTGATTGCTAGAGCTTATATCTAGCCTGGAAAAGTTATTTTTTATAGTATAATCCAAATGGAACTTTAATTTGTGTGTGAGTTGCTTTATTATCATTGTCTACAACATTACTGAAGAAAAAGTCAGCACAATATTACAGCATTATTTTTAGGACAGAAAATGCTCAAGGTACACTTTAAAAACTTTGCTGATATTGTTATTGCAGTGATACAGATGTTTCTCAAATGAATATGTATCTCAAAGTCTTTCCATCAATTGTTTTAAAGGAACAAAATGAATAGCGCTAACATTCACTTGAGAGGAAATTAAGCAGAGCTGATGGGATTCATACTCATTCCGCATTTCTTTGATAAGCAAACACCATTCATCAAACAGAAAATTTGATCCCTTGTATACTTGATTCCTTGTAAGCCCAGAGAAAAGCTGTACATCTTGGACAAACATCTTGCAGGGCTAACACACAAAAAACTCCAGTGACAGAAATTATTGTGGCACATTATAAAAACCCTGAAATATAAAACCATCACACCCGGCTCTTTTGCTTACATCACCGATCCCAAAACTCTGCTTCATGAGTGCCTGCTGACGTAGATTGTGGCCACTTGGGGAATACCAGCAGGCACAGGTTTAGAGGGTGCTGTGAGGTAGCAGAGGAAAGCACCACACCCTATCACCTGCCTGGTGATAGGATACATCACATGGGCCCCTTGGCATACAATTTATCTCCTGTCCAGAGATGCTCCACAAGCAAAAAGCTTAACAAACAGTGCTGCCTGTCCTGCTGACAGGACCAGAGCTGCCCACCTCAACATCAGAATGGAATTTCACTCAAAATGAGGAGGAAGGGCTTCACTTGCTTGTGGACACCTAATAATGTGGTAGCAAGGAAATTTCCTTGCCCAGGGCACATCCAGGTTTAAATCACTGCTGTCATATTTGAAGCAGTGTCTGAAACAGGGATTCACCACGACAGGTAACTATTTAGCCCCAGCGATATGTCTGTCTGCCTGTCTCCTTGGACTGTCTTGCTTTCAAACATGCTGAAAAGTCTTGATTTCACCCTGCTTCAGAATGAAACCAAACGCCAAAACCTCAGAATTTTTCACGAAACAGAATCCTTGTTTCCTGGCCAGCCCTATTATTGAACCTTAATACGATACAACATGTGTCCATATTTGCACACATGGTCCACAGTCCTTACACATGTGTAAATCCTACTGAAGTCATGTATAAAGGATCAGGCTCCAAGGCTGTTATAGAAAAAGTTCATGTTTCACTGACTTTTTGGTATTCTTTGAAGATATTAGATTAAGAGTAAATATAGAGAAGTACATGTTATATGCAAGATTTTCAGAGAACATTTAACTTCCACACCAGAAGGTCACATCTAAGGCAATATGGTCTTGGAACAAGTTCAAAGTTGTCACACTTGGTAAAAATAGCTTAAAGGGCACATAACTGTGCTGGAATACGGGAAGACAGTAGAACATGAGAGGGAGAATGATCGAAGGCCCCATTACTAATTATGTACATACTTTGCTGCTATTGAAAGCTAGGTTTCCAAGCATGTACATAGCACTTAAGTTAAATAGAAGTGCAAGTCATTAAAAGAATATAAATGCTTTTGCATTGCTAAATCTAAGGAAACAGCATTTTACAAATATAACTCTCTAGAATAACAGAAAATCTTCTATCAATAAACAGAGTATAAATAAACTTTGTTTCCAGTTTCAAAATTGTTTAGGCACTTTCATTTTTGCATTACTTATTAATATTTTTGTAATATATTCTTGAAAAACAAACCCTATATATTTATTTCACTGATATAAGAAACTGCATTCACTTGTTTAATATTTCATTTAAAATTGTTGCAATTATTTTGTAAGGAAAAAAAATTGATATTTTCTTCTAGTATCCTTAAAGATGGATAAATGTACACAACAGGGAGCTGAACTTTAGGAAACTTAAATTATACTGGAAGACAGGCTGTTATAGTGCAATACGTGGTGCATTATAAACAAAAGCTAACATTAAATTGCCTCTTGAAATACACGTCACATCAGCCTGGCAGTCATTAGCCTTTAGGACTATGTTCTATGTATTGGACACCTGTTAAACCACAGTCAAGCCTCCAGATTATGCTTCAGCCATATAATTAAGTGAGCATAAAATAAGATCCTATAGCCCTTCTGCAAACTGATTCACTCACACAAAAGTCCCTCCAAAGGGCAGGTTGTTTCGTAACTAGCAGGACACTCAGTAAGTCATGGGCTGTACGTGTTCTACATGGAAAAGCAACATCACACATCTTCCAGTTTAATGTTTTGTTTTATTTTATTGTTATCTTAGTTTTGTCTCTGTAAATAAGAGATCATGTAGAGGAATCTTCTACTTTGCTTTTAACTGAGACATTTGATATATTTTGCACATACCTTTTAATGATTGATGGCATGGTGCAATCATGTAAGGTGATTTATTTTATTTTATCAGTCTGCAAAAAGTACGTTTTGTGACTTCAACGCTTTTTTTGCCATGGCAGTAAAGTACTTAAGAATTGAAGCTATCCCTTGAACAGGAGAAAGATGTCCAAAAGCAGCAGTATCTCATGCTTCCTATGATACAAATATCTAAGAGGAAGATTTTACATCTTTGATGATTGGAAGTAAGTTACAGCAAGTGCCTGAAAGCTACTCTAACAACAGAGAACAACCAAACTCCAGGAGGTGTACTGGATACACAGAACTCTCTGTACCACCCTTTTAAAATGTATAACCATGGGAAAGGTTACATTATATTACAGCAGAGAAGCAACAATGTAATTTATGCCGCTCAGTTTAAAAGCATCACATTTTTATACAATAACAAAAAAGCAAAGAGTCTGAGTCATTAGAAAAATACTTGCACAGCTGGTAAATTGTATTTTCTATGGACTCTATATATGTGATTCTAAGCGCTAAGTATACACATTATTAGGGTCAATCCAAATCCAGGCTGCTGAAAAATCCAAAGTGTTGGAGGATTTAGGATCTTCCTGTGGATTTTGTTGTAGCCTCCACAATCTATGCTTTCATTAAAATAATATATGTTCTAACTTTCCAGGTTCTGAAAGGAGCCTTTACGATGTTAACCAGTGCACTGTCTCATGGACCATACAGACTGACACAATACTACCAGGATATGTAGAATAATAACAATATTTATTCTGCATTTTTTTCTTGTTAGAATGGATTGACCACTGATTCAGAAGCAAAGAACCACTGTGACATGGCCCTGGCTTCTCACCCAGTTGGAGATGGTAATGCTTAAGTGGTTTTAGTGCTAACCATCTATGAAGGAGCACAAAAGGTAGCATACACCTGGAAAGCAAGACTGTGAGTGTCTTTGTGTTTGTTACAACTGCTAAGGGCAATTGTACTATATTCTGTTCTTTTGTCTTTGCAAAGTGAGACTGACCCAGTCCATCAGGAGTTTGCTTAGCTGCGAAAAATGACACGTCTGTTGTCCATTCTTTTTTGCCTCAGTGTCTCAAAAGAAGTGCTTTATTTCTTGTTGCATCTGGACAAAGACCTACTGGAGGTGCTCCCAGCTCCCTGAAGTTTCTAGGACGTTTTGGTTTAAGCTCCTGCTCTACTCAGACTTGTGTTCACTTACTTTCTGAGTCATATTTACACACCACATTTCTTTTGGCTGTATTTCTCTGCAAGCACTATATCCCTCTCTTTATCTAGTGTACAGTTCTGAGAACTGCAGTGAACAGGAAGGCTTTTAGTCCTCTTGCCAGTTCACATAGTCTGCTGCTGAGAAGCCCTTGAGCTGGAAGAGATTAGAAGCCATATAATTCTCCATGAGCCAATGCCCACTGCTTTTAACTCAAACAGTTTTAAAGGCCATCCAAGTAATGCAAACTGAATTTGCATGACTCCAGTCCAATGGGTTGGATCTCACTGAAAGGTTTTTGGTACCAAAATTATTTGCATTGCAGCAGAGCTAAAAGCTGCAGTCAGAAATCAAAGTAATATTTTACAAGACACTGTACAAACCCAGAAGACAAAGATGGTCCGTGCCTGAAAAATATACAACATAAAGATGTCATCTAGCTTTATACTTTCCCCAGATGTAACAGTTGGCATGTGTTTTGAGCATCAGCTTTGCCACAGGAAAAAATGTTGCACCTAATTACATCCTAAGGTAACAGATAACATGGAGATATGACTGATGGATGGGGAGCCCAAGGACATAATCGTATGACAGTGATCCACCAGACAAGAGAGGGTATCAGTTCCCTTGCTCCTAGCTGTTGTCATTTTGGTAGACATTGTGGTGACAGTGAGTTTTAAGAAAAGAGATGACAAAATATAGTGAGGGTCTTTGTAGATGTTTAAAACATGTTGTCTCCATATATGAAAGACTTGCTTAGGCGGTAACACATGGGGTGAAAAACTTAGTGTTGGGATGGTGATTTACAGCAGTGTCAGAGCAGAAGTGAGTATGGATCTGCCGCAAGAGTAAAGGAGGGAGAGTAAAGGTAATGTGCTTAAAGAAAATGCAAAGCATTGAAAATTAAATCCTACCTATCTACTGTGATAAACTCAGACAACTTAATGGAGGGATGCAAAAGGAAGTTGGTACTTTGTGGAGAAGAGGAATGGTGTAGATTTGTAATTGTCAAGTGCTTTAGAAAAAAATGCTGGGGTACCTCAGACATGATGTGATGAGAACATGAACTTCACCTTGGCTAATTAACAGCAGCTGCTCCATTTTCAGAGGTTTTCCGTTAGTGAAGTTCAGATTACTTTGGTAATCATTTTGTCCAGCTGCCCTAAAAAAAGTATTCATCCTTTCTCAGTACCAAATTTGTATGTCTGAAAGAAGCAAATACACTTCCCTACAAAACAGAAGTATTTCTCCCTTTTCATGCAGATTTCTTTCTTGATGAAGAAGAAACTGTGTGAAACAGAGCAGAGGTACAAAGGGAAAGTAGCCTATAATGGCTCATTTTGCCCAGAATTAAAATCAGCAGCTATGTTCTGTTTGGAAGAGAGCACCTTTTCACTACACTAAATTTAGACCTAATTTCAATTTCTAGGAATGTCATGTGTTTGAGAACATTATAAAGGTGATGACAAAACAGCTGGATATAAGGTTATGAGACCTGCATCCATGTTTACCATAAAACAGGTGATCATGTGGGGTCAATCTTTGAAAAGAGAAACTAAGAATTAATTTTTTAGCATTCTTTCCATCTGATAGACTCAAACATATTTGTTCTTAGGCATAAGATATCCATCTAAAGGTTGAACAAGCTATCAGAAAACTAGTGTCTGGGGGTCAGCAAGCTTTATTTTTGCAGTCTGCATCACAAATGTAAATTACTAATAGATTGGGTTAGTCATATTTCCTTTATTTCTCACAGAGAATTTCAGAATCTCCAATATGGAGCAAGATTCAGAAAAGAGTTAAGAGCCATCACTAATAAAATTATTTGCAATACCTTATACAACATTGTAACAACCCACAGTGTCTCAAAACTTTGAACAAACCCCAAAAATATCTCAAAACTGAAACCTGATGAGTAGATAGCGTCCCTATCTCCTAATCACCTTTTCCAGATCTCTTCTACAACCTCTGCATTGTAGTCACCTGTTCTGTCTTTTCAGTTTAAAATTCAATTGAACCATTAGGCTTTAAGCATTGGTACAGTCTCCTTTCTGGTGTTAGGGGATGGCCACTCTTTGCCCATCTTTTCAGGCTGTCACTTCCTCCAAACCTCCCAGATTCTAAATCTTGTTTTTCAGGGGCAGAAGGAATCCTGAGCAGTCCTTCCATCATAAGTGGCAGCCTTGCAGAGCTTTTATTGATTTTTGTAGAGGTGTGAAACAGCTACTTGATTTCATAGAAGATATGTAAGAACATAATTAAATGCTAATATAGGTATATTTTTGAGAGAAAAAAATAAGCCTCCTTAAGGCTTCTAAGTTATATGCTAGGAGGAAGAGCTAAAAATTACCAAAAGAATTTCTGTAAATGACAGAAAGTCTCCCTCGCATAAAAGATCCAAGTAGCTCAACTATATGCTTTACATGAACTCTTTTTAGCCCCTTGTCCCTTTTGCAGACTGATTTCAATTTATACAGACTATTTCAGTGTTAGGACTGATGTTTAGCTATCTAAAAAGCCCAGGAAACCCAGGAGATCAGTGCTGAAATAACAGATTTTATTCACATGGAGCTGTGGCTGCCAATCAGGTTCAAAGGGTGGCTGGAGCTGACATGTTTTCTTGGCTTTGCAGTTCTTGTAGCTGTTCAACATGTCTGATATTTATCAATATCAGCTCTATGATATACAAATCAAATCTAAGGATGCTTTCATTTACATTAAGAAGAAACTTTAGAATAGACTTCAGCTCCTGCAGAAATGCAAACAGCTTCAGCTGCAGAAAAAAACAAAGAACGGGCATCACAGAGGGTTCTGTAGCTTCACTGAGAAACTAATTTTCCTGAGAAATACAAAAAGGAACTGGATTTAACACAGTTCAAGCAAAATACATTCCCGAGCTTTGTCATTTCTATTTTCACCCCCTGAAGAACCAACCAATGACAGAGAAAGAAGCTGTCAGTTAAATTTTATCTTTTGATAACATATACCATTGTTAAATTCAGGAAAAAAATATGTATTTGAAAGATATTTTTGTATATCCATGAATTTATTATTTATTGGAAATTACTTATAAATACAAATACATATAAAATCATATACTTGTTTTGTAAATAAAAATGAATAAATATTAGAGAAATGTGGTCATTTAAGTCTTGAAATGAGGGACTATTTTAAAAGAATGTAAGCTAGAAGCCGTCATTAGAAATACATATGTTTTGCATGAACAGTACAGCAACAGTCAAGCAAAACCTGTGTGAAACTTTTAGCGCATAAATCTCCTAGTGCCTGGGGGCAGTAATAAATTACATGTTTCTTTACACAGACATTTTAAAATTGTCAAACATACATTTAATGTACTAGAATCAGAAATAGTATCTTCTTGGCTGACTTTTTTTGATGTATTCCATAATTAGGCGTAGAATTCAAAGGTACCTCTTTATACCCAAAGGATACACAAATCCTTTAAGCATACTGGAACAGGTCAAATGTCTTTATATACCCTAAAATTTCAGTGCTGCAATACAGCTAATTGTTCTCCTTTGTTACCAATTCAGCAAAAACTTGGAAAACACTTTCAAGTTTCAACTTCCCTGGTTTAGATGGGCATGCTGCCTCTCATGAATTGGAAATCATACGTCTTTGTCAGTGACATGGACAGTGGGATTGAGTGTGCCCTCAGCAAGTTTGCAGATGACACCAAGTTGTGTGGTTCGGTTGATACGTTGGAGGGAAGGAATGCCATCCAGAGGGACCTTGAAACGCTTGTGAGGTGGGCTGATGCCAACCTTATGAAGTTTAACCATGCCAAGTGCAAGGTCCTCCACCTGGGTGGGAGCAATCCCAGGCACAGCTACAGGCTGGGCAGAGGAGAGATTCAGAGCAGTCCTGCAGAGAAGGACTTGGGGGTGTTGGTCGATGAGAAAATGAACATGAGCCGGCAGTGTGTGCTTGCAGCCCAGAAAGCCAACCATATCCTGGGCTGCATCAAAAGGAGCATGACCAGCAGGTCGAGGGAGGTGACCCTGCCCCTCTCCTCTGCTCTCGTGAGACCTCACTTGGAGTATTGTGCGCAGTTCTGGTGTCCACAACATAAAAAGGACATGGAACTGTTGGAACAAGTCCAAAGGAGGGCCACGAGGATGATGAGGGGACTGGAGCACCTCCCATATGAAGATAGGCTGAGAAAGTTGGGGCTGTTCAGCCTGGAGAAGAGAAGGCTGTGTGGAGACCTCCTAGCAGCCTTCCAGTATCTGAAGGGGGCCAGTAGGGATGCTGGGGAGGGACTCTTCATGAGGAACTGCAGTGAGAGGACAAGGGGTAACGGGTTCAAACTTAAACAGGGGAAGTTTAGACTGGATATGAGGAAGAAATTCTTCACTGTAAGGATGGTGAAGGAGTGGAATGGGTTGCCCAGGGAAGTTGTGAATGCTCCATTGCTGGCGGTGTTCAAGGCTGGACTGGACATAGCCTTGGGTGGCATGGTTTAGTGGGAGGTGTCCCTGCCCCTGGCAGGGGGGTTGGAACTAGATGATCTTAAGATCCTTTCCAACCCTAACTGTTCTATGATTCTAAGATCAAAACTGCATTGCTTGTACATTCCCATTCTGTTCCATTCATGTTTCCCGTCTTGTCTTTCATTCATTCTGGTGTGTGAATAAAAGTTCAGTACCACAGATCTTCTGGAAATGCAATATAGCCTCTACATCAGAGGTTTAATAATTCCTAAAGCAACCTGAACATATCTAAAAAGTATTTATGCCTGTAGTTTACATTTTAAACCACCACTTACTGTAGTTGCAGCCTTACATTTGAGGGCACCATCACTATGTGGACCAGACCCTTTCCAACCCAGCCCTGCTCACAATGGTTAAATTGGTTGTTAGGCCATTGTACACCCTTCTGAAGAGCGGGTTCATCAGATGTTTGTCCCATTAACTCAGAGCGAATGCTCCCTGACAGAGGAAACACTAGGGGAAGCTGGTAAAGCCCCTGAGCTGGCTTAGCACCCAAATCTGCGTAAATGTGCCCTGTGCCCCTGTGTCCTGAGCATTCAATCCCCAAGCTGCTACAGGGATTTAAATTTACCAGATTTAGAAAGTGTTGGGAAAAGTGATTTCCTAAAAAGCCAGATGAGGCATCAATGAGCTGGATTATATATCAAAAAGATACTTGCTTCAGGAACTTCATGACCTTTGTTCACCGAATTAATACTTTCAAATTTTACTTAGTGTGAATTTAACTGTTTCAACAGACTTTTGCTCATAATCATAGTTACAAATTCTAAAATTATTCTACTTTTTATTTTAACACTGATTTTCCACTTCAGAAGTGCCACGATTTAGTCTATTTTCCTTAACACTAAAAAAAAAATTACCACTTTAAGCCTATAGCTGGAAGTTTTTTCAGTATAATTTTCAGGCAAAATTTAAGGAATAGAACAAACAAAACTTATGATAGACAATCATTTGCACCTTTAAAAGTAGAATTTACCTAACATCCAGATCACAATGAAAAGCTATGTCCAATTTAATATTTTTTATTATTTTTATTTGGTTTTATTTTTTTCCAGATTTCAAATCTGTGTGAATTTTGGTCAACTGGAAAATAACTTCAAATAATAAAAGTGGTGTGGCAATTTTTGTCTCCCAGTTTTTGATGGTTATACATGATTTAATAATTGAATAGCATGACATTACTAATAAGCTATTTAATTGTAACAGTGAAATATTGATTTATATTGCTTGCTTTTGTTGATGTAGTTTTCAAATGCCTGGAAAATATTAGAAGATAAATAATTTTGGTCAGTTTAGTCATGAGCTCAGGAAATTCCCCCTAAAACTGATATAGCAAATCTTAATGTATTTATATATCTTATAATAAATGCACATTTATATACATATATATGAAATATAATGCACAATATATTTTGCTACATATAATAATTTGTAGTAGAAACTGAAAAAGGAACTAAGAAACATTACAAATTAACTAGTCCAAGTCTTAGCACCCAGAACTGGAGAGCAAGAAGAAACCCAAGCAATTTTTATTTCCTTCATAGGTGTTTCTGAAATTTCTCTGTTATATTGACTATTTAGCTTTACCATCTCTTTCATGCTGTCAGACTCATGCTGTCTACAGGGCACCTCAGTGGGGTATAAAGAATCACAGAATAGCAAAGTCTTCTCCCATTGCCCACATTCATGCCACTGTACTTAAAGGCACTGAAGCAGGACAGGCAGAATCAAAGCAAGATACACATGGACATTGGTAAACTAACGAAGTATTCAGTATTAGCTAAGGGACATAGTGATGGAAAAGGCTAGAGGGTTGAAAACTTTTTTGCAGTGAAAAAATATGAGCTTCTTACAGATTGTCTCTCAACCCTCCTCACCAGTAATCTCAGTCTCTTAAGTCCTGCAAAGAGCCTGCGCCAAACATTAAAAAATCTATTTAAATGTTTAATTTCCTTGTTTTTCCCCTCGACTCAGGTAGGGGGATAGGCACTTAATCATCTTCTACCTTTTGTTGACTTTACTAATTTTTTTATTAACTCTATTTTCACCCTCCATTTTGCACTTCATTGATCCCACTTCTGCTGCTGAAAATGGCAAATCATCTATGGCAGCAGCAACACCCTGAAAGGTTCTTTTATCAAGCTACAGTCCCCTGCAGGTAGATATGTTTCCTGAGGACTCCCTTGAAGCTCTGTTCCCTTTTCACTTCCAGCCAAATGTTACACAATCTCGCCTACGTTTTCCCAGCCTCCTGTATCTACTTTTGTTAGCTTTTAAGGGGTTTGGAATTCCTCAAATTCTATGAATGAACAAGATGTGTGCACCACTAGACCTGCACTTTTCAGCTATACCTATCCTGCGCATTTTTCACTGAATTGCTGAAATATTGAATAGATGGTACTACCTCAGGCAGATGACATTTCCAGCAGACATGCCCTCATTACGTTTGTACGCCCAAGTTCATTACTACACACCACCTGCCTGTTACCTCTAATTCCCCATGTACTCAGCTCTCATCCCTCTGTACATCAGAGACCTCTTGTAACCCTCTCCAGGTGCTTACATTTCATGCCATCCACTTCCTTTTTGTCAAAGACTGATTCCCTCATGATCCCTTCCTCCCATTTTTTTGTATTTTTTTTTTCTTCTGTAGGAAATAAATTATTCAGGGCGTCAACATACTTGAACTGGAACTGAGATGGAAGTAGTTATAATGAAATGCTAGCAACTGCCAGGAAAATTACAGAGTTGTTCTGAGCTGCTAGGTCTGCCAAGCAGCTGCCAGGAGCACTACGTGTCTCCCCTGCTCTTGTTCTAATTTACTGATTTTAACCAAAATAGGGCGTTGTTCTTCAACTCCAAACTTTCAGAAAACATTCCAGTGTTTGTTGATTGCATGTGTCATTCAAAAATAATCACAGAATGGACAAAGAAACAAAGGAATGCTTTTCTGTTGAAATGAGGGCTTCTGATGCATGCTTAGGGTGTGCTTCAACATTACACTTATCTGTTGGCACATCCCTCTGTTATCAATGCAACTCTATAGGGAGGATGTGCTATAAACAAGGTTGCTTCCATTAACATAGGTTAATTCATGGCTTGCAGTGCAGACTCCCAAGAAGTTCTACCAGTAAAATTCACCACTCCCACAACTCTATTAGAAGGGCAGAAACATGTAGCAGTTGTGTAAAGGAACTCTTTGAGAACATTAGCACTAGATAAATTGTAAGTCAGAAGCATATCATAGAATCATAGAATGGTTTGGGTTGGAAGGGACCTTAAAGATCATAGAGTTCCGACCCCCCTGACATGGGCAAAGACATCCTCCACTGGACCAGGTTGTTCAAAGACCATCCAGCCTGGCCTTGAACACTGCCAGGGGCATCCACAGCTTCTCTGAGCAACTTGTTCCAGTGTCTCACCACCCTCACAGTAAAGAACTTTCGATTACATTGAAACATGTCTGTCCTTCACCTACCTGCTACCACCTCTCAGCCACAGGTTACCACGCCACAGCTGCTGGAGAACAGTTAAACATATGCCCCAGTATGTGCTGTAGGAGCGGCGACCGTAGTAAGAGGAAAAGCAGCCCAAGCTGCTTCAACCCTTTGTGAAGTGAATACTGTCTTACAGGTAGTGTGATTCACGAGTGAAGATGGCACAGCAAATGAGGTAATGGTGTATGTAAAATGACAGTGTATTCATGACTAACTCAATAGACCAGAGGCAGAGCTGATAGCCAAGCCATCCGGAGCTGGAGCATTCAGACCTGCATTAGTTTAGCCATATTTCAACATAGGTACTGCTGTGGGAGGTGGACTCCTAGCTCAGCCCTCCCTGTTTGGGCCCAGCTTCACACTACCCCACCCTGCGTGCCACACACTGCTCTTTTCTGTTTCCAGCCCTGTAACACCATGCAAATAGAACACACAGGATTTCAGATTTCCAGGAGGAATGCATAACTCAATGGGCATATCCTGGGCTTTTCTTCAAAACTCAAATCAGAGGCCTTTGTGAAAGGTTTTTCATTATCTACATCAAAGCCATGCCCACAGGCACTGCCTGCTGCACTTCACCCTGGAGAAAACGGTCCCAGCTCTTTTCCAGATCATCCACATGCCAACCCGTGAGGAGCCCATTACTTCATGCTTTTCCAGGGAATTCACTTGCTCCCTGGAGCAATCCCCAAAGGTCTCAGGGCTGCGGGGAGGGCTCTGCTCGCTGATCAATATATTGAGCTCTGGGTGCACACAAAATCGGAGCTATTCCCACGTTACTTTCTTCTCAAATGTGGAATGGGGGCATTCAGAACCCGAGCTGGTTTGCTTTTTAGTGAAGTTCTGCTCCCGTTCTGAGCGGGTGCCTTATTATACACAGCGGAAACACACAACATGTTTGCCATCACCATGATTTGCCCCAGACTCTCATTCATCAATAGAACACTGTGAAACGAAACCTGGAGCTGGAGCTTCAACACACCCCACGGACTGACGGTGGTACAGGCTGAAACCCAGACACCCACCCCGCGCTCCCCCGCGCTGCGATTTACACCTCCGTGGAGGAAGATATCACGCGCGGCACCGCGGGCTCCGCCCCTCACAGGCACCCGCCGCGGGACCGCCCCTGCCGCCTCCTCAGCGGCCCTGGCCCCGCCCGCCAGCGCTGGCGGAGGCCGTCACCTCCGCCGGCTTCACACCCGCCTTCCGGCCCCGGCGCGGTGCTGCCGTCAAACCCTTCCGGCTGAGGCGCGGGCTGGGGCCCGCGCGGGCCTTCGGTGGCGGACGCTGCGGGAGAGCACAGGCGCCGAGGAACCCGGAAGTGCCCGTGCGGTGGAGCCGGAGCGGGGAAGGTGGTGCCTGTGCGGGGCTTCCGCGGCCCGCCGGCCCGTTGAGGGCGGGGGCACGGCGCCTCGGGGGCAGGGCCTCACACCCCTCGGGGAGGCAGGTAAAGGGGTGCTGGGGGGACGGGTGTGAGGGGCGTCCCGAAGGTACGGGGGGAGGGGGGGGGGATTCCCGGCTTCGTGGGTGTGGCCGGGAGGGGTCCCCTCAGGACAGCGGGATGTTGAAAAGGCGGGAGAGTGGCGGGGTGTGGTGGCAGGCATCCGTGCGTCTTTGGCTTGGGTTGTGAAGGGGGCTGGTTTGCTTAGAGTTCAGGGTGGCAGGAAGATGGCGTTTTTGGCGGGTACACGATGCTCAGGTTATCAGGTCGGTGAGGTGTATCTAAGGGGGTGTTTCAGTAGGGACTTCTATCAGTTAAAAGTGACAGGGTTTCTGTCATTTAAATTTTATATGAAAGCATGGTAGATTGCTTGACCTCCATCTTCTCTTTTTGGTTTGATTAGGTTGATTTTTTTCTTTTGATAGTGGACAAGCCAGTTTTTAGTTCTAGCGTATGTATGTGTATAAGCTGGAACTTTGTAAATACAAATACCTGTGCTTTCATCTTGGTATGTATTTCACCTTTATATGTAGGTATATGTATCTCTACATATAGACATACATGTTTAGAAAGCGGAGTTTGAAATAAAAATTTTCACCCATCCAAACGATGTGACTGTTGCTTTATTGAAAATTAGGCTGACAGATTTCTAAATTATATCTCATTCTCTTGTTTTTTTTCCCTAGTGCTTGCCCTGTAATACAGAAATCTTCCAGAATGCTGGAGTCCTATGTTACTCCTATTCTGATGAGTTATGTGAATCGCTACATAAAGAATCTGAAGCCTTCAGATCTACAGTTGTCACTCTGGGGAGGAGATGTCGTACTTAGTAAACTTGAATTGAAGCTAGATGTGCTTGAACAGGTATGTTTATAGTAGTTGTAGTCTATGTCTTTGATCTAAAAGAAGTTGACTGAATAATTTAGGTTGGTCTGCATAGGTAAGTGTTCATTTAGTACTTGCTGGTTTTCTTCTTATGTAGCCCCTTTTTTTCCTCTGCATTTAGTTATTTTTGCTTTAATTCCATGCCATTTGTTTGGTAATGAATGGTAATTCTTTGCACACCCTGTAGGTTATGGGGTGTGAAGAGAATGGCTTTTTGTGGACCTGTTTCTTATTTCAGTAACCATTGTTTTGCAGTATGAACAAAAACTTAATTGCTTTTCCAGTCATATTTACTAATTGCATATAGTAACTAATTCAGAATGTCACAAAGTAGGATCTCTCTTTAATTGTACAGATTTGTGTTGTCTGTATTGTTTTATAATTCCAGGTTTCATCATTCCAGTTGTATTTAACTTAAGAGTAACTGAGGGACGGAGTTGATCAACTGGTTTGTGTGGATTAGATCAGGGACTCTTGGCCTTTAAAAGACAAGCTTGACCAAGTAGAACACTTGATACAGAATTTAGAGCCTGCTGTCAATATGAACTGATTAACTCTTAGCGGAGGGATCATTTCCTTGTGTGCTTATCCAAGTTGACAAGGAGTTGGATATGTGAACCCGATAAAGGTGTTTTATGTTGATGTAGTGAGTTTTAGCTGGTGTCCTGTGTCCAGATGTAGTCCAAGTGAAGGAGCTGAGAGAAATGCAGCAAAAAAATAATGGAAGATTTAGGCAATATGGCCACTGAAGGAAAAATTAAATAGGGAATGTGTTTTTAATTTTGAATTAAAAAAAAGTGAGACAAGATAGGACAAGAATTACGTGATGAGACAAGAAAGAATGGAGTAAATTGCATTTGGAGAGCCTTAGATTGGACATGAAGGGAAATTTCCTCATTTTTATCAGGTTATGAGGCATTGGAGAAGACTGAGAAGCCTGCATGGTCTCTACTGGGAGACCTTTTAAAATGTGACAGAATGTGATCTCTGATTCTGTTCTGGAAGAGGAGACAATCTTTCAAGAGATCCTGTCCTGTTTTCTGTGCTTTTGTAAAGAGCCTGATTTGTCTTACTTGAAGTATCTGGTGGCCTGTGTATTTTCTATCAAGTCTTGGTTCTTCATTTTATTGGTACAGCTTGTCCATACAGCTGATGTGGATAGTAGACTTCAGTTGGTACGATGTGTTCCTCCCATGAATATTTGAAGCCTTTTTTAATGTATATATTAGGAAGTCTGAGAAGGGTTGATCAGAAAGGAATTCTAGAGGTTATCTAGTCCAACCTCCTCTTCCGAGCAGGGCTGTTACCAGTATTATGTCAGATCAGCTTGCGGTTTTCTCCAGTTGAGTCTTGAAATCTCCTGTATTGGTTGTGAAAACCTCCACTTATTCTACTGATATACTGTGTAGAGGGAAGGTTTGTCCAAATAACAAATGATGACTTGGGATGGATATATCGAACTTGCTACATTACCTGGTACAGTTAGGTTTTTGCTGCTGTCACTTATGTTGTTCCCTCTCAGATAGTTGCAGTTTGCTGGTGGGTGATCTCTTAATCTTTGCCTATTTGTCAGCTGGGTGGTACCTAAACATCCAGTGCAATCTGTTAATGTCATGGCTCTTGTAGAGGCAAATGTTGCCATAATATACCTGTGCTCATGTTCTATCAGCTTGAATGGGGATGTGAATATGCAATGAATGCAAAATTTAGCTCAGAATTTTTTTTTTTTTTTTTTCCTCCCAGTATTTGGCTCTGTGTTTGTGTGAAAAGTAGTGAATTTATTTTCACTTTTATTATTCTTTGGAACTTGCCTGGATGCACAGACTGTATTTAGGATGTCTTTTTTTTTTTTTTTTTTTTTTTTTGTGTGGAAGGGATTCTCCTTTATGCTTGCACAGCAAAACTCTTTTGAGTATGTAGTAATAGAACATCCCAAGACCTTTGACAGAGAGCTCCATTAAAAAGAAAGTCCTTCTGCCTGGATGGATTTGTGATATCCAGAATTAGTTGCCTTAACTGCTCTGGTCTTCTAATGTCCTTTCCTGGGCTGTTATCCTCAGCCTGGTTCCCTGCTCCTTATCTGGCGTAAACAGAGCCTTAATTTAGAATCATAGAACAGAATCATAGATAGAATCATAGAATAGAATTTCATGCTTTAGGCTTTGGATACAAGTGCACATACCCTGGATATCTTTGTCTGGAGCCTTAAACATTTTCAGGGAATTCCATCTTTTCTGGAGCTGTAGTGGATATTCGGGTACAGTATCATAGGTGACAACTACCTGGACAAAGCACCTTATAAAAGGTTTGGGAACAAGTCTGTTCTTTCTCCCCTCACTCCTTGCACTTCAGCTGATGTTCATGTGCAGTTCTGGTGTTTTCAACATAAGAAGGACATGGAGAAAACAGCAAGTCCAAAGGAGGGCCATGAGGACGATCAGGGGGCTGGAGCACCTCTTGTATGAAGACAAGCTGAGAAAGTTGGGGCTGTTCACTCTGGAGAAGGCTGCATCAGACCTCATAGCAGCCTTCCAGTATCTGAAGGGGTCTACAAGGATGCTGGAGAGGGACTCTTCATCAGGGACTGTAGTGATAGGACAAGGGGTAATGGGGTCAAACTTAAACAGGAAGCTCAGGTTAGATATAAGGAAGAAGTTCTTTACTGTGAGGGTGGTGAGGCACTGGAACAGGTTGCCTAAGGGAGTTGTGAATGCTCCCTGGCAGTGTTCAAGTCCAGGTTGGATGGAGCTTTGGGCAACATGGTCTAGGGTGAGGCACCTCTGCCCATGGCAGAGGGTTGGAACTAGATGATCTTAAGGGCCTTCCTAACCCAGACCAGATTCTATGTTAATACTTCCATGTCATGTTGCATACTTGTGGGTCACCAAACACACAGTACTTAACGAAAGGGGAAAGATTGCACAGAAAAGGAAGACAAAAAGAAATGGTCTTTGATATGTTGTATTATGAGCAAGTTATTAAATCTGGCACACATTTGTTTTGTATTGTCTACTGAAATAACACAACAAAGATTTGTCTGCATGGCTTTAAAAAAAGTTGGCTGTGCAATTAGGATAATCTCAGACAAATTCCTTTGAGAAAGAACTGTCTTCTAAATAAGCTGTGCATTTAGTTGTATCACCTCATTTTGAAAGAATTCCTATTTCTGTTTCTTTAACTGTCTTACAGTTAACTAGACAAAAATGAGAATATGTTAAATCCAATCAGCGAATAGTGGAAAAAGATCTATTCTAGAGTATCTTTTGAAGTAAACTTGTAACTTACACATGTGAACGCAAGTCAGATTATAAGTAGATGTTATGGTATTGATAACATAAAAATTATGTGTCTGCAAGTCTGGAAAGGAATTTATTTTTATTACAGTTAATAGTAATAGTTTGCTGTCTTGATTCATGAAGGCATTGTCTCTTAAATTGGAATGTATTTTTAGAGTCCATATTTTTTCGTGCCTGCCTTCCTCCCTCTCTTCCCCCCAAGCTGTGGGACGTAAGGTACTTTTTCATTTATTGTATGACCAGTGTAGCGATGTCTGTACTGAACTGCTCAGTATTTGCTTTTCAGTGGCTTAACTGAGACTGTGTGGGTTGAAATTTTGTTTGGGTTGACTGTAACCCTAAGGCTAAATTTTTAGAAGAGAGGCTTTCAGCTAAAATCCTTCAGTGTATTAGTGAATGAGATGGAGAAAAAATGCTTTGTAAAAAAAAAAAAAAAAAAAAAAAGTGACAATTTTCTTTGAACTGTTTTCATGGGGAAGCCTGTAACTGTCATCTTTTGGAATGGGGACTTGGAATTAGATGTGACTTTGTGTACGCATGGCTTGAGGTAGCCGTCAGTAGGTTCCCTGACAGGAGACAGTTGTGTGGCTTTTTAAATTTGTTAATGAAAGCTCAGTAAACCCTGAAACCTAATTTACAAACTGAAAGCTTTACAACAACAACAACAAAAATAAACAACCTATAGCTAGGATTTTGTGAGGTGTCTTCTCTGAAGATTTTGTTAGCAGTGATTATATTTCATCTACTCTTAGGTCTTGGATGCAAGGTGAACTTTTTAATCCTATCAGTAGAAAGGCTAAAGAGGTATCAACTGTAGGATGGAGAAAGTGTTTTTTAATGTTGCTCTTATTAGCAGCTGTTGTCACTGTGATTGTGCTAGATATTTGTGGGTAAGAATAGGTGGCTTCTTTTTGGATAACTAAGTAGCGTCAGGATGCTAACGTGTCACAGTTGCAGTGATAGTTATTTCAACTCAGAACTTATGACATGATAACTACTATGAAAAAAATTTTAGTGGGCTTCCAAAACATGCCACTAAGATTTGAATACAGTTTCAAGATGTTAGGCACATAATAATATTAACTGGCTTCACAGAAGGTTGACTTGTTGTATTTGCCAAGTACTAAATGTGAAATATATTGTCCTCAAATTTTATTATTGTAGAACTTCTGTACAGCAGGGATAGGGCTAAAGTCAAGCAGTACAGGAAAATAGGCTTTCTAGATCCACTTCTAGATGTTTGTCTAAAATTCCCTACCACCTTACCTGCTTGATCTCAGATTTTCATGGACCTTCTATATTTAACTTATTCATAGGAGTATTGAGTCAAAGCATGCAAGTACCTAGTACCTAAATTGAGCCAGGGTGCAAAGGTGCTTAAGCCCCAGGTTGCCAGGGAGATTCTGAAGTTCAGGTTTATGTCCCTGAGTTTGCTAAGCAATACAGCAGTTAAGAACCTGGGAGTGCTGCTGTATGCGGTGCTGGTGTGGCCTCACCTTGAGCACTGTATGCAGTTCTGGGCACCACAATTTATGAAGGATGTGAAGGTCTTTGAATGTGTCCAGAGGAGGGCAACAAAGCTGGTGAGAGGGCTAAAAGGAATGTCCTGTGAAGAATGGCTAGGACTTTGGGCTTGTCTAGTTTGGAGAAAAGTAGGCTAAGGGGTGACCTCATTGCTCTCTACAGCTTCTTGAGGACAGTAAGCAGAGATGGAGGTGCTGAGTTCTTTCCGTGGTATCCAGTGATATGACTTGTGGGGAATAGTTTAAAGCTGATTCAGGGGAGGTTCAGTCTTGACAGTAGGAAGCATTTCTTAACTGAGAGGGTTGTCAAACACTAGAACAGTCTTCTTAGGGAGGTGGTCGATGCCACAAGCCTATCAGTGTTTAAGAGGCGTTTGGATAATGCCCTTAATGACATGCGTTAACTCTTGGTCATCCCTGAATTGGTCAGGCAGTTGAACTAAATGATTGTTGTAGGTCCCTTCAAATTGAAAATATCCAGTTGTAATGGCCAAAACTATTGCTGAGTATCTTGGAGACTTAGATTCACTTCTTCCTCAACCTGAGAATATTCACACCTGTAGTTCCCAGCATCTAAGATGAAGGTGCAAATGCCAGGCTATAAGCAGCTCCAGCTGAAGACATCTGTTGTTCTTTCCCATTAAGACTTAAAACCTTTATAGCCAAAAATGTCAGGATAGGAGATCAGGAAGTACATTATCATTGAAGCCTTATCATTAGAATACTTAATATTGAAAATGCGGACTTAAAATTCTGTAATAATATCAAATGTGGTTTCTTTATTTTGCACTAAGCACTTTCTTTATTCCAAATCTTGATGTCTAGCTCTGGGACCAGGTCTCTAGCCTGACTGTTTGTCTGATAGGCATTAAGCTCGTGATTCCCAGGAGAAGCCCTGAAGCTACTGGGGGAATTTCAGCATTTTGTATCCAGAGAATTTAAACCTTGGCACCTTGCTTTCTGCTGACTCACTGCATGCAGCAGCAGCTGGCTCACTGGGGCTGTCCTATAGAGGCGTGATCTATGCATTGTCTGAAGTGCCAGGCATTTGTTAGGAGTTCTGGGCTGACTTGCACCAGTTTTTAGAGCAGTCTGGTATACACGTTAGGCCTTGGTGAGGAGTTGTTGAATTTGCGAATGAAAAAATTAATAACTTTGTATTTACTGAGCAGTTTGTTGTGAATGTGGTGGCCACAGTGGACCAATCTTAAAAGCTCCAAGCTCTTATAACTAAAATAACTTTGAAGAAATTGACTTGCTGTGGCTTGGTCAATGTTTAATTCCAAATTTTTGTTCTTCAGAATAATGCAGGTTGTGTATAATTTTAAGTATTTACTTTCACCTGTTTCATTTCTACTTGTCCCTTGAACAGTGTCGCATTTTGCAGTAGCTTCATGCAGGACATGTGGCTTTAAATTGTGTTTGATTATTAAGGACATGATAATCCAAATGTCTTCTTTGAATAGACTAATTGTACGTGTGCAAGCGATTGTAAAGCTAGTTATCAAGGCCCATGCCTTGATACTGCTGATCTGGGGAGACAGAATAAATTCTGACTTATGTTTTGTGCTAGAACTGTACTATTTTAAGTTACAAATGTGCCTTGAATGTTGATGTGTTTCAGTAGTTCATTCACCACACTTTTTGTTGCTGCTAGGAGCTGAAACTACCATTTACCTTTTTAAGCGGGCATATTCATGAACTTCGGATTCATGTGCCATGGACAAAATTGGGATCAGAACCAGTTGTTATCACCATCAATACAATGGAATGCATCTTGAAATTAAAGGATGGAGCTCAGGTAAGAAACGTGATGAATACATTCCTAACATTGAGAGATTGAAAATAATAGCTGCTATGGTCACCTTCTTTAAAGCCACCTGAAGAATCAGGCATGTGAAGGTGCAGTCCCTGCTGTTTTCTAGGAGGCTGATATTGTTCTCATTGTGGCTAGTATCTTTATGCTTATTTTTAATTCTTTATTAGCTGCAGCTGTGTTCTTGCAGATGTAAGAGCATGTTAATAGTGCTTTGCCGGAATTTTCCTATGACTTGACAAAAACCGTATTTCAAGAACAATGTAGTTTCCTGCACACTTCCAACTTCTGCCTCCCAAGGAGGAGTGCTGGTTGCTTGAGACAGCTGTGGGCAGCACCACTGAGTATTGGGCATTTTTCAAAAGATGTGGTGTTATTATTAAAGGAGTGCTTTAAAGATCCTGGAGTGTAATTAATTTTTCCCTTCAGAAGTTATAGTATTTACTTCAATGTACTTAGAAGCTTTCTTACATGAAAGAGTCTCAAAGGGCTTTTTCTTTTGTTGCTTGCAATAATTTGCCCTTTACACCTTGTCTCAGGCTCAGGAAAGATTTTCTTCTGACACAATGAAACTGGAATATGCAGTGGCTCGATTTTGTTATATGTCTAACTTAGTTAACAAAACGTACTTTGGTATTTTAAACACTGAACATTTTTTTTTTTTTTTTTTTTTTTTTTTTAGTCAGTATGGTGCTTTGACCCTAGAGAGGTTTTGTGGTTGGGTTTTTTTTTTTTTTGGTTGTTTTCTTTTTAAAGCCTTGTTCACATTTTAATTTCAACGCAGTCCTCCAGCTGTATTAAGGATAATGCAAAAGAAAATTACAATTTGTGCAAAGCTCTGAAGTGTTTGGTAGGGTGCTTGATGAGCTGTTAACATTTAACATCAGTAATTAGACATAAGCCAGCAGAAACATCTGAAAACACATTTCCATGATGTTTAATATTTCTTGTAATATTCTTTTACAGTTCCAGAGCTAAAAGGCTTTTGTTGCTGGAATAGAAATTACTAGACCTATGTGTGCCACCCACAAAGCATACACTTGCATTCTGTAGTTCACTCTGGGTGCATGTATGCATATGCACACATGTATGCACACCAACAGCCAAATGCTAAGTACTTTTCTAATGGTAAGGTAAGATTTTGAGGCCAGATGTTCCATGAGAAATGTGTTTTAGAAACAGCAAATTGCAAGTAATTATAGAAGTTGCAGGAGAAGATCTGCGGCTTATGACTTTGTGCAACCCAGAACTAATATTGGATATTGGACCACGCAGATGGCTACTGCTGGAATGATCAGATTTCCTGCTTGCATGGTATTTGAAACTTAAATTTTGTGGAGCATACAGTAAAAGGTCAAGTGTCACAAATGTAAGGCACTCTCAAAACAAGTATTTGTTACAGATGTTTAAGATTCAGAGGGAAGAAAGGATTTTTGAAAATTGCAACTGACATTTGAACAAATGATTCAGTGGTATGTACATTCAGGAGAATAAAATTTGGGTCTGTGCCAATCCTATGGGAGGATTATCTTTGACTTAACAAGAATGTAAATGAAAACAGTTTTATGCTGTTTTCTGAGGATATGGTTTTAAAAGTTGACAGCTTTAATTTTATTTCTTAAATTACTATTTGAAAGCTTTTTATAAAAAGAAAATGTTTTGACAAATTCCTGCGTTCTAGCTTCCAGTGTGACAGTGTGCGTGGCCAAAACCAATTGTCATAAAAATGTTTGCAGTCAGTGAATAAAAAAACTGAGTGAAATAAAATATATCTGTGGAAAATATTGGTAAAATGAACTTTCAGTGAATTTAGCACCAACTGGAACTGTTCAGCCAAGGACTTCATGTCAGTGAAGAGTGTAATTAGCAAGAAAGTTTAGTTCTCAAAAATTGATTGGCTTGATCCCGCGTTTCCTTCCTCAGGTCAAACCTCTAATGAGCACATGCATAATTTCACCTGAGCAAAAAATAAAGTTTCTGACCTCAATTTAGTGTGATATGTATTCTTTGGAAAGGCGCTATTTCAAAGGTTATTGATTTTGAAGATCTGTGGTGATTCAAATACACGGTGTTGTTGGAAGGTGTTGTCCAGTGGACCCTACAGATTTTTGTAAGCAAAAAAACCTCTCTCCTTTTGTATGTTTTTGAGGAGTGTCAGCCCCTAGGGGAACGCTTTTGTACATCTGTGCTTTTACTCTGATGCTGTGTCATAGTTCAGTTTCAGTGCTAGGTTGGTTGTTTTTTTGTTGTTTATGCTGTTTATGCTATTGCAGCATCTCCTTAGCTGAAATGAAAGTTTGGAGCGGACAGTAGTGGCTCAACTTCTAGTTTTATGCTAATAGTCTCCTTTTCTAAGGAGAAACGTTGTCTCCTTTCTAAGGAGAAAAGTGGTAAGTTCGCCCAGTGATATACAAAATCCATGGTGTAGAAATTAGTGATATTGTCAGTGAATTTCAAAGTTTGAGCCTTTCAAAAGTCATTGCTTTTTCCCTTTTCTGTGCTTTTTTTCCTACCTTCTCTGCAGATGATCCTAAAAATTCTAAAACCAAAATGTTAAATAAATATGGCTACTTTATAACAAAATGAAACTTAAGTTCATCAGGAACAGAACTTTGCAGTGATTAAAACGGTGCTATATTGAATGTGCTTTGTATGTACTTTTTGGATAAGAATTTGGTTAATACCAGAAACTGAAGCAGTAATTGAGTGTGAGGCATTTTACTTTGCTTTATGATGTCTGTTAGCTGAATGCAATGCCTGTTTCTTTTTTCTTCTGAATGCAGCTGACCTTTTATAACATTATCAAATTAACGAAAGAAGTTGGTAAGTATGATCTGAAATGTGTTCTTACACACTTAAATGTCATTCTGAAGTTCACTTGACTTGTATTTGTTAAGTTGTAGTAATTGTCTCCCTTGAGACTGTTCTTCATGAATGTTTGAGAGGGTAGTTAAAGTTCCAGTATTACATTCTTCTTATTACTTACCTGTATACGTTAAACCTCAGGACTTATATCTAGAATTGAAATCCCCTTGCTAAACTGCTATTGATGCTGTTTTTCTTCCTAGAGTTTTTCTTCTTTTTTGCCTTCTTGGACCCTTCTTAACTTTTTGCTTTGTACTCAAACTATATTTCCTTTTTTTTTTTTTTTTTTTTTTTTTAAAAAAAAAAAGAAAAAGATAAAAAACTATTTGAAATTCTTTGCTCATTTATCTTTTCCGCTCCATTCCACAGTGTGTCTGTGCCTAAACCAGAGGCTTTAGATTCATATGGTGCAAATTGGCTAAGATAAGCCTGTGTGTGTTTCGTTCACCTTCCTGACATTACAATTAACCACAAGACTAATCTTCTCTGTGTTCAACCTTGAATTCTGTGGGTTTTAGTTTTGGAACTGATGCAAATCAGGAGATTCAAGGAGAAATGTTTTATCTGTGTTCCTGCTTCACTTCTGTGTCCTTGTCTTTAATCAGGACAAAGTGCATCAGGAATATGCTGATGCATATGAAGATGAAAACTTTCCCTACCCCAAGGATAACTAATTATGGAGTCATGGAAAACTGTTAGATACAAGTGCTCACAGGGCACAGGGAAGCCAAATAGTTGTTTGGATCAGCATACAGACAATTAAGCATTGTTTATTTTATGAGATACTACAAAGAAGGTTTTGAAGGAGTGTAATAACTTTTTGGAAACAGTGGAAACCAGCCCATAATCATGACTGTCAGAATAGCAGACTATTCTTATCTGACAATCAGTAGAGACTGCCATCAAAGAATGCTGAAAGTAGAAATTGATCTTGACTGAGAAATGATCAAGATGGTAGATAGGGTATGTAGGACGGGTTATGAAGGACTTCGAAAGTGAAGACAGAAGGCTTGTGTTTGAAGGTATAATTACATGAAGTTTTTTGTTTAGGTGGTAAAGCTAGCTCTAGGTCTGAGGCAGTGCTTTGCTGTTTTTCTCCTTCTCACCTGTGATGTAAAAGTTCAGTTGAATGTGGCTGTATGGACAAGCAGTGCTCTTTATTCCATTTGAGTATATATGTGTGCTTTTCAGTGACAGCAAAAATAGGCTTGAAGTCAGAGGACCAGCTCTGAGTTTGTAGCTACCCAGCGTTCTGCTTTTCATTTGCTAATGCAGAAGATCAAGGTCTTTATTTGTGAAATATTTTCATTACTTGTTTCCACAGTGTTATCTTTCGTTCAGTAAATCTGATACTGAGTTTTAATACTTGTATGTAAAATTTAAGGTGAAGGTTGTATTGAGAACTGCCCTACATGAAGCAAACTATGTGATCACTAGTGTTGAGTTATGATCTCAGGTAAATGATAACTATGAAATTCATTAAGCAGCCAGCTCATTTTGCTTTTATCTGTGTTTTAATAGCTTAATATAGCAAAGGGGATTTTATCTATTTGTCTGTGTGTGTGCATACAAATAAAAATGTATGTAAGTAAAAGAACAGTTTTGCATATTACATTTAATGGAAAAAATCCTTTATGTAAATTGGACTTTAAGTAGTTGAATCTTTTCCAAAGGTTTAGGAAGTTTTGGCAGAGCCTTTGGTTGGATTTTATGCCGTTTTCTGTCAACTCTAGTCTGAAGAGCTCTTCTCGCATTGAACTGTTCATAGAAAACATGTGTTTTAGGTAGGAGATTTTCTTTCAAGGATATTATCTTTCTAAGAGAGAAATACCATGTCCTACAAATCTCTTGCGAAAATGTTTAGTAAACTTAACTTTTTCAGCAGAGGAAGCAGTACATGCAGGCTGCAGCACCTGCTAGAAGAGGGCTTAGAGCATTTGGTTCAGACGCTTGTTGTCTTTGAATATCCAGTGTTTTCATGTGAGTGGCTGAAGATGAGGTATTGAACAGCTTTGCTTAAAGATGGATTTATATTCGTATGTTCTAGCTGGGCAAGCAAGAGTGGCTGTGTAATTTACCTGTTTTTTTTTCCTAATAAGCACATTCATATGAAAAGACTTTAAAAGCAAGGTATCTGACATTGTAAATTGCAGTAATTCTGCTTCCAAAAGAAGAAATTGCCTTTGCTGTGAATTTGTTCAGATGTCTGTGGACACATTTCTTAATACTCTAGGTGTACAAATCAGTCCACTGCCATTGTGTTGCCTCAACCTGAATAGGTGGCTTGCTTACCCAAGTCCCTGTTACCATTTAATTTTGGATGTTTTTCTGACCACACAAACTGTAGATGACAAGAGGGAATGTAAGAGTGCCCACCGCAACTGAACTTTGTGGTTGTTGTAACATTCCCCCAGTTTATCATGGCAGTACACATGTACATGAAAGATGGAAACAAGATATGTTTTCCTTTCTTTCTGCCAGCTAGTCTTCTAAGCACTCTCCAACTGGCTGAAAATTAAATGCTTGTTGGAAAGATTTAAAACTTGATAGTTTCAGTCCTTGAAATATTCAGGCCTGCAAATGTCAACATTATACATCTCTAAAAAGAGAGGCCAAGTACACTATGTCAGGCATATTTTCTGTGGAGCCAGATTCAGGAACAGAAAAGCAGTCAAAAATGTAGTTGGGGCTGTATTCTCACTGAGGAGGTTGGATTTTTGAATGCAGTTCAAGAAGGATGTTGTCAAAACAATTAATGGTTGGACTAGTTGATCTTAAATGTCCTTTCCAACCTAAATGTTCTATGATTCTAAAATCAGCCTGGTTGTTATCACAAAATGTATTGAGATTGTATAATAGCAATGATTTTCAGTAGGTTGTTTTTTGTTTGTTTAGGTTTTTTTATGTTCAAATGGATGCACTTTGCAAATTGCAAGTGTAATGAACAGAATGCAAAGGGAGAGTATGGCTTTGTGCTGGTGCGAGTGTTGCAAGATAAGGAAGCTGCCAGGAGCTGTGTGTAGAATTATAGTTTTCCCTTCAGTGCCTGTAGCAGTAGTATCTAGTGAGTAAATGTTGCCTTTTCTCAGGTTGCCTGTTGTTTTCTGAACCAGACCTTATCAGTGTACCTCTTTATGCTGTAGTTCTGATAAATTTGTGCTTTTGAAAAAATCTGGCTGTCCAGTTTTACTGTGCTTTGACCTCTGTTGTGGGTTGGTCTTGGAACTAATGAGCTGGATCTCTCTTGGATGAAACTAAAAGGAAAATGTATTCTAGGAGTATGGTAATGTGCTCTAGCAGTTAACTGAAATTAATAAGAGCAATTGCCTTGTGCAAGTTTTTAATAGAATCAATGTTCTGTGATCACCAGCCGTGGTGTAGTCTCAGATTAGGGGCATGGTGAATCCTACTAGACCAGTTATGGGTCTTTTCAGATGTTGTTCTGGCTGACTTGGTTCATAAAATCTCTCTAACCCACACTTAGTGCCTACTTCTCTGCTTTTTATAGTTAGCATGTCTGTGCCATTAGTAATCTCACAAAACATCTACTTACTGACCTGGTGCAAACACCACTTCTTTTATTTTCTTCTCTACTCCTTTATGAAAGCACACCCCCTAGTATTTTCTGAGACTGTAGTAAAGGTGTATGTTCCTCATATCCAAGGGTTGAGGAAAAAGGTAAGAAAGCAGAATCTAAGCTTCCAGAATGATAGATTTTTATCACTCTCCATTTTTATAATGATTTAATTAGCAAACGTTCTGCAAGCATTCTGTAATTGCTCCCTCAGAATGCAATTTCTCTTAAACTAGAAGAAAAAAGAAAACTAACTGTGGTAGTCAAGCAGGTCCTGTTTTGCTGGCAAGTTCCAGCACTTGATAACTATGTATTTAGCATGGACAGGAGATGGCAAATTAATATTCATATCCTACTTCCAGCGGTGTCTTGAACTCTGTGTAAAGAGCAGAACCTTCTGGTATGAGATCACTTGTCAAGAAAACTTCAGAGTTAATTGGAAGAATTTTAGGCAGGTGAGGATGCAGTGATTAACAAGCAAGGTAATGGACACAACTAAGCAGTGCAGCTGCACTTCAGACTGTCATTATGAAATTTCTTTCTTAGGCATGAACAAGTGAAGTCCTGATGTCCTTCGTATTGACAAACATCAAAGTATAGTCTCATTACTGTGCGTGGACACCTCATAAGTGTTGCTGCTCTTTGTTTTGTGCTCCTGTGTGCTGTGGGAATCAAATTCAGTGCTGGTAGAGAGCAAAATATTTCTGCTTTTCACATTTTGGAAGTGTAGCTCTAAAATTCCTGTTTTTATTGCTCGCTCTCTCCTCTGAATTGCCTCTTTCTAAACTGATGGTTTACTTCAGTTTGCGAAAATGATCTAAAGCCAGTCTTCACAATGAAGCGCTAGTAGCTCTAAAGCTGATTTGACATGTATATATTATCTTAAGTTACTATACTGGTGGGGGACCACTGTTTAAAAAAATGTTTCTTCCAGAAGTAAAAATGTCAACTGCTGGGGTTTTGAAGTTCAAGACCTCAAATTCCCTAGGTGCCTTGTGATTTGTGGTACTTTGTATCTTTTGGTATACTCATGCAGTTGGTTTGGTAGGTGTATGGACTAGGCTTCCTGTCATCTGTTCTAAATTGCTTTTTTTGTTTTCTAAAATTTAAAGCTTTAGAATTAAAGATTATTTGGTTTTTATTACTATTAAGCTATTATATTGGCTTAGACTGACTCATTGCCTTTTTAGGATGTCTGTTGTGTGTTGGGAAATGTGGCCTACCCAAAGAAGAAAGAACACTTTTGACATTTTAAACAACCCATTGCCCTCAAAAAATTAGTCTACTTGTCCTTTAAATTTAAGGACAGAAATATACTTACTTATGTATAAATACGGGTTATATACATTAATATTTTAATTCTTTATGCATCTAAGTGCACGTGAACTTCATTTTAACTCCCAAATCAATATCCCAGGTTTGGAGACTGAGCTCTTCTTCGAGTGCTTGTGTGGTGCTAGCTGTGCCACCTCAATATACGACCTTCCTGTAGGCTGTTAAGCAGCCCTGCAGCTGTAGAGGCTGCAGCTCCAATTTTCTTCGTTTAGCAGGTAAAGTTTGATTTTAACAGGATGTTTGCAGGATATGTACATTTTCAAGAGAGCTCTTCTAGAGTCATCTCTGACTTGCTATAGAGTCCTAGCCTATTTACGAAAGTAGGCACTTAACGTAAATCTGATGGGAATTGTGAGCTTAGCACAAGTTTGAAGCATGCCTTTTAAAGTTAGTTGGCCTTATGCAGGACATCATCCTGCTCTTTTGCTGGAACCTGCTGCCTCCAAATAAGAGAGGAAAGATGCGAACATTTAATTGCTCATCGGCTCCTAGTGTTTAGAGCTTATTAAGCTGAATGCAGTGGACACATATGTCACTAATATCAATCAGAAGCCATTAAAAATCCACCAGCACCTTCAGTTGCAACTCCACCAAGTGTTGAAAGTTTTCTTCATTATTCAAGCACAAAAAGAAAGGACCACGGTATTGTCACTTGGACCCATTAAGGCCAAGTTGTTTCTAAGTTTTATAGACCAATAATCATCCAAAAATCTTAACTTTCATAGAAGGTGAGGGGGATTAGGAATTGTAAATTATGACGAACAACATGTTTGGGAATTTTGAGATTTATTTCATGGCTGAGATGTTGTCTGTTGAAGGTGCCCTGGAATCGCAACTACACAGAAAGCATTGCAGTTTGACTGAATCTGTTTTAATCTATAAGGCAAGGAATGATAATTCCTTTGCTTCAGCTTCAGATGTCCCAGAAAACTTACTTTCAGTAGCAGAGTTTAAAATCTGACAATACTTGAGTCATTCTGCTGTCCGAGACTGGAGAATGTGAGTATGGAAATTCTGTTAGCAATTTTCTGGATGGGTAGAACTTACCTCAAACCAAATGACATAGCTCATATCGTAGTATCATAGACTAGTTAGGGTTGGGAAGGACCTTAAGATCGTCTAGTTCCAACCCCCCTGCCATAGGCAAGGACACTGCACACTAAACCAGGTCATCTAAGACTCCATCCAGTCTGGCCTTGAACACTGCCAGGGATGGAGCATTCACAACTTGCTTGGGCAACCTGTTCCACTGCCTCACCACCCTCACAGTAAAGAACTTCTTCCTTATATCAACCTGAATTTCCCCTGTTTAAGTTTAAACCTGTTACCCCTTGTCCTGTCACTACAGTCCCTGATTAAATAGTCCCTCTCCAGCATCCTTGTAGGCCCCTTTCTGATACTGGAAGGCTGCTGTGAGGTCACCACACGGCTTCTCTTCTCCAGCCTGATCAGCCCCAACTTTCTCAACCTGTCTTCATATGGGAGGTGCTCCAGTCCCCTGGTCATCCTTGTGGCCCTTCTCTGGACCTGCTCTGACATCTCCATGTCCTTTTTATGTTGGGGTCACCAGAATTGTACACAGTGCTCCAACTGGGGTCTCACAGGTGTAGAGGGGCAGAATCACCTCCTTCGACCTGCTGGTCACACTCCTTTTGATGCAACTGGAGATACTTTTGGCTTTCTGGGATGCAGTTGTTTTCTGGGACTAGAGATTATTCAAGACAGGATGTCTGTCTGTTGCAGTGCCATGTCAATGCGCTTTGCGGTTTCAGCTCAATGTAGAGAATGAGGAAGCAGACTATATCCTTTTTCAAAACTGAGTTGATTGGGAAATAATATGGTGAAAATTCAGAATCTCAAAATTTAGCGTTAAATCAACATACGTTCATAAACATGTTCATATGATTTTTCTCAGTAGTATTATGGTTGGTGGAAAATAATTATTTTAATTGATGAAAATCGAAGTGTTCTGAGCTTGTTGGATATGTGCTGCTGTTCTGAAAACAAGAGCTAGATGTCAATATATAAGACTTTGCCTGGAACTGGAGTGTATTATAGATAGAGATTTGTTGGCATAGAAGCTGCAAACCATGCTGGGAGTATGTCCTGGCTAAAGTGTTCCACCAGGTCTTAGTTGTGGAAACTTGCATATTGTTGAGAATATTTTATTGTTACCAAATAGGGAGTAGTCATTTTAACCCTTTTCTCTCTCTCTTCTCTCCCCCCTTCCTCTTTTATTTTTGCTTCTATAACATTCTCTAGAATTGATTCTGGTATTTGACTGTAACTTGCCAGTGGCAAGTTATGTTTCTATAAAAAAAACATCAAATTATGTACACCAACAGCCAGTAAAGCTCCTTGACCCCCAAATGTGCACATTTCTCTTTAGTCATGCCCATGAAAACTTATAAATGTATGCCAAATGCCACTATTAACAAAACATGCATTATTTATTTTAACCAAAAGCAGGTGCTTCTCTTTTCTGCATGGGTAGTCATGTTTCTGTGCTCATCTCTGCATGAGTCCTACAATACAATTTCGTTTTACTGATCTGCTTCTTACACATTTATTTGACACTTAACATCCGTACATCTCCCACTTCTGTTATTCCCACTTTACCTGTGAAATATTTCAGAAGTTGACAGTTCAGTAGTGTTGCCCACCTGGAGGGGGGAAGTTTTTATCTCAAAGAAAGCTGATGTTGCTTCTTTTACTCATTTAAAACTGTAGTTCCCTGTTTCCTACTTACTGCTTTAGGTACTTAACATGTAAGGAAGCAGCAGGCCTACTTACCTGTTGTGCTTCGATGGTGTAAAAAGCTGGTTCTTTATGCATACGTGTGTGTGTATAAATGCATATTAAAGGCAGCTTTCTGTCCAACTGCTTTTCTTTTCATTATTGCTTGATGGTAAAGTGGAACAGTTGGGACAAGAAACATTAATAGCACCTAGTACACAGTTGCTTTACATAGTCTTAATTTCCCTGTTACTCCATTTTTTTGCAAGGCAGTGGTAGCAGAGTAAAGCTCTTTTCTGACTGTTTTGTGGCCAGACACTGTCACGTGTGCCCAGCTGAATGGTAGTCAGTGTATGTTCAACTTATTTCCTTCCTTCCCTCAGACCAGCCAGAACACTTTTTACTTCTGGAGTTCTTTTATGGACCATCTTCACATGCTCTGTAATCACTAGAACACTGTAGACCCCAGATTAAGTATTTACAGTATGTAGCACAGGTATTTTCTAGAAAGCTTACATTAAGATTGTTAATGTTAGGTTTTTTTATAGATCAAATCAGCTGAATTTGCAATGTGGAAAGAAAAGGGGAAGAAGATATGCAAGGGATTTCGAGGCTGCAAAATGAACTTGGAAACCAAATGTCAGGTTGAACTTTTGGCAAGGCATCAGTTAGAAAGTGCATTGTTGAAATGTAAATAATAGTTTTGTTCTGTGCCAGCTATGGTAATATCCAGTACTTTTTTTTTTTTTTTGCTTTGAAGTGGCTATTGTGCTTGGTAATGGAGGTGATTACATGTAGCAAACCAACATCATAGTAAGGAAATGAATGGCTAATAAGTTAAACATGTAGCAATGATCTTTGTAACTTGCCTTTTAGAACTTTGGAGTAAGCTGTAGATCTCAAAGCTGGGGTGGATTTGAGTATGAATACACTGGAATTACTTTTAGTGCAGGTGAATGTGATATGTTTCTAGAAAAAAAAATCAATAGATTAGTAGGAAAAAAAAAACTTTTTTTGATACACTTCATTACTGAAAACAGAAACCAACAAAAGTATTTGTTTATTTTAATTCTGCAGGTGGGCAAGTAGATACATGAGTTGAAACTAGATACTACAACCTTGCTGATTTATATTCTAGAAAATAGGTTTACTAAGGCAAATGCAAATACTAACATATAAGTGGTGTGTTTCTTTTTATAAAGTACAGAGAAGCTGTTCTGCTGTATAGATACAGGTGAATAAAGTAGAAAGATTTAAGAGTAATCCTTGTACCTTCACTGATTTTTACTTAGCTTTTTTTCTGAACTACTTTCAGCAAGGAAATGTAATGCCAATAGTCAGTGTCTTTGTTCCAAGCTATAGGGTGAAAGGATTTATATATCATCTTTGGCAGAATTCCTAGATGTCTAGGGTCGGATTCTGATTCAGCTTTCCCTGGTGTAGGTCTGGAATACCTCAATTGATTTACTTTGGAGTAATTCCAGATTTGTCCCAATCCAGCTGACATCAAATCAGGACCCTACAATCCAGCTTTGTTTTATGTAGCCGGGTGAAGAGTTTGGATTGGTACGGTTTAACAGGGAATGAGGTGAGGTAATGCACTTAAAAATATTTCCTTGGAGAGGAAGTAGTTTTTCCTCATTTGTTGATAGATTAAAGCATAGTTAAATTTGTTGGAATGTATTTTAGCTCCTCATTATAGCAAACCCTACTATTTCAGAATGGGCATGATTACAGATTTTGTAGTGGAAAAACCCTGTAATTTATCCACCTTTGGTAAAAGCATCTTAAAATTCCAAACAACAAAATACTCTTAATTTTTTCATGTACAAAGTGTACTCTGAAATTATAGCTTGTTCCTTTTGGAAGGAGTGGCATTTTCTCTGAAAGGGTGTGATTCAATTATAATTTATTAGATGCAGTTATTATACTTAAGCAGAAAAAATCCCTTTTATTCACTTTTTGCTTGTGACTTACCTTATGGTACCTGCATTTAGAGTGGTCCCTACTAAATAATTTTGACGCATAACTGATGTAGATTGTATTTTATTTTGAAAGCTCTCTGGGCAATAATAAACTCTTATCCCAGTGAGCTGTACTTCTTCCAAAGAATGAGAAAATGTTCACGTTTAAATGGGCACTTGCTCTTTTAAGGAAAAATCCCTGTCTTACACTTTTTAGAGGTCTTAGAACCCCAGGAAAATTCTACTGTGCTGTTGGCAGTACTCTGGACTATCCAATTGTCTCAGTCAACTTCCTAATTTAACTCAACTGTTAAATAAACATGAATTTTAACTGTAAATATTTATTTCTTTGCCTCTGGAGAAAATGGAACAAACTTGATCCCTCTATTGAGGTGTATGATTTTTCTTTCTTCTCCCCCCCTCCCCCTTCTGTCCTCTCTCTGGCATGTTTGTTTAGTGGTTCTGCCTCTGACTTTCGTTTACCCAGGCGCATGTCAGCTTTGGTTGGTGTCTAGCAGGGCTATTGGTCAAAACACAAAGGTATAAAGAGCCCTGAATGCTGTTGGGTGTTGTCCTTCTTTTTCAGTATAAGTCCTTCCACATTGCACCTAATTGGAAGATGAATAACACAAAGAGCTGCTTGACACGTTTTTATTTTATATGCATGACTCATTCTTCTGGAGGATTTTGTCATGTAAAGGGCCCTACTGATTGCAGTTGCTTAATTTGCAAGTATTTTCAGTTAAAACTGAAAATGTATTTTGGTTTCCCTAGACAGCAAAGCACATTTTTTTTCTTTTTCTCCCCCCTCCCCCCCCCCTTTCTTGTTAGCCTGTCAGCATCATCCAGTATTTCAGGTTAGTGTAGGACTCCCTGAAATGAGCTAAAAGCTGCTGCAGCAGCACTAATGTATAATTATTTAGAATTAGGCCTAAAGCTCATTAACCCTGATATTTTACAATTGTGTGAATAATAGGGGACTACTTTTCAACAAACCACGGTGGTTTTCCATGCACTTCTGTGAGCTGAGTGGTCTAATCAGTACTGCCCTGCTGTCTGCTGTGGGGAGTGGTTGTGTTCCAGTCCTTTAGGTGGGTGGGCTGCTCTTTGGTTTGCTTTTTATTCCCAGTGGCAGGAGAGTGTTGTATTTCATGGCTTCTGGGACACTTTCTGTAGGTGAGCATCATCTGGACTGTGTTGTGTATGTGTGTAGTTCTGCTGCCTCCTGGAAGCCTCAGCGTTTCTACTGGATTCCAGGTGTTTAAGCTTTCTGCCCTGCAGTTTTTCCCCAACAGGGCCTGATGAAGATCTGAGAAAGTGGGCAGACAAGTGTGCTGCTGACTCCATACAAATCATTCAGCCTGTTCCTTATAGACCTCTTTCCCATATGTTCCTCAGATGTGGACAGTGACAGGGCTGTGGGGTAAATGCATTGTTCTGGCAGTGGGAAGTGGCCATCTTTCCTGGAAGCTCTTCAACCCTTTTCCCAGCTTGCATTTAAATATGGGCTCATTATATGATGGGGGAGAGGCTACAAGCCTTCTAGATAAAATGGTCATGGGGAGCAGGCTGCCTGCTCCAGAGCAGTCATCTGGTGTGCAGCTGAGGCTCTTCAGGAGAGGAGGCCAAGGGAACAAGCTAGATGAATTGTCCTGCCATGCTACATACGGCCTGTGGTCTGTAGGTTGTTCATCCTAGATATTTGCTTACAATCGTGAAGAACATTAGGATTTTGCAGTAAAACTTTAGAAAAATACTTAACAGCATGAGAAAAATCTGCTTAAGCCTCAATGAGCTCTCTAATTCTTTTTACCAGTCTTCCACAAGGAGGGAGCATCTGGTGGACAGAATAGATCAGAGTCCTGAGTGCATATGCTAGTGGTTTCATTGTCATCAACAGACATTACATTTTTGTTGATTTATTTTGTGCAACAAATAAAACTTCATTTCCTGCTCTGTTAAGGATGTTCTACTTTGCTTGACATGTACAAAAATGAGCTATGGTTGTATTGATATAAAAGCTGAAAGCAGTTGGGTGGCATGGAGTGAGCAGTAGACATTTTTTTTATCTACCTATATGGACACAACAGTTTTTTAATCTAAAAATCCTCTAGGTATTGGTAACGCTAAATCTTATGCAGTTAACTTTCCCTTCTCAGGGCTGTTATCTAAAGGTCAAGATACTCTCATCTTTTCTGAATTTATTACATATCTTAGAGTATTCCACTCATAAATGTGGCTTATAAAATTGTAGTTTATTACTATATACTAATTGTTTAAGCACTTCTGTTCTCAGTTAAGTAAAACCAAGTGAACTGTGCCTGTAGTTGTTAGAAAAGCTGAGATTAGCTTCTATCAGTGTGTGTATAACCCAAGTTAACTTGAAGAGCATGCTATAGCTGCTCAGTCATTTAACTTTTGGTGGTTTTGATGAAAACATATTTCTGCAAAATTGTGTTTTCTTTCTAATGGTATTGCAGTATTGTTTTAGCTTTTCTTTCTCTTTTGTCTTGGGGGGGGGGGTGGGGAAGAAACAAGATACTGTGGAAGAACACAGAGCGATATTTTTGTGCTTGTCAAAGCAGGACCCTCACATTTTTGGGACTATTCAGTATTGAGTTATATCTAATTAAGCTGCTGCTCTGTTGTGTGTGACTTGTAGCTTGGATGTCTGTTTCTCCATTCTGGACTGTGTTTCTGGCTGTGTTTCCTCCAAAACATTACTGGTGTCTTTTTCACTGAAGTGCGTAATAGAGGACATGAATCCTGTGTTTGTACAGGGTGCCATCAGGGAGATTTTCTTTGGAGGAGAGCTGGACACACTCAGAGCTAGTGTGTCTCAAGGCCACCTTTGACTTCCTGTTGTTTTCACACACACAGATATTTTGGTCAGACAAAATAAAGATGTGTCAATTTCAGGAATATTGGAAACATTTATTTGAAACCAATACCAAAGTAAACTTTGGTGCTTCCAGTTATTGCCCCCTGCCCCAGTTTTAGCTGTATTAAAGTACATTAGTGCTAAAAGCAAGTGTTCAAGGTAATGAGACCACATGAGTTTGACTGCAGTGAGTTGGCCACTGTTTTAGCAGTCGGCGAGGAATGGACTTGTTTCGGAATTGCCAGCTGTGGAGCACTGATCTTCCCTCCAGCCATGCTGGAGCTGGATAGAAGTTGATTATTCTGGCCCACAGATTCTTAGTTTGGGATGCAGTTATGTGATTCTGACTCTTTGAGGGTAACCTGCAGCTGGTTTGAGACTGATGCTTCATGTCTTTATCCTTTATTAAGCCAATCTTTTGATTATGCTAATACCAAGATCCTACCCATTCATTGGCACCAGTGGGGTTGGTTCGAGTCCTCTATGTGTTGCTTGCTCATAGAAGATGGATCACAGCTCTTGAAGTAATTGTTTGTGATCTGCTGACACTGGTCTTTTGTGATTCTGAGTTGCAGAACAGATGATGGGTAGTGCCACAAGAAGAGAAGGCTGTGGGGATTGCTGCTAGCAGTTCTGAAAAGATCCCCTGCTAGTGACATTCTGGTGTAACAAAAACATCAAGGAAGTGTGATCTAGTGGGTTGAGCTCTTAGGAGTGGTGGTGCCCTTCCACTTCAAACTTTGTCCTGTCCTGCTCTGCTTGAAGGCTGTCAGAGAGCAGCACCGCACACATACATGTTCCTTCCTTTCCCCCTGAGTACCTTGTGCCTCATCTCAAAATTATCCTATATTTTTATTCTTTTCCCTCCTCCCCTCCCCCAGTTTGTTCTAGTGCTAACATTTGCTCATTTTTTTGATGTCTGACCTGTGAGTTTTGCCCATCTAAAATGTCTAGTGTATGACATTTTAAGTTTTATGAATATGTAATATTGGGTGTCTTCACCCAAATAAAAATCTTTATAGTGATGATACTTGAGTCTTTAACGTGTAGCATGTTTGTATTTTATACTGTTGTTTTTTCACTTGGAGAAACACGTTTCTTGGATCTGTGCAAAAGGCTTGTGTATAATAATCCTGTAAAGGCAGAAAGCAAGAACATATTTAAATGTCATGTTCTACTATTTTACCCCTGCCCTAGGGAGACATGTAACACTTTTTAAAGTGATTTCTAAAAGTAGCCTTATGAATACCTGTCAAGGTCCAACTGGATAAAACCCAGTGTTGGACATACTTTGCTCAGGATCCCCAGAGTGAAATTAAGACACAGATGAGGTCAAGTACCGCAGTTGGTCTCTTTATTATAAAAAAAGATAATTATTATTAAAAAAAAGATAATAATAGCACAGGTCAGAAAAAAGGAAAGAAATTAAGCAAGCATTCAGAGTGCAGAGATAGTCAACACCATGGATCCAGTGGTGTCCCAAGGGTCCATAGTCCTCTTTGGTAGTTGGTGGCCACACGGCAATTACCTTTTTCCCCTTTTGTAATGCGTTAGGGGAAGTACCTCTGTTCTTAATGTCACATACTGCACAGTCCTGGTGGGTCATGGGCATCCAGTTTTGCTGGTCTTGCAGCCAGCTCTTCCACTGCACATGCCTGGCAGCAATGCTTGCAATAATGGACAGCAATTGGTCACATCAGTCCTTGAGATAATGGACCTTGGAGTCTTATCTCAACTTCTCCCACCTATCTCTCAGGCAATGGATGGTGGAGTCCCATTTCAACTCCTCAAAACCATCTTTCAGACAATGGACAGAGAAGTCCCATTTCAGCTGCTCACAGCAATCTCTCAGGCAGTGGAGGGTGGATGGAGTTTTAGCCCATCCCACCTATCTCTCAGAGAATGGATGGTGGAGTCCCATTTCAGCTCCTCACAGCCATCTCTCAGGCAATGGACAGTGAAGCCCCATCTCGGCTCCATACACCCACCTCTCAGACAATGGATGGTGGATGGAGTTTTATCTCAGTTTCTCCCACCCATCTTTCAGACAGTGGATGGTGGATGGAGTCTTATCTCGGGTCACTGCCATCTCTCAGGCAATGGACAGTGGAGTCCCATCTCAGCTCCATACACCCACCTCTCAGACAATGGATGGTGGATGGAGCTTTATCTCAGTTCTTCCCACCCATCTTTCAGACAATGGATGGTGGATGGAGTCTTATCTCGGGTCGTCACACCAAGCTTTGAGAGAGTGGACCTCAGCTTCTCACACCGATCTTTGAGACAATGGATGGTGGAGTCTGATTTCAGTTCAGTGTCTCACACCACCTTCAGGTCATAATAGCTTCCTTTGTATAGAATGATTTTCTTTCATGGTTGAACACTCTTGTGATGAATTTAAATGTATCTTACTGTCATTTTTGCTGGCTTATACAGCTTTTTGCACAAATCAAAATATTTTTAGTATTTATTCTTGAGTATAAATTCTCGTGTTCTGTCGCATTTACTGTTATTATTGAAGAATAAATAGCTTTGGTCATGCAAGTTTATCCTATTTTTTCTGCAGTATAAGAAACAAAATTATATTCCTAAATACACATTCTTCCTTTGCTCTGATTTTGGTTGTCTGTGGTGTGTAGCCCATTCAGGAAAAACAGTGGCTTCATCTGTCTCATTCAGCTTCTGAAAGACACCAAATAGTATATTCCCACGTGCTGGGTTTACAGTATCTGCTCAGTAAATCAGTTCTTTTGTGCCTGTGTAACAGCAGCTGTGACAAACTTCTAGGAAAGTGTAAGTCTTTGGAAAAAGTCTGTAATAAAACTCATAGGTTTATCAAACTTTAGAACTAGTTTCTAGTACATAAGCATATTCAGAGATAGTCCTCACTGGGACTTAGTCTCAGTTATATTGAAACTGCTCACCTCTTGGTGTTCACTGTGTAAATAGCTAATTTTCTTTTTTGTTTGGGCCAAGCACCGGCTCTGTAAGTTGCGCAAAAGGCTTCTTGTTGCTACGGGGTGTAGTGTTTAAGGTGCTGCAGGAGATCAGGTTGGGGAAGGCCGTGTTGCTGCTTCACTGCCCTTGTACATCAGAAGTCTGCAAAGCCCCTGACTCTAAAGGCTGGCCATCTCATCCATAGCTATCCACAGCCCTTCCCTCACTGTGTGTGTGGCCCAGCAGGTTCCCCAGTTGTCAAAACTCACATGTAGTTAGTTCAGTAGTTTTACCCAGTGTGTTTCCTATATTGCTCGATTAACGCTGTTCTGAAACCAGTAGTTTTGTTGCCCAAAGATTAATTCAAACATATTTAGCCATTTTAATTTCCTATGTATGAGTGGCATCTGCGCAAAATACCATGTGAGTAGCAGGTAGTTTCATGATTCTCTGGAGGGCATAGTTTGCTACAGCTGGTTTTGCTGTACTCTTATTCAATAAAGTGTTTTACTGAATAGCTCATAACAAGGTGCTGTTATACAGTCATGGTGGTATTTTGCAGTATAGCTAAAATAATCCACCTGCATAGACTTCAGCGAAAGGCTTAATGAATTGAGTCTTCCCCTGTTGCTGGCTGCCTCCTGCCTCCCCGCTCTGAGTTGGAGAATGTCCCAAACTCTACTTGAAGTGTAATACTGGGGCAGAGTAACTTGGAAACTCGGGCTCCTTCCATCTGAGAAACATAGCTCCTTCCTTCAGAAGGTGGGGGGGGGGGGGGGGGGGGCGAGGAAAAAATACAATCTTGCTAGGTATGGAGAGTTAACAAACATGCCTTTCATTGCTTATTGGAAATGCTTGAACACAGGATCTCCATTCTAACTAGATTGTCTTTCATGGTCTGGTTTTATATCAGGAAAAAAAGGATGTATCTGAGGTGCATCCTGGCACCCAGTTTCTGCACACTGTGCTGTGGAATATTCAGATGGCTTAAAAGGTACTCATGTAAGCAACTGTACATTAATATAGTGAAAAACCTGTTTCCAATGACTTTTATAGATCTTGCAGTATTTAATATACATCTAGTAATAGCTGTGTATGTAATTGTCTCTGTATGATCAAAATAAATTATTGGACACACTTTTACGTTCAGATGCCAAATTAAAATTTACTGTCAAATGTGAGTGAGGTTTCTTTTTCCATTTAATAATGCTGGAACTAAGATTTACCACTCTATGTGTAGTTCAACTTAGTATGTTGTAGTTGACTGAGGTATTGCTGTGAGATGCTTACGGGAATTTTCTCATGCTAGTTGGTTTGGCTGTTGTTCAGAAACCCATTTTCATAACTTCTTCCAAACTATTTTGGTAAACTTACAGACCTTACATCTAAGCCATTTAGAAAATCTTAGTCCTTTTAAAAGCTTATAGAGAGATGGATTGTGCAGTGGAGGTTTGCACAGCAAAAGAGATATCAGTGAAAGAGAATAAGAGCAATACCTACTAGTTGTGTCTCCTCCTCCCCCCTTGGATTAAGCGAGGTGCCTGGCCATGCCATGACTCACACTTTTTGGTGAAGATCCTATTTCTTCTATATTAAAGATACTGTTTTAAAGGAGTATTTTTTGTTTGTTTGTTTGTTTGTTTCTACCCCTCTGCTTTCTTCTTTCCCTTGTCTCTTTTCATCTTTGTTGTACCGTCGCACCTCCATTTCTGATAATCTGCTAGTCATCCTTTCTGGCACTATTCAGTAGTCAATATTGGTGTAAGTGGTTATTGAAGAAGCATCCTACCATCCTGGATGAATAGGCTTTTAAGACCAACAGGAGCGTTTTGATCATCTCATCTGATTTTCTTATAAGAAGGTGTCTATAAATTGAACAAATTTCCCCTGATCTTTAGGGCTACCATAAATCAAGTTTCTTCCTTGGGCTAACATATGGCACCCAACAAATTAGTTTGTTGCCTGAAAGTTTTTCTTGGGTATGAAGGATTGTTTTTCAAACGTGATCAGGATGTTTGCGGGATAGCAGCTGCAGGAAAATGAGTATCCCTGGCCTTGTTACTGCACACTTGGAAGTACAAGAGGAAACTTCAGTTTGATTTAATGATTCTCTCTGATGTACGTACTGCTGCAGCATTGATAATCTCCCAGATGTATGTTCTGTCCTGTTGGCAAGTGCAGAAGGGGAACAACATGAGACTCTAGGATGGAAGGCAGAAATAAAGAGCATTTTCTCCTTTTTCCTTCGTGACATTAGGAAGAATTTGTTACAGAGATTGGGACACTGATTTGGTCATTTTAACAGTAGAGAGGTGGGTAAGGACTTGACTAATGGTCTGTGGCTGGCATATACTTTCTTCATGAGATATTTGGCAAAATGAGCTATGTCATCTTTTGGTTGCATGGATACAAGTGGATGGACATAAGCATAATGCAGTGTATTAAGCCAAGTGTAGTATTTGCATAGGAGCAATGATGGAGAAATTAAAGGGGGTGGGACCAGTAAAGAAGTGCTGAGTATGTTGGTGCTTCTTGGGTCCTCTGGGATGTGATGTGTGCCATGTATTTCTACGTTTGTTTCCTCAGCACTTTGTGGAATATGCCCAGTTTTCAGACTGGAGGAGCAACTCTGTTTTTATTTATTTGATTGAACTGTAATGCCTTGCTACTTTTCAGCGCTTGCTTTTCCATTCCTGCAGTTTTCTATCCTTCATGCCACTGATGCAGCAATCAGCAAAAATTCCTTTTGGAGGCCCTCAATTTCTGATGCTTTTGAAGACTTACAAAGTTGAAGTTAGAATTGTTTTAAAATATTTTTTTTTGTGGGGATATAATCTTGTTCATGAAAATTAAACCATGCAGGGTGTTCTGCATTAGAGAAATGTTCCTGTTGTGTTTGGTCATTTGTCCTTTGTGATAGAACACAAAGCTACTGCAAGGAGTTACTCTATTGCTTTCTGCAGCTGTAAATCAGAATTGTTTAGGAAAGAGTATGAAAGTGCAGTACGCTGGACCTTGGTCATTTCAAGTCTTTTTTTATGTGTAATTCCTTAGCAGCCTTGAAGTGCTTTCCTGCTTTTTGGAATTGTAAATAATAACTGTCACCATCTGTAAATACAGCCCCTTGAAAATCAGTGCTCTGCACCTTAATTAAACATCCTAATGAGAGGCAACAAATATGATTTAATCAGAGATTTACATTAATCAAAGCTCTCTGAAAGTGAAAAGCTAATGTCTTAGTATATTGACTCATCTTTTTTTTAGCACCTAATTAGTGCGCAAAGCTTTTACTCTAGAGCAAATCCCAGTCGGCCCCATCATGTAGAAACAAGAGAAATGTGTTCAGCCTTCTGCTATCTCACATCATGCCTGTTAGGCTTTGAGACATTTAGTTTTTGTTATGTTTGGAGCTTAATAATTTTTCCATCTGATACCAGAAAAATGTAATATTCCAAATCTTGTTATGATTGACCTAAATGGTGTAGTGGTGAGAGTGGCTTGCATTTTACAAGAAAAATCTAAGCCTCTGCTTGGTTTTCTAAACCAAGCATATTCTTATGCAACAAATAAATAAATATGGCTTTCATTATGTACGTTTAGCACTGTTGTTTTATAGTCTTAAAAAGTCTATAATCTCTATACATTTAAAAAACCTGATCAGACAAGGAAATGTTTCACATTGAAGTGTAAACCTGAGTGGGGGGAAAAAACAAACCAGGCCAAGATCTTTAATTTACAAGGGTAGTTATGAAAAGTTATGGATGTTTGTTGCAAAAGTAATAGACAAAAAATACTTTCCCTGGCCTACAACACATACCACATGCACAGTTTTTTATTAAATGCAAGGGTATTTTTCTAGTAAAATATCACATTGTGAATACCGCAGATGAATATCACTTACGTGATCCTTGTCACAGGAAACATTTTCACACAGTTTTGCTAAGCCGAGTACAGGAACACAGATTACTTGTGGAAAATGTTGTGCTGTATTTGGGCCATCTGTATTTTTTCTCTAAGATTTATTTTGCAGACTAAATCTAGGGGAAAAATTGCATAGTATAGGTTTTGTCCATGCAGATATGTATGAGACCCTTTTGTTTATGGAAGTAGTTGTAAAAATAATGTCTGAATAGTTAATGATATTAGAAATCTGACACTTTTGTTTGAAGTTTATAAATATATAGTATGTATATAGATACACAGACTACATGTAAATACCAATCAGTTTAGCTATAAGCATACCCACATATACTGTGTGTATATTAATCTGATTTTATATACTACACAATACCTTCATGAAGTAATCTTTCTTGAAAAGTAGTTAAAAGACTGTAATATAATCCATCTGCGCATAGGAGCAGAGGGTAGGTATGTGACAAGCAAGAGTGCAACAAATGTGATTATACTCCAGGCGCAAAAGAGCAAAGGTGGAAGTTTCCTTGGTTTTTGTGATCTTATATGTGACAGGTTAATTTTTTTTAGTTGGAAGTGGCGTTTTAGAAAGCTGCATCTGTATGTTTAGAAGTATTAATAATATAAATTTGGGGATAAGTTTATCATTGATACTTGTGATGTAAAAATTTATAAGGACTTGTAGATGATAGCACTGTGACTAGCACTATTTTTGTTACCTAGAGTTTATATGAAAATCATAAAAGTATATATACAATCAATAACTTTTCCATATTCTGTATTGTGATTTGGCATGAAGTTTTGGCTTCACATAATATAGGTGTTCTTTGTATTTACTCTGTATTGTTACTGTTTTATTTTTTCAAGGGCTCCTAAAACCCACAGGCAATCTATCTCCAATATTGCATCTTTTGATTTTTTTAACCATTGCATTGAAACAGTAACTTTTTAATTATATTTTAAATTATTTCTTATATTGTTTTTTTCTATTTAAACTCTATTTGTTCATCCTAATGCTTGTGGAGTACGGGATAGGTTAAAAAAAGACTGATGGAAAAAGGCTTACTTACATGCAAGTGCACCTTTGTGCTTCCACAAAGCAGCATTAGGATGAATTTCTAACTGCCATATCATATTTATAGAAGCTGAAAGTCACAATGTAGGAAACACTGTTTAGTCTATTTTGAAAGATGAATATTTAGTCATAATAGTGTGACTATATTGAGACTCATCAGTATGATGCACTAATTCAGTCATGTTCTGTGGTATCTTATGATATGTAGCATATTGTCTACTTGAAGCTTGTATCATCATAGCAACTGATTTTTGAGGCTCACGTAGTCATAAAAAGTCTGTTGCAGCAATCTGTGCTTCAGTGTTTGTTCAGTATGAAGTGGGGGTGTGTGGTTCTTTGCACCCCCAGCTTTTCAACCAGGAAATTTGGAAATAATGATCTGCCAGCCTGTTAGCTATATGAAAGCTAGATGAGTTTTTTCTTATCGAGTATAAACCAAATACTTAACCTCTGTGTGATGAATTACAAACTTGTGTTCTTCCCCACCAGTAAATCTTGAGAAAGTGCAGCTCTTGGACCAGTTGACAATGCTTATTCAAGATTTCAGAAAAAAACGTTGCTCATACTGACGTGTTTTAGAGCTTTGTATTTCCAGAACACTTCAACAATATGTATCAATACTACATGCTGAAAAAACACTGTTTTAAAAATGTTATTTATTCATTTTAATGGTATGTGGGACTCATTCAGAAGTGATAGTTGCAGTGTCCAACTTTGTAGGCACATGTGTGATATAGCTTAAACTACACTGTGAGATGTGGGCTGAATATTTGGTCCACAGGCTGTTTGAGGGGAAAGGAGAGGAAATACAGTAGTGAGACCAGCCTGGAGAGAGTAAGTGGAGGGTGTCCATCTGTGTATGGTCGTTCCAGGAGCGGATAGACTATGGTCTATGCCATGGAAGGGTGCTAAACCCTGATCCCTGGGAGGTTGCCCTGAGTGGATAATGCAGGATTGTCTTGCACAATACCAAATCCTAGTCCATTGGTATTATGTAGAATTCACATCGAGACTTTTTTTATGAAGTGCCTTCTAAGTAATTGAATTATCTGCTGCAACTGCTCTTCCGGACTGCAGATAAAAAGCATGTCAAGGTAAGCCCTCTTAATTTTGTGTGAATTTAAGTGCGTTTAAATGACTTCATAGTATTATGGGTAGTATGCTTTAAATTAGTTTTTGAAGAAGCTAAAACTATCCACTATCCCAATAAATCTCTACCATGTAAAAAGATAAATATTAGAGAAACCTGAATGAGTTCATGACTTAATGGTGTGTTACCTGTGATTACTCATGTCAAACTTAAATTTATAAAACATATTTCTTAATGTAAATTAATAGATAAAAACCTGATAAATTATACATGTAAGAGAATATTTTTGTGAGTTTAGCTTTAAATATATTCCTTAGGCTGTGTTATTCAGTCGTTTTGTTACAGATGATGTTCCATGTTTTGATTTGAAACAGGATACATGATTTTCTTCTTCCACACTAAATTCTTGCTGAGCATTTCTGCTTGGCAATGCATGAGATTAGAGGATGTTTCCAGGCTTTTAACTTTCCCACATACGTATTTTTTCCCCAAGTTCTTTTGAATCTTATATCTCCACCCTGTTGTCTAGTTTTTAATCTCTTACTTCTGTATGTGGCTGGAGTGTACAGCTGAGCACAGTCACAGTCTTGTCTCCCCATCTCTGTGTGTTTTGTTCCCTTGGGCACTCAGCTTCATTTCTTGCTGACACTTTCCTCCCTTATTTTAATCCTGTACTCATTCTTTAATTGCAAATTAGACCAGGGATGAAAAAAAAAAATATTTTGCGTTCAAAGTGATTGGCACATATTTGGAAGAAGGGGATTTGCTCTGAATTTTATGGAAAGCTAAAAAAGGAAAGAAAAAAGATTCCTTCTGATCAGCTTGTACCAAGGAGGGTACATTCGTTTGAGGAATTTTGTATGTCAAAATCTTTGTAAGAAAGAAAGTGGCATGCACATGGTGATCGCTAGAAAGAATAATTATTGTTGGATGCTGATAAAAAGTCCCTACTGCCTGCAAGGAGGCACAGTGTATTTTAAACTAACCAGTGTGACTAAAAAAATTATGTTATGTTATAATTTCAGAGGTATTTTGTAAAACTTTGCAACAGTTGTAATGTAGTGTTGACAGCTACACTTCTCTTAATGTATAGCATTCTGGTAGTTGTGTGTGATAGATTGCTATTTAAGAAGATAAATTATTGCTTGTTTAGGTTTAAGGTAATGTTTCAAAAGCTTCCTTATTTAAAAAGTAGTACATTATAAATAGCAATAAATTCCTGGAAATGGTGTACACATCACAGACTGACAGTTGCAAAAGAAATGACTGATTATAAGTAAAAACTCCTTAATGTACGTGTCTTGAATAAGTTGTACCTGTGTGTGCTTTTTTTTGCGTTGATTAACCAGGAAGCTTTTGCGGCCACTTGTCCAGCTTTGTAGATTAGTCCATTTTTAACATTGTTTAGATAAGATGTAATTGATAAATTACATTCAGTGAAAAAGTATTCTTCCCCATATTGGTGTTGGAGGTTAACTCAAAATTTAGTATTTTATTTTTATTCTGAGTTCTTGCAATTCCAGTAGGGCTATTAATCATAGAATCATAGAATAGTTAGGGTTGGAAAGGACCTTAAGATCATCTAGTTCCAACTCCCCTGCAGTGGGCAGGGACACCTCCCACTAAACCATGCCACCCAAGGCTATGTCCAGTCCAGCCTTGAACACCGCCAGCGATGGAGCATTCACAACTTCCCTGGGCAACCCATCCCAGTGCCTCACTACCCTTACAGTAAAGAATTTCTTCCTCATATCCAATCTAAACTTCCCCTGTTTAAGTTTGAACCTGTTACCCCTTGTCCTCTCACTGCAGTTCCTCATGAAGAGTCCCTCCCCAGCATCCCTATAGGCCCCCTCCAGATATTGGAAGGCTGCTATGAGGTCTCCACTCAGCCTTCTCTTCTCCAGGCTGATCAGACCCAACTTTCTCAGCCTATCTTCATACGGGAGGTGCTCCAGACCCCTCATCATCCTTGTGGCCCTCCTCTGGACTTGTTCCAACAGTTCCATGTCCTTTTTATGTTGAGGACCCCAGAACTGCACACAGTACTCCAAGTGGGGTCTCACAAGGGCAGAGTAGAGGGGCAGGATCACCTCCTCCAACCTGCTGGTCACACTCCTTTTGATGCAGCCCAGGATATGGTTGGCTTTCTGGGCTGCAAGTGCACACTGCTGGCTCATATTCGTTTTCTCCTCAGCCAACACCCCCAAGTCCTTTTCCACAGAGCTGTTCTGAATCTCTCCTCTGCCCAGCCTGTAGCTGTGCCTGGGATTGCTCTGACCCAGGTGGAGGACCTTGCACTTGGCATAGTTAAACTTCATCAGGTTGGCATCAGCCCACCTCACAAGCGTTTCAAGGTCCCTCCAGCGTATCAACCGAACCACACAGCTTGGTGTCATTGGCAAACTTGCTGAGGGTGCACTCGGTCCCACTGTCCATGTCACCCACAAAGATGTTGAACAAGACCGGTCCCAACACCGATCCCTGAGGGACACCACTCGTTACTGGTCTCCAGCTGGACATTGAGCCATTGAGCGCAACTCTTTGCGTGCGGCCATCCAGACAGTTCTTTATCCACCGAGTGGTCCACCTGTCAAATGGATGTCTCTCCAACTTAGAGACAAGGATGTCATGTGAGACAGTGTCAAACGCATTGCACAAGTCCAGGTAGATGACATTAACTGCTCTACCCCTGTCCATCAGTTCTGTAGCCCCATCATAGAAGGCCACCAGATTGGTCAGGCAGGATTTCCCCTTAGTGAAGCCATGCTGGCTGTCACCAACCACCTTGTTGTTTTTCATGTGCCTCAACCTGCCTTCCAGGAGAATCTGCTCCAAGGTTTTGGCAGGCACAGAGGTGAGACTGACTGGTCTGTAGTTCCATGGGTCATCCCTTTTCCCCTTCTTGAAAATGGGAGTTGTAATTGGAAGCTTAAAGACAAGCATTTTGATAAAATCATGATCTTGCTTTTATGGATGTTTTGCTTGAGATGAGCAAATAGTGGAATCCTTCACTAGCTTGGGTTCTGTGTTTAGAATTTGAAAAGTTAGAAATGTAAATTAGGAGAAATGGTGTTCAGCCAGGTGTATGGAAGTCTCTGAAATTTGTCATTATACTCACCCAATAGATTTTGTTAAAGCTATTTGAATATTATTCATATATTTGCATAGTATTACATGTATGTGCATATAATGCACAAAAAGTATACTGCATGAGAATAACTATTGAAAGTAAGTTAGGAAATGAAATTTTGTCGTAACATGGCACTAAAAAGCCATTATAAGTATTCTTCCAGTCTCCTGCTGTAGATTTTACTGTTTGCTGAGATCTTACTTTTTCTTTAATGAAATTCCCAATGCTTTTGAATTTGTAGAACGCAGTGAAAACTGTAGAGAGTGTGAGTATTGCTATTGAGAAATCTCTTCTTGCTTGAACCTCCCTGTACTGGAAAAAAGAAAATCTTGAAAAATGCCATTCCCAACTTGGGAAGAATTCACTGATTGTTATGAGGAAAATGGCCATAAGCTTGAATTTGGCTTGGACCCATCTCAAACAGTAACTGAGGAAGAAAGGACTGATAGGCTAAAACCTGACCCCAAATACTTTTCAGTTGCACTGGGTTTTAAGTTTGGTATCTTAAGGAAACCAGAATAATTTTTTATTTTGTCTCTCATTCAGTCTTGTTTTTCCCTTCTTTTGCACTGCTCCAGTGAGTTTTGAACCTATTGCCTAGTTTAAAACAATTTTGATGGAGAACTATTTGCTGTAAGGATAATAACCTATATATCTGTGAAAATCAGTGGCAGCTGGGGAGACCCTGGAGGGTATACTAATCCTTCTGACATCAGCATGTATAATCAATTGCCAGTTCATTGCTTCCTTTCTTCTCTTTCAACTCTCAGTAGCTGCTGAAACCACATGCTGCCGGAATGATGCCCAGCAATGAAAAGATCTCTCATGGATAATAAGTTCTCCTGAGGCACAAAGTTTTGCCTGATCTTTCCCTGTCATGTGTCAGAGTTTGCTGTGATGTTAGAAGTCGGAGAGCTGGGGATTACTCAGTTTGCTGGGTTCTGCTGTAGGTATGCTGCTCAACAGTGTTTGGGATTAGGGGAAAATGGTCTGGACAGTATTCTACCTTCTTCTGAAGGAAGTGGGTGGCAATGTTATGTTGTAATAAAAACTATTACTACATCCTTGGCAGGTGCTTGGTGGAGGGAATTCTGGTATGTGGAATCTGGCTTTCTAATAAATTGCAGTAGGAAATGTGTTGGGGTAAAGTACTCCCTGAAGAAAGTGTGAAATGGAGCTGCAACTACAACCCACTAGGACAGTGGCGGGAAACAAGTACCCGTAGTAACCTGCCACCACGAAGGAAAGTGATGGTGAATTGTCTGGTGCCAGATGAAATAGGACTGGGAACTAGTACTAGCCCTCTCACAGGTGGAACAGATTGCAAGAAGAAGAGTGACCTGGATATGCCAAGTTTTTGCTAATGGTTCCCAGGTGTTGTTAATGAATTGGTGAGGTGACTGGGCCATGCTCACCATGGTTGTTTCGATCTTCCTGCAGTGCACAGGGCAACATACTTGATAAATGCTAGTGAAATGGTGCTCAGCTATTTAATATTTCAAGGGACCTGTAACAAGGATGAGAGTATGTCCAGTTTTCAGTACAGGATCTCCCAGAATAGCACACAAAAAATGTAAACTGTCTTAAATACCATTACTGTACACAGAGGAAATGCAGTGGTGTAAGAGAAAAGTGTTTGTGGTGGTGCTGACCAGTTCAGTGTCTGCATTTGTCTGTGGGTATCATGGTCCTGTAACAGTCCCTGATTTGTGTGTTAGGCTGGATGACAGCAGAACAGTCAAAACTGTTACGGAGTTTTTATGTATAGCAGTAAACTGTTTCAACTTGAATTATATATTCCTTTTTGTTCAGATTAATTTTCAAGATTTATTTTAATAAATAACATTTCTTTTAATGCTCTTAATTTTATTAGATTTGATGGTTTCTGAGCACAAGTTGGAAAAGAGAATAAAAATATTGTAGGTCACTACTTTTGCAGTATTTTCCTGGGAGGGACAGTTTTTAGCCCACATCTATCCTGTATGGGGGATGTCCCACATCAGCAGTTTTGCTGACTGAGCTCTCCTAGCATTAGGCTTTTTGCTACGTCTCTCTTCCTCACCCTTTTCCTTTCAGGCCACCCTGGTGTGAAAATTATTGAGTGACAGAGTTCTGTACACAGGGAGTTTTGTGGAACAGACATTTAGGAACTGCTTTTTCTATTTTCATCCCTTCCACCCTTCCTTCTGTAGTAATGCCAAGTCTTTATTATAGCTGCCAGTTGCTACTGCAATATTTCTTACTCTGTTGTTTTGTTCTTAGTAGCTTTGAGAGCTCTAGTCAAGGATCAGGACTCCCCTGTGCTAGGTATTAAACAAGCGCAGAATAATGTTACAGAAGTAAGATATCCCTACCATATTACCCCAAACCAAAGCTCTGGGCAGATTTCCTGTAACGTGAGGAAGAGTGAAATCTTTAAAAATCTTGTCATAGGAGAAATTGCAGAAAAGCCATTTTGAGATGTTTATTTCTATTAAAAAGCATTTACGTCATGGTAGGTGGTCTCATAATTAGAAAAAAACCCACAGCACAATAAATGTATTAAACTTTACTAAATGATAAGTTAACAGTTCATAATGTAACTTTCTTTCCAAAATAGAAGATATTGGTACAACTCACTTCCCTCAAAAAGGCTTGCAAAGTCTTTATTTGTTGCTCTATTTTGGGTATTGAGAAATTGGAGTGTATTTCTGATGAACACTTAATGAGAATAGCCTGTTTTATTTATGTTTGGCTCTATAGCCTTATCACCATACGCTTTCAGACACTGACAGCTCCCTTCCTTGTAAAAAAAGGAACATTCCTCTCAAACACCTCAGATAATCAGCTAATGAAAACAGTAGCAACATGGCAGGGAGATGCTATTACCCAGAAGTCAGTAGGCAGACAGCAGACATTCGGCAGGATCGCTGCAACAACCTTGCTACAAGCTTCTTGGATTTCATCTGGGGTGCTGTAGCAGCATTTCGGCCTGTCCACAGCTTTCACATGGATTTTTAACTCATACTTCTATTTCAGAGCACTTTGTGCTACGCTACCATAGAATTAACAAAATATGGCTTATGGTGAGAGGCCAAGAGGTAGATCTAGCGTAGGTCACTTAATGTGCCTTGTTCGCCACTGAATTTCTCTGAATCTAACATCAGCTAAGATCAGGTGCAACAAGGTGCAAATGCAGGCGAAGACCTTGTTAAATTATTTCTTGATTGCTTCATTTTGTCCATTATTCTTAACCAGGTTATCCTTGTTGGTTCCTCCCGCTCATTAAGGTGCATTACCACTGCATCTCTTCCCCAAATTCCTTTCTATTTCTCTTTCACAGTGGGTTACATAATTTTAAGAGTTGATTTTTGACATGTTCCTATGTGAAATAGTACTGAAAAAAAAGAATCTAGTAGGAAAATAAAGATCTTCCATCATATTCTCGTCTGCCTTAGAGAAAGAGAGAGCTTAATCTCTGAATACTCATTCTATGCTGTTTGCCAGTTCGCAAAGATTCAAAATTGGGTTTTGTGACAGCGAAAGAAAAAAAATGGCCTGTCTTGAATAGATATTCAAAGGTGTAATTTCCATATATTATACAGAATGCCTTAATTCTCCAAAATAGTAACACAGTCTGATTTGGCTCAATCTTCTGTACTTTATACTGTCATTTCTAAGTATACATGGAGGTATATAATTTTAAAGTTAATGTGCATTAGACTTAACACTTTAATACTTACAGATGTCATGTTCAGGTCACTGATTTTTCTCTGTTTCAGTGTTGTTATGCTTCTAGTTTGCTGTTTGTTAGAAAAAGAATATTAATTTTCTGTCTCCATGTTTCAGTTTGTTGCTAATTCTTAGTAAAGTTTTCCTTGCAGGATAATTGTGCAGTGAATTACTGAGACTGCAGTAAAGTTGATGACTTTTTTGCAAGTAATGCTTGACCTATGCTAACCAGCAGAAATGTTGTTGCAAAGTTAGTGTAATATGATTTTTTTTTCTCTCCAAGAACTTGTTTTCTTTAACTTGATTTGATAAAAGCAGGGAAATATTTGCATAAATAGCTAAGTAATCCCCAAGAGAAAACAGTATTTTCCCATAAAGCATGCATAAGGTGTGTTTTGGAGTCCTTGCACATTTATGTATTTTAAAATGATAGAGTCTTTTTAAGGAGAAAAAGTAGTATGTATTTTAAATTTGTAAAACAGAAAACCAAACAAAGATAATAAGCTCCACCGGTTAGGAAGGATGATAATAGCCCTCATCTATTATGTGTTCAGGTGTTGTCAGCTGTAATTTGTTTTAAACCTGGCAATAACTGTTTTATATTGCAGGAGAAAATTGTTTGAGGAACTTGCATGTGAATTTACTAGCCTAGGTGTCTTTAGCATGTTACTTATGACTTGGATAGTTTTAGAAGTAACCATAGTGCTCCATAAAAACATTTCATTTGAGTACCTGGTCTGGTGCATTTGCCAAAAGAGAAAAACGAGCTGGGCTGTGCAAACTTCTATTTGTCCTAATCCAAGGTATATTTGTATAACATAGGCAGGACCTCATTGTTAAATTTTTTAAAGTTTTCTGGGCTTTACTTACCTTTTCCCACTAGCTTGTATCATATTTTTGTAAATGACTGACATTTTCTTTAAAAGCCATCTCTCTGGATACATCATGAGTCTTTCTAGTTTTCCGCTGTTGTGACTATTTCTTGGAATTACTCGTTACTGCTAAAATGAACAGGCATTTATCAAATCTCATACTGTAACTATAGTTATTAGCACTTTTAGAATGTAACTCCCTTCCCACCCCCAGTATAATTTTGACTTTAACTTTCAAATGTTTGTCATATGGTGTGAGGTGAATTTATGGGAGCGCAGTAGTTTTAGTGCCTTTTGGCTGAGTGTTTCTGATGACATCACTGTGATCTAGACACAGTGTGTGACTCTAGTTGGTTCCAGTGTTAAATAGTTTCATAATTATGCTAGTTTTGGCAGTTTGCTTGGAACTTTTTCCCATCTCTTTAATGAGCATGTTTTACTTCTGGGCTTATGAGACAGCCACATTTGAGAAATTAATAGTGTGTTCTTAAGGTTAACATTGAGCAGGAGTGTGCAGATACAGAAAGCTTTTGGATATATATCTCCATAGGAATGTAGTTCCTGTAAGGTCATGGCCACTGTTATCATCTTCCGGTAATAAAAGAGTACAACATTTGTTTTATAAAATATTAGTAGCTGTGTGGAAATTGGTGTGTGTTCACGAGCAAAAAAAAAAAAAAAAACCAAACCATACAGCTCTAAAACCTTTTTGATAATTGTGTAATATAAGGAGATGAATGGATGTTATTCCAGATTAAAAAACTCATTTCAAATGTTTGGTCAGGTTGAATTCTTCTTAAATGTAGGTATGCTCTGTTACTTGATGTGGATTGATTTCTGAGATAAACTTTTGTGTTTTATTATGGCACCATCTTGGAACATGTACATTTTTGTTTTGATTGCTTTTAGGTCCAACTTCTCTAAATGGTTGCAACCATTTTCCATTGCAACAGACTTGTAGCTCAGGGAAATATAGAAAGCTTATTGTATAGAACTTATTTACAGGCTAAGATCGGAGACCTTCAAAATTAACACAATCTAAGGGTGCTCTGCCCCTCTCCTTTAAAACAAATGTCCTCAAAACCCAGTGTGTTAGTATGTTTTCTTAACTGTGAAAGTGGTAAAAGCGTAAACCACCTTTATTTCATCTGCAAGCATTAGTTATACTTTGTATGATTAAAGTATCACATAGATTTTGCATGAAGTTATGAGAAGATTTATTTAATGCTGCCATGTCAGCATGGAGATAGAAAACTTACTCTTGAATATAGTTGATACAGTTAACACTTCAAAAATAGACTGCCTTCCCCATCCTCTTGCCCCCCCCCCTTTCTTTTCCTCATAGCCAACATAAATACTAAAAGGCAAGCGTAATGTGATCCTGTCAGATCAAATCACTACATAGTCCCACCACAGCATTCTGTGCAATCCATAAGTGTGCTCAGGAAAGGAGGAAATGTGCTAATTGAGCTGTTTGGTCACTCTGACATCTTGAGGGTATTTTACAAGTTCAAAACATAAATAGCAGCATGGTGACTCATCTGAAAAAATATCTTCATGCTATATATGAACTGGTTTCCAAGAAAGAACGTATAGTTAAAAAGAGATTTCAAAAATCTTAGCTTAAAAGTCTATGATCTAAGTTTTCTCAGTAAGCTGGAGACATGAAGGGGAAGTGAGCTTTTCTAATTACAAAATATACATTGAATCATACAATCAATTAGGTTGGAAAAGACCTTTAAGATCATCAAATGCAACCATTACTCCAGGACTGCCAAGTCCAGCATTAAACCATGTCACTAAGGGCCTCATCTACACGGTTCTTGAACGCTTCCAGGGACAGTGATTCCACCACTTCCCTGGGAAGGCTGTTCCAATGCCTGAAATGATAACTCGGCCCTGTTTTAGAATCTGTCTAGGGTCTGTCTTCTGAAATTTCTCCAAATAAACTCAGCTTTATTCCCTGCTCCCCTTCACCTGCCCCGCCAAGATTATATTGCTCATCCTTTTTTCTTACTGAAATTATATTTCAGCTTTATCAGAGAATTACCCTGTGTGTTCTGTGTTTTTAAATACAGAGTGGAAGGAAAGAAACTGTCTCTTCAATTGTTTCTGAAATTGTAGACTTTTATTTAAAATGCATCATTACACGTAACTTAACTTTTTGTTTTCTTATTTTTTCATGCTAAAAACTATTAAGAAGCAAATAATATGAGGAGCCCATTTTGTAATTTCTCTGAGAGAAATATGAGAGGTATTGAAAATACGAGGCAGCATGCAGGGAAGCACATGATGATCTATCCTGTACAAAAACTCAGCACAGTTTAAGCTGTCTGCTTTTTGGTGATTAAAGGACTTCAGAATATTACAGTTTCATACTACAGTACTTGACATTTGCTCCCCAAACCCTTATTTTGTGAATGCATTGTGTGATCCTAGTAGTGCCATGACCCAGAGAGCATTTTGTTCCTTTTCTGCAACAGACTGCATCAGTGGAAGAAATTCTTCGGCTTGGGCCAAAAGTTGTAATGTGCTTCTTTTCTAACCTGCTTTTCTAATGCAAGAATATTTGCATTACTTTTCTTGGCTCTCTTGCACTTGAGTCTTGTAGTTAAACTGTCATTCTGGAACGTAATGGGAATACTAGTGGGGTGTTTAAAACTCTAAATTCAGCTAATTAACGTTTTCTTGTGTCTGTGAATTTTATCTTGCAAGGTTCATATCATCTACTCTAATTGAGCCATGTTTCCTGCTTCTGAATTCCTTCAGGTGAATAAACTATATATAAGCCCAAGATGAGCAGGTGCTCTCAGTTCATGTATCTTTTCTGGAGCTATTCTGAAAGACTGCAAAAATATTTTGCTTTGTGAATCAGCTTCAGTTAGCTGAAGAAGGACATGACTGGCATCTTGGAACCATGTGAGGTGGTTTCATGTGTAGCTGTGTGAGCTCATAAAACTCAGTATTTTCTTGTATTTGTTTTGGTAGTCTGCAGGGCTATGTCCCTGAAGGAATGTTTCAGCAGAAATGCAGCTAGATGGGATGTGTTCAATTGACATTAATAATTAAATGATTTTTAAAAAATAGAAGTTAGTGAAAATATTAATTACAAATAATTTTTTAATGTTGTCTAGCTAGTTTTGTAATAATTTGTGCAGTTAGATACATGTACAGGACTGAATTGATGGAAAAATAATAACGCAAGTTTAGTTTACCACAACTTCACCATGTTGTTCTCCTCATGTTTATTTTCTTCTTTTTTTTTTTGGTTGACTCAGTTGCTTTCTTGTCCTCTAGCAGGAAGACCATGAAAGTTGTGGTTCCAGTTCAACAAACCGCAGCACCACGGAAAGCATGAAATCAGCAGTAAAACCACGACGAGTTCAGCAGTCAGCTTCTCCTGACCCTGATTTACCCCCAGGTAATCCATAATTTCAGAAGCTGGACTGTATTTGAGTGATAGAAAATACCTAAATTTCATTCAGGTGGCCACAGTGTCTAAGTTAGACTATGATATCTTTGTTGACCTACAAATCATGTAAAGTTGAGTGAAATCCTTGAATATTATCAAATAAAACCAAATTGCAGTAGAATGTGGTTAATCCTTATATCTTCCATTTTGTTAAATAAATTTACAGAACTAATTTATAGTTCAAGGTAGATTAGAGTGAAAAATAAACTGTAGGATTAGTGTGTTAGATTTTACCCTCTGCTGCTTTGGTTCTTCTGTTTAATACTACTCTGTTTTCTGCTGCTCATTAACTGCTCAGTGGTTCACATTAAGTTCATTTCTTGTATGTTTTCAGACATGTTGTTTTCACAACTATTCTTATAATAGTTTAAAGGTAAGGATTTCTCTTTATGAGAGTAATAATTCTGAGAGATGTTTCTTATCAAGTCCTGTATCTACTGGTAGAAGTGTTCACCACCATCTTCCCCCCCAACCCTCTCCCTGATGTGGAATTTGGCTCAGTTGAACTTTGGCGATTTTGTATCATGTAAATATTTCCAAGGAACAATATGTTTGATTACTGTTGTCTCTGAGTTTGGACAAAAATTTGGAGTATGTGGTGTTTTGTGCAGAAGAACAAAATTTGAGAGTACTGGAATGAATTGCAGTTTGCTTTCTTGGGGAATGTATTTTATGTGGGTTAAAGACATGGCAGTTTTTTGTGCTAGGCTTTTTTTTTTTTTTTGTCTTTTCATAGAATTATAGAATGGTTTGAGTTGGAAGGGACCTTAGAGATCATTTAGTTCCAACCCCCCTGCCATCAGCAGGGACACCTTCCAGTGGACCAGGTTGCTTACAGCCCTGTCCAAGCTGGCCTTGAACATTCTTTTTAACAGGAAGTTTATACTTTGCCTTGAATCAAAAGATAATGTTGAAATTTGTCATTTGGAATATAATGTACTGCAGAGCATCATCTTGCTTTGGAGCAGGTACTTGAGGAGCCAGATCTGGAGGCTCTCTTAAAGCTCTTGGATCCAATAATCTGGTGGCCTGGAATTGCAGGGCTCTTGGCATCCACAGTTTGCTACCATGGACAGTGCTTCAGCTCTGGCAGTTCCTTGGCATTTGGTTCTTTGGGTCTCCCCTATGAGTCAAAGCCTTGCCAAAGAACTGGGTGATTTTATGGCCTTCTGTGATAGTTCTTAAGTTTTGTTTCGTCGAGTTTGTTTCTGTCAGTGTTATCTGTGGGCTCCCTAAAAGGTGCAGTCTTAGACAACTGAAGCCTCTGAATTTAAATCTGTATCATTAACAGGCTTTTTTTTTTTTTCAGCATAGTTACTGGACTAGATCTCCATAGCGTGTATTGAATGTATTTTTAGATAGAATGTGAGTAATGTTATAAATTTTAAAATATAGAAATTTTTAGTTTTATTTTTTTTAACCAGCAGAAATGAGTTAGCTCCATAGTTACATTCAATATACATAAAAGACATGAATATGGGTAGTATTTAATTTCTTTACCATGTTGGTAAAATGTGAGTGTTTACTGCATACTGGGAATTCACAGATGAGATCAGTTTTCCAATCACATTATGTCTGTAAAAATGTAAATGGATTTCTTCTCAACAGGCTTCAGTGCAGGTGCTTACTATTTGGGTTGTTGACAGAAATTGATTTTGTTATGTCTCAGAGGGGTCTTACTGAGCATGATGTGGCTATATTAGCTTTTAGAATGGAAAAAGTACTAGGCATATTAATGTTCAGTTAACTTCTAAGAAACTAGGTGAGGGGGCAAATAGGTGTAGTACGCGTATACTTGAAATATAACCTAGCAAATGCTGTTCATTTTTCCAAACCAGTGTCTAAATGTCTTTCAAGTAAAAATGTTACTGCCATTAAAATTCTTTGTCTAAAGCAACCCATAGTGTTCTGTTTTCTTAATTAGTTTGAAAGTTGATTCTTGCCACCAAATATTTATTTTTTATTCTAGATTATATTCCTAGTAGTTACACTTTTTTCCCTGTAGTTTATTACGTTTCCAGGATTCTGATTGACTTAACTGCTCTGAATGTTAGGAGTTTTAAGTCCTGGGATTTTTGGATAGGTAAAGGCTAGTGATACTTAGTTTGGTTTAATTCTGGTTTAAAAAAAAAAAGAATACAAGTTGGAAATAATGATTTTAGTAATAAATGAATTTGGCATCATGTCTTCCTTATAACTCCTAAGAATTTGTTTCATTTTATAGGTTATGTTCAGAGTTTGATCAGGCGTGTTGTAAACAATGTCAACATTGTGATCAACAATCTAATATTAAAGTATGTGGAGGATGATATTGTTCTCTCAGTGAATATTACTTCTGCAGAATGCTATACAGTGGATGAGTTTTGGGATCGAGCATTTATGGACATCTCTGGTGAGTGGATGTGTTTTGGTTTTAGGTATCACTGTAGAGGCATTCAAATTCATATAGAAATTTGCAAATCAAATAAAAATGGCTCTTTGTCAGAAGATACTTCCTGCCTGTTTTAATTTCTTCTCAGTTTTTCCCTTGTCCTTCACTTTGAAGATCCAATTATAGTTATATCTATTATTATCTGTAAGCACAAACATCCTTCAGTTTTGTGCTTGCTGCTGGCAGTGAGTGCTTAGGGGGAATCCATTTCTATTTTTGTGAATAAGCAGTAGTACCTTAAGGCATTCCATTACAACTCTTTATGATGATCTTAAAACTCTCTAAGCAGGCTGTCTAGAGAGGTAATAAAATGTGCTGCGCTGTAGTGAGCACGGCATATCAGTGTAAGATGTGCTTCATCTTGCTTCATATTTTCAGGGAAAAAAAGCCCCAAATGGCAACTTTTTTGATTTTTGTTTTGGTCTTCAGTGTCTGAATGTCTCAATCTTTGAATTACCAGGTGTTCTTACTGACATTTGCAGAGGTGGAATTTGGGCACAGTAAGAGTATTCTAAGATCACACAGAAGATCTCTGTTAGAATGGAGAATTTAAATAATGGCTTCCTGACCACTGGACCCATTTCTTTGTTCTGGCTAAAATTATCCAAACTAATACAACAAAATTACAAAATAAGTTTCATGTTAAGATTGCTGTAATAGTTTTTGTTTGCTTGAAAGATTCAGAGGAAAACTTTGGGGGGAAAATCTGTAGGATTCTGTCTTGGAGAATAATGAGAATAATATTTATTTGTCTTATGCTTGCACGTGAAGCAGTACTCTTATTTTATAAATAGATCTAAGGTACAGTGAAGGGATGTAAATTTGAATTGGGTGTAACTAATTTATCTTCACTTTCAAGTATTCAGCTGAAGAAGTCTGTGACAGGTTAAATTATTCTCTTTAGTCACATAAGCAAGTACTTAGTTCATGATTTAAATAATGACCACACAACCATCTTGTATTGCTTTCTTCTAGATAAGAACATGTATGCCTAACATTTTTCTTATGCAATATGTTTTTTAACCTATATACTTCTTTTAAAGCCACTGATCTGGTACTGAGGAAGATGATCAACTTTTCTGACTGCACAGTATGTCTTGATAAGAGAAATGCTAGTGGTAAAATTGAATTTTACCAGGAACCTCTGCTGTACAAATGTTCCTTCAGGACTCGTCTGCATTTTACTTACGATAACCTCAACTCCAAAATGCCATCTATTATTAAAGTAGGTATTCAAAATATTTTATTTTGCTGCTTGCTTGTGAAGTTTTGAGGGTTTTTCAAAATATACTTTGGGATTTAAAGTAAAAGGAAAAGGTAATGCTGGTGGGTTTTGTTAACGAGATTTCATGATTGTGTTTTGTTTGTATAATGCAATTCGTCTGTGCACAGAAACAGCATGTAAGGAGGGAAGTAATGGTCTCTACTATATTCTGGTTTTCCTGAAGTTTTAAAAGAGAAAACATAATAATTATAAGGGAAAAAAAGATGTCTACAGATAATCTGTTGAAGAAAAAAAAAAAGCCCAACGTTCCTGCGATGCGGTGGAAATAATTTTCTACTTATGTTGTTCTTTCAAATGTGGCTTAAACTCTCATAAATAACAAGAAGCGTCAGTGTATTAACACTAAGAAGTGAACCATGTGAAGTGGATTAGCAAGCCATGCTCAGTTCCTAGTGAGCAGGGGTGCAAAATTACTTGTGGACACCTGACATGAGGTGACGTTTACTTTTTGCAGTGCAGAAGCAAAACACTGGGTAGGTGGAGAGACTAAACTATTCCCTCCTACTTTTCTTTTTCTACTCTGAGCAGTCTTACATGTAAAATTTGTCTTCCCTTCCTTCTTCCCTCCATCCCTCCCATCTCGATGAATGCCAGTAGTGCTCATTTAATTAGTTGAGAACTCTTCTAAATTAAGACACAGTATACTAGGCTTTTCCTGTTTTAATAAAAAGTAAGCTTCAGGTGTATGCGCTGCAAAATAGTCAATTTTGAGATAACTTTTGATGGACATTTTCTCAAGAGTATGATGTCAAAGTGTCACTCTTTCAGTAAGGATACTCGTTTGTTTGGCTCATGATGTTTTAGGAAGTCCTAGGCTGTTGTGAATTTAAGGTTGGGAGCTAATTAGGAATCATGCCCAATTTGGAGAATGCCCCTGTTTCTTGTATGTGCTGCACAGCTGTGTGCCTCTGATTACTTTGGGCAAATTTGTAGATTTGTGGATATGATAGTGGCCATATGAGTCTTTATCCATACAATAATTGTCACAAAATGCTGGATACTTCTTTTTTTTTGGCTCAGGTAACTGGTAATAATTTGGGACATGTCCTTATTGCAAGTTTTATAAACAAAAAGTTATGTATTCAATGATAATAAGACTTAACCGCATGCCTTATAACTATGGGATATCTGTGAACTCCTGTGATAATAAGGAATCATCATAGGACTGTCTATAGTTTACTAGTTACGGTCTTTATGTTCTGTGGTGACAGTATGATTACTGCATATAGACAGAGTTAAAAAAAGTCTGATTTTTAAATTAGCCATATAGTTCTGTTAATTTTGGAGACATAATCTGTACCTTGCTAACTTTCTCATCCTGTCTTCATATGGGAGGTGCTCCAGTCCCCTCATCATCCTCGTGGCCCTCCTTTGGACTTGTTCCAACAGTTCCATGTCCTTTTTATGTTGAGGACCCCAGAACTGCACACAGTACTCCAAGTGAGGTCTCACAAGGGCAGAGTAGAGGGGCAGGATCACCTCCCTCGACCTGCTGGTCACGCTCCTTTTGATGCAGCCCAGGATATGGTTGGCTTTCTGAGCTGCGAGCGCACACTGCCAGCTCATGTTAATTTTTTTCATCGACCAACACCCCCAAGCCCTTCTCATCTTTTTTAAATGCTTCTTCTTTCTCTTACCTTCTTTTTTCTTCAGTTTTTCAAGAAAATACTGTTTATGATCATATTCAGAGATGTGCTCAATTGAAACATTTAGATATGTGATGATAGATTAATATTTAAGTGAATTAATATTTATTTAAGATCCAAAGAATAATGGTCCAAAGGTGAAGAAAGAAAAGGTGGGAAAGAATCAAAATGAAGGACCTTGTATATTAAAACCAGTGTATTTAAGTTTTCTTTTAGCATGCAAAGATTTTTATGAAACTCTGTAACAAAAATAAAAGTTTAATCGGATGGTCTCATGTGACTTGGTTTAGAAATTTCTTCAGCAACAACTGTAAACAAGCAAACATGCCAAACATTTATATATACATGCAAAGTGTATTACATCTGACATTTCAGCCTGCAGATTTCTTGTGCAGCAACCCAAAGAGCATATGCTTTTGACAGTTAGTTTGCAGCCCTTTGCCTTGTGTTGTATTGCAGATTTTGTTTTTAGAAATTAGAATGCTCATGCAAAATGAATATGATTTAAAAGTTGGCCTTAATGATGACAGAGCTTTGTTATTATTTCCTTTTGTTCTCTTTCATTTTATAGATTCACACATTAGTTGAAAGTTTGAAACTTTCAATCTCTGATCAGCAGCTTCCTATGTTTATACGTATAATGCAACTTGGGATTGCTCTTTATTATGGAGAAATAGGCAACTTCAAAGATGGGGAAAGCGAAGATTTGATTAGCCACGCTAAAGATATGTTGGGAAATACTACAGGTAAATACACCTTTAAATTTTAAAAAGAAATGTTAAAAACATTAATGTCTTTGGTTTTTACAAGTATAAACGGCAAGGCTAGTCGTTTCAGAGTATCTTGGCAATCTGTAGTTTGTAAGAGGCAGTTCATTGTGCTGGATAAGTATGAAGTGCTGTAATATATTTTGTTATGTTCTATTCTGAAAAGTATTCTGACGGTTCTGACTAAACTGAGGTTAGATGTTATCCAAGACCACTGTTTTAGGAGCTGTGACACAGTAGGGTGCTTTGGGTTTATCTGTCACTATCATGCAACAGTGATGCTCCTGCTATATGGAACTGAGCAAATAAGATGTCTGTAAATTTATGCATTCATACCATTTATGCTTGTTTCCTGCATAGAGTTTATATATGCATAGGCATACATACACACACATAAATAAAACTTCTAAATACCTAATTATTTTTCCCCCATCTTGTTCAGTGCAGTTAAACAGGAGTGCCAGATGGACGTTAATCAGGTTACCCATACCATCAGTTTGTGACTTTACTTTCTTTTTTCTTCTGACTTCATATTATGCCTGTGTCCGAGAAGGAAAAAAACCCAGTTTCTCAGCACTTCATGGTGCCTTTGTCGTCCAATTTTCCAACCACAGATCTGAGCTTTTCTGAAGAAACTTTGAATGTGCTACTATTTAAAAAAAAAAAAAAGAAAAAGTGATCAAGTCCAATCCTAAATGACATATATTATCTGCTGAGCTATATTAGCGACGTTTTATTTTTTCCCCAAGAGTAGCGCTTCTTGAAATCCAAGACTAATTCTACTGGAATTGTGCCTAAATTCGTTACAGTTTAATAATGTACAGACCTCCGTCACAGATTATATTCTTACAACAATTTGAAAGGGTTCTGGAGGTTCATTAAACAGTTTGACCCAGTATGTATTAGTAAGCAGTCCCCACCCTTCCAGTTTAAAGAATTTACTGGGTTCAGTTATTACAAATTCTTAGTCTTTTGGACAGAATTTACATTTATTATGTTGCTGTTGACATAATAAAATCAGTTACCTATGCATGTCTAAGAATATTCCAGCAGCAGTTGGCTTATTCTTGTATACCCCGGTGTAATACCAAGACCTAGAGATTTTTCAGCAGGGTAGCCTGTGTCGTGAACGTGTATTTCGCTACCTGAAAAAGTCTGCTCACATTCTGTTAAGCTGAAAGCATTCAAAATACACAGGTAAAATTACAGGTCAGAAATACAGGTAGAAACTTGCTTTAATGTGGTCTGAAAATTCACTTAATACTGTATGCACACAGGACAATCCTGCTGCTCAGGGCTGGACAGGGCTTTTGCTTCTGATGGGCGGAGGGCTGCCTGAATTGTGGGCCTGGATATCGGTCCCGGTAATGCAAAGGAGAAAACTGATGTATTTCAGAGCAGAGAGATAGAAAAGTGAGAAGGGTTTGGACAAGAGCCTGTGGCATAACCAGCAGTCGCATTTGTGGTAGGGTTGGATTTGAGAATAAGCTTTTGCTTTTGTGGTAGAAAATTTGCTAATGTAACTAGAAGTGTAAACAGTTTTGGCTTGAAAGAGGACAAGAAGCCAGGATGCTAGGGAGAGCTGGAATTTAGTTGGATAGAGCTGTTGAGATTGATGATCTAAGGCTGAAATACTAGAGCCTGTTAAGTAAAGAATGATCTGAAATGACTGAAGAACAGAAAAAACTCAAGCAGAAGTCTTGCACTTGCTGGGTGCACAACAGTGGACTGGAACTGAAAAGTTGCATTGCTGAGGGAGGGATGCACGGCAGCTGGGCAGACAGCTGAGATGGGTCTGCATGATTATGTTAAGAGATGCTGAATAGGAGACTTGGGACAGATAAGAGAAGCTGGAATCATGAGCAGTATGAGGTACCGAGCTTCTGAGAGTGGTTTTAAGAGTTTCTGGTGCTACCTACCCTGAATATTTGCCTTAAGAATCTGTATTATGGAAGTTTAGGGTTTGTTTTTTTTTCTTTCATGAAATGGAATCCACGGCAGATGTGATTCCAGCATATGAAACATGTTTCTCTGGTGTAAAATGGCAATAATAACAGTAACTTTCCATCCCAAAGGGTGGAAACATCCCAAAGGAATGTTATGGTATTTTCTAATATTTGTAAAGCACATTGACCTTATCATGATCTTTATTCTCAAAAAACTAAGTGAAGTAGGCCTTTGAATGTGAGTAGTTAACACTTCTACAACAGGAAACAGAATAAAATGTTGCATAAATCCTATGAAACTCATTTTTTAATGGGCTGAGTTGCTCCTTGTTAAAAACTTTGTGGCAGGAACAGTAGTGTGAGGAATTTTTTGGATACCAGTGGAACAGCAAGCAGGTCATGAGAATGAGTTTAATATATTGGCAGCTTTGAGCTGAATATGAGATTTGAGTTGACTGAGAAAATCAGGTACAAATGATTTGTTACACCAAGAAATTCTAGGTGAGCATTCCAGTATCTGAAGGGGGCCTATAGGGATGCTGGGGAGGGAAACTTCATTAGGGACTGTAGTGATAGGACAAGGGGTAATGGGTTCAAACTTAAACAGGGGAAGTTTAGATTGCATATGAGGAAGAAATTCTTTACTGTGCGGGTGGTGAGGCACTGGAATGGGTTACCCAGGGAAGTTGTGAATGCTCCATCACTGGCTGTGTTCAAGGCTGGATTTGATATAGCCTTGGGTGTCATGGTTTAGTGGGAGGTGTCCCTGCCCCTGGCAGGGGGGTTGGAACTAGATGATCTTCAGGTCCTTTCCAACCCTAACTAATCTATGATTCTATGATTAGTTGTTGTTGAAGGAATTGATTCTGCTGTATTCTATTAGGACAAAAACGGAAGAACTGAAATAGATTTATTTATCAATACTTGACTGAGGAAGAGCAGCTGCGCCCTGTGTTAAAGAGTTTGGGTGGGGGAGTGGAGAAACATAAACAGTGGAGAAAATGACCCCTAGTTTGACTGAAATGATGTCAGGAAGAAAGGTCATCTGTGCGGTTACATTTTCCTGTGTGTTTTTCTTATCCCTGCACTTTCTGTCTGTCTTCTCATAAGGGTTAGAAATGGACATATATGAGATGATCTTTGTACCAGGCTATATAATATTGTTTCAGCTTTTTATGTTTTTTGGGGTAAATGACCTGTGTGGTAAACCCCTATAACCTTTTTCTACCTCCATTATTCTAGGGTTTTTTTTGCCTATATATTTTGGTATCCTGCCCAGGTACAGTAGGTATACTTGCAATTTTTATTTCAACAGACTAAAGATTCAGTGTAGACAGACACCTCTGGAATGGGGTTTTTGGGGTCAATCCATTGTGCAGCTGTCTGATAGAGTGTGACAGTAACTAACTTTGTTGTAAGCATCTGTAATAATGGATTGCAACTGGATGCTGAGATCCCATTAAAACATTAACGCTCCTTGAGTAGAGACCCCTCAAAATCTGATTAAATCTTTGAAATATAGGAGTCGCACGTTGGCCTTTAGTTTTTACTTATAAGAGCTTAAGTATCAAGACAGTTCTTCTACTGTTGATTTTAAAAGTGGCTTAATGTAGATGGCAGAATGCAAGCAACTTTGTTTTTTAGTGCTTCTGATGAGCAAAGTGTATTTCCAGTTGATCTGCTTGAACTTGTATGTGAGATATAAAAAAACACTTTTTGGTTTGGCATTGTCAGATAACTAACATCTTCCTCTCCCTGTTTGGTATCTACACTTACATATCACTTTAATAGTAACTGTCTAGTGATTTGTACCTCAACACAGTGGCACTTGCCCTTTTGTTGTGCTGTTTCACGTTATTTAGTCTCCTTTGCCATTAAAATAGAAAATCCATCTCCTACCTCTTGTCCTGGCTGTGGTGTTTTAAAATCACTGCCACTTGTTTTGTGGGTCACCATTAAGTAACTCATACATCTGCTCTGAATTTTATTAAGGTTGGGGTATTGTTTAAGTGATTGGAATTTTAAAGTAGTTGATTAGCACCACCAGGTAATTTCATGGGGAGTATTTTATTAGTGTTATTCTAGCACTTCAGAATTGTGGCATCATTATTTATTGGGTAATTTCAATTTACAGTAAGACAGGACAAGTAGACTAGGAGGAGAAGCTTGGGGAACTCTGTTTAATAGATGGAGATACATACCATGAGAAAGCAGGTTCTTTGGAGTTGAACCTGAAGGCTTTTTATAATATTGCATTCTCATTTCATATCCAGTGGACTTTGCAACTCGGCAGTAAAAGGGAATTATGATTTCTTCCCTTGATTTACTGTTGTCTGTGAGGTGGGAGTGTATCTGGTGTAGTAGGATCCAGAGGTTCAAGTTTAAGGAAGGTTATGTTCTCAATGGAGAAATAAGAAGAAATCTTGAAGTTTTAACTGTTTTGCAGTACTGGTACCTTGGCTATGAATCACTGTAGTGGGTTGCTGTCTACAAAATAAGTGTGATACCTTTTTAATGTGTCAGTATACAGTTACTTGAGTATGTGACTTTGTAATTTGTGCTACAATTATGATGGCATCAGATTTTCAACTAGAAAGTGTTGGATGTACATTTGCTTTTAAAAGGAGATGCAGAATGCCTTTCAGACTAGAGTTTGGTGCATAAGATTTTAGTTTCTACTGGTGTTGGTATTATTTGCTCCCTGTATCATGAATACATGCAAAGGAAAGTCATACAGGAAATATTTATTACCCTGAAAGCATATGTGGTGTTATATTTGTGATTCTCCAAGGACAGGTCATGCTGCAAGGACAGATTTAAGGGCAATTGCATACTCAAGGTCAGCACCAAAGCCTTTGTTATCAGCCAGATAACTCTTGACCTTCTAAATGTCTCTCTTTTCTTTTTTTTAATATGATTTATCCCATGTTTTTTGTATTCATGATGAATTATAATGTCCTAGCTGTGAGTTTGCAGTCCCTTCTTGTAACAGGTAAAATATGGAAGAGGAAATGAATTTAATATCTACATTACTTAGGGATACAAGAATGAACATCTACAGCTGTGTTCTTGAAGTACTTACCAAGTTTCATTTAGGCAGTTTCATGGTTGCTTCAACCAGATGAAAATATCTTCTGTTGCCAGCAGGGATGGTGATGTATTCCCTCCCTCTTCCGCTAGTGCCAGCTCTTGTATTTAGGTAGCTACAGTCTTAGCTGCATCAGCCTTACCTGACTGCAAACTAGCACAGGCAGTATTACTTTGAAGTATTTAGAGAATTTTGTGGGTTGCTCACTAGGCTGATGTGTGTTTGTTCCAAAGTTTGACTGTTGAATACATAGTGTTTGTAGTAGTTTTAATTTTGTGATGGAAGATAGGTGTATCTTCCTCTTTTTCTGTCTTCTGTCTCGTGGTATATAGATACGGCCACTGTAGTCTAGCTGCTCTTCTGTGTTATTGTATTGGCTTCCAAAATACTAAATAGTGTTATAAACCGAACTATTATTTGGCATCTTTTCCTGATGTCTCTGTGTGTACACATCCTGCAGCAAGAGGTATGCTAAATGATGGCTGAATTTTATGGCTATATAGACCAAATGTTATGCGTGACCCAGGTCCTACACCTTCACTTTTTTTTTCTTCTCTTTTGGCATACCTTCTACCATTTCTTCTGTACTTGCCAGCTATAGTCTAGGTTAAACTACTCTAGTCATGCTCTTTATTAGGTTTTTTTTTTTTTTTTTCCTTCTCTATCTGACAGTAAGTCTAGGCCATTTCCAAGGCTCTGTGTGCACCTCTTCTGTATTTCCTGTGTTTCAAGATTTACATTTGGGTTGAAATCTGATCTCTGACACCGTTTTGTAAATTGCCCTTGTGGGAGGAGGTGTCCTTGCCTCTAAGTATGTGCAGGGAATTCTCATGAGTGGTTTTTCATGTGCTTTCTCCCATTGCACAAGTGTATGCATAATTAGGCTAAAAGACTAAGACTAATTTGACTAAAGAATAAGAACTCTAAAATGTGTAGGAATTGTATCGCCAAGTTTAAAAATAGGTAAATAGAAATGGGGTATGCCTATTTTTGTTCTTGGATAAATAATGCCGTCAATACTGTATTTGTCCTGTACTGTACCATTTAGAATGGTAATTCTGAAGTAGCTAATACCCCTCAGGAGTCCCGTAAGAGTGGTGACAAAACCAGATAGGTTAAGCTAATTGTGCTGTTTGTACATACATGGCATTACCCATTTGGATCATGAATTTTAGACTTGTATCTTTTGGAAAATCCTTATTTTGTCCTAAATGTTATCTCACCTGTTGGTCTTCTGTGAAAAAAAAATATTTTTTTTTGTCTTGCAGGTGGCATATGAGCTTTTTTGAGTCTGGATAAACCTGTACCTTTGAATACCTGAAAAGTTACTTAAAGTTTTTTTTCCTCATCAGGGCTTTTACGATTGAGGTCCTTTTTTAATTTAACATTAAAGTTGAAAACTACAAGATTGTAGTAGGTCATTATTTAGAAGAAGTCTTGAAAACATGACAAATTCCGGTCTTACTGCAAATGTATGATAACAGAACTTTTGGAAAGACTTTTTTGAGGAAAATGTTAATGAATCAAACAAGTGTTTGCAAATTTGTATTCAGAAATTTAAAATTTGTTTATTGTCTATGATCATAAACCAAGTATCTGATGCGTGGAATACTGTCCTAGATAAATTTCACATACTACAATTTTGAGTATAATAAATTAATTTTCAAGCATGATTGGTTGGAAATTTGACTTAATTTTTGTTTTAAAAGGTGCGGAAGATGAAACAAGCTCAGTAATGCAATATCCTACACAGTATATGAATCAAGATCCTTATTTACATCAAGATGATGACCAGCAACAAGGATGGGTTTCTTGGGCTTGGTCTTTTGTTCCTGCTATTGTGAGTTATGATGATGAAGAGAATGATTCTGGTGGAACTGATGATGGAACAATGCTGCATCAGCAGAAATCTCAATCCCTCAAGGATCCTATTGTTTCAGTTGGGTTTTATTGTACAAAGGCAACAGTAACTTTTAAGGTAAGTATTTCCCTATGTTGTACAGGATTTACTTAGCTTGTTGAGAAAGCACATAAAGGTTATCTGAGCGCTTGTGTATTGTTTGACTTGAGACAGGAAATACTACATTAACAACAAAAAATGTGAATGTTGAAGGTGTGTTGTTAACTGCAGTGTAAAGTGTTTATGCCATTTGAGCTGTGCTTTTTTCTTTTTTTAAGCTATGATATGTGCAAATATATATTTACATTGATAATGTTGAAATTATTTTCCATGGGTTGGAATTGAAATAAAGAAACAAAAGGCTAAATGACATGCATACTCTGAGCTATAAATTATGTATGTGGAGAAAGATTTGAGTATTTTCTGCAAACCAATCTCAAAACAGTTGCTGAGCTTGTCTCTGGTCCTTTCATAAGCTTGCAGAAGGGGGAATATGGAAAGTCTGAGTAAGATACTGACATGTACTGACAGAAATGAAAAATTAAGTTTCTGAATTAGCAAAATACTTTTGACACATGCCAAACTATATGCAAGCGGTCCTGTATGCAGAGCTATAATAGAAACTGGCTCTTGGTTGTACAATTAAACATATGTTAAATCAAGGCCAGAACCCTTCAGAACAGGAAATATTACCATTTCTATGAGAAGCAGAATAAGTTAGATTGATTTTTATGACTTTGAGCCTTTCAGATGAACAGCAGTACTTTTCATAATCCTTACATAATGTTTATGTGCATGATTGTGCCCTCAGTACCATCAGCAGCTCCTTTGTTGCCTGTCTTGTCATTTGTGCACAAGAGAATGCTTTGAGGGGCTTCATGACTACTTTCTCTTAGCTATTTTTGTTTGGCAGAGCATTTAGCTGCTCAGCAACTGTTGGAAAGGATGAGACAAGTGACTTTGGGAGTTGCAAGCATTCCGTGGGGGAGGCTAATGACTTAAGCCTTCAGTCTTCTGGCAAATTTGGTTGCAAAATATAACTTCCACAAACATTCAGTTTTGTTCTTTTGTGTTAGTCTGCTTCAGCCTTAGTTTAAAACAAAGCAAAAAACTGAAACAACAGAAAAGCCAGGCTAAAAATAAATAATGGAAAATAATTTCTTCATCCTTTAGTTAAAAAACCACAAACTTAAATCTGAACAACCAGCCAAATGTCAAATTTCTCATTTTTCATGGCTCAGCATCTTCTTTCTTTTGTGCTTTGTCATGCAGTAGTAATTTTGTGTTCTCTTTCCTCACATGAAAAGACTCATTAAAAATAATATTAATTTCTCTTTAGAACATGATTTGCTGCATTGGGCTTTTCTAATGTTTCATTGGGAAGTTTACACATTTTATATTAAGAAGTGATAAAAACTACTTAAAATGTAACATCTTGCATTCTATAAATTTGAAATGTGATGTATGATACTAATATGGTGACAGTTGGGGGGAAAACAGAATTCATTGTTCTGCTTGCATGCAAAGAATGTATGGAATTAATTTGTGGTTCATATTTTGGTTAAAAAATAAGGTCAAGTTTCTGCATTAGCATTCTGAACAGTTGATATCATTCCAGCTAAAAATCATGCCAAATTAAATGTAGCATTTTTGATAATGGTGAAAATTATTCTTGTAATGTCTGAGTTCTTTTAATCAATTAATTGCTTTTCCTCTACAATAATTGCACACAGCTGAAGGGTGATCAGTGATACTTTTTTTTCTTCTTCATACAATTTTCTTGGACATTTGGATGACAAAATTTTAATTTGAAACAATATCCATGTGTATCCACTCTTAAAAAATAATGAGAGCTTGTGGATATTTTTATATAAAATTGAGAATTTGAACTGTTCAGGCTGCTCAACACAAACAAACTTAAGTATTTTTTAATGCAAAACATGGCACCTTCATTATTTTGTGCCTCTTTTTATCTTTTTTTTTTTTAGCTGCAGGTTATATGCTTTTTAAGCTGAATGTGGGTTTTACCACTTGAAATTTTTATGTAGAAATCGTGCAAGAAATCTGAATACATGTTTCTCTCAAGTCCCATGATAAGAAACAAAAATGAGTATGGTTGTAATCAAAATGCTTCCTTAATATTATCATGCTGTTTAATTATTTGCTGGGATGAATAAATAATGTATTTATGGACTTTTACAGCAATTTATAAGCTAATTTGATACTATGTTGATAATGCAGCTGTGTATCTGTTCCATGTTTTCACATAGTTTCTCTTTAGATAAGCAAACTAAAAATACTGTAGTGGATTTAAAACTTTCAGTTATGACATACTTCAACCAGAAGTCGAATATGAGAAGTTCTAATATGGATAATGTGTTACAGCTGTTTAACTGCACCTGTTTCCTGCTTGTTAATAAATTTTGGCTCATAGTTTAATTTGTCTTCATCAGTTTTGTGTATTAATGGCATTACTGCTGTTTAATACTAATATTGACTTATATAAGGTGTTTATCCTGTTGTTTCATAGCTCACTGAAATGCAAGCTGAAAGTAGTTATTACAGCCCTCAGAAAGTTAAATCCAAAGAAGTGTTATGCTGGGAACAAGAAGGAACCACAGTTGAGGTAATTTTCCATTGACAGGGGTTTTTGATTCATTATAAATAGCGTAGTAAGTAGTTTCCAATAAAATATTTTGAAATGACTTCATTACTGTTTTTTCATATTCTGCTGTGTTGGATGTGTTTGTTGTAATAATCACTTAGATAGAAATTCTCTACAGTTCTGGTTCTATAGTAATCAGACACCAGACTAATACCTTCCTTCTAAGTGCCCTGTTTGATGAACTTGCTATTTATTAAAGCTTTAAATATATAAACCTAACCCTATTTTGGTTCACTTTTGTCCATCTTTTCTATTTCCTGTAGAGCAGAATTCTTCAGAATTCTTCAAAATATCATTTTTTTTCTCCCTCACTAGGTCCTTATGAAAGGTGAACTTTTCTTTGATTGCCAGATAGGTTTTGTTGGTTGCCAAGCTATGTGCCTTAAAGGAATTATGGGAATTAAGGATTTTGAAGACAACATGAATAGGAGCGATGAAGTAAGTGTATCGACTTATCAGTTGACTTGCTGAATAGTCAATTCTGGTATGCTTCATTAAAATATTTGGTTGCAAGAATTGGGAAGGCTCCTGTGTGATTTAAATTTTTTGAATTTGTCACTTGAATATAGAACTTGTTGTCTATTCCTTACACTTGGAAGGAAAAATATCCAAGAGTGAGAAGCTGTCAAACATGAGATCTTTTTTTCTTTTTTTGACAACCCCACTGCTCCCCATCATTTTATCTGCATACTTCGATGTTGCATAACAAATTAAAACAGTTGAAAATCTTTGAAAGTATTTAAATCAACAGAAGATTGGAAGGAAAGATATGGGAACACTGTATGATAAAGATAATAGGAATGTGGCTCAAATACTGAATGATTATTTTGCGTAATTTTTCAATAAGGTTAGTGAGAACAATATCAAGTGAAGGAGTAAACCAGTATTAATATCTGTATTTTAAGTAGAAGCAGAGCTTCAGTTGCTTAAGACAAAATCAGATATCTATATGAACTACTCTTAAAATATTTGATGAAGCAGTGCATGAAATTCCAATTTCAATAATGAGGATTTTTGGTTGAACTATAGGTAGAATAGTGCCCTAAAGTTCTGGAGAACAGCCACTGTTACCCATGTTTAAATAAAAACTAATAATGCGGCCAGCAACAGGCCTTGATGTTAATGCTCTGTGAAGTCTTAGGAAGTATTTTAAGGAGAAAAGTTACGAATATGGAAGAAAATATAAAGTGACTGTATACTAATGTCAAGTATCTCCTCTTTTGTAAAATGATCGAATATTAATATGTACTTGTGATAGGTATGATTGGACAGGTTCTTGTGAAAGCAGCATGGCTTGGCGTCCATCTCAAGCATTTGTATGCAGATGTATGCAGCACAAAAAACAAACAAGAAGAATTAGATATTGTTACACGGCTGTAAAGTGCTTATGTGTGAGACACACTGCGTGACTGGTGTGCTGTAATGGATAAACAGGCGTTTCCAGAAAGGAAAAGCAAGGACGAGCTAACTGTAAAAGATGCTCTGCTGACCTTGTTGGATATAAGGGAAACATGGTTGGGGATGTGAGGGTAGACAGCAGTCTATGTCTGTATCACCTATGAGACTGAGATATAAAATCATGAGAAGTGATTTTTTGGTTTGGGATGGGTGGGTGACTGAATGAGTTTTCTGTAGTTTATTTTTTAGTTTGCTTGTTTGTTTTGTTTGGGTTTTTTTGGTTTGTTGTTTTTTTTTTTTTTTTCCCCAACCATCTGTTCAGAGTCTCATGTAAATAGCTTTTTGGAAGAATAACTCCTGATGGAACAGTTGTATTGATTTAAGAAGGATTGAGGTTTTGGGATATGGAGAAGGTATGTGTAAATCTAGATGAATAAAGAAGAATGATAAGGTAGTAAGCAGGTCATACATTGAAATAAGTGTTTATGAAGAGGAGAGAAAATATCTGAAAGGTGTTCGTCAGCCAGTGAAATGGAGTATGTAGTGATAAGATTGTGTGTGGTTAATAGGATGGGGCAGAATTTGGAGTAACGATGATCTGGGGATTTTTTCTGTTCAAGTGAATCTAGCATGTTCTATATTATAGCTCAGGCCATTTTTAATCATTTGAAAATAGGGAGAAAATGGTCAGGAACTGGAGTGTTATTTGAATGATATTACTTTAGTTGTCTTATCAGTATTCATAGTGAAATACGCTCTTGAGGGATGCTACCATGTCAGTAGTGTGTTATGACAGAACTGAAGCTGCTGTGTTAACTTGACTATATTTTCTCTCCCTTGCCGTACTAATTTCTACTGTCTCATAAAGGAGGCCTACTTCTTTAATTGCGGAGAAAATTTGAGTGCAAAAGGGATGACGTACCTTACCAACTCACTATTTGATTACAGAAGTCCAGAAAATAATAGTATTCGTGCAGAATTTATATTGGATGCTGCTCATCATAAGGTCAGAGAGTTACATATTTCTTAGAAAAACATTTCTCATGCTCTCTAATGGATTTTAAATGATTATTTCGATTTGTATACTATTAGAAGATGGAGTTTTCATTACTTTGTCCTATTTAACTGAGTCTTACTTTGCAGCTGGCCAGAAAAAAAAAAAAGTGCAAAGACATGTTCAAAAGAAATCTCTCCTGCCCCAAAAACTGAATTAATGCCATAGTTTCCAAAAGCACTAGCTACAGAACACCTGCAGAGAAAATAGAGATATAAGAGAATGATAGCGAAAGGTCAAACTTTAGCAGCACATACTTCTGTAACCCAAACAGGAAGTAGTTCATGGTCTTCAAATTAAGAAGTGCTGTCTTGGAAACCAGATCTTGGGCAATGTTAATCTCATTGTCTATGTGCTACAGTTTTCTACTTAGAGGAAGTTTTGCTAGTTCTGCCTTTTTTAGAGACAAATTTTCAGTCACTGATAGTCGCTGTTGTTGTAAATTGTGCAGGAAGCCTTTATTCCCCTATTTGTCTGCAGTTATTAGAGACTGGATGTGATGACCCATGCGGTCCCTTCCAGGTGTGTTCATAGGTGGAGAGAAATCACAAGTACTTATACATATTCAAACATTTCTGATATTGTGTTTTAGTTTTAAGTTCTACTTTTTCCTTGGCCTGTCTTCAATGCTGCTGTGATTTGTGGTTGTTTTTTTTTTTTGTTTATCAGAGGGGAAGCAACTTTGCTGTGTAGTCATGGATTATATTATATATACATCCCAATAATGACATAAATTCTTAGTAAGTTTTCTACTGTTTAAAGATAAAACCACAATATTCCTTAAAAAAGCTAGAATGAATGAGCTTCAGTTTTCAGTGTATTTAATTAGACAGATCTGTTGGATGCAAGAGGTCAAGTGAAGAATATTTACTCCATTAAAGCTACTAATTAACTAGTTGTTATTGATGAATTGGTTGGCATGTCCACTGGAATTATGGATGTGCCTTTGTGTGGCCTCAAATAGAAGTTACATTACCTTTTGGAAGGTGAATTCTTTGGGGGATAACCTCTGTCCTTTGTTTTGATAAGCCTTTCCGTGTGTTGATGCACAAATCCAAACATGAATGTATTGCACTCATACTAGCCTATCAGTTGGTAATCTCAAGATTCTTTCCTTATACAACATTTTCTTTGTTTGCTTTGCTTTGTTGGTAGGAGACATACACAGAGATAGCTGGAATGCAGAGGTTTGGGGCTTTCTACATGGATTACTTGTACACAGTGGAAAGCACCAGTGGCAAAGGTACCTTTTTTGTCTCTGTTTACCATGTTAAATAATAGAAACAAAGACTTTTCTTGCCAGCTGGTCCTTGACCAACTGTCCTCTAACTTACCTTACATTTAACATCAGGTTCTTCATTGAAATGGTTTCATCTTCATTGGTGTGGTTGAGATTAGCTGTTGTGGTTAGCTGTTGATTATGATCTTTTTTTTTCCCTGCCTAATTACTTACACAACTAATCACAATTATATCTTTTATAGTCAGTTGCTAAACTGAAAATAATTCTCTTGTGGTGAATTCATAAAGTGTGGTTTTTTTAAATTTTTTTTTTTTTTTTGGATTGTTGTCATTACTGACTTTGGGGGTGGGGTGGGAAAAGCTCTTCTAAGAGACCCTGGTTGAAGAATGAAGTTGATCATCTACTTGGAGTAGAAGATGAAAAAGGACTGTAATTTTCTTCTGTGAAATAAAACGCAAGGATGAGAAAATGAATGTTTAAATATACATATCTGAACAATGTAAATATTAGCCTAAAACATGCACACGTAAATATTGGCTAGCTCTAAGTAATTTTTAAGATTCATACAAATTCTTTTCTAAATCTGAGACAATACAATACAGTACAGTTTAATGCAGTAAGTATATCTACTTTTGTGAGTGTCATAGATACCAGGACAAAAGAGCTAATGTGTCAGCAATTAGTATGTATATATCTTTGTATGGATATTTTTATCATGAATTGCGATGTGATTTCCCCCTGCCCCTGGGAAGATTGTCATCTACAACTACTGCTCTGCAGTTTTATTGCCTAAACAATACTTTCTTCCCCACCTAAGTGTTTATTATCATGAAGTCGACTTCTGCAGACATCTGTTGGGAACTTCTTGCTAGTTTGTGACTGAACTTTTTATCTGTCCTTACTACCTAGTCCAACTCATCTGGAGTTTTTTGCGTGTAAGAAGTCACAACTCCCAGGTGTTTTTGTTTTCTGGGCTTGTTGGATATTAAGTATAAAAGGAGTAAGTAAGAAAAACTTCCAGTTTGGTTAGGGTATGGATCATGTAAAGCTTATAAAAAGAAATAGGTGATGCTATTGCATTTGATAGTAGAGGGATATACTAGTAAATTAACAGTTCTTTGCTGGCTCTGAGGCTTTCCTCTCTGTACTGTGTGATGTGAAGCTGAGAAAATGTATACAAAGTCAAACTTCTACTGCAGTCTACTTCTGGTTCTAATAAAAAAATAACTGTTTAATTGCACACAGAACTTTTATCGAAAGTTCTATGTAAAAGTTCTGTAGGAAAGTTGAAGATGTAGGGTAAACTTTTTCTCCTTTTGAATTTTGTTACAGAAATTTTAACACACAAACACACACACAGAGACTATTGGGTTATGAAGAAAAATTAATCTTGTGAAGTATTTTGTCTTGTTTTTTGAATACACAAGGAATGTAATGTAATGTGTAATGATACATCTTTTCCTGACTGTAACTAACCCTTTTCAGAAATTGCTGAACTCAGGAATACTTTTTTACTTTTTTTTTTTTTTTTTTTTTTTTAACCTTCCTCCAGGCCAGGATACTGCTATTTTTTGACTGCCTTTTCCCCTTCTTCGCTTTGCTTCTCTTTCTTTCAGTCTGTTTTGTCAGGGCCTTTGCTTCTATTTTCTACATCACTCATCAGAAGACATCTCAGAAAATGTAGCTTGGCTGCTGTGTGCTTTTATTTCAGTATAACTCCTCTAATTTCAGCTACCTGACTACGTAAAAGAATGGAGTAATAATTTTTAAATTAATGGTTTAAATGGTTCTAGAATCAAGAACTTAAAACCTTAAATTTTCAAATAGTTATGTTTTTCAGAAAAGCAAATGTGACGTTTTCAGCTAGTTTTCTAGCTAATTTTTCTGTACTACAAGTCAAGTACGTAATTATTGAAAAGAGGATGAACAAATAGGTGTAAATTATTTCTTTATAATGAAGGTATAAAACCCTCAAGATTTTGAAAACAATGTAAATCTAGCTACTTTTTTAATATGTGGTGTTTATGTTAAAGTATTTCTGTAAAAGTTTGCATTTGACTATTTCTTGTTTTGACATTAACTATGTTTAAGTTACAGTCAGAGCACACCACCTTCCCCTGAAAAAACTAACCCAACTTAAGTTATAGGTGGCAGTTACTGTGATTGTAAGATTTTTATCTGTCAAGGCAATTTTGGTTTGACACATTCTTTGTACCTTTAACCTTTCCTGAAGCATAGGATTACTGATTAAACCACAAGTGCCTCCTGGATAACATTAACCTCAGGAGTTTCATCTGTCACTTATAGAAATGCATTAATCACTTTCAGTGACATATAGTCCTGCACAGTAGTCTGATTTTGAAATTCTGCCTGTCCTTCCTTTCCAACTTTATTTTTCTATTTTCTATTTTCTGCTTTGTATTTCAGTGCAAAACAGTAATTTCCCTGAAACACTGTGTAGCTTATCTGTTCCCTAATCACTGATTTACATGACCTATATGCCTAATGAGGTGTACTTTTGAAGTTACATTTTCTTCATAATGTGTGCCTGTCTTATACTGGTGGCAAGTTTATTGTGCAGCACTCTCATTTTAAGATTTTAATTTTTTTCAGTTAGAAATATGGTTTACTGAGAGCTGAATACTCAGTGATGAGTATTTGAGAAGTTTCAAAAGTAACTTGTGCTCATCTACTTCTGTAGAATCAATAGGTTTTCTATCACATTCTCTTTGGACTTAGTTAAAATTAAATGAAAAAGTTCCAGAAAGTGGTTTGTATCAATTCTGTCATTTCAGTATATTATTCATATACATGCAATATATACAAGTGAGTCTTTTGAAAAGGTGGGCTGTTATTACTTCTAAAGGCTTTTGAACTTGATGTTTTTTTAATGTAATGTAGTATAATGTTCTTTAGACTTCTTGGTAGCAGTCATCTGAACTAGATACTGTGTAGAATTGGAAGCACAAAATTGCACGTTAACTAGACATTAAATAAAGCATACCCTTACAGCCTGCTGGATGCTGGCTTTTAAAAAAACCTGTCTTTTTCAGGATCTGTTAAAAGTTTTAAGTTCAACTCCATCTGAAGATTTGAATAGATTTTATCAGGTAGTGTCTTTCTGTCCTCTTTTCTGTTTTCTAGTTCTCTTTTTCTTCTTCAAAACGGTAAACAAATCACTAAGGGAAGCAGTGGCTATAAAAATACTAAGGGTAGCAGTGGATATAAATGCTCTCATCATCACCTTCTGTTGGGTTTTTAGGGACTAAGTTAATTCTTCTGTTGAGTCTGCAGAATGTTAGGGTAGGTGTGCTTTAAATTCAGCATAGTCTTGGTTTATTCAGAACCTTTCTCCTCAGCAGTCCTTAGAAGCAACAACATTTTATAGAGTATGATTCAAACATAAGGGGAAAAAAGCCAATCTTATCTTTTCTACCTTTTCCCCCAAGCTCACTTCCAGCATTAAAGACTGTTTTGAATTAGTACAGGAAAGGAGGATGGGAAAAGGAAGTGGTCCCCTGAAGGGTAAAAGAAAACTAGGTTTCTCACAGGCAACCAGAAATAAAACATGTTCTTCCACTTGATTTAAAAGTAAGATTTACTTTGAAGTTGTGATGCACGCCGTGCCAGGCTGCTTAACCACAAAGCCTCAGCTACTCAGAAGTTGACTGATCCTGCATCTCTTTGACAAAGTGGGTAGGTCAACTGTCTTCAGCAGCTGCATTTCCCACTGCCCAGTCGGATGACCCGAGCTTGTCTTGCTGTTTACGTTAGTAGAGAGAGATTGTGTAATTGAGGAAGACGGTATAATGGGAATCTGTAGCTGACAGATTTTCCTGTGGTTTTGGGTCATAGTTTTCTACAGGTGTGTTTAGTTTGTTTACTGTGACAGAGAGGCAGAAGGTTATTAGGAAAGGGTGCATCAAAAGGAAATAGGTGCATCAAAAGGAGTGTCGAGGGAGGTGATCCTGCCCTCTACTCTGCTCTCGTGAGACCTCGCTTGGAGTGCAGTTCTGGGGTCCTCAACATAAAAAGGACATGGAACTGTTGGAACAAGTCCAAAGGAGGGCCACGAGGATGATCAGGGGACTGGAACACCTCCCGTATGAAGATAGGCTGAGAAAGCTGGGGCTGTTGAGCCTGGAGAAGAGAAGGCTGTGTGGAGACCTCCTAGCAGCCTTCCAGTATCTGGAGGGGGCCTATAGGGATGCTGGGGAGGGACTCTTCATGAGGGACTGTAGTGAGAGGACAAGGGGTAACGGGTTCAAACTTAAACAGGGGAAGTTTAGATTGGATACAAGGAAGAAATTCTTTACTGTGAGGGTGGTGAGGCACTGGAATGGGTTACCCAGGGAAGTTGTGAATGCTCCATCACTGGCGGTGTTCAAGGCTGGACTGGACATAGCCTTGGGTGGCATGGTTTAGTGGGAGGTATCCCTGCCCACTGCAGGGGAGTTGGAACTAGATGATCTTAAGGTCCTTTCCAGCCCTAACTATTCTATGATTTGTACAAGGCATATTGGTGAAACGAGGACGGGATGGGATCTGTCTCTCACTGAATAGGTGTACAAGATCTGCGTTGGGTAAGAGTTTGGAAATCTCTTGAAAAAAACTGCCGTTGAGAAGGATCATCAGGGAATAGGTCAGTACAGTGCTTGCACAGTCTTTGGTTGCTGTGACATGAGATGATCATGAGTACAAGGAGAGCATATCAAAGGGACATCACTGCAATTGCAGATGTATTATATTGTGGAAACCAGGGTAAATTAGATGGCAATGGCTGTACCTTTCCTGGCTTTCTTCTTTGTCACAGCTTTGACCGGGTGGATTATGGTGTACTGTACTATCTAAGGAGTATGTGCTGGCCAGATTCTCCGTGGTAGTCCTTCTGAAAATGGTCTGAGACATCATAATTAAAGAATTTTTTATTCTCACTGATCATACTTTACCTCATCAGTTAATGAGAGGAAGGGGTTATCTTCAGTTGTCAGTCTGGCTTATGACAGTGCAGTTGTGTGTGATTTTCATTGCTATTCTAGCCCAGGTACCAGCATTTCAAACATTTGAATGGCCCGTGTCTGTAGTTTCTCTGCAACACACCTCTTCCATGATTGTTTGGGATTAATATCTTTGTGATAAACTCTAGAAGGTTTTGAACAGTACGGCTGTCACTGGCATCTGTAAGTTGTCACAGAAGTCTGGACACCTTCAGAGAATCACCAGCTTAGAGATGCAGAGTTAATGGAAACGTTCCTAAGTTGTGCTGTGCTTGGAGGCAGGGCAGAATCTTGCTCTGTGTGCTCTGCATTGAAAGGAATAATGTTTGTTTAAGCATGTTAAACCAGTCACAGTGTATTTATGTGTTCAGTTTGCATTGTTATATTTTCTCTATACTTATAAGTCTGTGATCACAGGATTTGAAAAAAAGGTAGCTGATAAATTCTATTATGTCTAATTGGTATAATTTGTTGTCATTTCTAAAACTTCTTGTAGTTTCTGGGAATCAGCAAGACCTTTCTTCAATAAAGAGTGAAGATTTTGGAAATGTTCAGGAGATGTCTACAAAAAGCCTCATTGTGGGCCCACTCAGTCTTCGACTGGATAGCAGTGCAGTACACCGGATAATGAAAATGATAGTTTGTGCTCTGGAACACGAATATGAGCCATACAGCAGAACTAAGCCAGGTTTGCTCCTATTGCATATATGCAAACATACAGAATTAAACCAGACTAAATTCAGTGTTCTTGAAGGTGTGACTTCCAAATAGTTGAACTCCAAATATGTCAAGGAATTTTATGAAAAAAATTCTTTTCCAAAGAGCAAAATCTAAAAGATAAAATTAATTACGTTATCCCCAGCAATGTTGGAAATACCTCTGAGATCATTTCAGGCACTTTGGAGGCCATTTGTTTCAATCACAAGCCTCCTGTTGCATAAGGAAGGCTTATTTCATTGGCAACTCTAGCTTAAATTCAGAGTCTTAGAGAAGAAAGTGTCCCTGGTGCTATGTATATATTTGAAATACTAGTTATGTAGGGTAAAAATGCATGGAAACAAGCAATGGTAAACTGTCAAGATTAATTTCTAAGAAAGAACTATTCAGATTTCAAAGTTAGAGAAATTCCCTTATGGTTGCATTAGCCTTAGGTAGAACCCGTGTGGAATAAAATGATTAAATTTAAAAGACGTGGAGGAAGCTGTCAGTTTTTTGCTAGTCCCTAACCATTTCTGAAACAGCAACTGTTAGGAGATACTTTTTATATTTAATCAAACATACATAATTTTGCTTTATTGTAGATATTGTGGATGGAAATAGGACTATGCCAAGTTCAGAAGAAGTAGCATCATTGGAGGAATACATTCCCACTCGACTTACAGCGTTCACTGTTCTTAAGTGTACAATTATAATCCCTGTGGCAGAATTCAATTTACTAGACCACTTGATGCCAATAATTATGGGTGAGAAGGTATGTATGCACAGATATTTATTCAGGTCTTTATATCAATGTGTGCTATTTCATTTAAATTTTCTCACTGGGCTGTTATTCCATGTGCCAGATGTATTGCTTATCAGTTCGGTGTCCAGGGGCCTTAACTTCAGATACCCAAGGGGAAGTGCTGTGTGCAGCAACTAGCTAGACTTGTTGAATCATGTATAAATTGAAGGTGTTGTGAAAATAACTGTATTTGTGAGGCATTTATATGTAAGAAAGATGAAAACCATTTGAAAAGGTTGTGGGGTTTTTTGTTTGTTTTTTAGAGATAGATTTGAGTAGTATTAGATGATGGAAGGAACGATGACATTCTTGATAACGTGATAGATACATGCTGACTAGGAGAGCACCGACTTGTGCTGTATTTTCTTATTGTCCTAATTTGATACAAGTTTAATACAGTTTTTAGGCCCATAAAGTAATTTGGATTGGAAGAGATCTCTGGAGGTGATCTCCAGGAGTCCAAAATCCTGTTCAAAGCAAGCCCAAGTGGAGCAGGTTGCTCCGGGGTGTTTCTGATGTGACCTTGAATGCATAATAATATATGACAGTGTAAAGGTTAGATCAGCGCATGTTTTGTGATAGAGCTTTGGAGGGATAAAAATGCAAACAAATATTTTATAGAACAAAATATTTCGACTTTGCGTATTTCTGTAGTGGTTTGACCTTGGCAGCTGCCAGTTGCTCACCCAGCCACTGTCCTGCTCCCCCTCCTCAGCAAGACAGGGAGAGAGAATAGGATGGGTTGAGATCATGAATGAGGGAGAAGTTATTTACCAGTTACTGTTATAAGCAAACCGGACTTGACCTGGGGACGATTAATTTAATTTACTGCCGATTAAAATAGATTTGGGTAGTGAGAAACAAAGACAGGGATCAAAATAAAATCTTTCCCCCATCCTGCTTTTTTCCCAGGCTGAACTTCACTCCTTCATTCCCTGACTTTTGTATCTTCAGGCCCACAACACAGGGGAATGAGAGGTTGTAGTTAGTCCATAACTGTTGATCTCTGCCACTCCATCTTTCTCACACTTTTCCCCAGCTCCAGTGTAAGTCCTTCCCACAGGATGCAGTCCTTGAGGGAACAGTCTGCTGCAGTGTGGGCTCTGCACAAGGCTACAGGGTCCTTTAGGGTATATCTACCTGCTCCAGTGTGGGGTCCTCTACAAGCTGCAGTGTGGAGATCTGCTCTGCTGTGTGTGATCTCTTCCATCCGTTGCAGGGGAATCTCTGCTCCTCTGCCTGGTGCACCACCTCCTCCCCCTCCTTCTCTGACCTTGCTGTTCATATTGCTCTTTCTCACTTTTGGTTTTTTTTTCCCGGATTCCTCTCAGCCTGTCTGCTCTTTTTACCTTTTTAAAATACATTTCCACAGAGGTGCTGATGGGCTCGGATGTGCCCTATGATGGAACTGGCCATGTACAGCCCAGGGCAGCCTCTGGTTTCCCCTCACAGAGGCCCCCCAGCTCTGGCTCCCTTGCTGCCAGCACCTGGACACCTATGACCAAGACAATTCTGGATAAAAGTTTATACGTATATTTTAAACTTTGAAGAAATGTTTTTGTAAAGATACGTACTATAATGACTGTAAGGCCGTGGTATCTATAAGCACTTTATTACATGTAGATTTCATTGAGTGTGTGGGAAGGCAAGAATATATAAATATGGTAGAAAGTACATATTAGCATAATAATTGCATTTTTTTTTCTCCTCTCCCTTAGAATGTAAGTGGCCAGTTAAATGCTGCAAGCTTCCAGCCCCTGCGGCCTTTACCTTCTATCCGAATTTTGGTGGATAAGGTTAACCTGGAACACTCAGTGCCAATGTATGCTGAGCAATTGGTGCATAAGGTCAGCAGCCTCGGCCAACCGTCTGACAACCTGCTCCATTACTGTTACTCACACTGCTATCTGAAGGTAAAAGAAGGCTTGAAATCTGTTTCTTACTGCAGTGTGCTCAGAAAAAGTTAATACAAGCATAGATAATCCTAAGTGTTAGCAGGGTTCTTGGGAGAAGGTTTTCAGATTATCTAAAAGGACATAGAATGAACACATTTTGCAGAATGTCATTGTTTGGGTTTGCTGCTTCTGACTTGAGCCAGATGTTTTGTAACATGAACAGAGAACTTCACACAAAGGAACTATGCAGACTGAAGCCCTAAGGTCTTTGTGGCAAGGCTGATTTAAAATAATTTGGAAAGAAGCCTTTACCCTCTTCTAGGATGGTGCTGATAGAATATGTAGATGTCAGTGAATTACACTTAGAAACTTTATGGAATGTTATGAGGAAAAAACATCACTTCTAGCAGCGTTGATAGAGCAAAACCATGATGGTGAAGGTGTGCAACCAAAAACTGCTACCAAACAATTTATTTTTTTTCATTATAAGAGGAAAAACCTCTGAATGTTCTCAATTAAAGATTCATCATGTGAGAGGAGTTTTTATTGTGAGGTTGGAGGTAGTTGAAGAAGCTACTGCAAAATTGCTTTGAGATGTTAGTAGAACAAAAAAGTGAAATCTCCAGAGGAGTTTTAAAACAGGCCTTTCAACCTTTTAGGAAGTGCTCAGGCTGTTTGAAACCTTTTGTGTGCTACTAAAATGTAAATATTTACTACTACTACTGTTAATTTTACTTTTTTTTTTTTGTTTTTCTTCACAGTTATCCATTCACTTCTGTGCTGATCTCTTAATAGAGATTTAAACAATGAAATTTGTACTGCCTGCATAGAACAGATTCTGGCCCAGAATTTTATGGCAAGCTTTAAGCTTTCTGGGCAACATGTTTACCTCATTTAAAGTGATTGGGATGGCAATATTGCAAATCATCTGTATGTTTTTCAGTTTGAGAGGACTTTTTTCTGTTCAGAAAGTTTTTACCAGTTGTTTGATTAGTGTTTGCAAAATGTGGGCTTTGGTATTGACTTTTATAGGGTTTATTTGCTAGCTTTAGTAAAGGCCAAAGTGTTCTGTTCTTATGTGGATTGTGATACAGCATGTTAAAAAGTTAACTCTAATACTATTTGTTTTCCATATTGAACAGGGAAAAATCATGAAGAATACTCGTGTTGAACCTGTCTTTAGATGCTGTTAATATGAAAAAAGGTTTTTAAGGGAAGCTTCTAATTTCCTTAAATACCACTTTTTTAGGCCCATGTTGTTATAATTACAGACAGTTACTTATTTTATGTGAAAGGCAATGTGCAATCTGCAATTTAAAGGATATAGAATAATGTATTTTAATTGGTAAATTATAATTTGGATTTTTTTTAATTCTGAGCACAGTTAACCCCTTTTTTTGAGTGAAGAAGATACTTTTTATGTGCATTCCTGTTGGGACATTTATTTAGGTAGATTTGGATAGTTATATTTGTGTTTGAGGGCAAAATAAATTATCTAAAAATAATGCACAGTTTATGTCGTATTTGAGTATATTTAAAAATGTGTGTATCATGTAGAATCATAGAATAGTTAGGGTTGGAAAGGACCTTAAGATCATCTAGTTCCAACCCCCCTGCCAGGGGCAGGGACACCTCCCGCTAAACCATGCCACCCAAGGCTATGTCCAGTCCAGCCTTGAACACAGTCAGCGATGGAGCATTCACAGCTTCCCTGGGCAACCCATTCCAGTGCCTCACTACCCTTACAGTAAAGAATTTCTTCCTCATATCCAATCTAAACTTCCCCTGTTTAAGTTTGAACCTGTTACCCCTTGTCCTCTCACTACAGTCCCTAATGAAGAGTCCCTCCCCAGTATCTCTATAGGCCCCCTTCTGATATGGGAAGGCTGCTATGAGGTCTATTATAAAAGTAAATTGAAAGTAATCTAATAATGCAATAGTATACCCTTTGACCAACCCAATTTGTTTCAGATATTTGGTTTTCAAGCAGCACTGACTTCTTTGGACGGTAAAGGATTGTACTGCATCCCTGTTCCAGTTATCCCCTCATTCAGTACTGCGGTTTATGGCAAGCTGATCAAGTTTCCTAAATATTGGTGAGCATTAAGCATATACAGTTTATTTAAGTCATGTACTCAGTTATTTTTGGGTTTCTAATGAATGATTTAAAAATGCCAAGCTCCCTATAAATCTCTTAACTTTGCCGTCTCTTCTGCCATATTCTCCTGTTAAGTCTGCAGTGAATAACAAATTTCTTTGTAAGAGTTGCTGAAACCTGGACACTGTTTTAAACTCAACCAAATAAAAAGCAACAAATGTGGGGGAGGAACCCAAAACACCACAACCCCACAAAAAGACAGTCTCTTCTAGACTTTTATTTCTGTTGGTCATTGCAGTTGGAAGTGTCTTAACATTGTGATCAGGTTCTGAAAACAATTCTGTGCTTTATTTTGAAATGAGCTGTATAAATTTTTTTTTACTTTAATGCCTTGGAAATTCAGGTTTTAAATTCTTCTCTACAGGTTAAATCTTGTGAACATTAATGTCACTATGTAATGGTTTTTATTAATTAAAAATTGTATTTATAAAAACTATTTTAATGAAAACGTATAATGGCAGTACTTTGGGCAGGACTTTGGTTTTCTTTATCCTTCATTTTGAGCAGTAGCTATCTGCTCAAAGACTACATTATGACTAAATCCATATAAAGAATCTTACATAAAAAAATAAGATAACAGTAAGGCAGGTTAATGTGTTAAATATTTTGGCTTCAAACGCTGTCTTGTATAGCTAATTTGTAGCATTTGTGAAAGTTTATATACTAGTTTATCTCTCATAGATTGTGATACCATGTTAAATATGAGGTTTTTAGCATAATCAGCACACCACCAGGTGGTAGCAGCCTAATTGACTTTCTCATATTTTCCATCAGTAGTTTAGAAAAGTACTAACCACTTCAAATTAATTGGTGTTCTGTTATGGCAGTTTGCTAAAAAATAATAAATGTTACCAGGATGACCCATAATCAGCACTAATCAGAGTACTTCAGTACTCTGGTAGGATCGACAGCCTTTCCTAACATGACCTGACATTTAACACTAAGCTCTGGTCAGTGATCCTTGTTAGTAAATTGAAGAAATAAATTAGTGTTTGGTGGTAATCTTAAATTTTTTTAGTACATTATAAAACCCGTGGTTAGGTGTGTGAAACAAAAATTATATTTTAGAGATGAAAAGTATTTGGAAAAAATCTGTCATCTGACAAGTTTATGGTATTCAAGTGCTGGTGCTTTCTCATGAGTGCCCTTGTGCTCTGTTTTGTGTGTGCTTGTGCTTGTTGAGCTTGATCTCTGGCTTACTCGTGCTTGGTTTCTTATGCTTTTCCACATGTGCTGTTGCATGCTTGCCATCATGCTCTGTCTCGTGTGCATGGTCTTGGGCTGGTGTTCTCACCCTTTCTCGGCCATTCTCTGCTTCTCTCATGCTTTCTGTCTTGCTCACTTTCTCTCTCTTAAAAACACCTTACATTACGATGTGTGCCCAGCTGGAAAATAGAGCATGGTAGACTAATAACATAGAGATATAAAAGTGAACAGTAGTTTTGGGGTGCAGAGGCAGGGGAATGGTCCTGACTTAAAATAGCAAATGATCTATCAGCACTTATTAGCAGGTCTTCTAAGACCAGCACTTATTGTGGTCTAGTGTATTTAAAAATAATTTTAATAGTTTGCTTACATTTTTCCCTGTGATAGACTATCTTTCTAAAGCTTATTTACTTATTAACAGTGTGAAATAATTATATAAAATTAACTTATTCCAACAATTTATCTGAACTAAGCAACACCAATTTGCGAGTAATAAAGTAGAAAAACAAATGAGTACAGCAGCAGCCTGGTTAAATGAAGTGTAGTTTGAAGTGAATAAAACTCCAGATGAAACGCATCAAATAGCACTTGAACTAAATCGAAATCAGCATGAGGACTGAGAGCTTCATTGAAGTCATGCAGTGAGTGAGAATTAGTCTGGTAGGATAACCTGGTAATGTCATTAAACTCAAATTCAGTCCTCCCCCCCAAATTATGCCACCTGCTTTATTTGGACTTTTAGATTTCACATTCCAGAGTTTCTTAAAAGTGCACACATCTGATGCTACATGTGTTCTTCTATTTCTTCATAGAAAATATATACCACAGACCATACCTTTTAAAAACAAAGACATTTTATGAACTGTTATGGAATCCCTCAGGTAGTGTGTTTTGAGTTAGCAGTGAAAATCTCAACTTTATTTCTGACATAAATCAGTAGAATAGCTTTCTTTTCTAGTTTCAATATAATAATCTCAAAATGTATAAAATACTGTAGTAATATTTATTTTTTAAAAAGTTGATAAACATAGGTAGCATGTTTTAACAGATGAAATTTCAGCAACATTGGCCCAGTAAAGTCCATTAAATAACCATAAATGTTACAAAAGTGTTGTTTCATTTACCTACTAGATTGATGTCTGTTTTAATTTCAGTTAATGCACTTTCTTCTTTTAAAAGAAATACGCTCAAGCTCAGTAGTTAACTAAGTCATGGACATCTTTTAAATTGTACAGCTTATCTATTTTTATATGAAAGCAAAAACATCTGGTCTTTTGTTTTTGTCAGACATAACAAGATGCAAATACAATGTTAATGTCAATATTTTACAACTACTTTATGTAGTGTTGCATGCCAGATTGTAAAGCAGCTTTCAAGAGGATGTCTAAAACCAACTGAGAATTAACAGAATATGGGTAAAAGCCTATAATGAATGACAAGAATGTTTATTGCCAAACAGAAATCTTGAGAGGAATTAGCTGATTTATTTCTTTTTTTTTTTTTCTTTTGGCTACAATCAATGTCTGTGGTAACAGATGAGGTAATCTAGTGTTAAGACATTTCAGTGTTATAACACTCTATCATTTATTAAACATCACTTTATTGTAGTTCTGAAGAATATTAAAGCAACATTAAGGAATACAGATTCTGAGTAGCCTTCCTTTATTTTTCTCATTTCTTCGTTGATAGTGAAGTATGTTGTTGATATATTTTGAGCTGGATATTGTTCCAGTTATGTGTGTTATTTTATTGCTTTTTGTCTTTTCTTCACCTGTCTACTCTCAATTCCCTTCCTATGACAAGTGTTCAGATGCTAATTTTCCTTTATTAGGACTGTGTAAATGTTCTCAGTTACTGTCTCTACCTGTGACTGGCTTTGAGACTTTAAATATTGGTGGAATAAGGTTATAAATGGGTACGATGTGATCTATCCCTGCATCTTTTCTATTCAGCTTCTTAGTCCAGTAGTCTACTTTGGAGGAATGCGTTACCTTGATAATGTGTCTTCTCTTTCTCATTTTGAGACCAAAGCAATAGCTGCTGGCTTGCTGTCTGCAAGGAAACATGAGTACAGACTTAACTAATAGCTGGTCATGTTAAATTTGAGTGTGTGAATGAACCTTTTATCAAAAAGTTGAGTGCTTGCTCGGTAAATGAGTATCTAGGATATCATGGCATGCCCTTTATTGATTAGAGTACACAGCAGTTAATTGATTGTTCTGAATTGTTTATCAGAACAAATCTGGAATAGAAATTTGCAAGTACATCTTAGTAAACAAACAAAATCTTTGGGAGGCTCATGGATACAATTTTTGCAAAGATTTTGTCTTTTGAGCTGTTCTCTGCAAGTAGTGTTTTAGGAAATAAATTTCAGCTTAAACATAGGCAGTGTGCTAATAGTCATGTAATTCCTGGTGCGGAAGGATTCTTGATAACGTAAGATTTGAGTTTTGTTGGACATGAGATTTGCGTTGTGGTGAGATTGAGTTTCTTTCCTTTAGTGTTTTTATTGACAAAAGCTGACAAAAGTTTAAAATTTGCTTTTAAAGGAAGTAACATGTTTCATGTGCTGGGCACCTCAGCCACCCAGAGGTATGATGGCACTTATTTCACTTATGAAAGATGTGGGTTTACAGTCCTGATGTAATTATTTTATTAATATGTGCCCTTATAGTACTGGAAGATCATTGTGGAATTGTAGATAAAAAGATCCTCACATGGAATATATATGTGAATTTTCTGTAGGCTTTGTTTTTATGAACTCTTAAGAACATTTATATAATATGTCTGTTCTTAATATTTCAACACAGATTTAACTGTAAAGGTAAATAGTTACTGTGTCTCTAGAATCTGTTATATTTACATTAGAGTGGCGTGTTAGGTCATAACCTTCTTTTGGCTAACTATTATACAATGGTATTGAGAAACATACTTTGCCAGCAACCTGAGCATTGGCAATCTGTGATTCCTAACCTGACTTCCTAGCTTTTATTTTGACTTTGTCACCATGTAGTTGCCAAATGGTTACTATGTGCACATAATTTAGTTCAACTTTTTTAATTTCTCACTTAACATTACAAAACTTGAAGATTCTAAAGACCTTGTGTTACTGCTCTTTGGATTTCTGCTCAAGCTTTTGCTCCTGTAAAGGTCTTTGTATTTTTATAAAGCTTAACTTCAATTTTCTTGTCATGTAGCCCTTACAAGGCAAATGTCTCTCCCTTAATCAAGGCCATGTAGTCGTATTCCATACAACTGTATTCTTGTTGACAGAATTTATCGTTGGACTCCTTACACAAGCCCGTAAACTCATTTAAGCTCCAGTATGAGTCGGGATGTGCACCTGCTCATGTGCTTTGTGGGTCATCTTGAAAATCCTGTGTGTTTTTGATGGTATCAGTGAATTTACCAGTGAGAGCAGTTTGTGTTGATCTACAAGCAATGCAGTAGATGCAGATCTGGCTTACTGCACAGTAAGAAGTTATTTAGCAAAGAATTTAGCTCCTGCTTATGTGGCATTTACCAACAAGGTGCTACTTCATTAAGCGTAGGACATTTCAGGATTCGCTGTTCACTAAAGAGAAAATTGAAAGTATATAATGGGCAATCAGGTGAACTGTCTTTATTACTTTTTTGATTGAAACATCTTTTATGGGCATGTCCAATGGAGTAATGTTGCTTAGAACTAGAAATCAGAGATTTCTGACACTGAAAGTCATGGGACCTAGCCATCATGCAGTTCTGTGCAGTTGTTATACTAAGAGGCAAGCAGGCCCTGCTGGCAGGAAACACAGAGCCAGATATCCACAGACCGTGAACATTAGATCATAAATCTAGAAAGTTTTCCAATAAATTGACACTTGGTCTTGATTTTGGCAGTCCCTCTTTATTGACTAGTCACAGTAAATCAAGAGTAATGTCAATTTAGATTGGATGTGGATTGTGTTTCATATGGGCAGTTGAGGGGCATGCTTGTTTCCTGGGTCAGAAGCAGAAACAGGTTGAAAACACATGAAACTCATTTTGTGGCATTCAGTTGTGACTATTAGTTATGTCAGTAATTGGATATAACTGCCAGATGAAAATTCCGGGTATCCTTCGAAACAGGAAAGATCTGAGATTACATGCCTGAACAGACGCCATCAGTGTTTGGGACAGGAAAGGGTTTCAGGCACATCAGCATCATGAGAGTTAGAGCTAGCGCATGTAAAAACCTGTTTGTTGAACTATGGAGATATGCCAGTGATATGGCTGCGCAAAGGCAGACAGAAATAGTCATTCTCTTGGGTTCTGCAAAGGTGGTTGTGTAGAATTGCATCAGATGTGAATGGTCAGTCTAGGAAGTACACTGGATTGCTTCAGCACTGTGTACTTCCCTGCTTCTCTGCCATCACCTAGAAAATGCATGAGAGAGCATAAATACTAGATCAGGGTTTTGTGGTTTGTTTTGTTTTGTTTTTTGGTTTGGTTTTTTTTTAATTTATTGGTAGATGTTTTTGGGATGTTTTCAAATTCACTGTTGTAAGCTGTGAATTTGACAGTATAAGAAATTCGGTTTACTGTGCATCTTTGTGTTTGAGGAGTAAGTATGTCAGTATATCTTCGCAACTTGTGAATAGTAATATGCGGTGATTTAAGAGTTTTAACAGAATGATTTCTTATTGATAATATGGTTTAACATGTCTTTCATTATAAAAATTGAAATAGGCCATGCTTGTGTATAAGGATGAAGATGCGTAAGGAACTTGTGTGGAACATTTGCTAATCTGCAGTGATGCTGGCAGATCAAGTTTCAACATGAACATTTTGAGGCACTTTCCAAGTGCACTCTTCTGGAAGGAGCTGTTGTCAGTTACCAAGAACAGCCCTCTGTCCAGGAGGGGTTTTGCATTCTGAGTACATAACTTGCAGCTTGATTAGTGTGACTACAAATTAACTTCAGTTGGAAACCTCTAGTTTAATTTTTTTGTTTTAAATCAAGTCCAGATTTAATGTCACTGCTTCTCAGCAGATGTGGCAGGCGGCATTCAGCAAATCTGTTAAAAGTGCACTTTTAATCAATGTAAATTGGAAGCAGTTGTATTTTTTTAGTATTGTCCATGAGGAGTTGACAGTAAAGGGTGGTCATCTGTAGAGTTTTCAGTGTAGTTATTTAGACTAATTAATTGTCAAGGCTCTTCAGTGAAAGTAAATTAAGCCTATTAACGAATATCTATCTGTCCAGGGAAAGTGATTCTGCATGGTGAATACTTTATCCAGTATTGTCTGGCATTTACACTGGAAGCAAGCAAATGTCATTTATTTCAAAATGTGTAGGATTTTCAGGGTTAAAGCCACATTTTGCTTTACTTGAGACTGGTAACGTGTGCAAGACTCACTGTCTTAAAGCTGAAGTGCTGCTAAGCAGCATAAATAGTAAAGAAAATTTGAATCCCTAATGTATATTCCTTTTGTATTAGGTGGATTAGAAAATTCTGTTGCTCTTAGTTAGTGTTACCCCTATCTGTATAAAATGTCTGGTTGGGATTTTCAGTGATATTCTTGGTTATGAAGCTTTACTCCTGTAACCTCTGGACAGAAAGATCCACTGCTGGCAGTTCTTCACACAGGTTTTGTCCTTTATCTCTTGAGATTTTTGCCTGCAGTTTGGTGACCTCTGCTTCCAGCCTTCCCTCTTGAAGTGTATCTCTGAATCACAAAGAGAAATACAGTCCCTGAGCTGGTATGTGTTCTATAAAATAAAACATTCCAGAAAACAGTCTGTAGACCTGATGCCTGGTGGCCTCTGCAGCTCAGTTGATACCCACATGCCCACCTGTAGCTTTTCCTTCTGCTCCCAAAAGGAGAGGAAAAACCCCAAGCAAAACAACAACAATAAAACATCTAAGAAGGATATGGTCGGACTTTGTCTGCACGCTCTGGCTGGGGACAGCTTCTGGTGTGCTTGGTCTCTTCAGCATTGCTTGAGAAAATGCCTGCTGCTGTGGCCTGAGACTGGCAGGGCCCAAGCTGACAGGTAAACTGTATGCACAGCCACAGGCCATTACAGGAGCTTGCACTTGGCCTGCATTAGTTGGCAAATAAGGACATAACCTGCTTGAAACTTGTACTCTGAAACTGAAAGGCATGGAGGTCAATGATGGTGTCATCCTGCTAGCCTGCCTCATGCAACTGTTGCTTAGCACACAGGATTTTGAAGGAGTGAGCTTTAGTGTTTGCGGTTGTTCTCTTACCTTTCACTTTCATCTTTCATTTCTTTTTAAGAATATGCTGTGGGTGTTAATAGGGTTGAAAGCACCATTTTAAAGGGTTGTAGTTGTTAAATACAATGTCTTGAAGGAAAATGTGGATCGCCTTTCATGCTTTAGGATTTCTGGTGTAGTTCCCTATCGTATTATGTTTCTGAAATATTACTATTCTCATTGTGTACCAAATAATTCTGCTTTACCAAAGTTGTATGTTTAATGGCTTCTTGAATAAGTTATATGTTTATTGAACAAGCTGCATAGAATTGCTGATTTTTGTTTATCATTCTATGGTTTCCTTCGTTATGCTTATGGAGCCTTGTTATGTTGCTGGGCAAACTGTAGCGTATTTGCCTTTGACTCTGCAGAGCTTCACTCTCAGGTAGTAGGCGTCATTTCCACATGGAGTGAGGTGGCAGCAATTTCATGGTCTTAAATTATGCAAGCATAATCTATACAATTAAATTAAATTATACAAGCATGGTAATGTCACACTGACTTGAATTTGGTAACCATGATAAGTGGTGACTGAAACCATTTTATTAAAAAGCTATGTTTATCTTCACTTGGAGCAGCAAATAAACCAAAAAGAAAGGCTTATGTGGATGTTCATCTGTTCAGCTCTCCATAATACCATAGAAGCTTTACTGCACCTGTGTTCATCTCTAGGCAGGAGCAGCATACTGTCCTGTGTCCAGTATCTTTTTTTTGTTGTTGTTGTATTCTGCTCATGCTTGTTCCCTCTGAGACATAGATGGGCTTTTTCTTTTCCATGGGAATAGTCCTCATAGATCAGGATCTGTCTTTTGGCCCTAGGCTAAGTGCTACAGCTAAGTATATTGTGTTTGTACAGGTAAATGTCCTGACCATTTTTACTCAAGCACTTTCATCCTAGTTGTTTATAGCTTTGTATTAATTTTTAAAATTACTATTTCTTTAGTAACACCTTTTAAAATAAGTTTAAGTAAACCTTTCAGCTGTACATACTGAGTAACAGGTACTGTACTTGAAGACATACTAATCTTTGGACCTCCACTGGGCCTATATGTCTGGAAGGCATTGTCTGATTTTCATTAGGTTTTGATTTTTGAAAGAGTATCAGCTCCCACTTTCTGACCTATAATTTTTGTATATGTTATGGATGAGAACATTAGAGGGCAACTTGAACAAAAAAGGAAGAATGAGAGAACAACTGAAGTTAGGCTCATGTGAGATGAGGCCCTTGAACAGTAAACTGTGAGCGTAAAATTTGTTTATCAGAACAGATTTGGAAATCAGTTATACCTGTTGAGGGTGCTTCTGATACTGATGCAAGAAATAGAAGGGATTATGTTGACTGAGACACTAACAGAATTGTGGATTAATTTTTTTTTCAACTCATCAGAATTTTTATCCATTGTAAAATGTATTAAAAAAAAAAAGCCTCCAGGATTCTATAATAAATTCTTAATTCCTTTTATTTGCTGATGTCTAACTAGCTTTTCCTTTGAGTTTAATGGCTGATTCCAAAATGAAGGGTTGAGTAGAAGGAAGTGTATTTGGTAAGCGTGATTCGAATACTCCTTTGGTAGTCAAGAAATGTGCATGTACGTGCAGAATGGCAGAACTAAGAATCTGATTTTTATATTTTAAAGGGGCAAATTGAAATGGAATTGTTATAATGCTGTCACTGACTTAAGTTGCTTGCTCTTAAAGTACATGTATTTGTTATACTCTAAATTTTATTTTGCATAATTCTTGGATTTGGCTGTATATATATTTTACAGCAAGAAAGTTTTTTTCTTACGTGTTTTACTGACAGTATCTTTTCTTCAGTACGTGTGTATAAGATAATTTTGATGATCTTGAAGACTCATTAGGGCTCGTGGAGGTTTTTAAGTAATGAAATAGAGGTAGTGAATAGACCAAAACTGAACACAAACCCCCCTATATCCATAGAATCTGCCTTGAAGTTTTTGTATTATTTTTAATGGAAGAATGGTATAAAGTCAATGCCAGAGTCAGTGCTTAAGATGGTAAATTTAGACTTACCAACAGTTGTAGTCTTTGAAGTAAAAAGTGCATGCATTTACTGGGATTTAATGTTTTGCTTTAAATAGTTCTGGTAGCCTTTAAAATTCTTTTGAGGTTGCAAATTAGTGAGGTCACAATATAATAATTTTAACAGCCTTTATACTGTTTCTGCTCTTGTGCAGTGTATACACGTGAATCATTGTCTTCTGGGATGGCAACTATTCCTCTGCATAAAATACAGTTCTGCACTCAAGTTTTTCCTTCCACAGGGATAGGCTCATCTGGTCAGCTATGCTGGCTCTGGAAAACGGAAAGGTCCTCACCACAGATAGGGCCCATGAGCCTGGCTGTATTCTTGTAAATAATGTGTATGTAATTTTTGAACATGTTTGACTGATAATTATCAAAGTGGTGGAAGAAACAGTAAAGAAGAAAGTCACATTGGAAATTTGGAGTAGGGAAGGAGTTTGAAATTTGAAATCATGAATAGAGTGGAATAGACTAAGAAATTAAATACCTGTGCATTTTGAAAGAAATCTGTTAGACGATAACTACTTTTTATTTAAGATACCAAATTTTGAGCTGTGCTAGGAATGAGAAAGGTAATTTAATAGTAGCTTAAAAACAAAATAGCGACTGCAATTTAAAGAGATCATAGAATCATGTTGGATAGAAATCTGTATTAAAAAATCCTTATTTGTACTCCTAGTAATTCAACAAAATTCTATCCTACAATAGAATATCCTATGCCATACAAAAATATTTTGTAAATAACAATTATTACATACTGTATGAATTTCCCTCAGATTGAAGGGATGGCTTCTGAGAGCTGCTGCTCTTACTTCTGACAGCATGAAAGGATGACAGAAGTAGATGCTGTTCTCAGCATCTCAGGGTTGCTGTTCTCCTGTTCCCCTGATAACACCAGGTGAAGTATGGATCTCCTTGACAAATGGCAGGAGCCTTTGTGTCCTCTTGCTGTTTTGTTGCATCATGTTCAACAGATGACTGTCAGTGTAGTCTTCTTCACTGAGCACCAGTGTGTTTCCGAGCCCTCCTGGCTCCCTGTTTTACCTGCTAATGGCAACCAAATGGCTCTGTGTGGCGAATTTAGAGGATTGATTTAATAGCTGTTGCTGCTACTTCTGGGTGAAGGGGGAAGGAGTAGAGGAAAAGGGAGAGGATGAGTTGCTTCTCTGGACAGTAAAGCAGACTGCTCTGTGGCAAGGCATTTTTCCAAACCCTGTTCCAGCCCTGTGGCTATTGAGTTGAGATTCCACTGTAGTATCCAAAGCAGTGATACTGGATTTACAAAAAAATATGAAGTTTTAGTAAACACAGATCTTTGCTGTTTGGAGCTTTATGGCCTCTAGCAACTTTTACCTGTTAAGCTCTAGTGGTTTTGGTGGTCTTGGTCATCTGTAGCTGTTTAGTTACAGCATCTCCAAGTTCCAGGTGATTTCACCCCCTGAAATGATCATTTACCAGGAGGTAAATGATAATGATTACATTTATTTTAGCTTTTCTGCTTTACTGAGTAAGAGCTAGTTCTCTGAAACATATAGTAGATGTAAAAGTGCTCTGCTTCTGGTTTGATTCCCTCTGTACTACCTTCATCAAACCAGTGGTTCCTTATAGGAAGTCCTGTCTTCCTTCCAGATGTCTTTCTGGTGTTTTTTCTTTTGTTTTGTCTTTTTAAATATGTTTTATCTTTGGTCACTGTAATGAGTACCAATTTTTCTCATGGACCTTATATTTAGACCTGTTTGAACGTAATGCAGCTAGATGTCATATCCCTTCTACTAATATTTGCACTCAATGACAATAAGTTTCCTAGATTCAAGTAAAAAAGTTACCTCACAGAAGTAAAGAAAGAATAGATGTTTATAAAATGTAAGAACAAATGTCCTTAATTGGCATTAATTGCGTTCCATGAGGAGAGTTTCTTATCCCTTGTTTTTTGATTTCCCACACACACCTTGTGGAGTTCTGAAGATGCAGTTCTTCAAAGATATAACTTTATGCACAAGATTCAGTTGGTTGATAATGTGTCTAAAGCTAGCCATATATATTGAGGACAGAAAGAAGGCCGAGGGCTCATATTATAATCTCCTCAGAGCAGAGAACTTTGAATTTTATTCTTTTATAGATTGTCCATATCACTTTAATGGTTCTTTCTGGAGAGAATCACTAGTGTTAATCACTGGAATCACTAGTATTAACTAGTGGTTAGGAAAGGATTTTTTATTTTTATTTTTTTTCCCCAAAGGAAGAAAGAATAATTAGTGCCTGACCTCCACTTGCAATCTGATGGGAGTTCACGTCCTTAGCATCTGTCCCATTGGTGAGTTTTCCCAAAGCCAGTAAGCTGATTTTGATCTAAACATCCTAAATATGTTTGTCTAATGCAGCTGCAAGTTTAACATGTTCCTGCATTACAGTTTTAACAGCCAATTTGGTTTATTGTGTGTCAAAAAATCCTGAAACCTCTCCTCTTGTTGGTATCAACACATTTTTAGTTCACATCCTTTGTATTTTGAAGTGCACTGGCAGTGACTTAACTTGAAGTGGAGATAGGCTGCTTTCTTGCCTTTTTTTTTTCCTTAAACTTTCAATCCAGTGGGTGGACAGACTCGTCTGATGCTTAGTGTGGTTGGATTCAAGCTGAGGGAAATGAAGACTTTCCTACCCTCACATTCCAGGTCATTTGTTTTTTCTTTCAGCCTTCTACATTTTTCTCTTTGTGTCTCAAAGCAGATAAAGTTACAATAACCATCCCACTGAGGTGGGATGTGCTTCTCACTTCCTTTTTGCTTCACAAACCAGTTTTGTTATCTGATGGTGGTGCATGTAATGATTATCAGTTTTAATCAAATGATAATAACTTTTAATGTCCAGATGTAACAAAATAAGCTAAGTGATTTTTAAAACCAATCCAAGTTTAGAGCTTCTTACGTGTATGTTCAGAGTCCTGCATTCTTTTTTTCAAATGGATTTTTTTTGGTAAGATTTCTTCATTTTAGAAATTTGTTTGATTATATTAATTAGTTTCATTCTTAATGCATTTATATTTGCTTTGCTGAATAAAGCCAGATTTTTATTGTTCCATTAAAAGACAAAAACTGTACCAAAAAATTGAGAATGGATAATATAATCTCTGTTCATCTAGAACATATTGAAGCTTGTACTTTGCCTGCGTTATTTTGTCACCATTGTTTCAAGGATATCTGTGTTTTTACTGAAGTTCACGTATGAATTAACACTTTACAAACGTCTTTCATCACTGACAATTTCAATTGCAGAACTCATATTAAAAAAAATAGTATATGGAAGTCAGTTTTCAAATGATCATCTTGTTCCCTTCTAATCCTTTTTTTAAAGTTTTCAGACAGAACAAGTTGTTTTGTTTTATTCTTTAAAAAAAAGAAAAAAGTTGGTGAATCTTGAAGTTCATTGCTTTCTCCCTTGTAATAAATTGTATGAGTAGCAGTATTTCTTACAAGTAAGAGGCAAAGGCACCTGCACTGCTGAAAATTCCGCTGTGTAAGACAGGACAGAAGATGTCAGGCAGCCTTTAGTGAAGTCTATAGAAGAGCAGAAGAGATTTTGAGAACATCAGTCTTGGAGATATTTTTGAATGAAGTGTTCCAAAGCAGGTTTAATTATTTATTTAATAATTATTGACTTATGACTTCATTCTTTCATTAAGAAAAGAGCCAACAGCTAAATAATTCCAGGACAGTAGTAGTTAACTTGCTTTCCATTTCTTCTTCTCCCTCCAGGCTCTCTTTACGTTTTTGATATTTGTCGTAAAGTAGCTAGACATTGTTTCCCTTACCCAATTGCTTAAATATTAAGTAAAAGGATCAACATTTTAATTTTCTTTAAGATAATGTGAAGGATCAGATTAAGTAGAAATATGGATTTGTTATAGGTATGTAGATGAAGCCTTTGGTCATGTCAAATATAAAACCGGCACAGGCTGTTTTTTTGCCTAAGAGGCAAGGAACGCAAATGCTGACTGAAGTTATTTAGGCATTTAAATTGCATTCAGGTTCTTCTGAGGCACAGTTGCTGGGTTCTTGTAGCAGATTACTGGTTTTGTTATTTTGGAAAAAATGAACTAATCGTATTTTACTGTACAGGATATGAGTAATAACAAAAATTAAATTTTTGGAAACATTTTGCAGGTTCCAGCTTTGCAGTTGGGGACTCTATATAAACCTCTGGACCCAGCTGTTCACCACTATATTCTTTCAGTCACTCTGAGGTGTTGATTTTAAAAGAATGAGTTGCTGTTCCTGAAGTCTACAAACTGAAGATATTTCATAGCAGGCCTATGAACATAGATGGGTTGGTTATATTGGTGCTTATGCACAGGGTATAATAAGGACCAATTAATGTTTTCATTCAAAAACAGTGAAGAAAACTTTTTTCTTTAATGTTATACCAGATTTATCCAAATATTTCAGCAAGTCTGTATTACAGTTTGTCAGCAAACTGGGGTACAACCAAAGTGTATTTAAAAATCATTTAATTAGGACAGATTCATTTTCACTCCATGCCACTACACAGCAAGACTTGCTTGTTCATATTTCCTTAAATTTATTCTGGAACTTGTCCAAGTTCAGCTTTAATGAGTAGCCTATCCTGCTAGTTGCATTAGGATTTATTTTCCCCGAGAGAAGAGTGTTTGAATTGGTAGGTTTTTAACCTGTTCAGTTAAATGAACATATGTTCAGAACTGCATCTTAACTCTTGAGTGTAAAGATTTGAGAAATAATTATTTCTATTGTTGCGACACTTTTAAAGTGCAATTTAAACAGTGGTTTTAGACTCCAGCTATGTGCCTTAACTGTTCTAATATGGTGATGAGTTTTGATATGAAGTCATACTCAGATGCTTAATACAAATTTAATGATATAATATAGAAACACAGATCTGACTTGGTTTACTGAAAAAAATTATTTGTACTTGTATTTTCACTTATTGCTTGAATATATCTCTTGGGTCATAAAACTTGGTTAAATATAGCTCAGTACCTTATTAATGATGGATTTTCTGTATTAACAGGTGCAGTTTGGTAGCAAACTTGTATTTTAGGTTCTTTTAAATGAATTATTTGTTTTTCAAAACTATTATAATAAATCCTGAATTATAAATGTACTTTCATCACTAGCCAGGTCTAGTTAAAATTTCCTTTAAGCAACATTTGCTGCACACATGGTACAGTACTTCCCCCTGCTTTGCTTTCTTTTTTTCTGTAAAAACAGATTTATTTTCTTCAACTTCCCATTCCTGCAAAGGAATGAAAGGTACCTGAAAAGGACCAGTGGACTTTACTCCTATGAGATTGTTAAAATAGCGTGTAGAATTTGCATATTGTTAAAAAAAAAAATCGTACCCTGTTACTACCTGTAAGGGACTGTTTTGTGTGAAACTTTCAAGTTTCAAATTTAGCAAATTCAGTACAATAGCTGTAATATGTATTGAATGAGTAGTCAAATTTTTTAAAGCAAAACCATTTTCACTGTCATATTGTCATAGTTTTTCACAGATGTTCCTCTCCTCCCCTTAAGTACTCGAATTTGTTAATGCAAATGTGTTATTTTAGTGGGAATTATTGCAGTCATTTTCATCCTGAATTTTGTTGAAAGTTTTCTACCTTCTTCCTTCCTCATCTTGCATCAGGGAACCTGTCTTTTGAAATACTCAGCAACTTTTTCTCTGAAATGTTTAATTTTAATCCTGCAAAATAATATGCAGAAATAAGAGGGAATAGTAGAAAATGTAAGGTATCTGAAAGGATAACAAAAGGAAAAAGACCAGAAAGGAAAAATGTTGAGAGTACATTTCTGTAATGAGATAAGTGATAAAAAAATCACAATACATGGCTTGAAAAGAAGGAATACTGGAAAAAATTCTGATTGATATCATAGAATCACAGAGTGGTTTGAGTTGGAAAAGGACCTTAAGATCATTTAGTTCCAACCCCCCTGCCATGGGCATGGATGCCTCACACTAGTCCGTGTTGCCCACTTCTTACTTTTGGCTATTATTGGCCGACTGATAGTTTTACTCAAACAGCAGGCTGCTTTTCTTGTTGTTTTGTTGTTGTTGTTTTGGTTTGGTTTTTTTTTCCTTCCTTCCTTCCTTCTGAAGGTAATTGCTGGTACCAGACACAAGGCTGAGTTCTCCCTATGGGAGATCATGAAATGGTTTTCCTTAATGGTTTTTCTGCAAATGGCATTTGAAGGTGGCAGCACAGTTTTGTCATTAGCTTCAAGTGAGTTCCAACTAGGACAGTCCTGTTGCTGGTTTCCGCCCTCTTTTCTCAGCATTTTTTCAGACAGGTAATCCTGATTCCAAGCTTTATGAGGTAAAAAAACCTTGGTGTAAAGAATACTGATTACTATTACAGAAGTCTACAACATCTGTTTTTGTTTGTTCTTTGCCCTTCATTTGTATTTACATCCATTTTCTGAGAAACTTTCCTGAATATCTTCTTTCATAGGAATCAGTTTTTATTTTATTCACTGGTTTTTATTTTTAGTGAGGAACAATGGAATTGGCTTTTGTGGACAGGTTTTATCTATGAAACCTTGTTCTATAGTGTAGATCCACAGCTGAGATAATTGTTATAATCTTCCTTTGCGGGCAGAAATAGTGACCTGTAGGAAGCAGTTAGTTTAATCTTCCGATCTAGAATGAATGGCTCTGTTACATGTATGCGTTCTGTTTTCTTTCCTTTTACCTTAAAAGGGCCTGTACAGCCAACTTAGGTACAGATGTTTGTTTATACTATAGGTATCTAACGTGATGAGATTAATTCCTCTTGCTCCAGATAAAATGGTGTTCAGTTAGATGTAATGGTGAGGAATTAAGGGAGGAGATATTTTGACAATATGACAGTATTAAAGGACCTTTACAGCTTTTGTTGTATTTAGTAAATCCACCTGTTGCTTATTTTCAGGTAAAAGTGTAGAAATTAGGAGGAAAAGGTGACTTACTTGACTTCATTATAGTTGTGGTAGAGCCTTCTTGTTGTTAGTGGACTGTATTTTCACAGAAGAGCATTTCCACACATAATGTCCTTTACCTTGTACTACTCTCACAATGGCTGTTCCCACCACTTCCTACTCCCCAGTTATGTGGAAAAAGGCATTGGAGACTTAATGTCTTAATGCATCAGAATCACTTAATGAGCTCTGTTTCAGCCAGATACAGAATATGAGGACAAATATGGAATGCAGGGCTCTTTGTATTTTGTTGTATGGATATTATCTGTATGTGATTTTCTTTGAACACTGAACATATCTAATTTAGTGATTCACTGTAAGCTTTTAAATAAAAAAATTCAGAAAATTCAATTTTTGAACACATTTCTTCTGTGTTTTTAATAACCACACAATTTTATGAGTAGCTCTTATTTTTGTGTAAGCATTTGGAATTGCTTTTATTAAATATTATAAACCCGGGAGATAATTAGATAAAAATATGTTATTTTTTTCCTCTCATGTTTTGGAGGGAGATGTAAAGTTATATCATGTAACAGAAGTCCTGCTTAGGGTGAATTTTAGTATAAGTAGAATTAGCTTTTAGAAGAAATGTAACAAGGGCGCAGCTCCAACCTGACAAACTGACTGCTTGTAGTCTGGTATTTTGTGACTAAGTTTTTAAATTGTTACTTTTATGCACCAAAATAATGATTCTCCTTTTTGTTTCTCTCAATATTTTAAACAGGACCAAGCGAGCTCATGTCCCGCTAACAGAATGCATATTTGAACTTCCTAATTTGACAGTTCAAGCAACTAGAGCTCAAACCCTTCTGCTTCAAACTATTTATCAGAGCTGGTGTCATCCTGTTGGAAACATCAGTTCGGTGGTGGTAAATGAAGCTTTACTGAGTGAGGTTTTCCAAACTTCAGGTAAATATGTGATGCTTTTGGTTAAGTATTTATTAATGCACAGAGCACTGCTAGTGAATGTGCATACAACTATATCTTTTAAATCCATGCTTTTACTTGCAGTAGTTAAGAGACAGAATGTTTTTGTATATATATGGGTATTTATAGCTTATGCCTAAAATCCAGGATGTAAGCTAAGCCACCAAGCTTCACTCCTTGGCGCCAATTGCTGGATGTATTTAATTTTCCCATATAGGATAATTTTTCCATGCTTCCGTCATCTGAAACATCCACTCGTGCTACCTTATATGGTGTGATGTTGTAACTTAAGATCATTCAGAGGTGAAGCTGGATTATTAAGGGCTTTATTAATCAGTGGCATACTCTGAATTTTTTAAAGGGATGCAGGTGTTTCTCATCCAGTTTCATAAATGGATGTTACTGAACTGTTGTGAAACTCCTGAAGATATGGAAGTCTCGATGATGATGATGATATAAATAATGAAATTGGTTACTGTCATACTTTTGCAAAATACCCATGGATTTGTAGAGTAAATTAAGGATTTTGACCACCTTACCTTAGTCTTCAAGAGCATAACGATCATCCAGAAGAAGACAATACTTTTTTTCTTTATATTTCCATGCAGGCTAGAATAATTTAGACCTACTATTGTTTAGACACATTATTATTTATCTGTCGTGAATAAACACTCAACAAGAATAATTGAGATCTTTTGGAATCTCTATCATTATCAATCTTGGAGAATGTGTTAGAAGAATGTTTCAGATGTAGTAAATCATGACTTGAAGCAGAATGGTAGATAGACTACTACTGGAACACTTTATCAGTCCTGTTTTTCTCAGACCTATTTTTCATTTTCAGTCTACTTGTTTTTTCAAGTCAAATCTGTATTTATTTGGTGGTGCAAAAAAAATGCTATGTTTCTAGGTGTGTAACCCATAGAATAACTGTTTTAAATGCTTAGTTTTTCCTTCTTTCCCAAAAGTCACTGATTCTCTTCATTCCTAGATTGTGTGGGTCACCGAAGGGTGAGATTGTCATGTTTATTTTTAAGTACTGGTGCTTCTGAAGGTAGCGGGTTTACAATCCACATTTCAGAGAAATGTGAAAATACAGTCATTTGATAATTTCAGATGGTCCTAGGGTTTGCACACTTCCAAACTAACCCAGTCCATCATTTAACATGTTTCAGTCCTTCAGTACAGTGAACTATGATACAGCCATGCTAGCAGTGAATCAGCAGAATAGAAATCTGGAGCACTTATTTTAAGTACTTAAAGTAAATGAACAGTACAGTACACTTGTTTTGATCTTCTGTTGTTTGTGGCTTAATTCTTGACCTGGTAAATTTTATACATCTGTCCTTGTACTCCACATAAGCTAGTGAAGGTAGCTTTGAGTTCAAGGCTATGAAATGATTGCTGTCTACCTTTTAGTCTTAATTCTTAGCTTTGTTCTTTCCATAAATTTAACTTTGTATAAAACTTAGTACCATGCTTTGTCGAAAATCATCCTTGTATCACCTTAACAATATTATGTATGTGTATAAGCTTCTAAAATAACCTAACTCTACAGGGTATTTGGTATTTCAGCTTTCTTTATCCTCATAGTTACTTCACTAAAAAAGAATAAAAAAAGTAGTCAACAAGGAGCTTTTCAGTGAACGAGGCACATCTGTTAATCATTGATACTCTTTTACTAATATCCAGCTTAGTTTCTCCAGCATTAATCAACAGCTGATCAATGTTCCTCAGGAGTCCTTGATTTGGGTTCCCTCTTGCCATTGCATGCCCCTGTGCAGCCTTTGATGGGCTTGAAGGCTCCTGTGGTGGACCTGGGAGTAGCCTAGCAGAGTATTATTTGGGCTACCCCTCCTGCCTTTGTCTCTCTGAGCATTTTTGTGGGTGTAGAGATGAGCTTTTCTTGTATAACCTAATGTCACAGAACTAGCAATCTTTTTATCAATGGTGCTGTGCTTTCCGTCTGATCACAGCTCATGTTTAGCTATGCACAGAAATAGTTGAAGAAAATAGCTTTTGATCCTGTTGTGTTGTGGATGTTGTTTCTTTGATCACTTTTGTACAAATGATCCAAGTATTAATGTGTTTGCTTTATTTTCTTTTATAGCTTTTTGCCTTTGTTCCTTGGCTTTTTCTGATTTTTGTTCCTAAGAAACTGTAGTATTTTTGCAACAAAAGTTAACAATAGGATTAAAGATCTCCTTACCTTTACTTTATCCTGTTTCCCAGAGGATCATTCTTGAAATTCGTTGCTTTATTCTACTGTTAGAAATAATCAGAAACTGTGGGTTTCATGAGTACCGTTGCCCAAGTTATCTTCTAGCTTTACATTTTCAAACTTCTAAAAGCCATCTTTCAAACTAATTAGAAATATAGCAGGACAAACAGCTAGTTTGTTATCTAGATTATTATGTCTCCGTTAAAAATAAATAAAAAAGCCCCGGCCATACATGACATTATTCTCAAGAAAAAAAAAAAAAAGAAGAAATGGCTTGTATAGTTCGTCTTCCTATTTATAATGGTCTGCTGTTAGCCAGAGATTTCCAGCAACCTTGCCTACCTAACATCTGGGTCACAGGATTTTATACATCTTTCATACACAGTACACTACCATGCTTTTTTGTCCTTTGTGAGCAGACTGTGCCCTCCTATAGAAATGTTCTAGTTATGCATTACCATTCCAGATGCCAGTTTTGAAAATGTACTGAGATGTCAGATTTTCCTTCTATAGTTTGCTCCTTGTATGTAGGTCATCTCAGATGTGTTTGTCATTTTTTACATAGCCTACATGTTTCTGAACTGCCTGTGTTTGTATTACCGCTTTTTGTTTGGTGACCGAAGAGAGTTACAGGTCTGAAACAGTTGTTGCGAAACCCCTTATGCCTTTATTGCTGCTTTGTGCCAGGTGCTTTTGGGAGTGATGTGCCTCCATAGCATTGATTCAGTATTACTTGAACTCAAAAGTGATACCACAACCCTTTGTATCTTCTCATCATAGATCTTTATTTTTTTAGCAGGAATTATTTTCCTTAGTTTTATGCTTTTTCCAACACAGCTATCTCCAGTTTAAAAATGCACCACTGAAACTATGCTTTACAATATGGGCTAAGACATGGTGTAGGGAAAGAACAGATGAATTAGGGAAAAAATAAAGAGAAAAAATGCAAAGGAAGGAAAAAAGAGAAAAAGAAGGAAAGAGGTATGCAAGGGAAGAAGACAAAGCGAGAAGAGAAACAGGCAGAGAGAGTTGAAGTAGAAAAGCAGTAAAAGATAAGAAAGCCAAAATTTAAGACAAGTACAAATACACGAGTTGCAGGAAAAGGAGAGAACATCACAGAAGAACACATGACTCTTGGCCTTTTGACATGCTTTGGACAGTCTCATAAGGTATGAAGGCCTCTTTGGTAACCTGTGTGCTGGGTAACTGCTGAAAGATGTTCTCTGGATGTAGTTTAAAAAGGGAGCTCTGCACTGTGTAGCTCCACAAACATAGGAAGAGAATTTATAGCTACTATGTGGGGCTCTGTCCTATGGTTTTGTCTTTTGTCTGGAGCAGAAATGTTTTTCTGTTCCAAAAGTTCACTCAGAACTATTTTAGGGTGAAGATGGTGTAGGAATTCAGAACAAACTCAAATCTCTTCCCTGTACAAATTCATGTTGGGAATAAATTAATGGAATACCAGGAGGGAAAAATGCTTGAAGATTAGCAAACTTGTGTTCCCCACCTACCGTCCTCCCCCTGCTCTTCAGAAACCTTTTTCTACTAGGAGAAAAACACTGTCCTCAAATAATTCATAGTTTGCTGGTTATTAGACTTGCTGTCTTCATCAGGTAGTCTGAGACTTTCTCTTTTGATTAACTTGTCCAGAGGCAGGCTGTCTGAAAAAATATGTTTTGAAGTCTCTAAAGGAAGTTGTGTATGTTTGGTTTCTGACAGAATTTAAGAATGAAGTGCCTGTACTACTTAAAGTTTGTGTTTGTCGTGCGTATCAATAAGGTCTGTTACCTTAGAACGACAGTAGAAAGATCAGTATGGTACTGAGACTAGCTAATTGAGCTCAGAATTTGTGAAGGACTCATTACATGAGTATTTCAAGAAGGTTATATGAGTTTTACACTAGATATTTATCGTTAATATTCTTAAATATTATGCCTGCCGTAGCTTGAGGCTGTTTAATTTTGCTAAGAACACATTTTTAATTATGACTGTTTTGAAATTTAAAAATACAGGGAATGACTTAATGGGATTTTTGAAAGCGCCTAACTCCCTTCATTGCAGTGACACTGTAGCACTTTTGTAATCCATAGTTTTAAGTATCTGCATGGCAAAAGATGTTTTCAAATGTCAACTGATATTTTTGGGGTTTGGAGAAGCCAAGACAATAAAAAAATTTATGTAAGTATAAACTATGAAACTTATTACTTGAATGAATAGCCTTTAACATGAAAAAGTACAAGAAGAATTTATGCTGCCTAATATAGAAGTTATGCAAGAACAAAAGCAATAGAAAATTTAAAATAGTAGGTAGGAATACAAAGTGACAAAATGCAAAATAAGAAATGGGTAAATAAAACAGCTGCAAACAAGTCCTTGCTCTGTGTCATGAGTGAAGAAAAAGGCATTAGTAAGTTTTTGATAATGCATTACATCTAAAATAGAAAAAAAAGAACAAAAGCTCACACAGAGCTCTTTGGAAACTTTTGTTTATGTTGTGGTTTTATTTTATAATCCTTTTGGTGTACAACCACAACAGTAGGTTCTATGTCAGTTCAATTATATGTTAGTTCTTATGACTGCACATGTTTGAAGCATCCTGATTTTGCATTTCATCCACTAAAAACGTGGAAACAAATGTGAATCTGAAATGCATCATGCTTTCTACATTTTTGCAAGTAGATGCATTGAATGCAGTGATGTTAATAAAATTCTTTTAAAATTATTATTCTACTTTATTTTTCAAAAATAAGTGCACAAAATAACAAAATTTTAGAACAATAGTGCCAGTTAAGGTCTTCCAAAGGTTGAGTGTAGTTAATCCCGTGGAATAAGTTTACTGTGTATTTTTTAATTACTTGTTAGTGGGTACCTGAAGCACTCAGTTTCTAACCATTTCAGCCAGCCAAGAAAACATATACACAGTCACACATGGCTTTAGTTTACTCTGGAAAACTGGAACTTGCTACCACTTTTTCCTTGTCCTATTCAGGTAGTTCATTATTTTGTTGACAGTTCGGTTCCATTAATCTGGTATTTTTGGGAAAATTGCTTGCAGACCTTACATTTCTCTATTGAAGGTGATCAAATAGGCATTTGAATCCCTCATGTAAATGATGTCTTAAAGTTAAAAGAAAATCTACTTTCCAGAAAGTAACTGTAAAACTATTTTATGCAAGATTTCATGTGGGATACCTTAATGGTTGAATAATAAATTTTACCTCATAAAAATGAAATTCAATAATACAGTAGCTTTCTCAGCGCAGTAGCATCTGGTTGAATCTCATGAGAGCCAATATTTTCCAACTCATTAGGATCATGTCGTTCTGTATGTCGTCAACATTGACTTAGCCAAGCTACCTTTACTTACATAACCGCCAAACTATTAAATAGGTCTCTTGTGGAGTGAAGTCAAATATTCCTCTTATTTTGCTTTTGCCTTGGAAGAAGAGAAGAAAATGTACATACTGTAACATTTAAACATCTGGTCTAAACCACATCAGGGTAACACTGAGGAAAGTAACAGGATTCAGTATTCTTCCCAGGTGTACATATAAAAAAGGGTTGTGGAGCTGCTGCATAGTTCTTTTAACCACTTAGGAAAAAGACTGAAATAAGTGACTTGCCTTTCTAATACCACTGTTTTAAAAACTACCTTTTTTTCCTCTTACCTGCTCCCAAACCACCAAACCCCAAAACACAAAACCCACCAAAAGCCCAACATTTCATAGCTAATGGTAATGCAGGTTGTTAAGCTCTAATCATTTCCTTGCACCATATTGGCATTAATCTCTCTTCCACATAACGTAGCCAGTTTTTTCATTCATTTCAACTGAAACTTTCTGATTAAAATCAAAGTGCGAGAGTGTATTCTCTTAAGTAATTGCTAGAGAGTGGCAGGACACAGCTGTATGAGACTTGCACAGCGTAAACAGTTGTCCTGGGTTCAGCAGTAGCAGTAGTTTTTTCTCCTCCTTAGTAGCTGGTGAAGTACTGTGTTTTTAACTTTCTGGTTCTGAGTTACCGGCTGAGCTTAAACCATGGCAACAGTTTGCTGTCTTGCATGGGTGATTGAATCCACATGTGGCTTTGGCCTTCAGGTAGGATTCTGAATGCAATGTGTAAACAAAATTATTTTTATGCATTGTAAATTTCTTTGGAAGTCTGATAGATTATCAGCTCTAATTTCAGATGGAAAAAGACTGTGGATAAGCAACTTAGGCACAATTTGTCCCTTAATTATTTGAACTCAATATAGTTGCATATAATCCTTTATCTCCTCTTCTTGTAGACATTTTCAGTTATCTTCTTAAGTCATGAACTGACACTGAACGTGGGATAGTTGGGACATTTCATCACTTTAAGATGTAATCTGTGGAGTTCAGCTTGTTGAGTAGCTTCTTAGTAAATCCTCTGTCTGAAGCAATGATTCTGTAGTGGCCTGAAATGAGGAACTAGCATGTGAAGTAGGCATGTAATCCAGTCATTAGAATTGCCTTTTTATTTTTTCTGGTTAAATTAGTATATACTATTAAGGTTTGAATTTGAAACATACAGCATTCTGATGAAAGAATGGTGGTGGACATACTTAAAGCATTCATACAAGCTTGATTCTGATATGTGACATCATGCTGAAGAATCTAATGTACTTAAAAGTCCACTTGAGACTTTTAAAATGTCTGTTGTGGTGAAAGTGGATGTATACTGAGAGTCAACAGCAGAGTCACAGAGAAAATGAAAAGCTAAAAAAAGATCAATAGGTTGTGAAAGAGATACATGAGATCTATAGACATACATATCTGTATATAAGCTTCTTAAGTTGAATTGTGTTTCAGAATTTCAGGAGACCTCAGTCCAGTGTCTGTGTTGAAATTAACAGTGAACTCTTGTTGGGGATGTTGGTGGCCTACAAAAAACAAAACGCCTAAGCCAGAGCTGTAAATAGTGCCCTTCCTCCAGAGTCTGTAGTTTATTTGCACAAATAGCAATGGAAGCTGTGACTGAGAGTACCTGTTTAGTTTGTTCAGCTGTTAGCTTTGTGTTATTTCTTGTTGCATTAAGAAAGGTGTGTTTGGACAGCAAGGAGGTAGGCTGCCTTTTTGCCTTGTTCGAGCTGCCATGTGCTGTATCAGGTGAAAAACTCCACAGGGAGGTTGAACTGGTAGCTTCTTTTCTAAGAGCAGCAGAGCATGTTGAGGCTAAACTACTGGAATTCAGTGTCATAACAAGATGACTGGGAAGAACATAAGTCATGAGTCTGCTGCATGGTAGGAGCTGCAAAATATGAGAAGAGTGCAGAGCAGACATGATAGAAAGCTTCAGATAACAGAAGGAAAGATTCTTTTCTGGGGGATGATCCAGAGAAGTTGCTGTCAAATTTAGAGTGAAGCAGGAAGCTGCCTGTGGTCACTAATATAAGAGTAAAATGTGAATGAAAAGGTCATGGGTTTTTTTTGGTGCTTGTTTTAAGAAGAATGTGCCTGCAGAGGTCCTGCAAGAGAAGGATTGACCCCAGTCATGCTACCATTAGCTGAACAGTGCCTTTCAGAAGAGCAAACAGAAACTTTTTCTTTGGTCCTGGTAAAAAATAATAGGGTCATTGAAAATTCAAGCTGGAAGGACAGTAGGAAATCTCTAGTCTCATCTTCTGCTACAGTCACGGATCAGACCAAGTTCCTTAGGGCTTTATTCAGTCAGACTTTGAAATCTCCAAGAGTAAGAGCATCCTGCCTCTCTATGCAACCTGTAGCCCTGCTTGACTGTTCAAACAATGAAAAAACTTTTCCTCCTATCCGGATAGAACCTTTTTTGTTTCACTGTGAAGAGCCCAGCTGTGGGTTCGTCACAACCTTCTGGTACATATAGGAAGGCTGCTAATATGATCAATGTATTACTGCTGGTTATTACCTTTTTAAGCATTAAAACAAAATTATAACTGAGGAGTCCAAGCTAGTTAAAACTCAGTGATGATGCTTCTGAGATCTGTTTCCTGTTCTGGTTCTCACACCTACTAGATTTAACCTGAGCTTGGCTGCTATAAGTATGTATAATATAAACTCAGTCTCACTGTTGTTTGATTAGGAAGCATACTAATTTATGACATCGAATACTTCCAACACCATCACTCTGGTAGTTTGACAGTTGTGGAAATTTCAGAACTCAGCATCTCTCCTTTTCCTCTTCAGATTAAAGAATCCTACTTTGTAAGATATTAAATCAGTTTATATAGTGAGATATTCTGAGAGGGAAATGAAAATGCATAGAGGTGATACAACAAGAAGAAATGATCAATAATTTATATCTACTAATTGTATAATCTTTTCCGTTTATGATTTCATGGGACCTCCTTTCATCTTAAAATGAAAACAAAGCTGTTGTGAGCTGTTAAATCTGCCTGTTACAGGGTTTTGTTCACAATTTTCAGTTCTCAGGCTTTCGTAGTTGCTATTTACTATTACACACTATTAAACACAGTAGAAGCATGTTCTCTGTTTGCAAACATGCAGTATTGAAGGCTGATCTTGAGTAGTGAGTTTGCATAATGTGGGTAGACTTGATCAGCTAAAAGTTGAAATAAGGTGAAATCATGTGTCAGATTCTAAGTATTGGACTGCTGCTGAAAACCTGTGCCTACAATACAAATAGTTTACAAAATATAGTATGCTGTAAAATTACTTCTATGTAGTGAACTCTAGTGAATAACATGGAAAACTACTTTCCATTTGTGGGAGTCTTTTGGTTGTTGTGACAAGGTAAGATGATAGGTACTAATGGTTTTCCTGCTGTAGAAAATTTCCAGAGTATTAAATATTGCGATAGCAATTGCTAGTATGATGCCTCCATATGATTTATTATTATATTAAATCAGGCTTTGTAAAAAGCTACATATGATTATTTTCAGACTAGGGATTATAGATTCAAATCCCACTTTGTAATTGCTTGGATAGTCAAGAAAAGTATGTTCTCCAGGTCTATATATTGTGGGGGATTATGCTGTTAAGCTGTTCAAATGCAGACTGAGGAATGATTGTTGTGACCCTTGCAGTAAAGAATAATGTTTTTCCTACATATATGGCCCACCTCATACTCATACAATAAAATTAATGCAAGGTACATCTAATATGGTAATGGTCAGAACAGGAAGTGAATTTTTACTGGACAACACCAGCCTACGATTAGAGTGGTGCTTTGACCATGAATTTTTTAGTTAGCATTATGTCCCTAAAGGTGGGCAGTTCTTTTGAAGAAAAATTCTACCAGTGGTAGAAATAAATAGGAATATTAAAAAGGTGCTAACAATAAGGCAGACAAAGTTAATGAAATATTTGATTCTCAGGAAGCAATAATATGCAAGAAAATTTTTAAATTAACATTTTACAATTTTGATTTTGCTTTTGGAGTTACTGAGGAATAAAGGAAGAAAGGGAGGTGTTCTGTTATGGTGTTATTTAACAGTGTCCAATGAATGTCCCTTCTGTTTGTGTTAAGCGTTATAGGAAAATTAAATATGGCACAGCAGATGGAACTGCTTTGATCTTGCTTTGAAGTGTGGCACTATTGTAGGGAAGCACTCCTTACTTTGCAGTATTGTGTAGATTTTTTTACGTTAATAAAGATATATACCACGCTATGTGGTATGTTAATTAAAAGCTTGGATTCTAAGGAGATGTCAAAATTCTATGTATAACCACACGTCCTGAATTTTGGGAGCTTTATCTTATGCAGAATAAATAGCTCCTACATCTGCTTAACATACTACAAAACCTGCTTTGGAGCCAGGGCTGCTGTCAATTCAGAGAAAGTAATCACAGCTATTTCCAGGAACACCTTTGTTTTAGTTGGAGATATCTAAATAAGCGTAGTCCGCAGTTTGAGCTTAGTTTTTCTGTTATGATTATATCATAAGGCTGGTATGGATACACATCAAAACAAAGGTGTGTTTTACTTTCATTGTTTTTCCCTTTTTCATGCTTAGTTTTTGCTTCCCCTCTCTCCCCCTTTTATTTTTGTTTTGAGGTCAACATGATAAATAAATCCAGATATTGCACCTTCTTATGCTGATTTCTCCTGTCTTTACACCCTGATTTGTTGCTGCATCTCATTCATGATCATGATTTTTCTCCTTTTACTGTTTTTATGTCAGATCCCTGGATGTTCAACCTCCTTTAATGGTCTTTTGTTTTGATTTTTTTTTTCCTTTCTCATTTTGATTTGGCTGTTTTTCTGCTTTTATTTAATGAACAGCAAGGGATCTGATCAGTTAGGTATGGAGGGTAAAACTGTTGCTTGGTTGTAGCTTCAAATGTTTTTCTCATTAAAGATGCTTATTCTGGGGATTTTTGTACCAATTTTTCCCCCCTCAATTATTGCAGGGTATGTGGAGTAACTGTGTTGAAAATCATAGAATAGTTAGGGTTGGAAAGGACATTAAGATCATCTAGCTCCAACCCCTCTTCCGTGGGCAGGGACACCTCCCACTAAACCATGCCACCCAAGGCTATGTCCAGTCCAGCCTTGAACACAGTCAGCGATGGAGCATTCGCAACTTCCCTGGGCAACCCATTCCAGTGCCTCACTCATATCCAATCTAAACTTCTCCTGTTTAAGTTTGAACCCGTTACCCCTTTTCCTCTCACTACAGTTCCTCATGAAGAGTCCCTCCCCAGCATCCCTATAGGCCCCCTTCAGGCACTGGAAGGCTGCTATGAGGTCTCTACGCAGCCTTCTCTTCTCCAGGCTGAGCAGACCCAACTTTCTCAGCCTATCTTCATACAGAAATTAAGACAAAATGCAGCTCTCAGGTAGTGTTACAGAAATGGTTTTAGACTGGTAAAAAGGTAGTGGGTTGTTTTTTGGTTTTTTTTGGTTGTTTTTTGTGGGTTTTTTTTTGTGTTTTGGTTTTTTTAAACATTGCAGTAATTTTTTGAACTTTTTCCATTTAAGATGTTGACATGGTTTTTCCCCACCTGCTGTTGGAATAAGGAAAACTTCATTGCTCTGAGGCATCTGGTTTTGTTAAGAAACTATTGTCACCTTAGTGGGAGTATATTGTCTAGCTCTATTTTTTTTGAAAAGTGAATATTGGATGAATCTGAGAAAGATGCAAGTATCATAGAACCTAGTGTTATATTCTTGCACCTCTGCAGAAGCTTTGAGTTCCCTTCTGCTATTAGATCTCTTCTTTTTACCTTGCTTGAGTAACATATCACAGCTGAATACAGCAGCTTTGTGCTAACTACTTTTTTCTTAGCTATCTTTTTTCATTCTCTTGTATGTAATCTCAGATTTATGATGTAGCCAAGCAGTCTTAAACAAGATATTTTAGTAACTGAAATTACTAACTAAAAGTTGCTAAAGAAAAGTAATGACAAGTAAAAACACTAATAAACTAGTCACGTTTTACTACAAGCTGACCACGAAAAGTTTCTGTGGTCACTTAAAGAGCTGTTGCAACTTATCATTTTAGGAAGTCAAGGAGTCCTTGGGATTTCCATTTTCATATATCTTCTGGAATGTTTTTCTTATCTTTTTACTGTCTTCTCAAAATCCTGAGAAATCCCTTCCTTGGTATCTCTGTATCAGCCTGTTTAGTGTGCGCTCAGTGGATTATACTCAGAATCTATCTGATATCTTTCAGTTTCAGTTTAGGTAGCAAAAAAGCATCCTCCAAGTGTAGTTGTACCACTCTGTGTGATAGCTGGATCCATTCAGCTTTCTGACTTTGTATTTTCTGATATTTGGCTGGCAAAGGAATATGTTGAATTCTGTTGCTCCCCTTTACATGTATGTCAGCATGTCATCTGAGAAATCCAGACCCCAACTAAATTTAGGGATGCAGAATTATTTTCTTTTCTGAGTACCTTCAGATTTGTTACCACTATGAAGAATTAGGCAGCCGTCCATCTGCAGTTAGTTCAGCAACAGGAGGAGTTTAACTAAGAAATAAATTAGGTTTTTGCTTGGTAAAGGAGAAAGTTTCAAACTTTTGCCCTTCCAAAGGATGACTAGACTTAGAAATAAAATAGATGTTTTTCAGAGACTTTGGACGTCACATGAGACTGTTGTGACTTGATATCAGAAATCAGTCCATTTTTGCCTAGTAGAATGGAGACAAGTGGTAGCTGTGCCTGCCAGAAGGGACCAGTCTTCCCTTCCATCCAAAATGTACGAAAGTGTAAGGTTCTTTTGATACGATCTGTTAACAAAACAAGGAATCAGGAACAGAGATTATTATTATTATTTTTAACCCAGGGCTTAAATTCAATTTTTGAATGAGTGCTTGGCAATGAATATTTGCTGTTGTAAGTAGTTTGTTACACTCCTGGCAGTAAATGTCTGACTGACTGGCAAGTTTAGAATTGTCGGGTACACAAATCTAAATTTACGCAGTGTAAAACACCTGTTAGATATCTGTTATACTTAATCTTTTTCCAGATTGTTTTAGAGTCCCACTTATCTTCTAAAGAATACAGTTTCTGCATGTATTCAATAACTTTTCAAATGCTGTGAAATTGTGTTATAACGAAGATAAGGTAGAGTTCAGAAGGATGAGCTGCACGATTCTGGGTATGCTCATAGGAAATTGCATCTAAAAATATACTGTTTGTGCCAACAAACCAGATCCCTTCAGAAACACTAGGAGTTCATAGATATTTGTCTACTCTTTTTAGACTGACTGTAAGCTTTACAGCAAAGCTTTGAGGCACTGACATCACAGCATTTGTGGTTCTGTTGAAAGCTGATATGATTTCATCTTGCTATAGCTCTCATAGCTCCTGGTTTCATCAGTTAACTCTGTATTCCGTCCACTGAGCTTAGATGAGGTGGTTGTGATCACCAAAGTGCTAAGCAGTTGATCTTCTGTCTTTCAAGAGAGCTTTTTATAAAACTTGCTTTGATGTGTACTTCGTGTCCAGGCTACTTTCCCAGTGGGATCACTTTTATGATGCTATCCATTCGTATGTTGCAGTATCCCATATGTTACCAATGAAACACAGCTTGCCAGCAGATTCGTGCTTATCACCAAGATAGTACCTCTACCATATTCAGCAAAAAGAACAACTGCTTCTTTAATTCATAAAATTTGCCTTCTGTAAATTTGCACAAGGGCTTGAAAAAACTACCCTTGCATCTACAGAATATTCCCTAAATACAGAGAAAAAATAGCTGAAAAAGAGACTACTACTGGAGCAAACTGTTGTTACGATTTCAGTCTTCCCAGCTCGTGCCCTCCCAATTCCTTTTTTACCTTCATTTGAATGATTTGTCTGACTTTGAGTATAAACCTTTAGGGAGGTTTTTTTTTTTTTTTTAAATGTCAGTGAAGAGCTGTTCTAACTTAAAAACTGAAGGGAAAATGATCAACAGAAGGAGCTAGTGATCATTTATTAAGGCATTGCAGTAAGCACTGCAAAGTCTGCATGTATGGTTGTGTGATGAAGTAAAGAAATGCAGTTCACAGAAGCGCAGAATGGTTTGGGTTGGAAGGGACATTCAGGATCCTCTAGTTCCAACCCCCCTGCCATGGGCAGGGACACCTTCCACTAGACCAAGTTTCTCAAAGCCCCATCCAGCCTGGCCTTGAGCACTGCCACATATTTTTTTCTAATATTCGTCTATCAAGCATTCAGTCACATGCTGTATTTGCTATGGCAGCATTTGATGAGAAGATTGGGCTGCAGAAAAAAAAGCTGCGATTTGATAACAGAATACCTTGAAGCACACAAACAAGTAAAATGGATGAATTTATAAAGAACTAGATTTGTGTATTTCCCTCCTTGTTATATTCTGATGCTCATATTGATTGTTATATGTTTCTATAGTACTGCCCAGTCTTTTCTGGAACCCATCTAACTGTACAAATCCTTCCAGGGTGAGCATGAGACTGTTTTAATTGCATCAGGTGGCTTTGTTTTTAGGCTTTCGAAATGGCATGGTTATCTGTGTCTTAATTAGTTTTTGTTGAGGTTTTCTTTAGTGTTCTCTTGAAATTCTTATTTGCTGTAATGCAGTCAAATTTGTGTGTGGAGTAACAATTTTTCTATGTGTATCACATTCCTTAATCTCCTTTTCAGTCTGTTCTTTCAGTGTTTTGCTCTCAGTTGCTTGAATATAATTGAATGTATTCCAATAACATGTCTATTTCCTATGCATTTATAATACTTTTAAAGTTTCTATTGCAAAGACCAGTGAAACTTGAAGCTTTAATGTGCCAGCCTCACTATTTTCCTGAGTACCTATTTGGAATTCCAGTCCACACTTCATCTATGAAGATATAAGCTTCTGCTAAATCACAGAAATACTGCAGGGGTCAGTTTGAGAACTTTTTGAAGAATAGCAGAAAGAAGAAATTGTTCAAGGTGGCAGGATAGTGAAAAGACTTGATACATGAAAAGAAAAAAGAAAACACTAAAGTGATAGTGAAAAAGACCAAAATGATAGTGAAAAATGAACAGAATGTCCTTGTAGGTAAAAATAGTGAAAAATAGGTAAATTAGCACCATGAACTGGAGTGTAGTTGTTTTTTTTAACCAACTCTGACTTTGCTTTATTGCTGTTTTGAAACTTTTTGTCATTAAGAATACATTGTTTAGTAAGTTGTAGTCAGACCTCAGTACCTCAGTCTTTCTAATCTGAAGGGAAATATGCCCTTCATTTCTCTAAAACACACTTAAATTTTCCCCTGTCCTTAGAAGTAATTTTCCATTTCATTGAGGTAGTACAGAGCTTTTTGTTGTACTCAATTAGAAAATTACTTCTTGGAGCAGTTGCACTTAAAATCCTAATTCAGAGCCTGAATGCTCTTATGGATGCGTCCCTGCTTGGTCAAAGCTTACCGGGGGGGGGGGGGGCAGAAAAACTTGCTGGCTGTAGAGTCAGGATGCTTTGTTCTTTTCATAAGGCATTGAATTGTTATTGAAATGAAAGAGTTCAAATATTTAGAATTTCTGTAATTCACTTTTACCCATATATAAGATATATATACACACACACGCGCACACACACACGCACACTCTCTTTTGGGGAAGTCTTTGTATTCAAGTGGGGAATATCTTTTCATTCCTTGCCCTTTTTGTCTTGACTTTAAGCATGTAAACAAAACCAGCATATGCTGAGAAACGGTTGCAAGGTTGCTTATGTCAGATTAGTGCTGTACATTGTTTTGTCCTCTCTCAGAGAGCAGCTTGACTTCCAAATGTTGGTCAAATTATCTTTTTGGCATTTGAAAAGCCACTGACATTGAGGCTCATGTGGACTTTGGAGTGGGAAATGAGATTCGTGGCAGAAATTACTTGCAAGCCTGTAAAAGTTGCTTTGTTAAGAGGCAAATCTACCGACAGTTGTCTGCATCATGTATTTAGAATAAAACATTTCTGTCTACCAAATTGAAGTGTAACAAATTCTGGTAGCCAAAAGAATTTCCAGCTAGAAGATGCTTTTTTATGTTGACAGTACTTAATGACTGCAGCAACTTTCTGAGATTGCAGGGTTTTTTTGCATGCTGCTGTTTAAACACGGGAGAGGAGCTATGTGGCCTGTATTTTAAAAGAACTGAGGCTGAATGATCACAGGGCTTTTTCCTTTTACTTTTTATTCTCTGTTACTTGATGCTTCACAAATTATTTTCTGTTTGAAATGTTATTTCCCTTAGATCTCTAACTGGAGCCAGCTGATTTCAGAACTATCCTCTTGATCAGGCTGTGTCTGTTTAATGCCATTGACCATTGTTAGCTTTTGGTACTAGCTGAAGTTTGTGTTTTGCTACTGGTTTATATTTAATTTGTATCTTGTGTATATGTTTTCTTTATGTGAGGCTTCTGTTCATTTTGTTGCATATTAACTTTATAGCTTTATCTGTAGTGAGTAGTTATTGAAAAATGAAATGTTTCATCAGTATTATGAGAATCCAGGCTTACAGTACCAAAAGTTTACAAAGCTTGCTGCCTGTGGCATGTTATAGAAGTTGTCTTGTCTTTCTTTTGCTTTGCTGACTGTTTTAAATACAAGTTTCTAAATGCTGTTAGGAGAAAACCCATAAAGGTGACTTCTTGAAGTTAAGTAAGTGTAATAGGATTTCTTGATGATTGCCATGTCATTCTTCAGTGTAATCTAAAATAAAAAAAGCCCAACAAAACAATTATCATTCTCTTATATAGTGTCTCGGCCATTTCATAATCTACTGGAAAAATTCTTTAGCTTAGAAAGTCACCAGGCAAAAACTATTGAATCTATATTTCCAGTAGTTCAGAGACATTTTGTAACTTTAGACAGTGGCAAGACTGCATCTCTCCTTTTAATTGAAGATTTTTCAGTTGTTTCCAATTGATTCAGTGGTTTTCAATTGCAAGGCATTTATATTTAGCTGAATAGCTCAGATATTTTTCCTGGTTTGCACATTTTCTCTATGGCAAAGGAAACTTTCTGATAATAAGAGGGAGGAAAAAAGAGAGAGAAATGTTTCAGCACCGTTCTGCTTGTTCAGTGTGTTCTGTGGAAGAGGTGAATTTTGTTTTTATGATTTCAGAGATTTCTAACATGGCTGTTCATACTATTCCCTTACAACAAAAGTGAATGGGTTTATAAACTGCCACTGGTTATCACTTGTTGGTTATTCTTGCTGTTGGGTTTGAAATGAGATTGTCCTGGTGCTGAAACCTTTGATATTGGGAAGGTCAAATAACAACTTTTTCACTTTCTGTCCTTGATGTGGGCAATGAACTTTACTAGCATTGGAATCTAAATGTGTTAGATGAATTCCTTAAGCCTACTGTGGATTGCCTATGTTTTATCCTGCTTTTCACAGTACAGCATAATGTTGTGGAGTGCTACTATTTTTCTACTTTTAGTTCCACACCTGTTTCTTTGTGAAAAATAAATAAAAAAAAGACTTCCAGAATATCTAAGTACAATAGAGTTGTCCTTCAGATCATTCTCATCTGTGTTAAGAACTGTTTGATAGTTCAGTTGTAGGACTCTGTTTCCCAACAAAAGTCATGTGACATCAGCAGTGAGGTGCAATAAGAGCTCTCTTAGGATTACTTTAAATAGAATGGAAGACTTTGGGCATATAAGGTTGTGTGGCCTTGAATGTGATTTTTATTTGATATATGAGCTGTGACATAGCTATTGCATGACTGAGATGTGCCTGTAAGCGATGTAGTGTACAGATGGGGTTTCTCTGAAACAAAGCCAGCGACTAAATCTGAATGTGCTCATTTAAAGGGTAAAGAATACTTCATAAAACATATGGAAACATTTCTATGTTTTTTCATTAAATAGGCTTCTTACTCCTTACACATTTTTTATGATTGTTCTTGCTAATATGTCATTTACCTGACTCAAGACTGCCTGTGCGTCTGTTTGGTTTAGTGACATTTGCATGATGTTATGAATATTTTATTTATAAACACACTGAATATACTTTTCTATTTCATTATTCCAAAACTTTTCAGAGGTGAAATATTCCTTTTCACAGAGCTGTTGAAAAAATCCTCACCATTATGTATTGCAAAATGTATGATTTGGGAAGAATGTCAAATGGTAGTAATAGGGCAGTTGCAAAGTATGATTTGAATTACATGGTTAGTGGGATCCACTGATGTAAAATCCAGGATTATGTACATTTGAACATGAATTTTAGACCAAATTTGTACAAAGAGTATCTCTTCAAAAGTACGGATGCTGAAAATGTGCGGGGATCATAGCAGCCCACAACTCAACAGGGACTTTGTGTCATGCTATGTCAAGAGGAGAATTGAGAATCCAAAGCATCTGAGCTTCTTCTGAGCATATGTGATCTGTAATTACTTACAGGGACCCTGTTGAAAAAAATATGTGTTACTGATTTTTGTCATTTAATTGAAAAAAAAAATATAAATCCAAAATTTCTGAGCACTAATTTGTAATATTTTTCTAGTTAATTTATTTGCAGGGGATGCGAGGTGGAAACTGCAACTCCGGAGTTTGTCCGTCTTGCCCACACATCTGTCTCTTCAGTTCCCTGATTCCAGATCCTTAGTTGGACTTCAAGTGTTTTAATTTCAAAGCATCCTTTACTTATATGTGTATAGTATCTTCTGGATGTAATTTTTTTTTTATTTACTATGATGACAAATCCATAATGGTTCTTAACATTTAAATGTTAATATAGCGGTGGCATTCATAGCTGCTCTCCAGAATCACTAGTTCAGAATCACTAGAAGCACAACAGGGCCCTGATGCTTGACAGTAGCTCAGAGCAAATGCTTTTTACCTTTGTAAAGAAAGATATTAAGTACATTCTCCAGAAACAAAGCAGTAGTTCTTTCTTGGTAATTATCATCTTTCATTTATAATGGATTCAGAGTTTTGCTTTGTCCCCCTTCAGCCCCATGGTGACAGTGTGTTTAAACCACGTTTTTTTAAACTATTTTTTTCAGTCTAGTCATACTCCTAATGGGAAGGCTTTAAGGGTTCAAGGAATAAACACCTAAAACCTGGATCTAGCTCTTACAAAGATACAGTCTTTCTGAAAGTTTTGGCAGCTGTTTTTTCTTGTATGCACTATTGTTTTGGTGCCAGATTTTGGTTGCAGGCATTAAAAGTGTTTTAAAACTGCTCCTGTGCTGTCTTACAAAGGATGTGATTTCCTGTTAGTTTTAACTGATGCAGGATCATAATGCTGTGTAAAGAAGTGGTCCTCCCTTGCGCTCCTGACAGCAGTTTTCCCGCACCTTCTAATGATCAGGCAGATATGTGAGCAGTTAGTTCAGCTTTTGTAGATCCAGCTGGAATTTTCTCTTTCTGAGGAGGGGTTATTCTTCAGTCAGTTTAGCCATTTATCTGGCTTATAATGTGCCCACATGAGAACTGGAGACAACCCAAACAGAGGGAGTGATGGCATTGCCCCAGGAGAGAGACCTTAGAGCTGAATGAATGTGTAAGCTGGTCTTGGTATCATGCTTCGCAGTAATCTCAAGCTCTTGTTTTAAGGCATCAGTTTATTTTTTTACCTTCCAGAAGATGCATAATCTTGCAGGGTAAGATTGTTTACATTCTTTGTGTGTTTAAAATAATTACTAATACCCACTTCTTATTGTTTGTGCTGGACTAATGTAAATTGCTTAGGATTCTTTGTGTCTTGTCTACTACTACTGAAGCCCATATTGCCTCAATCACAAGGATGTCAAAGTTGATGAAATTCTACATTCTGCTATGCTGCAACATACTTGTAGCATTGTGCCGGAAATACTTTGGGCATTAGTCTTGAGAGGTAAACCAGCTGGAATTTCTTTTAGTAACATCCCTACATTGAAAATTTATAAAGCAAATATCTGTAGTCAGCATGTAGGTAGGACTTAGTCCTCAATTTTGAAGTGGCAAGTAACTTTCTGCAAAGATAAGTGTTTTCTTTTTCTTTTATATGCTACTACTATTTGGTGGTCATTTTAGAAGTTGTCACTACTTAGCCAATCTCATATGGTGGAATTTCTGCAGATAAAAAAAAAACCAAACAACTGGGTTTGTTTTTTTTTTTTTTCAGGCCTTAAAGAGGCGGAGATAAAAGGTCAACACTGAAAGGTTGTCGTCTTATCTAGGAGATGTAAAAGGAGAAATTTACAGTAGGAGTCAAAAGAGATTTTTGATTATGGGAAGGTGCATATGCAGACTGTGTTTGCAATGGGATCTTACAATTGTAAAGAGTGTAAAGCAAGCCTCCGTACAGTTGCATGAGTATGATGTACAAGGAAAGCTACTGTTTGTATCTAGAACCATTGTAAGCATTGGTATTACCCACAGTATAAAAGCAATTACAGTGTTCTTTGTAAGAGCTACCACACCTGGCCTGTAGATAATTCTTAGTTAACAAGAAAAGTCCTTCTTCTGTGGTATTATTGGAACAAATACAAATTTATTGTATTTATGGTCTGGTGTTTTTTGAGGGTTTGTTTTTTTTTGGAGGGGTGTTTTTTTTTGAGGCTGGTGGTGGGGTTAGTTTAGTTTGCACTGTGTTCTGTGTAAATAGGTAACATACAGTCTCCTTGAAGTCTCTCAGTCACTTATCTTTTCTTCTAATTAAATGACTGATTTCAGTGTTTTGCTTTATTTGCTATCTCACAAAAATTCTCTGTATATCAGGCTGTATGGCTGTATTTTGTGGTGTTTCTTACTAAAATAAATAAATACATTATCTCATCTCTTAATCAGCCAACTATGCCACTGATGACCCCATAGTTATGGTGTAATACTGCTGCTTTGAAGCTCAGCCAGACTCTAGGGACCTCTCTGTAATATGCTGCTGTAGGCAATTCTTAAGGTGTAGAGCCAAATACCTTTTCCCTTGGTTTCATTTCCACTTTCATTTCCTTTGGGATTTTTACTTCCTAAGGAAGGTTGGCCTTCAGTTGCTTGAATACATAAATGGTCTACCTGTTTAGTGATCACTGGGTGCAGTTGGACCATGAGTAAATGTTTGTCTTCATTTTCATCTTTTTTTTTTTTTTTTTTTAACATTCCCCTTGAGTATGTCATGTGTTTGTATAGGTGGCGTATTTTTACTACTAGCAAAGTAACTCATCAGCAACACAGATGAGATTTCTTTAGGTGGTATTCTTCTAAGATGCATAGCATTACTTTTTTTGGTTTTCAGAATTCTGCTGCAATTGCATAGACTTCTCCAAAACTTTAGGGAGTGTAACTGAGAATTGTCAGCTTATGTGTGGCAGAAAAGTAGATTAATGAATTGCAAAACTGCTGTGCTCCCTTCATAAAAAAATATAACTACTGCATTATCTGAAAGGAAGTTGTTGGAGTAATTCTGAATGAGCAGTTTTCTAAAACTGCCAGGAGTTTTTAGCTCCATTTTTAACATATGTCTTCTGGAAAAACAGAATTTGATCAGTGAGATTATTCTTAATCTTTCTTATTAAAACATCTGGATATTTTTTGGCCATAGTTAGCAGAGAAAATTGAAAAAAACAAAACCCCAAACCCCAAAACAAAAGCCAAACAGAACACCTTAAGAAAATTCCTTATACAAGAAATGAGATGTCTGTCTTATTTTCTTTCTTGTGTTTTACACACTGCATATATGTTGTCCATATCAGTACAGACATATTTTCCTCTATAAAAGGCATTTAAGTCTTAAGTGTTAGGGTAGTATTTCTATTTTAGCTTTGTCACCAGTGTTAGAAATATTTACTATTTTATTTGGGTCACTTGTGGGGCAATTTGACTTTCATAAATCATGTTAACACCATCCTCTCCTTCCTTGATTTCCTGTTGTAAATAGTTTATGCCTTTTGTATGATGTATTTTTAGTGTATTGTCTCCTGCTGCAGTGAAATACTTTGGGTTAGCAGGATAGCAACCCCTGTCTTTCCAGTTGTGAATGTATTGACAGATGTATAGTTTCCCATGATAGGCTAAAACCTTTTGAAAGTTTGTGGGTTTAACATCAGTTGCCATTTCATGTAGCTGGTCTACAGATTGCTTCTGTGTACTCTGTGAAAAGGTTATTAGCAAGCTGTTTCCTCTGGGAATTAATTTGAAATGTATGTCTTGATTATTAATTATGCATTCTGGTCAGTGTGTTGAAAAAATTGTGTTCCTGCGTTTACTGACATTGTCTGAAGTCTTGGAACTACACTCTGATGTGTTGGGTAACCACTACAAGTAGCTAGCACATTGTACATGGAGAAGCTTGACATTAGGATATTTTATTTATTCTGTAATATAGCTGAGCTTATCCCTTGCTCCTCCACATCTATACATGTTCTTCAAAGCATGGATGTAACTTGAAAAGTTTCATTATTGTAGTTTATTATCCATTTACTGAGTAGGGGCTTTATAGCACTGTGAAATTAATTTCTGTTCCCATGTGTGAAACTTCTGTATTTGTTGTAGTAGCATAAGGAGAAGTCCTGAAAGACGATGCAAGTTAAAGCTTAGTTTAACATATCTTGTAGTGTGATCCTCAGGGAGAATGTCACATAGGTCTACTTGCCTCTTACTAATTCTTTGGTGACTTCTCACAAGATACCCTGTTTATCCAGAAAAAAATAATGAAGTTCTTCACAGTGAAGGGTGTAATAGTTGAGCTCAATTTGCCGTGGTGAAAAGAACCATGGGTTTGCTCTGGAAATAATAATTATAAATGAGCAACAATACTGCTGCTGCAGACTCAGTAATTTTAGTTCTGTTCCATAAGCAATTGCCCTCAGAGTTGAAGTTAACATGAGAATTGAGTATGGATAACCTAGATGCGGACTGTATCTGGAGCAATTTGGTTCTCTTCAAAAGTCAGCATAAAGAAAAGCAATATTCACAGCAATTCCTAATAGCATTCTTGCCTGGACCCCTTAGCTCTGACTTCTGCAATGCTAGCAAGTGTGGATTGAAGATATGTATATACATTAAATGCAGGTTTAAATTTTTGTTTGTGGGGAAAGAATCTGGTGAGAAGAAATGTTCTCTGATGTGCGTGTGTGTTTGTTTCCTTCTTGAAAGTGACTGGGGACTATGGAGATCAAAGTCTGTCAGCAGGAGTAGTTAGTGTGATGTATGTGGAAATGCATGGTAAAGAAGTTTCCATGTTGATTTTTATTTTATTATGTTTTTAGGTTCCGTATATGTTTCTTTTCAGAGAAGGACTTATGGCTTATGTTGTTAGAATACAGTATTCTAGATATGAATGCCATCTTTCCACAACTTCAGTGTATGTTTGTGCCTGTAGGACAAAAATAAGGCAAATGAAATAATAAACATCTTTTTAGTTGTTCATTATGTTCCAATTTTTCTGCATTATGAGAGGAGGAGGTCTTTTCTGAGTGTGACATGCTAAATATTGAATTAATTTCCAAAGGAATGTCTGCTTTTCATTTTTAAGATGGTATTGTATTTAATGCATTCTAGACATGTGAAAATGATTATGGAAATGAGGGTACGTGATCTGAGCTTCACTGCCACTTTGGTGTGCAGTGTAACTTGTGTTAAAGACCATGTTATTCAACACTTCTGCTAATAAGGGCAGTTTTCTGTTAAGCATAATAATTGTCTAATTTTATTTTTCTTTAGGAGATTTTTTAATATATCCAGAAGTTATAGTCTCAATATTGAAAGTCATACTGAGAACACCACTGTTGACTTTTTAATGTTTTTATCTGGAAAGTGATTTGTCTGAAAATATGTGCTGTTATAATTGTAGGGTCCTGTATCTTCATATTTCCCTCTTTCTCCCTCTCACCCCTCAAAAAAAAAAGAAGTTCCAATTTTTATATCAGTGTTTTTCCAAATATTAAGCAAAATGTTTCTCAGTAGCAAACAGAAGACAGTAGCTTTTCTGATTTGAGGTACTAGAAGGGCTGTTGGCATTTGCCTTTCCTGTTACAGATTGATTTTGACGCTATTTCATGACTAATCTCTCGCATATGAATCTTCTCACTCTGCTGACGATTGTAACTAGCAAAGTTATGGTTTGATAGTCCCTGGGGAAGAACAGTAGTATCTTCTTACAGTGAAGCTATGTAAAAATGACCTGAACTATTGACCATCCCTCAGTTTACTGTTAACTGATTATGCTAATTGGAAAAGTTTATTAATTAACATAGCTTAGTCATAGATTAACTTGTTACAATACAGTGTGTGAAGAACTTCATTTGGAAAACTTGAAGGACTTAGGAGAATTGAGTTCTTAACTTGGGACAGCAACAGGTTGGACTACTAGAAAGAAATTAATTCTCACCTGTGAGTTCTCTGTCAAATTCTGAGAGGAAACCCCCCTGTGTTTTCAGAGATCTATTGATTTACGTAAAGAATATACAATGTATTGTTATATAATAGAGACATTTAGTCCTCTTTAAGGATTTAATTTAGCTTGGCTTTAAGTACAGATTTATAATTAGTATTTAAATACTTAAAAATGCTAGAGAAGCAAATGGGTTTTGAAGATCAGTTATCTGTTTTGTTCTTCAAGGCTTCAGAAAAGTAGAGGAAAAACAGTTTTATTTTGGTAAATAAGCCTCTTCATTGTTTTATTGAAGAACTTGCACATAAGGACTACAGTTAAAGCTTTAAAAATTTACTGCATCAAAATATATGCCAGGTGAATTTTTTCTGTCAAGCTGTGTAAAGAAAACATTACATTAAGTCCAGATTTCATTGGCGTATTATGGAAGGAAACTACTTATCAATGAGCATCTTATGCAAGTAGGTAGTATGCAAATACATTATCCTGTTTTCCTCGCTATAATCTTTTCCCCGCATCTTTTGATTAAGGAACGTGAAGTTAGAATTCCATTTTATGTGGAAACAGAAAAGAACGTGCAGTTTATTTATTGAGTTATTTTGCCCTAACTAGTATTATAAAATACAAGCCAGTGGTAGTTGCTTACTGATTTAATTACCAGTAGATGTAAGAGATACAATTTACTACAGAAAAAAGCCTCAAAGACGAGGCAGTTGTGTAATTTCCAAGCAAGTAATACAGGACACATTTTAAAAAACCCAAAAGAAATGGTTTAATGTCATTAACTGTGGTCTAATATGTTTTGTATCCCACTCTTGGTAAACCACAGCAGCATTTACTGGGTATTGCTTCAAAGCACTACTGTTTTTCATCCCTTTTCATTGGCCAAATGTGTCATAAGAGCATTAACTGAAGTCTGGAAAACAGTTCTCATGGATTTTGCTTTAATGATAAATCTAGCATATAGTGCACTTGCTGATATAATCAAGTGAATGGAATTTCCAAAATCTTGGCTTAATGTCTTTTAAGTATGAAGCAATAATGTTTTTATGAAGTAGCTTTTAAATGGCATTTGTTGAAGCAGAGAGCAGCTGGATTAGAAGGGCCTGTTTCTAACTGCAATCAGCAATGATCATAGTATCATATTACAGTCACCCTATAAAATAGCTTGTATTTTAAGAAAAATGGGAAAAAAGTGGAGGTAGGAATGGAGAGAGAAGTAAACATGGTTTGTGTGATGCCTAAAGGGTCTGGAATCGGTTACAGTTTGATAATGTTGCTTCAGCTGTTTGGGTGACAGTGTAGTTCTCAACATAGGAAGTTCAATTTAGGTTTTATCAGGTTTTTAAAATGTTGTGGAGATGCAGTCAATATGCATTTCTCAAGCATTTTAAGATGTTAGGTGGCATTTTAATTTTAATGTTTACCAGGTGAAGATATACCTGAAATAAAGACTAAAATTACAGAATGTGTTGCAGTTTTCCCCTCCATTTCTCTACTACTAAATCTTTTTAGTACTTTTGCATTTTTATCCATTTGTATAAATGGACTGCATTTCTGCATATCCCACCTCGATCATGACCCTTTTTCAGTTGATAAGCTCTTTGAACAGGGACAAAATTTTCTTTGGTTTCTTACAGAACATCAGTGGTGGTAGTGATGGTGTGTTCTAAAATTTAAAAGTCACTGCTGAGACTCAAAATTTAATTTAGGAAACCACTGCACCCGTCCGGTAATTGTTTATAAATTTTCTTCTTTAATGCGTTGTATCAATGGATGAACTTAACAGCAAGCCAGTAGGCAAGATGTATATACCTTGCAAAATTCTCAAGGTTTGCTGGCCTGCATTGTGCAGGAATGTCTGAAATATTTAAGTAATTATCTTAATACAAATTAGCTTAAGTAATTTTCAAGCCATGAAATCCTCTTATTCATCAGTGCTCTTTTTAATCAGTATTCTTGAGTACTTCTCAAGTGGGGGTCTTATATGCGCTTTTATTAATTTGATAGAAAGAATTCAATGCTGTCTGCAGCAGATTTGGTTTATTCTAGAAGGGTTTGATACAGTCTTGAGTGGGAACTGATTAAGATGCATAGAATATAACTGTGCCTAAAATCGCAGCCAGCTAAGGTGGACAAATTGTCAAGTTCGATTTTCAAATTAAAAGAAAATAAAAGTGTAGATGACTTGATTGTGGAGAAATTCTGAACATTGATTTGTCTAGGCAAAAAAAAATGCGCTCGTCCCTGCCATTGAGCTGTGCAGGTATATATCCTTCATCATTAGAGTAAAAACTGCAGTTCCCTATCAGTTATCTCAGTTTTTTTGGTTTTTTCCTCCCTGGAAAGGACCTTTTATTGAAAGTACTTCACTTGCCTGAGCTCTCTAGACATAGAAGTCGGTCTATGGCTTGATTTAGTTGTGCTGGAATGTGGTTACATGGAAGAGAGTGATTTAGTGGCTAAAGCTTTATGCATGCCTTCTTTTGCAGGCTGTTGATCCAAGATGGGTACAAAATATGTATCCCTGAAATTACAGGTAGCATAAAAGGAATAATTAACTGTGCCATTTCCATTTTCCCTGTAGTCTAAATATCCATTTTTTTTTTTTGTTTTGAAGTGTTTCTTTACAATTTTGTTAAGCCATGTTTTAGTGGCTCTAATATTGAGTATGTCTGAGTATTGTTCATCTCTGTCTTTGGTGCCATGTGTGCCTTTTCAGCATTTACTACAACCTGTTGGGCTTCAAAGAACAGCTACCTTTATGTCACATGATGAATCTTTATGTGATTGTTAGTTATCTATCAGTAATTTTAATCATTAGATCTTACACTACCGTAATGTTAACACAGCCCTCATGTACGCTCTTGAGATAACAATAGTGATATTTCTGGTGGATGACAAATGCATAGTTGTGAAATATCCTTAGGTCATGTTTAATAACGCAACCTTTAGGAATCCCTTCTTTCTTGGAATCATGCAATTAACTTAATGAAGAAAGGCAGTTGGGATGGATTCCTGCTTGCAGCGTTCCCAGGTGTTGCCAAATACTGCTGTACACAAGGAAAAATGTGGTAACATTCTCAGTGCCGGTCAACGTCCACCATACTGATGTGTTGAAATGACATCTTCCTTCCAGCATGTGAAATCTGAAAGAGCTGTTATGCATGTGTAGATATATGGTCTTCAGAGAAGAAAGCTATGGGTAAGATCTGGTAAATTTTTGTGATTCTAAACAAACACCATGGAGAAGCAAATACATGTGCTTGCATGGTATTTTAACTCAAAGTTTAATGGATGAAATTTATGTAGGATTTTTCCCGGTAGCGTTCATAGTTTCTTACATTTTCTGAGACAATTTTTAAATTAAAAAATACATACCATACACTAACAATCTGGATAAATAGGTAGCAAATTGTTTTAAAAGTTTTATTCATTTTCTCATTGATATATTTCATAGTTGCTTTTGTCATATGAAGTCTCTTAAAGGAAACTTGCATAAAATTAGGCTTACTGCTTTTTCTGGTTGATTAAAATACTTTTAAAATCTGTATGGCCACTATGAAATTCTGTGGATGCTGATGTCTTCCAAACAGTTCTGAGAAAGAGTAACTTTGTTGTGTTTGCAAACAAGCAAGCTAGTTACAGTAAAGTGTTTATTCTCCACTTTTTTATCAAGTGTTTTTAGGAGTTCACCTGTGATCTAAGCAGTTAGAGCAAAAAACTAGAGATAGAAAAATGCTATGTAATTGTAGTAAATGTGACAAAGTATAATATATAGCTAATAAGAAACTTTATGATATACTAACTATAATTGATTCCAGTGATTTGTCTGTTAAAGCCAATGCAAATAATGGTAACATCTGTCAAAAACCAACCACTAGCATAAAAACCTTTTAACATTTTGCACTTAATAAACTATTTTATACATAAACTACCTTATTGTTTATATTAAAAACTAAAAAATATTCAGTCTGTTCCAGCCATTCTAACAAAAACTTTAATAAGTAGACATTGCATAAAAATGACACAATCCAGCAGTTATTTGGTAAGTCCAGCATAATCATAAATTTACCATCCATGCTTTTCCAAAAATACTAACCCATATTGTTCTCCCTGGACCTGTTGCAGGGATGACTAATCCAGCTGCTGAGGTCTCCCTTTATGTGTTTGATGGAACACTTGGCTTGCTAGACTACAGCTGTGTGTTTATGTGCAGTGCACACCTGCAGAGGCCTGACAAATAGCTGTAGTATGCAGAGTATACAAAATTACCCTGGCAGTGCTGCAAATAAGGAAGTTTCTGTTTTGAAGTCCATATGTGTGTGAGCTTGAGATGCCAGCTGGGGTATTTATGTTGCATTGCACAGATGTAAAACTGCCAACTGATTTTATACCAAATAAAGGCTAATCTTTTTATACATACTTGGTGTCAGAGTTATGAAGTGGTACGTAAGAATGTTCTCACGACTTAGCTCTTTTAAAATAAAAGCTGATGTTAAAAATGCTCTGACTCACAATATGCATAGAGGGTAAAGACAAAAACGTACTTTATTTACTTAGATATCTGCTAAAGCACAGTATCTTTGGGGTTTTATTATTAGTGATGTATAGTTATTAGCTGCACATAATCAGGGCTTGATTTATTGTATGCATATACACTGTACTATATATTCTTTTTTCCAGGTCACTTCATCTCTGTATTGAATCCAGTTTATGGGTTCTGAAATGTGAAAGCCCAGTTTATATAGCTACTTAACTTGAAATCTTTGCTTTTCTGTTTACAAATGTGTTTAAGCACAGTAATAACTTTTCATCAAATTTAATACATATTCTGAAGATTGTTAGTAGATCTTGTTTGTGAAGATACTTTTAAAAGTAATATTTGCCTTCAAATACTTAAGTTAAAATGGAAGCACTAATTTCATTTGCTAAAAATAACAAATAGCACCAATATGCCTTGATTGTTTGATCATTTCAGTCAGTACCTTGACTTTTAGTATGAACTAATTGCAAGGAAGACAAGGTGAAATGAATAGTTTGTTTTCATTGTTCACTTCATATACTTAAGTGCTGCATGCTTCATGCTTTTTAAAAGCATAAAAGGAAGACTTGGGGAAGAAGGGGTTGATGTGCAGATATGAAAGTGAACAGTTTCGTGCTTCTGACTTCAGGCTTTGAAAGTTCCTTAAGCAGTTACATTTTTAGGCTTAAAATGCTTTCTCTTCAATTACTTTTTTTAAATCATTATTACTGTTGTTTTTAATTTGTTGGGTTTTTTTTTCTGGGCTACTAAAACAGTTGAAGATGTGTAGAATTCTGCTTTGGCTTACTGTGTCACAGTGTATACTTGAAACACATTTATGCTAAATGTGTAAGAACAAAGGAAATGGGAGTAACATTGAAGTATATCACTATAGAATGTGTCCCAAAGGATTTAGGAATTTATTTTGTTAAATGTACTTGTACAGCTTAGAAATGACTAGCCATCACACACAGCTCCCCTTTCTGGTGCAGCTTTTTTAAACCAAAAGAATTTCATACATACACACATGTGCATGGACAGGCTCACCCTGAGATAGCAGTCGTGGACTTTCTGAGCTTAATATTAACATCTGCAAATATCCCCCAGAAGCTCAAATGTTATCTGGGTTTACAAGGTTCAGAAATAAACTTTCATGCTTACTGAATTTTAGAGCAGAAGTTCAGGCGGTAATATTAGTTAGCTGAAGAGGTAATGATGTCCTGCAAGTGGAAGGAAGAGTTAAGCTGAATCCCCAATATTTACATTAGACATGTCTCCCTGTCTAATGTAGTAGAGTGAGAGTGCCTGTGGGATGCTCAAACTACCATTAACTGCTGAGAACCAGTCTATATAGCAGAGGAGGCTGGGAAACAATACAAAATGCCCAGTCTGAGTGAAAAATGGAAATACCTCAAAAGAAGTTACTTCTGCTAGATGAGTATAGGAAGTCCTAATTGCTGTTGTATCCTCTGTTTAGGAAGTATATTTAAGACCAAAAAAGCAGAATTCTATTGGTGTGTGAGGAAATATGTTGCAAAGATGGTTTAGTTATTTTGTGTCAGGGCCAGCTCTCTTATAGAAGGATATCACTTCAAACAGATTGCCGCCACTGCAGGTTGCAAACACACAATTGAAGGCTTCTAGTTCTCAGCTCATGCACAGATGTCTTTCAATAAGTTTACCCAGTAATTTCTTCAAATTGCTCAGTTTATCAGCAGCACATGTCATCAATCCTGGAGTGGTTGCTCCAGTCAAACTACAGAATCCTTAGCTTACAGACACAGCTGCAAACAGGTGAACAGGCAGAAAGTAATTTGTGCAGCTTGGTGGCTGTCAGACAAAAGACAGACAATCTGTGTTTAAAACAGATTGCAGGCCTTGCATGAGCCAGACAAAAGGGATTTCTACAACTGCAAATAATTCCAAGGTTAACATATTTTCCTTTCTGCCATTAGGTGATTTGTTAAAATTGGAAACAATGAGCATTATAAATCTACACAGAAACTAGAGATAAGATGAAAGAGAAAAACAGATCGCTAAATAAGTTTACATCCTTCTGTTGAAAAGCATACAACTGGCATTCATATAGGCCTCCTTTTATGCACTAAGCCAAGCTATAATACTTGAAGGACATTCAGTACATATTTGAAATTATGGTAAGGATGTCTAATTGGCAAAAGAAACAACATTGAAAAAAGACTAAGTTCACAGTAATGCTCCTCTGTATTAAAAAGCTGGCTTTTTTTTTTTCTTCTTTTTTCTTCTTTTCAAATTCTCCATTTGGTATCATTCTAAGACACTGTGAAGATTTATCTGCATTTCATTTTAACTTTGAAGTCCTCTGTTCCTCAGATGTTTCAATAGTCAGATTTATCAAGATTTACTGTACTAAGTATACTGGAGTTAAAATTTGTAACAAACAAGCTTACTGTAGTGCTAACCTAATTACAGTAAGTTATAAAACATGTACTTCTCCAATCACAGATATTACTTCTTCAAATGTGTGGCTGTAGAATATATCTTCCTTTCACTTCTCATGGGGTCTGTAAACTTGCCTTGACCTCAAAACTTCTTCTGCAGCCTTCCATGAGGTACTAATCAAGCTAATGTTCATGGGGCTCGAACCGTTTCTTCCTGTTTAGTTCAGTGAGTAAGTATTTATGTGCAATAATATTGACAGGTAATTCTATGCTTAGTTTAAGTTGGTTTGGCAAATATATTTTCCGTGTTATTTAAAACTTAACAACATAGAGATATGTGCATGAAAGAAGATGCAAAGAGTAACTGTTTAAGGTAGCAGCTGGTTTTGTGAAGATACGATTCTGTGTGTAGAGGGTAAACCAGTCTATTAAAAGACACTGCTTGAGATACATTGAAATTGATGGACTTTCTTAGTGTTATATAGTAACAAGTATTACAATGAAGTCATGAATACAATTATATGACTCATTAATCATGCAAAAGTGTTTACAAAATTATTTAAATTGACCTGTCAAAATTCACTGTTGTTTTTTAAATGGAAAACAGGAGCTCACTTAAAAGTGATACATTTTTCACTATGTGGTCATGCCTAAATTACATACTCAAGTCCATTATGAATATTGTCGTAATTGAAAAACACTACTGTTAGGCTATTGCAAGTATCTACTTTTATCAAAATACAGTACTGAGGAATTCTGCAGGGAAACCTTATGCTTGAGGGCGAGTGGAAGAATTCCTTAAGGTTCTCAACTATAAGGACGTAAGTCGCAAGCATGTGCTTTTATAAGCTATATATACAGAAGTATCCTTTTTCATGTTTTTTTTTTTGACAAAATGCTGTTTCTGAGATTAAATTGTGTTATTACTTATTATTAATTTGGATTTAGATTTTCTTCTTTCTTACATGTTAGTAGACAGTAAGATTTCTTTACCCTTCAAAAATTAATTATACTAATGGAGATTTTAGATACTTTGTCCAGGGAAGATAATATTTTATCTTTTTTTCATAATGCTGACAGTGTCTGTGTTGGTTGTGCAGGGTATATGCTGTAGGTTGTAGCCCGACATTGTTACAGTGTTAGCATGTATGGGCTTCATGTATTCACTGTGAACGTGAGATCATCATCTTTAAAGGATGGTTTTAATTTGCATTGGTGAATCAAGTGGATACTGTATTTAAGGAGGGGAAAAAAGTGTACTCATGCAGGTTGCTGTCTGCAGTCCAAATTGCTGATCAGAGAGTCTTTATACACATCGGTAATGTGCTGTGCAATATAAGCTGAAATATATTCCACAAGGGAGGAAAACGGAATAGGTTACATACGCTGTTCCTAAGTGCAATGAATATAAAACTCCATTACTCACTTTAAGCAGGTGCTTTTTATATGAGGCTTTAAAGAAATATAAAACTGCTGGTGAAATGATTGGTTTGTACAGACACGACTTAACTTCCAGGACTTTGACCAGATAAAGAGGCTAAAAATATTTCTACAAACATTTCTTTAATGATTTCAAGGATTAAAGGTTAATATCCTCCTAGTGTAAGAAACTGCCATTCCAAACACTAAATGTACTGTTTCTCTTGAAGTCCTCAGTAGTTCAGTAGAATATTAAAAAAACCCCCACATTTTTGTAAAAATTAGATCATTGTGTTTTTAAGTTTATATCCTAAACAATGTATATTTAAATTGCTGGGAGGAGCACAGCAATATGAAAGAAATGCAGTGAAATACAGAAAACTGTGATTAGGAATGATACTGCAGTTAGAAAGAAAACTTATTTATAAAGAAAGTGAAATCTTGTCATCTACGCATGTGGAAAACTCTGTGTGAAGGGGTAGCTTCAGATCTTTTCTAGTCTTTAAAAGAGCATATATTGTCTGAGAAAGAAAATCACGGGTAAGACTGTTCAAGATAATACTGGTTTACTGTATTTTAATTTTTCCATGTTGTAATCCATATCATGTTTTACTTGCTACCTTTTCTGAATTAATCTTCCTCCCATTTCCTACTGCTTTACAGTCAGTAACCCCAGCAGCAACCTCTGCTGTCCATCTTTTAACCATGTGACTGCTGGCTTTCTTCACCTCCCAACTGAAAGATGTTAGTGTTCTCTTTTGCTTCCCCCACCATCCTCAGCAACTCAGGAAATAAAACTGTTGATTATACCTTAGGTGTTCTTTCTTATTTTGGTAATACTGTTACTGAACACATCTACCCTTCTTTTGAATTCTTATAAACATTTGCAGTTTCTTCTAAAGAGTGACTATGTCCATCCTCTAAAATCCTCAATTTGTTGACCTTTTTACTGGTCCATAACTGTTCTGTCCTAAACACAATTATCTCAAGTTGAGCTTGTGAGAGATTTCAGTCACTAGATATTCTGTTTGATGGGAAGCAGGTGATCTGGTGTTCTGTGTGTTTACAGGGAAGCTCACAACCACGTGGATGAGATCTGGCATTTCTTTTGTCCTTCATAGTACGTATGCTACGTAGCACTATAAGGTTTGCATCTGCTCTGCTGAATGAAGCTTTTTAACTGCTAAGGAATACAAACTTGTAAGAAACCAGGCTTTGTTAGTTTCATAGTTGCCAAATAGCGTATTTAAATAGATGTCTTTCAAAAATGAGCTTCACGGTTGAAATGGAAGGTGATGAGATTTGAGACGACCTGTGGTTCCTCTAAGACTTTATTCTTTCATCCTACATTTTGCTGTCCTAGAAAGCTGTAGATGCCTGTTTTCTCTACTTGCTACACACCATTTTACTAAGAGAGTTGTAAAATGTGGGCTTTTTTCCAGAGCCTAAGATGTGTTGCAACTTACGCTCAGAGTATTTGAATGTAAGGCATTTGAACTGATACTGGATTGAACTTGAACTAGACTTAGTAGAATCTCAGGACAGAAAATGCAGGTCATGTTTTTTGTGATTTTATTACCGTATATTAATGAGAAATAGTGTTTTAATATACTTCATGTGTTGACTTTTTGCATGAGCTGTTGAACTTATCCTCAGATACAGTAAAACTACTATATTTGAAAGGGATAGAAGACTTCTACAACTAAGATGGAAGCAACCAGTTGTGAGTGCATGTCTCCAGCCAAAGGGTGTGTTACTTAGGGGTGGAAACTGTAAGCTTTTTCCTCTATCCATCTGTCTGTCTTTTTCAGGATCTTGTTTCAAACACTTTATGGTAAAAGTTTCTTGAGTTCTATTTTATCTGTATTGTGGAAGTATTCCACACATTCCAGGATGTCACTTCTAGCATTTGTCTCCTGACAGTGTGTAACAGAAGGATTGATAGGTCATGATTTTTGAATTAGAAATTCAGATTCTGATGTTTTTTCTATGTTTTCTTGGAAGACAAAAGTTATTTTAGTGCATTAACTTGGGCTTCTACCATTTGTCTCAAATGATATTGCAGCATCCGAAATGCAGCTCTTGAATTACGCAGAAAGGAAAATCAGTCTTTCTTCTTTATGAACCTCTTTTTACAATTGCAGGACCAGTGCCACTAAAGCCATTTTAATCCTGTGTCCTGACAGTGTCATGTTGTCAGATCTAAAATAATAGCTTCAATTAGGAATGCTTATAATTGGGAATGCCTAAATAGCCTGAGTGTTAGCAGTAATAAGTTGCCCAAACCTACAATTTTCACAGTAAGGTTTTAGAGATATTTGTAAAACTATGTATGTTTAAAGATGGAAGGTGATACTCCTTCTCTGAATGTTGGCTAGCTCAGATCAAAAAGAGCAGTAGTCAGACTATGCATGGATTGTGTTTCTGTACTCTGCCCTGAGAATGGTTAAGGATGGTCCTTGTCCTTTTGATAGGTTGTGGTAGGAGGTTCATCAGTGTTTGCTGGCTGGCTTTAGTATGGTGGGTAAAGGGGGTTTTGAACCATTTCCCATCTCTGTTGTATTTTCAGTAAAGTTATTCTGGTCTCATTGCTGCTATTTTTTTGTGTGTGTTTTTTGTTTGTTTGGTGTGTCTGTGTCCTGTTTTCCTCCTCCTCCTCCCCCCTCTCCATTTGAAGCAATATTTTAGGAAAATCAAGAAGTTTATGGATTAAGATAGATGAGGCCTGTATGAAGGCTGTTGAGTGGAGTCTCAAAATGGGAGTGTAACATCAGGGACTTGCCTACTCCCGGTAGGTGAAATGTTGTTCTTTAGCAAGCTGGGAAATTTTTTTGCTGTATGTAAATCTCCATTACTAAATGATGGTGCTATATCTGGTTTAGTGTTTTGGAAATGGAGAAGCCTTAATTACTTTACAGGCAGGTTAAGGATTAAAGTGGTTAGTTACAGAGATTTTAGTACTGATCTCCAAGGTGGAGACCAGTGTATAACTGGGTGTGTGCTTGGCTCTGAAATCTGCCTGCGAAAATACTGAAAGTACATGAAGAGATTCATTTTCGTGTTGTGCATGTGTGTACATCTGGGTTTTGCCACTTATGTTCTGGTGAAGAGAATGGTAGATACATTGATAAATATTTTGTCATTGTTGCATATTTCAGTTTGTCAATAACTGTTTTCACCCTTCTATTCACTTATTTCTCTTTGAGCTATTGTGTTTTAAAAGAAAATGGAAGCAAGAGCTGTGTTCTGGGACAGGTTTCTTTTATATGTGGAACTGTGGCACAAGAAGCTCAAGATAGTAGAAAATCGGTCTAGCTCACCATACATAAGGGGCAAGACAAGCCTACCACAGTCCTGTTGTTATTGCCCTTGAGTCTTGGAAGTGGGTGATGGTGAAACAGTAATTGCTTAGAATGGAGGAATGTAGACGGAAAACTTGATTGACACAGATATAAGAAAATAATTATGCTAATCAGAATAGCAACAGTAATGCTAAATAAAGTTGAGTTATTAAAAAAAAAAAGGTAAAAAATAGACCCATCTCTCGACACTTCCTTGAAATAAGCTGCTTGAATTAGTGTTTTGAAGAAGAAAGAAAATAGTAGCCTGTGTATGTCTGTGTGAGGGCAGCAAAATGTGGTCTGTGGACTACGGTGACAGATTGTGAAGACAATAAGATGTTTGGGGAACTTCATCACAAAGATTTAGTTTTACTACAGAAAACTGAGAAAGTATTTCATAAATTTATAACCTGTCTTCTACATGTTAGAATCTAGCTCTCTTTAGTTCTGTTTTTCTGATTTAAAAAACCTGAAACAACAAAACCTCACAAAATTAAAGGAAGAAAAAAACCCCTAAGTGTTTTCTCTTTAGGTGTTGTATGTGAGGAAGCACAGGAATTGAAAGAGATGTTGAAGTTCCTATGCTGCTGCTGTTTTACTGCAACAAAGAACAAAAAAAGGTCATGTTCCCTGATACTTTGAACATGGAAAGTAGGACTAAAGCCAGTTAGATCTGGTGTTTGTGGCTTCTGTTATGTTCGTACTGCAAGGAGGAAGGAATAAAGTTTGGTTTGTTTTAGCTTCAAGTTCCTCAGAAGTGCTATCTCTGTAACGAGGTTCAGTACAGACTTAGAAATTCTCACTGAGGGCACTGCTTAAGCAGGGACTGCATACAAATGAATATCTCTCATGAAAGAAATCAGGTTTCTCTTATGCTTTAATTTAATCACTAGTTTTTGTGTAAGATCTATAAAACTTAAATATATGTTTCTGTGAAAATAATTGGATATTTTTTCTTGATTCCAGTAAGACATAGGCCTTGATGTTATTTCATTTGGTTAAAAGCTCCTTGTTTATTCATGGATTCATCTTTTTACTGAGTTTGAAATCATTTTGACATGTATGAGACAGTCTCTTACTATATTGTGTTGCCAGACCATACTTTATTGCTACATAATGCTTTAAATATTGAAAATTTTCCTTCTCAGGCCATAACCTAAATATGGAGAGAATTCATGTGGAGCTGCTTCTAGAAGTTTTAGTCATGCCTTATTAATTTCCTATTTTGTATTTTGCAGTTCTTTCTTCTATGATCTTTCTGAAGAATTATTTATTGTATTTCAGGGATTTGGCATCACACAGTCCTGACTCTTGTCCTCAGAATCAGTAACATACCTCTGAATTAGAATTACCTCTGAGTTAGAATTAAATTTGGCTAGGGATGTTAACGATAACAGGAAGAGATTATATAGGTATGTAGCAAATAAAAGACAGACTAGGGACAACGTGGGCCCTCTCCAGCAGCTATCAGGCGAACTGCCTACTCTGGATTTGAAGAAGGCTGAGGTTCTTAATGACTTCTTTGCCTCAGTCTTCACCTGAAAATGCTCTGACCACACCACCCAAGTCTTGGAAGGCAGATGCAGGGACTGTGAGAATGAAGACCCTGGGCCCACTGTAGGAGAGGATCTGATTCGAGACCATCTTAAGAACGTGAACATGCACAAGTCCGTGGGACCTGATGAAATCCATCTGCGGGTCCCGAAGGAGCTGGCAAATGAAGTTGCTAAGCCACTGTCCATCATATTTGAAAAATCATGGTAGTCAGGTGAAGTTGCCGATGACTGGAAAAGGGAAATATAACCCCCATTTTCAAGAAGGGGAAAATGGATGAGCCAGGGAACTACAGACCAGTCAGTCTCACCTCTGTGCCTTGGAGCAGATTCTCCTGGAAGGCATGCTGAGGCACATGAAAAACAACAAGGTGCTTGGTGACAGCCAGCATGGCTTCACTAAGGGGAAATCCTGCCTGACCAATCTGGTGGCCTTCTATGATGGGGCTACGGAAATGATGGATGGGGTAGAGCAGTTGATGTCATCTACCTGGACTTGTGCAATGCGTTTGACACTGTCTCACACAACATCCTTGTCTCTAAGTTGGAGAGACATCCATTTGATAGGTGGACCACTCGGTGGATAAAGAACTGTCTGGATGGCTGCACGCAAAGAGTAGTGCTCCATGGCTCAATGTCCAGCTGGAGACCAGTAACGAGTGGTGTCCCTCAGGGATCGGTGCTGGGACCGATCTTGTTCAACATCTTTTTTGGTGACATGGACAGTGGGATTGAGTGCGCCCTCAGCAAGTCTGCTGATGCCACCAAGCTGTGTGCTTCGGTTAATACATTGGAGGGAAGGAATGCCATCCAGAGGAACCTTGACACGCTTGTGAGGTGGGCTGATGCCAACCTGATGAAGTTTAACCATGCCAAGTGCAAGGTTCTACACCTGGGTGGGAGCAATCCCAGGCACAGCTACAGGTTGGGCAGAGAAGAGATTGAGAGCAGCCCTGTGGAGAAGGACTTCGGGGCATTGGTTGATGAAAAAAATGAACATGAGCCGGCAGTGTGCGCTTGCAGCCCAGAAAGCCAACCGTATCCTGGGCTGCATCAAAAGGAGCATGACCAGCAGGTCGAGGGAGGTGATCCTGCCCTCTACTCTGCTCTCATGAGACCTCACTTGGAGTATTGTGTGAGTTCTGGGGTCCTCAACATAAAATGGACCTGAAACTGTTGGAACAAGTCCGGAGGAGGGCGACGAGGATGATGAGGGGACTGGAGCACCTCCCGTATGAAACTAGGCTGAAAAAGTTGGGGCTGTTCATCCTGGAGAAGAGAAGGCTGTGTGGAGACCTCATAGCAGCCTTCTAGGATCTGATGGGGGGCTACATGGATGCTGGGGATGGTCTCTTCCTGAGGGACTGTAGTGAGAGGACAAGGGGTAATGGATTCAAACTTAAACAGGGGAAGTTTAGATTGGATATGAGGAGGAAATTCTTTACTGTAAGGGTGGTGAAGCACTGGAATGGGTTGCCCAGGCAAGTTGTGAAAGCTCCATCCCTGGCAGTGTTCAAGGCCAGGTTGGACATAGCCTTGGGTGGGTGGCATGGTTTAGTGGGAGGTGTCCCTGCCCCTGGCAGGGTGGTTGGAACTGGATGGTGTTAAGGTCCTTTCCAACCCTAGCTATTCTGTGATTTTATGATTCTTCTGCTGATTTCTTGTCTTTCTCGTTAACAGTTTAGATTTTGTCTCTTGGTTTTCCATTAATCATTGCAAATTTGCCTTGTTACGAATGGATTGGTGAAAGATGTGTAGGCCATGTAAAAATCACTAATTAGTTAACTTCATTAACAGGTCTTAAATGATTGCTCAGCATTAATAGGCTTGTTAGTATAAATCCTGGACTGATCTAGAAAGGTCACTGCTGTGACCTGCCTGTAGGTATTTAATTCCCTCCTGCTTGCACACAGAATGTCACTGATTTGCAGGTACTTCAGGCAGTCTGCATGGTTGGGTGGGTTATATACATGCAGAGAGACAAACCTATGATGATTAAAGTTGGGGGGAGGATACGAATGCCTGCTATAAAGTGTGGGAGAACCTTCCTCACTGGTGTGATACCTTTGTGAGTGTTTCTAGATCAGAATGAGTCTATTGGCTTGGAGTTGAAGTGAGTTCGTGTGCACAAGGTGTAAATTGTCAAGGTGTAGTAGATTTTTAGGTTAGAAAATCTGCCTGCCTGCTTTAGGTTTCTGCAGTATGGAAAACCCAGCTTTTTAGGACTTTGAAGATATATTCTATATATATTCTACATGTATTCTATATATATTCTACATGTCTGATTCAACTAACAGATAATGTTTAATCACCAAGTATAAATATGGTTACATCTTGGGAAAGAAAAGCCTATTGTTAATGCAAATAGTTTTCCAATGGGCAAGATGTTGCAAGTACAAAAAACACAGCTATAAAATTGTCATTTTTATCTGAAGCTGCCATAGGCTATATTTGGTGGAGACAGGTATACCTATCTATCTCTGTAAAGTCTCATTACTGTGCTCCTGATGAAAATACCGAATTAACTGCAGAATTTGAGGTGTACTGGAAAACAAACACTCTGTCTCTGTTGACTCCAATTTTGACTACACTGAGCAACAAAATCAAGTAAATGACAGTGCTGCCTTTTGAAAGCATGATTCCAGAAGAGTGTGTCACAAATTTTGCTTTGTTGTCTCGCACTTTGGAAATAAGCCTTCCTCGTTCTTCATTTCCAGGTGATTGAATTTGAGTAATGTTGCTGTTTGCAGTGATAGATTTGATTTCCCTGGTTCCTCTTTGAATTCATGTTCAATATCTTAACTAAGTGGAGTGTTTCTCTCCATACTAAGTTTGAGTTGGTATTTGGAGGCATGGAGTATTTCTTATCTAGGAATTTTAAGATCTTCCTGCTCAATCAATCCCTTGAGAAGGCACTGCCTCTAAAAAGATGAACATAGAGAGGAGGGAATTGAGCTCCAGTCTTCGCTTGCTTAATCATTCGTTTGCTGAAATAGATATTTAAGGAACACTTTAGCTATTTGTACAGCTGTTGAGACTTTGATTTTACAATGATATTCTTATCATGAAAGAGATAATAAAGGAGATTATTTAGGAAGAGCTGAAGTTACAGGGATGGAAACTGTAGATAGTAGGGGTATACATAAGAAACAAGGATTCTTATCTATAGAGTAGCTTTCCAATTCGACAAGTTTATGAGGAGTGGTTCCTAATTTCGAAGTTTTTCAGAGACTGGAGAAAATATGCTGCTTCCCTGTATTAAACCTGATCATTTTTAACGGTTCACCAGAAGTTTACAAATTTCCTGTGTTTTCAAAATGAGTCTTGTAACTTGGCAGGGAGAATCACCTTAGGTTTAGGAGATTTTTGTCTTTGTGATGAAAGTCTTGTTTGGCCTCCTAAATTCCTTATTCCTCATTGTAGGTTATATAACCATTAATAAATTGGTTTTCTTAGTATCTCTCAGCTTTTTCTGGAATTTCTTCTTGATTACTGTGTGGTGCTGTGGTTATCAGATGTTAAAACTGAGTGGGATTATGTTGCCTTTTGATGTCAAAGCAACCTTGAAGAGGAGGGGCATGGTTATGCTATGTCCTCCTAATACTGTTCTATTTTCAAAAAATTGAAAACAACTGAGAAAGTGTTAATCCCAAAAGAAATAGCTTATTACTGCTGTCAGTTACTTCTTCGTGTGCACTAAAATATGGTTGTTAATTGTACAGTTATGTATTGAGGATTTGTGAGTTCCTGTAAGCCGTTCAGCTTTCCTGGCTGCCCATCATGAGCCCTAACTGCTGGCTGAGTGAAACACAGTTCACTGGCTAGTTTGACTGATGCTTTCCTGACTGTCATGAATATGCTGACTGGTCAGGTAAAAGGACAAACATACCCACAATTTTATGAAAATTGTGGGAAATAAATGTCTTTGATAACCTTGCATATCATGCTGAAATTCAACAAGTCCAGAAGTTGTTTGGTGAGGGAATAGGAGTGAACAGAAACAAATAGGAAGCATGGTCATGTGAAACTTGGTTCCTTGTTTTCAAATATGGTATTAAAACAAAGTTCAAGTTACACACGTAACTAGCATGGGAAGTTTTAGTCTTAAATGCAAAGATGTTGGCCAGGGCAATGCATGTAAAAGTGGACTCCATGATGAAAATATTTAGTTTTGAAAGTACTTAATCGTCCATGGTGAAGTGAGAGAAATGTATCGGACATCACACCTTGTATTTTGAGGCATAAAAGAGCTGCTGAAAGATGGAAACAGCAAGAAGCTACCAGTTTTGAGAAGACTTGAAAGATGGGGGTCAAATTATGAACTCAGATTTGTTTTGCTTTGACCATAATCTTGGCTGCTACTAGCAGTATTTTACAATCTTTGTTTTGGAATAGGCAGAAGACAGGGAAAAACTTTTTTTTTTACTTCTCTTTATATATATATGTGTGTGTGTGTATATATATATATTTTCTTCAACACAATGGCCTCTATTTGCACAAGTTTATAGGAAGCCTGAAGGGCCAGAGCCAAGACTGGGAAATGCCTACAAATACTGTATCTGCTTTTAACAAATTCATGTGTTGTGTTTGATACTACGCCCTAGATCAAAGGGGATTGTCAGCTTTAAAAGAGGCTTACCCCAGGCAGGACTGGGAATGAGAGTGTATTCAGGAGACTAGAACTGGTAGCTGATCTTTCAGACTAAGAACTGATGCGATGGGGTAGTGACAAGCACACAAATGGGTCGCAGTGAGCATTCTTTGAACCTGAAGCCTTCCTCCATCACACATTAGGAAAAGGCTGGGTATAGCTCGAACACAGGTTAAATTTTGATGAGAATGTATGCTTATGTGTCCCTTTGTATTATGCTTCTCTCTCCCTACCTTGGAAAATACTTTTAATTCAGAAATTATTTTAATGTCTTACCAGAGGAAAACTTAAATAAATATGTTTAAGAAGTACATCAAGAAGTCTGCTCACCAAATGATTTTATATGAACTACCAAGTACATTTCAATGTTTAGGAACTGGAATAGGTGCAGTGAACTAAGCACAGTTACCAGGCTTAATCCTAAATCTGCTGTTTCCTATCACATTTTTAGAAATTTTTCCTTACTAGTTAATATATATTAAAGGTTGTTCTTGCATTAAGTCTTTGAGAGATTGTGCAGAAACCTAGTGAGTTCACCCTGTAGACAGTGTATTAAGTTCCTTTTAATGTGTGTAACTATCTTGAAATACATATCAAAATGCTTTTAAGTTTTTTTTTTTTACTTGATATTAAATAATACTTTCCTTGCATAATTATGCATTTTGGAACACATTCTGTGTTATATATACGAGGAAACAGTTCCGTAATTATACTAACGTTTGCATAATTAACAAGCTGCTTGCCAATTTTAATGGACAAATTCCAATTCACTTCTGCATGAGGGGAAAAGAACCCATAAAAAATGGTGACTTCTGTTAATTTTTCGTTTTGTACTTCTTACAGGTGTTGAAAATATTTGTAATTTGCAAGTAAATGTGTGTGGTTTTTTCTGATGGGCAGCACTGTACAGAATAGGAGGGCTGGCTTCCTCTGCCCTTGTTCTGGGGCTGTTTTGGGGGCTGCCCTTGAGCTCTGCCAACATATCTCAGTCCTGACTTGTAAGATCCCCTGCTGCTGGTTCCATGGTTCTAGGCAGCTCTTCAGAAGTGACTGCCGATAGCACTGATTTCTTCCAACCTGTGCAGTAGTTTTGTGGTGTGCACAAATGGGGGCTTCTGAGGAAGACCACCAAAACTTATTTCCACTTGTGACCTAAGGCAAGGTTTAAACTCCAGTTTCCGTTGAAAAATGGCAAGTGTGCCATTGGCCCTCTGTGCTGTTCAGCTGCACAGATTTAATGCTTTTTGTTGCTACTGAGTAAAATGTTGTCTAAATGTAAGCTGAAAACACTTAAGTCATTTTAAGATCCTGAAATGAAAGGGTCACAATAAAAACATGAAAGAGAATAGCAGAGGTGGCGCTTACAAAGTGAAAACAAAAGTGTATGTATGTGTATATATACATATTTTTATTCCAGATTCTAAGTGGCCTTGTGTTTTCCTCACAGTACCTCTCTATATTTTATGCATAACTGTATTAAAATGCCCATACACAGCGTTCTCTCACTTCCATTTAAAAACTGTGAATCACATCAGAAATGCTATAAGAACATCTAAGGTAGATAATTAAAGTATAATTAAGTTTAAATGCCTTGGTGAAGGAATATAAAAATATTTAAATTCAACAGGCTAGTACATTTGCAGTTTTCTTTTATTAGGTGTGAAATCTAAGAATCCCCTGCCAACTCTTGAGGGCTCAATCCAGAATGTTGAATTGAAGTACTGCGGTACATCATTGGTTGAATGCGCCTCTGGGACCGTGGGATCAATAAAAATTTGTGCCAGAGCCCCAGGTATGTGCAGCTGGACCATGTAAAACTTTATTGCCTGTATAGGAGAATTGGCCTTGCTTTTTACAAGGAGAGTTACTGAAACAAGAATTTACTCATTGTTCCTATGAATCAGAGAGGGTTTTTTGTGTTCTGGTTTGAGGTTTTTTTATTGTTAATTGTGCCAGGATGATCTAGTCTGGCCCCAGTATCGTCAATTTTTACACTGAATAAAAAATTAAAGGTGTTTTGGTGGTGTAGGGATTTTTTTGTGGTTTGTTTGTTTGTTTGTTTGTTTTTGTGGGGTTTTTTTGTGGGTTGGTTTTTTTTTTATGCTGAGAGTAATGTTAATCTGAAATAATTAAAGAAACTGGAATAACTGCATTTTTGTATTCCACAGAATAGTTGCATTTTGCTTTATATATAGCATAATTTTGATATATTCTGTTTGTTGTCTAATGTCTGATTTTCCATTAGTGCTACAAGCATGTATTTTGGTTGTGAAGTTTTTGAGGGCTCTGTGATAAATAGTTTTGAAATTTCTTTAACAGAATTTTTCTTGAAGAGTATGCAGGAGCTTTTCTGGTCAACGTCTATGATCTCTTTATATATATAATGACAGCTAATGTCAAGAACATTCAAAATACAGTGTATTGAAAGTCTAAATTTAGTCCATGGTGATTTTTAAAGATACTGTTTTATAAAGTTGGGATGGAAATTACTATTTTAAGGAGAATTGATTGTTTGAAATTCTCCTGGATGTGAAGACATTTACAAGATAACGTTCAGGAAGTTGTTTAATAATTTATATGAGATTGCTCTTTCTGTTTCCTATTTTAATTCTGCGCTTACAATGTTAATAGCTATTCTCTTTGGACTAGTGAATGTTTCTGTGTTGAAAATTTATCTTGTTACATTAACAGCTGTAAGGAGTCTAATCTTTATCTTAGGTGATGGTGGAAAAGATAAGCTGATTCCTTTAATTCAAGGCCCTTCTGACACCAGAGACTTGCACAGCAGTAAATGGCTCAATGAGAGTAGGAAGCCAGAATCTCTCTTAGCTCCAGATTTGGTAGCCTTTACAATCCAAATTCCACAGTATATGGACTACTGCCATAATTCTGGTAAGTGCAAAACTCTTGTTAAGCTGGTATCACATTACATTTTTCCTATCCAATGTAATTTTCAAAAGAGGGGCTTGATATAAAATGTGCCAAATGCCAAAGTGTCTTTTACACACACTGGACACGTTATAACTGTAGCTGACTTCGAGATAGAAAACTTAAAAGCAGCATTTTGATGTATCTTCTTCAATAAGGAATGTTTTGTTGACTTTGGTTGCCTTTTAAATGATTTTTACAAAACCTCTTTTAAACTTTTTTGTGGGGCAGGATCCATGCTGAGAAGACAAGTTTTATTCTTTCTTCCCTATGTCTATTAGGTGGAGCTTCTTACACAGAAATTGACATACTGAATTCAAAATGGTTCATGTAAATTTGCAGCACAATTTATAAATAAATTTAAGATTTGACATAAAATTTGTTAATAATAAAAACGTGATTCAAAAAATGCTACAGAGCACACATTTGACATCATCAAACTTGGTGTTGTGGTGGATTTGAATGAGAAGCAAGCTCATATTTTCAGAGAGTGGATTGGATAAATTTAAGGGTGTTGTTGACTTTGTGGGCATAAATACTTTTACCTGACATTCTTATGATTTCTGTGGGCTTTAAACAAAACATTGGTCTGTTTTAAGCAACATTGAGAATTTTGAAATGTGTCTAGTTTAAAATAACTATAATACAGTTTGTGAAATACACATGGATCTAGATTTTGCTGTTGTTATGGTGCATTTTAAAAAATAATGCTTTCATGTTCTTAAAAGTTTACCCTGTTGCTGTGATAAGAGTAGAATCAAATAGGGGAAGAAAAACAAAGCCCAGAATGATCTAGTTTAAGAACAGCAAAAGAATTAGCTGATCTCAATATTATGAAACATGAAAGTAAACTTGAAAAGTGCTTTTTCCCTCTAATTCTTTTTCATGTGTAAGGGTGGTTGAATGCCATTAGTCTGAAAAATAACAGTGAATTTATTACCATCTTTGTAATTTTTCCGTGCCTATGTAAGCAACACTTGATTCCTATGCAAAGTAAATATTTGTAAGTGCTATGCACTCCAGCAGTTGTTAGGTTATTTTTTCAGTAACTCTACTTGTATGTTTCTTGGAGAGCATCATGTTGGAAATGTTTACAGCAGTGTTATTATAACAATTATCTTAAGTTCCTGCCCTTAAAACATTGTCCAAAATCAGTTCATGAATCAACAGTCTGTGAGTTATTCAGATTTGGGTTTTTTGTTAAAGAAAATCTTCGTTGCATCTTTTGTCTTAAATAGCTTTTAAATACTCATAATAATAATATTTATTATTGTTATTGATTGTTGTATTTTCTGCCCTTTTTTAGGATCTTTTCAGTTTAATTTTCTGATTTTTATCTTACAATATTAGTTACATTTTTAAAGGAGCTGTGCGTACCTATACTACAGAATTACTGCTTTTTGTTATAGGTCACAGTGATGACATACATTTTAGTTCATCAGTATTATGGGTAGTCCAATAGATAGTAAAGAGTACTTGATAGTTTGTGACAGAAGATGCCTAAGAGAATTAAGGCAGTGACAAATGAAGTGCCAGCCAGACTCATATACAGGGACTTTGAGAGGCTGAAAATTCGTTTGTAATGGACAAGTTCTTTTGTAGATGAATGGAGCTACATTTAAAAATGCTAAGGTTTTAGAATTGAAAATTTACTGGAAGCATCACTCGCTCTCTCCCCCCCCCCCCCCCAAGTGCCTCAGGAAAGTTGTACTGATTCTGTGCACTCAGTGGTAGTTGCTAACCTGCATGCTCAGACTTTAGCTCTGCTTCTCTGCTTCTGTAAGGTGGCACCTGTGACTGATGACAAGTGAAAGGGAAAAGCTGACAACTGTGCTAAAGCTTTGGTCCCAGTAAACATGAAGAATAGTGTCCTGCAAATGATTTGGTGAACTTTTTAAAATATAAATTAAAACTAGGAAACATTAATGTTTAAATTATCTCAGCTTCAATACAAAAGATGAGGGAGTTAATTAAAACCTTCGCTTTCAATACTTGCTGAAGTAATGAAGGCAATTTAATACAGGAGATATGGCTATCCCTTTCATTATGACTGTGAAAATTACATGGAGAGAAAACATGAAGTGATTAGAGAGCATAAAAATGCTTTTGCTGTCAGTTGCAGTCATTTCTGGGAATTAAGAAAGCTATACTGGATAATTTCACAGCAAATTCAACTTATGGCTCAGGGGAATAAAAGGGCCGTTTAAAGCTGTACTACTGGAGATGATTGTTCAGTACTGAAGTTGTGCTATTTGAACAATTTATCTTAATGATGTTAGATATGATGTTCAGGAATAGGAATTTGGACTACGGAGAAGAGTGAAGAGTAGTGCAACCTGCTTATAGAGATAATAAAAAAACAAACTATCCAGGAGAGATGAGAGAAATCATCTAGAATTGTTCAGTGTTACCAGATTGCTGGAAGTAAGGCCAAGGTTGGCCAAATGTGCTGGCTTTACAGACTACATATACAAACAGCTGTATAGCTGGTACTTTCCAAATACACTATTTCTCAAAAGAGCCAAGGGGGACAGCAGTTCCAGCTGGATGGGGTTCGGTATGTTGTCACCCAGTACTCAGATAAACTCAGTTTACTTCTCCTCATATATGAGATTCAGAAAACTGCAAGTTTTCTGTGTTAAGTGGAGCTGATGGCCACATCCCTGCAGCGGGGCAGGAGGTGTATTAGAGCTGTACAAAGCTAAAGAGCTGCAGGTTAACCACCTCTGTTAAGAAGTGAATGATACAATATTTTGTTGTTTAAAACCAAGAGAAACAATTTCATGAGAATTTCTGGGTACTTGAAGGAATCTTGGAATTCAATACAATGGCTGTGTAAGCGATTTTTAATGATTTTTTGCTTGTATAAAAATTAGTGCAGGAAGAGTAACCATTTCATTATGCATCTGTGAAGTTGAAGGGAAAACAAGTTGGTCTAAAATCAAAGCTATTGTTTGAATATAAAATGCCAAGGAGAAGGTTGTGCAAATGGCATGAGGTTCTTGAATAAATCAGGATGTATTTACCTGGAGAACAGGTGGGGAACCTTTCCTATCCTCTCGCTGTCAAGTCAGCAACTGTCTACTGTCTTGTGCCACCTGAGTTGTATGATCCAAGGTGATCAGGATGGTTGTGCAACTTTTACTGCTTGCCTGCAAAGATTGAGGGTGTATTTATAGTTAGGGTGATAAACACTTTATAGTAGTATTTTATTTCTTCTATTTCACTTCTTGCTACTGAGAGAAAGAGAAAAAAAATCACAATTCTAGTTGTGCCATGCTGCATTGAGTATGACAGGTTAAGTAAAAAACTCTATAAAATGTAATTTGAAAAAGGGCAGCATTTAAGTGTGTAATGTGCAGCATATACAGGCAGAGTAAGTATTATACATTAGAAGTGCATGTACTCATGATTACTTAACAAGAGTGTTTTACTGTTTGGTGCACAAAGTGTCATTAGCACAGTGAAAAACCGAACCACTTATGTCAGAGGAAGTATTTAGCCATGAGGAATATAAATATGATTTTGTTCAGTCCTTAAGTACTGGTGCTTAGTTATGGATACTTTTTTTTTTGTATGAAAAACTGCCCCAGAAATCACTGTGCATAGCTGTAAAAATGAGTGGATGTGCTTCCCAGTCTTTATCTCAACTACAGCATATAAAATAAGTACAAGAGAGGAGATTATTCCATTACTGCAGGGCTTTGGAAGGTCGTCTTACTGCTTCTCTGAAATAACGCTGGCTTTATTAACCCTTGGAACAAGCTGCAGACCTTGTTTGTTTCACCTGGCCTTTGAGAGAACCAGGGAGATTGCAAAATGAATGCTGGTGTTAGTATTTAATTATGAACAGCTGTTGAATAGATGAGGTGAGCTGATTAAGCTCTGTTGGCTTTGCCATATTGAATAATTGGGAGTGTGTGCACAGCCGCTGTATGGAGAGCTTTGTTACATCTAAATCAAGAGGAACTAAAATAAAAAATACAGCTAATACCGTTTTCTTTGAGCTGATCTTGAATTCAGTAATGCAGCAGTGGAATAAGGGAGTAACCAGAAGTACCTGTATTAATGTCATGCTTATGTGTGGTAAATTGATATACCCAGTGGAGCAAAGTAAGAGTGAGAAGGCTTCTCTAGTTTATGAAAGGTGCATGAAGGCCGAAGAGCAAATATGCAGCCTTGTAAAAGTTGGTATTTCTCATTTAAGTGATATGTTTCTTAAACGTACAAAGATTTTTTGGATTTTTTTTCCACTATCAATGTTTTGTAAATTTAGATAAAATCACTCCATTTTCTTCTTGCCCCCGAAAGGAAAAAATAACGTATGAAATGAAAATATTTTTAAGACTGAAGAAATCATATATTCAAATATGAAGAAAGTACCATAAATTCATCAGCAGGAACATGATTTTTTTTGTATAATAAACCAGCAGATTTTTATCTGTTAGAACTTACTCAAAAGGAGTTGAGCGATTTTACATGTTTAGTTTTATGCATACACACTTGTATATGCGCTCACTCCCCCTTTCTTGCAGTTAAAAAAGCCTGTCATTGGCATTTTTTTTTACTGAATTTTGACTGCCTAGACTGGGGATACTGCAAAATCTGGATTTTAAAACTGGAACAATGATATTTTTCAAATTCTTAGTTCCCAGTTAAGTGAAGGTTTGTGCTAGTAAATAAAAAAATAACACTTGTAAAAGAGAATTCATAAGCCAATATGGAGTATTTTGGAAAGATTTGACACAATGAATGAGTAAAAATGCTTAATATATTGGAGTAATTAAAGACAAGTCACATTTGTGGTTTGGGCATAAATGTGTAAAAATTATACCCATCTATCTTATTACATTTCCTTTTCTCTCCCTGAGGATTTCACAATGTACTTTATCTGTAATTGTTGCCAGTTTTCTATCAAGTTCCCACTGGGCTTCTGGTGCAAAAAATCTTATCCTCTCGATGACAGAGCTTGCCTGAATGATTTCATGCTCTTAGCATTTTTGTTCACGGGAATTAGGGGCAGAATGTAGCTGCAGCTGAACATAGCATCTATTTTTGTAATTTTGAAGTTTAGACTCTGTTATTGGAACTAAATGAAGAGATGCAGGTGTTCTCCAGTTCAAGTCCTTTGGGATTTTTGATGGTAGATGCTTGAAAAGAAAATGCATGTGTTTCCAGAGTCAAACAGCAGCTGTGGACAAGGATTTATGTTTTTCTCAGAACTTTGGGATTTCAAAATGTTACATTTAATCACATGCACAGAAAGGAGAGCAAATGTTAAAGATGTTACATATAAAACTATGGGACTGATCTTTTTACCATACCAACTAGCTGTGGGAATAGAGGAACAAAGTGATCTTTAATCTTAATATGCACAATTTCAAAAGGATTATGATAGTTGCCAGGACTCTGGTCTTTTGAGAACTGTGCTCTTGCAGTGCACAATGTTTATATCCTCTTAATTGCTTTTAAAATCTGGCTTATTCTCATGTTTTGCATTGGAAAAATATGAATGCTAATAGTATAAAAGTTACTGAAAACACAGTATTAATGTAGTCTGATGTTGGAGTAGGGTGAATTTAAATTGAGATAAGTATATGCTTTTAGAAGAATTTTTCAAGTAGAATCATAGAATCAAAGAATAGTTAGGGTTGGAAAGGACATTAAGATCAAGTTCCAACCCCCCTGCCATGAGCAGGGACACCTCCCACTAAACCATGTCACCCAAGGCTCTGTCCAGCCTGGCCTTGAACACTGCTAGGGATGGAGCATTCACAACTTCCTTGGGCAGCTAGTAATGTCCCTTAGTTTTCCAAATTGGATTAAAAATAGCAGTTCAACCGCCTAAACTCTGAGGCTATATTTAGAAGCTTTCAGAGTTATAGAAATTGTGGGTGGAAGTATTTTGTAGTAATGCAGTTTTCCTCTCCCTTTCTCTCTATTATGGTTTTGAAATTAGTTGTAGTAAAGAAAATGTCTGGCATCTTTTAATTGTATCAGAAATTGAATTAGGGGCAGCAGATAGTGATGCTACTGAGCAGATCAGGAAGGGAGATTGGTGTGTGAAAGAGCAAGTTGGTAAATGCAAGTTAATGCCAATATGAGAAAGGAAAAACCTCTTTTTAAATGCATTTAATTTTCCACATTCACCAGCTTGTGTGTGCTCCATCCTCCCCATTACCCTCACAGCTCAATATGTCATGCACTACAGCCAAGATAAGTATCAGAAATTTCTCCAAACCTGAATGACCTTTGTATATACTGCCTTATGAAGATCCAGCACATAGCTCTTTTTCTAAGAGGGAAGTGAACTTGTCCTCAAGTGCAGTCTGTTGCTCTACTGGCTTGCATTATAAATTTCATGTCCATGGGAGTAGCATCAGGTAGGGACATACGATATACTACACTCATATTTACATTATTTTCATTATTAACATTACTGTTGGGTTGCATAGCTGTGGCAACTGGCATTAAGTTCTGGTTATAGAAAGGTAATTGCACAGTGCAGAAATAAGGCAAGTTGTTCAACTTTCCATCATGTAATTGCAAATTCTCTTGGGGGAAAAGGTGTTTTGTTCTCTGCTGATGTCGCATTCAATTTCTTGTAATATGCTATAAATCATTCAGCAATACATGTACCCTAAAATTCTGAAATTGTGACTAAATAGGATTCTGAGTTTTGTAGAATGGTAGTTGAAAAATTTATATTGAAAAAAGAAATAGGCTGCTCTCTGTCCTATAAGTTGTTAGGAAGTCAGCTTGTATAATTAAGTTCCCTGAAAATATTTGTTTTTCCTTCAAGTATGATTTTGAGGTGTACTGCTCAGCTGCAGTATGGAAGCTGAGTAGTATCTTTAGCCCAAGATGTGCTTTTGACATTTTCTAATTTCCTTTTCTTAACAGTAATATGGCAAAATAAGAATAAAACTTGGACAGTGAAGATGAGGACTCCAAATAGCAGGAGCCTAAGACATAGCATTAGGAAATCTTTTGAATGAGGGAGTTGGAACTCTGGGTTTATACCTTTTTCATTATAAACTCATTGCCTGACTTTCTAATTTCTTCAAAATCAGGATAACAACATTCTGCCTATAGGTAATGTAGTTGATCCTGAGGTCCTTGGGATAAGAGTTTGTGCTTCAGTATTGGCAACTGAAGATTTGAGGTCTTGAGTGGTGGGTCACATCAGGTCTACAGGCTTTACAGGACATAAAAGAAATTGCACCTTAGAATCATAAAATCATAGAATAGTTAGGGTTGGAAAGGACCTTAAGATCACCTAGTTCCAACCCCCCTGCCATGGGCAGGGACACCTCCCACTAAACCATGCCACACAAGGCTATGTCCAACCCGGCCTTCAACACTGCCGGGGATGGAGCATTCACAACTTCCCTGGGCCACCCATTCCAGTGCCCCACCACCGTTACAGTAAATAATTTCTTCCTCATATCCAATCTAAACTTCCCCCATTTAAGTTTTAACCCATTACCCCTTGTCCTGTCACTACAGTCCCTCATGAAGAGTCCCTCCCCAGCATCCCTATAGGCCCCCTTCAGATACTAGAAGGCTGCTAGGAGGTCTCCACGCAGCCTTCTCTTCTCCAGGCTGAACAGCCCCAACTTTCTCAGCCTAGCTTCACACGGGAGGTGCTCCAGTCCCCTCACCATCCTCATCACCCTCCTCTGGAATTGTTCCAACAGTTCCATGTCCATTTTATGTTGAGGACCCCAGAACTGCACACAATACTCCAAGTGAGGTCTCATGAGAGCAGAGCAGAGGGGCAGGATCACCTTCCCTCGACCTGCTGGTCATGCTCCTTTTGATGCAGCCCAGGATACGGTTGGCTTTCTGGGCTGCAAGCGCACACTGCCGGCTCATGTTCAGTTTTTCATCGACCAACACCCCCAAGTCCTTCTGTGCAGGGCTGCTCTGAATCTCTTCTCTGCCCAACCTGTAGCTGTGCCTGGGATTGCTCCGACCCAGGTGTAGGACCTTGCACTTGGCATGGATAAACTTCATCAGGTTGACATCAGCCCACCTCACAAGTGTGTCAAGGTCCCTCTGGATGGCATTCCTTCTCTCCAACATATCAACATCACATAACCTAGAAAATTCTGTTGAAGAAACTAAAAAGAAAAAAAAGCCTTTTTTAACTCATTAAATGTGTGCAAGTTAGGGAATGGCAGATATGGGATTATTTCTGCTGCTTTTATTTTGTATGTACGCATGTGTGTTCCGTAGGATTTTTGTTCACTTTACAATCTGGCAGCATCAGAGTGTTTCATATGGCCACCAAAATAATTTAACACTTCTGGCATGAAGCATAAAAAAAAAAAAAGGTGGGCTCAAATGATAACTTCTGTTACCGTAACAGTACAGGGTAATGTCGCTGTGCTTCATGTGCTTATGAGAATGCATTCACCTTTTCCACTTGTGCATCTGGAATAGCATTATTCAGCAAGGTGACTAGATACTTATTGATGGTGTAGAGAGTTTTAGAAATGTCACAGGCATAGGCTCTTAGCAATTGCTGACACATAGCTTTGGACATTGAAATCTGTTTTTAATTGAGAAAATACATGTTTGCCAACATCTTGGGATAGCTCCTACTCATTTAGAAAAAATGCCATGAGATCTTTAACTTTCATTTGGATGCTTCCCAGACATGGGCATAAGGGACTGTAACTGTTTACTTTCAAATGGTGTTTAAACTGTTTCCAGCTTTTATTATTGAATAATATTGCTCTCACTACTGCTTTGATGATCTAAATGATTCATATTACATGGCTATTTTTTTGGTAATGAAATGCTAAATAGATATTACTGAAAATAGTAGACTATTTTCTACTATTAGAACTTAGAGTAGACTTTTGCTGGTAAAATCTAAATGCAGTTTGACCAGGTCAGTTTTTGGTTTTCAAATTTTAGTAACAAGTGATTAAATAATATCTGAACAGAAATATAGCACATTTGAAGAAAACAGCATTAAATGACTTATCTCAGTTATTTTTAATGCAGAAATGATCAAAATTTATATTTGTTTCTAAATCTACAGGTTGCTTTCTCAGTAATTTTAGTGGTTCTGCTCTATAGCAGGTTAAAAAGAAACTACAGGTCGGGCCCAAGATTTCAATGTTCTGGATATAATTATAGAGTCATAGAACGGTTTGGGTTAGAAAGGGCCTTAAAGATCATCTAGTTCCAACCCACCACCATGGGCAGGGATGCTTTCCACTAGGTCAGGTTGCTCAAAGCCCCATCCAGCCTGGCCTTAAAACACACAGGGGAGGGAGGAACACACAGTACATACAAATGTACTGAGAGTCTCATTTATATAGTTCAGCAAGCAGTCTTAAATGCAGAGAGTGAATATTCAACCATATTGTCCCTTTCCGCCCAAATATTGCTGTCCTGAAATTCCCACAGAAATTCCTTTTGATGGTGTTAAAAATAGCTATTGATGATCAGAAAATAAAGTTGTGCCATTACCAAGTGACTGAATAGTTAGTATTGTGTAGAAAGCAGCAGTTCACAGCCAAGATTAGACAAAGCAGATTAGAATCTTAGTAGTATATTGATTTTTTTTAAATATTCCATTAGACAACCCTGGTGATTAGCCCCAAGCTAAGACACATTCTTGTAGCCGACCAAACCAAAAGTGATTTTGGACAGATTATCTTTAATGAATAAAATTTCAGAAACATTTAAATTAGTTTAATTCTCTTCATGTGCTGTGAAGCTTCTGAAAATCAGTCTCTGTTTTTATCAGAAATCTGCAAACCGTATAGAAATCGGTACGGCAGGAACCATTAGCCACTTTTAACCTTTAGACCATTTAATCACTTCTGTGATGTATGAGCTGATTTTGGTTTTCTTTTCCCTGTGCACTGACATAGAACTAGTACGTGCAATTTACTTGTATATGTCCTTCGGTGTAAGGTGGCAGAAGTACTTAAAATCAATATGATACACAGTACACTGTATAACTTTTCTACGTAGTAACTAAAATTAGCCTACTTTTGTAATGTGAGCATTAAATGTTGAGTATCTCTATATAACACATTTTGAAGTACATTAACTTCAAGTGCAAATACTGTATATTTGAGGTATCTTGACATTCTCGGTATCATGTGGAGTACTAAATCTATTTGAGAAATGCAGTGATAGGATTAGAGTGAGTGGATATATAATTAAACAGCTAAATATTTTGGATTCTTAATTTTAATCTGATTTACACACTTCAGTAGAGGAAAGACGTTTAGAAAAGAAAAAAATAAATTTGTTTTTCTGAAGCTGTGCCTGAAAGAGAAGATTTTAGGTGTTGCCCTAATCTAGCTGGAGAAATATGTACTGGAGTAAAGCAATTTGCGGACCTGAGTCCTGAGTACTAAGGTGATTTGTCCCCTAGAGATTTAGGAAATTGATTCTTTGTGTCTGCAAGCAAAATAGTGAATCATTTTGGGTTTGTACTATCTGAACTTAAAGAAAACATTGCATGGTTATGCATGCAGGAATGGGTCTCCTGACAATGCAAACTGAAGGGACTGGAAGTCCCAAACAAGCATGTCAGCCTTTACAGTTGTCACAGTAAGAGTCTGCCTGCATCTGCCAACTCTTTCACTTTTAGCCCCTGTGCATTATCTGTCGCTGTACGGCTTCTTGAGCCATTTGCCTGGGATCTGTGCCAAGCTGGAGAAGTAGCTTTGACTATGCTGCCTCATGTCCAGAAATCTTGGAAAAACAGCCCACTGCCTGTAGAAGGTGGGCATGAAAGGAGTCACACTGATCCAAGTTTGATCTATATCTTTACATATATCAGTGTTGATAGCTGTCATGCCGGAGAGAATTAAAAACCCAACCCAATACCAAAACCCCATTTTCTAATGATATGATACAAACCATAAATGAAAATAAGGTGTAATCTGAAAATTAGTGTTCAATATTGTAGCAATAGGACAAGTGGTAATGGGTTTAAACTTAAACAGGGGAAGCTCAGGTTAGATATAAGGAAGAAGTTCTTTACTGTGAGGGTAGTGAGGCGCTGGAACAGGTTGCCCAAGGAAGTTGTGAGTGCGACATCCCTGGTGGTGTTTAAGGCCAGGATGGACAGAACTTTGGGCAATATTGTCTAGTGTGAGGTATCCCTGCCCATGGCAGGGGGGTTGGAGCTAGATGATCTTCAGGTCCTTTCCAGCCCTAACCATTCTGTGATTCTTTGATTCTATGAATATCAAATAATAATCTGAATAAGTCATGGTCTGACTGCCTCTTCCCATCTCCTCCCACCCTCAGAAGTGCCTATGCTTGTCTTATTTCTGGGATAAAACTATTTAAGCCATTCAGAAACTTTGCTTAAGTACAAGATAAAATGTGATATTAGAATTGGTTATCGTAGGGATTCAGACACACCCCTCACCCCTCCCTAAATGCAGACAGTAATGGAAATTTTGTAAATAGATGCAATTCTACTTGCAAAAATAAAAGAAGATGTGATTGAATCTAATGAAGCACTAAATACAGTGTTTGGCTCAACATTAGTCACTGAAACAGGGTTATGGAGCACGTGATGGATTTATCCATGGCATAGAAGGTAATCAGTCAGATGTAATTAATCATCTTCTAAATAAAGTGGACATTTTTTCCTCACTGGGCTTTGAATAAATTCTACAGTATATGTTTTATATTTAGTGTAACTATGTTCGTATTTGGTTATCTGTGAAGTGGAAATATGTTAAGGAAAGGAGAATATGAATTTTCTTCTCCCTCTAATTTTGATGCCTCTTACAATGACCTTGCTGTGATAAGAGAAAAAGGAACTCTGTATTGATCGAATCTTCTTTCCCCATTGTGACCTGAAAATTTATACAAGAAAATAGAAGATATTTAATATGTATTTGTAGTATTTGAAAGATATTTTAGCTCAAGCCCTGGATTAATATTTTCAGACATTAAAATTCTTGCTAAATAGTTGTACATGTTTGATAATAGATTCAGTATTAAAAGCTAAGCTTAAAATTAATCTATTATATTAAAATTTTGGTTTTAAGTCAACTTTTGCAAAACTTGATGGATATAAAGTAATCATCAGTATAATGGAATTATCTGAAAATAGATGTGTGTTTTAAAGAGCACATATCAGTCCTTTAAGTTGCATGCCAAAACTGATGAAATGAAACTTGAGTGCAGATTGCAGTCAGTTGATAAAATTGTTTTTAATTGAAAACCAGGAAATAATAAAGGTATATTTGATTATATTTTGACATTTTAAACCAGGCATAATGAAAATATAATAATAATAATTATAATCTGAATACTTCTTATATTTAGTTTAAAGACTTTTATAATAATACACTTTTTTATTTCTTCACCTGTAACATAACACAGAATAAGTATAAGCCTGTGAAAGGGATGACTTAACACAACTGTTGATGCACTTCAAGTGGAACATCTTTATCAAGTTAATACAAGAAGCAGTCATGCCCTCCTTGAATTACTCATTTATACTGGCTGAGTAACAGCCTGGATGTGGACTTTGAAATCCTGGGAAAATAAGAATGCATGCATGCATTCAAATGTCTAAAGTCTTTGGTTTAGAGCAGCTGTAAAATGTTGAAGTGAGATGTCAGCTACTAGCTGTTGTGTACATTCTTAGTCTGAAGGGAGATGTGATCATTTACTGCTAACCCAGTTAGTGTTATTTTAATCATTGCATCTTCAATTCAACACATTCTATTTTAAAGAGCCGTTTCAACATTTAGGACCTAAGAATCAGAATATTTATCTGCTTTTTGCACACTTTTAATGCACAGATAATTCCAACTTTATTTTAAGACTGTATTTGCTTTGTTATAAATACATAGATTTTTCTGTAACTTTTATTGTCCTTGTAATGAGGGCGTAGTATTCTTACAGATTTGCAAACTATCAAAATAAAGCACCTGTAAGGGTAGCAATTTAAAAAATGCTACCTGCATCCTCACTAAGAACGTACGAGTATAATAGCTGGTAAAAGCCGTGTATTAAAAGGATGTCTGTCTCTTTGCACTGTTAGGATGTTGCAGCTTGCACAATCTTTTGCAGATGCCTGCATTGCCAAGTTCCTTGTCTTCACAGCTTGATACCATGTTTCCTTTGAAAAGATAGACATGTAGGAAATTAACTGTTCAACTTTAATTTTTCTTCAAATGGTTGCACAATGCCAGAGAGTGTGCATCCCCTTACATTTGAATCACAGATTTTTGATATGAAGTGCCAGATGTTGTGTCTCAAGTATCCTTAGAGGTTCCAATCAGCAGTACAGAGGTAACCACTCTGCTGCTGCAGGAATTGTAGGAGCTGCCATGACATAAGGTGAGTGAGAGCAGGAGCATCCACTTTTGCTTATTGGAGTGTCTGTAAGAGCAGCATGAACTTTTTTTTTGTGTTGTGCTTTGGAGGCAGACAACAATATCCATGTTGTATCTATCCATGTATACTCCTAATAATCTTGCAGCGGTTGAGACTGCAGGTGAGACTGCAGGGATGCTTACTTAAGGACCATTCAGAGATTGGTCAGGTAGTGTTTTTTGTTTTGTGTCTGTTACATGTAGGATTAAGACTCCTTGTACTTAATTTCAGTCTGTTTTCTGGAATTGGGTATCTCTGACATGCACCATACAAACTTGTTTTTTTCTCTGGAAAATCACTATCTCAGAATCGTGATGGAAGGAACAGGTGTTTTCTGCTCAATGGCAGCAAATTCAGTCACGACCTCAGAGATCGTGCCTTCCTTTGTGTTAATGGGAAAACTGAGAGGCAAGAATAGTCCACCTCAGAGGTAGAAGTATGATGGTTAAAGTCTTCATTTATATTTGTCCAAGGTAGCACTACTAGAGGGACTGGAGATATCTCTTGGAAATTACTCTTTGCACAGGAATTAGCAGGGCTCATTGAAAGATCTTTAAACTGGATTTGAAGGGGGAGAGAGATAAACCCAGGCTCACTAGAGATGGCAGTGGGAGCAGCACACCAATGTTTGAGGAGTGGTGTGCTAGCATGTTCCTTCAATCTACCATCTGTGTGGCAGAGGAATCCATACAGTAGCAAAGACGCAAGGGTTCGTGGCATGTTAGAAACAACAGAAGCGCCTGAGAATGGAATGGTCGCATCGGAATTAGGGCTTCTCCCCCCCAAAAGGTGGTGGGATCAATAGGCCAACTGAAGTGCATCTACAACAATGCACACAGCATGGGCAACAGACAGGAGAAGCTGGAAGCCATTGTGCAGCATAATTGCTGTCATGGAAACATGGTGGAATGACTTGCATGACTGGGCTGCTGCAGTGGATGGCTGCAAACCCAGTGGATGGCTGTAATCCTTTCAGAAGGGATAGGCAAGAAAGGAGAAGCAGTGGGGTAGCCCTGTGTGTTAGGAAATGTTTTGATTTTCTTAAGCTTCATGATGGTGATGATGGGATTGAGTGTTTATGGGTAAGAATAAGGGAAAAGGCCAGGGCAGATATGGTGGGAGTCTGTTATAGACCACCCAACCAGGATGAAGAGGCAGATGAAATACTCTGTAGCCAACTGGGAGAAGTCTCACAATCACTAGCCCTTGTTCTCATGGGGGACTTGAACTTACCAGATGTCTGCCTGAAATAGAATACAGCAGAGAGGAAACAGCCTAGGAAGTGCCTGAAGTATGAAGAAGGTAACTTCCTGACATAGCTGGTGAATGAGTCAACTAGGGAGGGCACCCCACTGGACCTGTTGTTTATGCATAGAAAAGGACTTGTGAGTGGTGATGTTTGGAGGCTGTCTTGGGCATAGTGATAATGAAATAAGAGTTTTCAATTCTTGGACAAGTAAGGAGAAGGGGCGTCAGCAGAACCTATTTAGGAGCCTGGTTGACAGAGTCCCTTGGGAGGCAGTCTTGAAGGCAGAGATGTCCAGGAATGGGACTGGACATTCTTCATAAAGGAAAACTTAAAGGCACAGGACCAGGCCCCATGTGCTTGTGGGGAAGACTGGCCTTGGTGAACAGATAGTTTTGTCTGGAACTCATTAAAAAGAGGATTGTTTATGACCTTTGGAAGAATGGGCAGGCCACTCAGGACTACAGGGACTTTGTAAGTTATGCTAGGAGAAAATGAGAAGGGCCAAAGCTCAATTAGACCTTAATCTGCCTACTACTGTAAAAGACAATAACATACGTTTCTATAAATACTTTAGCACAAAAGGAGGGCTGAGGAGAATCTCCATCCTTAATTGGATTTTTTTTTTTTTGGATAAACAGTGACAAAGGATGAGGAAAAGGGTAAGATAATCATAGAATCATAGAATAGTTAGGGTTGGAAAGGACCTTAAGATCATCTAGTTCCAACCCCCCTGCCAGGGGCAGGGACACCTCTCACTAAACCATGCCACACAAGGCTATGTCCAACCCGGCCTTGAACACTGCCAGGGATGGAGCTTTCACAACTTTGCTGGGCAACTCATTCCAGTGCCTCACCACCCTAATAGTAAAGAATTTCTTCCTCATATCCAATCTAAATTTTCCCTGTTTAAGTTTTAACCCATTACCACTTGTCCTCTCACTACAGTCCCTAATGATGTCCCTCCCCAGCATCCCTGTAGCCCCCCTTCAGATCCTGGAAGGCTGCTAGGAGGTCTCCACACAGCCTTCTCTTCTCCAGGCTGAACAGCCCCAACTTTCTCAGCCTGTCTTCATACAGGAGGTGCTCCAGTCCCCTGATCATCCTTGTTGTCTCAGTCTTTAATATTAAGACCGGTTGTTCCTCAGATATCCAGCCCCCTAAACTGGAAGACAGGGATGGGGAGCAGAAGAAGCCTCCGTAATCCAAGGGGAGATGGTTACCAACCTGCTATACCACTTGGACACACACAAGTCTATGGGGCAGGATGGGATCCACTCAGGGGTACTAGGGGAGCTGGCGGAAGTGCTCACTGATCCGCTTTCCATCATTTGTCAGCTGTCCTGCCTAACTTGGGAAGGTCCCAGTTGACTGGAAGTGGGCAAATGTGTTGCCCATTTACAAGACGGGCTGGAATGAATATCCAAGGAACTACAGGTGTGTCAGCCTGACCTTGGCACTGGGAAAGGTTATGGATCAGATCATCTTGAGTGCCATCATGATGTGTGGCATGTGGATGACAACCAGGTGATCAGGCACAGTCAGCATGTGTTTATGAAAAGCAGGTCCTTCTTGACTAACCTGATCTCTTATGACAAGGGGACCTGCTTAGTGGAGGAGGGAAAGGCTGTCAATGTTGTATAACTAGACTTTAGTAAAGCCTTTGACCCCATTCCCAACAGCATTCTACTGGAGAAACTGGCTGCTCATAGCTTGGGTGGGTATACTGTTTGCTGGGTAAAAAAAACTGGATGACTGAGCCCAAAGAGTTGTAGTTCATTCCAGTTGGTGTCTGGTTACAAGTGGTGTTCCCCAGGGCTCAGTGTTGTGGCCAGTTCTGTTTAATATCTTTATCAATGATCTGGATGAGGGGTTTGAGTGCACCCTCAGTAAGTTTTGTTGGGCAGGAGTGTTGATCTGCTTGAGGCTCTACAAAGGGATGTGGGCAGGCTGGATGGATGGGCTGACGCCAGCCGTATGAGGCTCAACAAGGCTCAGTGCCAGATCCTCCTCTTGGGTCACAACAACCCCATGCAATGCTACAGGCTTGGGGAGGAGTGGCTGGAAAGCTGCTCGGTGGAAGAGGACCTGAATGTGAGTGTGCACAGGTGGTGCACACCAGCACTGCGTGCACAGGCAGCCAAGATGGCCAACAGCATCCTGACTTGTGTGAAATAGTGTGGCCAGCAGGGCCAGGGAAGTGATTGTCCCCCTGTACTTAGCCCTGGTGAGGCCGCACCTTAAATACTGTGTTCAGTTCTGTGCCCCTCACTACAAGAGAGACAAGGAAGTGCTGGAGTGGGTCCAGGGAAGGGCAACAAAACTGGTGAAGGGTTTAGAGAACAACTCTTATGAGGAATGGCTGAGTGAACTGAGGTTGTTTAGTCTGGAGAAGAGAAGGCTCATGGGAACCTTATCACTCCCTACAACTACCTGAAAGGTAGAGCGAGGTGGGTGTTGGTCTCTTCTCCCAAGTAACAAGTGATAGAACAAGAGGAACTGGCCTCAAGTTGTGCCTGGGGGATTTAGATTGGATATTAGGAAAAATGTCTTCACCCAAAGGGTTGTCAGGCATTGGAACAGGCTGCACAGAGAAGTGGTGGAGTTACCATCCCTGCAGGTATTTAAAAGATATGTAGATGAGGTGCTTAGGGACCTGGTTCAGTGGCGAACTTGGCAGTGCTGAGTTAATGGTTGGACATGATGATCTTAAAAGTTCTTCTCCAACCTAAACAATTCTATGTAGCCTGGGAGGACAATGATTATCTTACACTTTTGTGCAGAGTGGAGCATTTGGGAATGGTTTGCATTGCTTTTCTCCATTGATGTACTCTAATGGGCTGCCCCGAGAGGATGATGGAGGGATATTTCCAAGAAGGATGCACTAACCCTTCTAGCCTTGACTGTGACTTGGCACTATTTGGCTTTAGGTGCCACAGTTTGTCACCTCTTCTCGAATGGCAGCAGCTCAGCTAGCTTCAATAAATTGTTTCTGTATATTGAGGTGTGAATATACTTGAGTAAGTGACTCCAGAACATTTGTTTTTAAGAGCACAGAAATTAGTAATTAAGAAGCATACTTATATGAAAGTAGTATGAGGTAATGTTAAGGGAACAAGATGTTTTTCATTCATTTTCTGTGAGGTCCCTTAGTGAAACACTTGCAAGTAAATGCTGTTATACTGGGAGCCACTATAGCTCAGTATCAGTTACCAGCATCGTTTTGGTTCTGGCTTTGAGGAAATAAAGCACCATCTGAGTTCCTGCCACGCTCTCCAACATGGGGCAGTGTTGGAAAGTCTCAAAGGTCTGCTGCTTCTGTCTAATACAGATACCTCTGTGGCTTCCTTTTTCTTAATGCTCTTTCTAGGGGAGGTTATTAGCTCATAGTGTAGCAGCCAGCATGTAGGACTGCTGTTTGTGTGCTCCCAAACCTTTGACCTAGCCTTTGTGAATAGCTGTTTGAGGGCTCATGCTGCAGAGGGCTTTGTCTCACAACAGCGTCGGAATATAGAAGCCTCCCTACAGCTGCTACGTTCATCTCTTAAACTGGAATGCCAGAATTAGAATTTGGAATGGCCAGAGTTAATTTCTTAATTGCAGTTGAGGAAAAGTGGGAACACTCGAATTACTTCTTGTCAGACAGCTGTCATAATTTTCCCAGCTATCTTCATGTTTAGATGTACGTGTATATGGATGTGCATGTGTAAAAGTGTACGGAGAGAACAAGATAGCTATTCTCGATATATCTGTGAATAAGATGTTCTCAGTATTGTTGAGATTTCGAGAGAAAGCTTAGAAAAATTATCTTGTGGTCCACAGGACACTGTTTGACCTGCCCCTATAAATATATCAGAGAGCTGCAATGTGAGAGAAAATAGAAGTGTTTTCAGCTCTTGATGTTCTTGTTTCCCAGAGGATTACAAGAGGAACAGGAGGACAGTTTCTTTAATTCCTTTATCCGTAACTCAGTCCCTTTGGAAGATCTCCAGTTGGTTTTTCACACCCCAGGAAGAATGCCAGCCAAACACTTGGTGTTTTTTGGCAAATCCTGCCTAGTTTCTGTCAGTACCAGGGCAGTGTGGTTGACATCTTTTGGCGAAATGCAAATTCTCCTCATATACAGCAGGATAGAAAATAGAGCAGTAGTTGATTGAGTCTTTCTTATGTTCTTCAGTAGTTCATAAAATAGGATAATAATAAAATATATCTTATGACATAATAGTTTCTTCACAGTTATTTTAAGAATTTTTTACATGACTCCACCTTGCCTTGACTTGTCATGAATATATGACATGTGCAACACTACATTGAAGTTTGCATGCCACATTATTTTATACATAATATATGTAGTTTATGTAAATCTGTATCAATGCTATCAGCTGAACTTTAAAGAAAACCAGTATTTTGAGCTTCATATGGCTTCTTTACTAAATTTTTGGTGTGCTTTTGTAAGCTAATTTCCAAACAAATAGGCTGTACCTCATAGCGATACATGTCATCCCACTAGAAATTCCAGACAAAAGCTATTAAGTATGGTAGCCTGGACTATGTAAAAGGTGGCTAGGAGCGCCGCTTTTAGTGCTGTACTTTAAGAATAACGTTACACTGATTTAGGATGGTAGAATGTGCCCAACAGGTCAGTGTGCCAAAGCAAATAAAATTCAGACTTTTCTAAGACTTTCTAGTATGTTTCTTCTGTGATGTGCCATTTAATATTAAGTTACTGATAGTGTCCATTATTAATGTTATGCTTTGGATCAAGGAAAAGATAAAATAGTCTGAATTACAAAGCATTCAATAGCTTGAGTTTTCTGCCTAAGGAGTAACAGAATGTAGTAGACTGAAGTGCAAATTTATATAGTGAATAAGTTTGAGTAGTTTTCTGTGCCATTAGCGGAACAAATTAAACTTTCGCTGGTTGAGTGCATGTACCTAAACAGTGTAGTGTGGGAGGATTATCAGCCAGTTAGTCTTATTGGTTTATTGGCAACAGAGCAGATTTTAACCAAATTTTCCCATGGCAGAGGTACTGTATCAGCGATCCCAGAAGTTTTCCTAAAATTTATGAAGTGGTATGAAAGTAAATTACTGAAGAGCCATCAAAGCAAGTATGTTATTAATTGTCAATTTATTGACTTCATCCTTACTGCTAGTTAAAGAAAAGAAAGGGATTAGGATTCAGCCTACACTTTGAAAGCTGTGTGAGGTCTTTTGTACAATATTTCAGTTAAGCTGTAATTAATTAACTTAATTAAACAAATATTAGTGAAAGAGTAAAAGCACACTTATTCTGATGCATCTATAAAAATAGTCATAAGATCAATGTAAATAAGTAATGGAAAGTGTGAATCTGGGTCTGGTTAGGGCAAAGTGTAACACCAGTTATCTTTGATCTTCTGAGAAACTTAGTCCTTGCTCAAGCAAATCTCTCATAGACCTCACTGACTAATTGCTGAAGAACTGCTGGGTCTTTGCCCTTCAGGTCGAGGTCAAAAATATATTGCTCTTTATTATACTGGCCATTTTTTTCCCTAGGTTTAATGAATTAACATTTCTGTTTGCTTTTATTGTTTATTATTTCACCTATATTAAAAAAATGGGCTAGTAATTACAGTAGAAAGAAGGTGTCTTGTGTTCATTCCTTTTTCTTCTATTGACTTACTGGTCCTGGCTAATTATTTAACTTCTCTGTGTATCATTTAATCTGTAAAAATACATGTTACCATCCACACAAACTATTATCGGAATTACCATCAGAATATTGTCAGACTTTTGCTTGGAAGATTTTACATGAAGTCTGAAATTTTATAGTGCTAGTAGTTATATATTAAGAATTAGGGAGCATGCTGTAGGTTTTTTTAAGGCATCTTATATTTGAGATAGGAATTTAATTCCTGCTAATAATATATGAAAGCAAAGGTCTCCTGAAGCACTACAAATAAATCCAAAACAAAACAAAAGACCGAAAACCCAGCCCCCCCAACCCTAAAGCTGTTTTTCCCAGATTAATCATGTATAATTTAAATTTACAGGTTTTTATGTCAGTCTTGATTAAGACGTGTAGGTTTAATGAGGAATATTTTTCCTGTAACTAGTAGTCCCTAAAGCCTACTGCATGTAAACCACATGAACTCTCTCCCCTTCTGCTTTTCTGATGCCTGTGAACTTTTTCTGTTGCTTTGAATGGCTGATAAATTGTTTGCCAGGTAGGAGGGAAAATGCTTGACTTTGACTCAGAGTTGAATTTCTTGAGAAAATACCATTTTGAGCAGTGTGTCCACAATGGGAGCTATTATAGGATAGTTTACTTCCCTATCAGGTTTTTTGACCAATTTACCCATGAAAGCAGTCTCCTAGAAATCAGTTTAATCAGCAATACTGTTTTGAAAATAAACATTGTGTAAGGATCTGTCAATTTCTATTAACAGCTCCAAACATTCTAAATAAATCTAAGTAATTTTTTTTCAGTCACCCGTGATATACTTCCTTTCTTTGATATTGTCAGTTTTACCTACTTTGTTCATGGTACTTCGACTTTGATCTCAGCTAATTGCCATTAAATTCACACCGCTTACTGACTTGGCAGGCCAGAGCAAGTTAATGCTATTCATCATAGGAGACCAGTTACTTTATTCTGTCCCCTCTAGGCATGTGCTTGTTTGTTTAACAGCAAAATGATTTGAGCAGTTTTACTTATGCTGCTCATACATTTTCCATATGAAAATCAATAATGTAGTACAATTCTATAACTGTACAGTTTTAAATGTGTTTATTGTTTAAGACATAAGTATATTTAAAGATATTTTTTATGCTGTTTCAAATGCTGCTTCTACCCCACAGTGAGATTTCACACAAGGGATTTGGAGCTTGTCCTTGTGTTAAAGAAGGATTTTTGTTTGTTTGGTAGTTCTTAATTCTTCAGAACAAAGATTTCTTTTGCCTGATCAAGGTATTAAAACACACTTAAAGGAAACAAATGCAGGTTTTTTTCTATGGTAATTTTTTCCCTTCTCAAATGCCAGAGACTGTCCAATCTTGGGTGAGGAAAAGGCAATCTCTTAAGTCAGTGTCTGTCCTGGGACATGGACACTGTCCTCGTCCAGCTGACGGTGTGGTAACTTCTGGGTACCGCATTATTTACCAGCATAAATAATGCTGATCGGGAGGAATTAGTTTATTAAATGTGTATTTATTAATTCTAAGAGTACTGATCAAGCAAGTATGTTGTAAAAAAAAAAAAAATCAAATATATTAACTTAAGCTTTTTTCTCCAAAAGGAGGAGGACTGTGTTAGCTGGGAAATTGCGGGGGATATGGATAGTGTTTCTTTTTAAACCACTTTCTGGTTTAAAAGTCTGATAGTGCCCAATTATTACCAGTCATAATTCCTTTTCCATAGGGTGCAATGACAGTATACATTTGAAGCAAGGTGTAGCATCTAATGCATTAATGATGAGCTAAGAAAAAATAGAAATCATGAAGTAAAATTTTATAATCTGTGTTGTTAAATTGATTCTTAGTTTGAAACTGAGGGAAAACTTCAAATGTCTTTAGCAATGTCATTACTAAATCCTCCTGAAGGCAGCTGAGGAGATAGTAATAGCAGTTCACATGTTTGTCACTGTGTTTGTTGAATCATTCAGAAATTCTTTGGCCTTAGTTAATAATAAATTTTCTGCATTGTGAGAGGAATGTTACTAATATAATCATCTCTCTTCAGGGAAAAAAAAAGGTGAGGGAAGTAGATTTGAAAAACCACTTTTTTGTTTGTAGAAAAATGTACAAACGCTGCTCACCCCCAAACATTCAAATTGGATTTTCTGATTTGATCAAAATTATTAATTTGTGATTTTTTTTTTTTTTTTTTTTTTTAGTGAACATTTGTTCTTTGGTGAGGGCTTTTTTTTATTTTTTTTATTTTGGTCAGATACAATTCCTTATTTCCGCTTAATGGTACCATCTTGTGTTTTACAGCGTCTGCCTTAAATCTGCAAAATTAATCTTACTGGAATATTCTTTGAATTTTAATCTGCCGAGATTTTTTTAATGAGTGTTTATGTGACTGTGTGGAACAGCTGAGCTGTTTACTGCAAAGTTTTATGCATTTTGCTAACTGATACAATTTAATTATCTTTAATTCTTTGTGTCCTGTATATGTAATGAATAAGAGCTTGGAGAGGGGAAAAAAGGTAACAAGAGTATGATGGGAAAAATAAAGGATAAACCTGAGCTTGCAGTCGGCCCAGCAAAAGCTATTGGGCAATAGTTCTCAAGAAGTGCTGGAAAACTACAGTGTTGTGAACTGCATCCAGATGCAATGTAATTCTCCATTACTTGGTTAAGTGGTGGGGTTCAGTAATTAGTGCAGCTCTGTTGTTGCTGTTGTTTTTCTTGAGATTCCTATCTTAAGACATGTCTTAACATGTCTTAAGATATGTTTTAACATGTCTTAACATGTCTTAAGGAACAGTTTTAGAAGAAGTGCTCCATCATGCCATCGTTGTTCGAAAAATTTCACACCACAACAGTTTGCCTGTAAAATACGTGCAGTGGAAATCGAAACAGAGCTCAGCCAGGAGCAATATAGCCAACTGTGGAAATAGAAACCTTACCTGAACTGACTCACTCTATTCCTTCTAGCATCCCACGCTAATAACAAAAAAAAAAAAAAAAAAGACGGAAACAAGAGTTCTGTCAGGTGGATCTGCTGGAAATTGTGGTTTGAGAACATTAGTAATAACTGCAACATTAAAGGCTACAAACTATTGTGCGGGTGTATCACATGTTCAGGATTTGTTTGGGTCCTTAAGGTCCTTGATCTCATTTTGGAATGATGTAGTGTAAAAGCTTTTTGTTTATTTGTTTTGGTTTTGTGATACAGTTTTCTCGTAAGACCTGTGTTAATTTTCAGGAAGCAAGATTTAAATAAGAGCCTGTTTCTTGTTTTAATAAAGTTTGAATTCTTTCTCTAGAAGAATAAAATGTGATGTGAGACAGTTAAATAGAGTAAAAACTGAAATAAGCTGTCCGAGCTAAAATTACTAGACCACCCAGGTCTTGGACCACCCAAGGGACCAACAACAGGCAGTTGCCTAAAAGAAGTGGCCTTTTACTCGAGGTCGAACAAGTTGTAGTGCAGATCTTGGAAATACTTGGTAGTGATTTCTTGATGCAGTCGACTACCTTTGGAGATGGTCCTTATCCTAAGTTCCTACTGTATAAGCAGTGTCTCTGTGAAAATGGACCTCCTTATTTACTTATGACCTTAACCTTTGACATTTTCTTTCCTCTTTTTAGGGCAAAATTAAAATTAGTAGTTTAGCAATGTGTCTACTAAGTAGAGATTTCAAGTTATTTCAAGTTATGTAGAGTTTGTGTAATGTCATACGCAAATGAGATTTTTGAATGAGTGATAATTTATCCATGCCACTTTCAGGACTTGCAATGAGAATCAAATCGGTCATATAGGTAATCTTACTTGAACTGCTTTAACTGCACTTGTGTTTGTGAGAAATGGTACACTATGAAACCAGGTAACCCAAGATTAGTGTTACTGTGTTCCCAAGCTTAAATGACCTTTGGAAAATATAGAAGATCTCTTTGGAAATTATTGAAAGTAGTGGGTTTTGTCGTAAAACCACAGTAAAGTGATGTATATGAACTGTGTAAATATTTTCCATGACTGAAAATAGACACTGCTGGGAAATTCCCTTGAATTGGTGTTTCCTGTGGCAATCATAATTTCGAGATGGTTTCCCATTCTGTTCTTTTTTAAATAATTGAGGTAAAGTGTAAGTTATATAATGCAACCAACCCAAACCAACATTTTCATGTATGTGTCTTTGTAGCAAGTGTTGTTGTAATGATGATAATTTAGATATAAAGGTTTGCTGAGAAGTTGTACCTGAATAACAGTTACATTAATTATTTGGTTGAGAATTCCTCCATAAAATCTTACGTTTCTATAACCTTATTTCAGCAGCTAGAGAAAATACTTGAAAGTAAACATTGTGCAAAACATCTCTAAAGCATATTGCGTTATTTCTTTACCATTCTTTTTCATTATACGTGTTATTCAACATCTTGTTTTCTGGTTTTTCTTTTCATCCTTTCTTAGAACTAAAATAAAGGTAGCATCTAATTTCTTAATTTTTGCAAGCTGGGTAAAGCATTGGCTAACTCCTAGGGGAGTGAAATTTTATTTATAGATAAAAATCTATGTAATTTTGTAGTGTTTTCTTCAATCTAAAATGAATACAAGTGTTCTTGGAGCCCTGTTGAAAGATACAAAAAATTGCTGTTTCTTTGCAAAGTAGGAAGAAACTTTTGAATAAAGAGGACTTTGTTAAAGTCCTCTAAGCATCTGAGGTGCTTCTAGAGCAGCAAGATACAAGCAAGGCAAGTCAGATGATGTGGGTGGTGTAGAGGGAGTACTGATGCAATCCAGTATAAATGCACATATGTTGTGCCTGTTTATTACTGTGGATGTATATATAGGTGTATGCACTAATTATGATCTGTGCATTAATAATAGTTTAATTATCAAATAATATTATTTATGCATAAATTCCAGAACTACTACTTTCTTCATTTAGTTCTGTTAAATACTAATGAGGCAGACCCCAGTATGACAGAACCAGCCTGGTTTTTATTATCATGATGATGATGATGATGTTACATATGTGGTGTATAAGAATATGTACTTGGGTAATACTGTGACACCAAATGAATTGCAGGTACCAACGTAATAATATTTTTTTAAGTCAGAACAGTTCACAAAACATTCAGTCCACATGTCCTAAAAGCCATAAAGCCTTTCACTTTTACCACCCTATAACAAACTGATTAAAAAAAAAAGAAAAAATCCTCATATGAAGTAATAAAGAATACTAATTATGTATTTAATTTCTTTTAGTAAACAGTTATATCATTAAATAAGAACAGTGATGAGGAAAGTGGTCAGCATTATTTGTAGGTATAGAGATGAGTTGTATATTTTTATTGCGAACATTTTAACTTTCTTCCCGTTCCATAATGCTAATAATTCTTTGCAAATCTATGTAAACAGACTTCCGATGAACAGTTTTACTGAGGGGAATGTTCTTGGCAGGGCTTTGTTAACCTGACATTCTGTGGTTTCGCCTCATAAAACTAGCAAAGGGCTCTCTGCGTGGAATGTTAATGGGGTGAAGTAATGAATGCAGGATGGGATGTAAGATTTGAGCATGCATGAAGTCCTTACTTGGGGCTTTTGGAGGAGATCCTTGCAGACAGTAGCAAAGATAAAAGCATTGGGATTTATTCTTTTTTAAGCTAACAGTTGGATCTCTTTGCTGGAAAATGGGCTTTGAAGTTTACTGGTGGTATGAATGTAAGAAAGTAATTAAAAATTAAGCTCCATACATTTCTTTTAATTTGGTGTTGGCAAAAGGAGTAAAGTTGAAAGTCATCCCCTTAGTTGTAACGCAGTCCTTAAAATTGTCCTGTTTCAATGCGTCCTTATAAATTATGTCCTTTTCAGTTCTGCAGTAATATACTAATGAGATTTTCTTTAAGAGGAAGGTTGCTTGTGCCGTACCTTTACTATTTTTTATTTTTTAAAGTAGTACTTTGGGAAACATTTCATTAACTAACTTAAATTCCTGGAATTTTTAATTGCTTTTCTGGGGAAAATATATTCACTACTTTCCTTCACAGTTCCCAAGGAACCAAGCAGCTGAAATTTTTATACAAGGGCAGTGCTAATTAGTTATATTGTTCAGACATGAGCTGATCTTGAATTTGGTGTAAAGAGAATGAAAACATGTTTGGATGAGCTGTTTCTTGTTCTGTGTAAGAGTGATGCTTGTTAGATGAGGGCCCAGATCAGGTCTGGTGAAGCAGGTGTATTTATTTGTCTTACAGTAAGCTCACCCGTAACTGTCGACTGTCAATTTGATCAGATCCCCTCTCCTTAACGACTTGGTCACTTCATTGTCTCATTACTCAGTGGTCAAGTGCTTCTCCTTCAGAATGGCTCACCTGAAGGGCTTTAAGCTCTCTGTGTAACATTATTAGGTACATGACAGTGAGAAGGGATGGATAATTGTGATCTGAAACAGATAGTCTTTGTTTTGGAGTGGGAGTGCTTTTTTTCCATGGCACAGAAGATTTCTGTATTTCTTGCTGACATGGTATTAGGGGTGAAGAAGAGGAGGGGTTTAAAGAGAGATAGTATAACCTTTGTAGTACTGGCATTGCTGGCCGATACCAGTTCTCAATAAATTATGGAATATGCATGTGGAATTTCATGTGCATATGGAGTACAATTAATGCCAGTAAAAATGATCATGAGGGAAAGGGAAATGTGAGATACTTACTTCTGTCAGCCAAATGTTGTTAAAGTGAACAGTAGCACAGTAAATACCACATTGTAATGTTGATGATATGTGGGCTTGTGTGATTTACCTGTTTTAAATAATGATGCCTCAGTTTATTAAGATTATTAAAAAGGAAGTTAAGAGATAGCTTTAGAATCTATGAATTGGTAAGGAAACAGATTTTTGAAGCTTTTCAGAATCTAACAAATTGAACTGATTTAGGACAGTTTAAACTCAGAGGTGTGTATTTTAATAAAGGTAAGGATTAGAACACTTTGCAAAGGACCATCAATGTATTCTCCATTACTGGAAATGTTATAACCAAGTGGGGGCTTTTCAGAATATATGTTCAAGTACAGCTGTATGTTTCAAGGCTAATTTTGCCACTTGCTTTTCAGTAGAATTAATTAATTGGGTGGTTGGATATTACTGCTGTCTCTCACTTAGTACACGGTACTGATAGGATTTTTGTAATAATCAAAGACTGTAGTAAGTTAGCAAATATAGAACCTTAGCTAGTCTTCCTCAGAGCTTTTTTCCTAAATTCTTAAGCTGTAGAATTCTGCAGCATTTGCTGTTTCTCATGAATTTTGTAAATAAAAAATACATGAAGAAAAATCTTTAAAAGAGTAATATGTAACTTAATGCCAGTAGTTGTCTTGGAAATTATGTTTTACATACTAAATACAAGGAGGATAGGTAGTGAAGATTAAGACTGCAGCTGACACCACTCTTGTAGGTGTTCAGGTGTGCTTTCTGTAAGAAGCAGTCGAGTGTCACAGTTCATTCGTGATTGTTTCTGGTCACTCGGATTACTTCAGACATTTGGGTTTGGGTTTTTTTCTTTTTTTTTTTTTCTCCTATGTGATAGCAAAAGTTAGAAGTTTTGTTTAAAATGCAGGCTTGAAAAATTTGAATTTTAACAACCTGTTGAGTATGGTTATATACTGTTCGATGGAACAGTGATTGCATTACACTGACGGCCCCCAGCTACATGTGTCCCCTTTGGATAGTGCCTTTGTCAGTGCCTAGTGAAGATACAGGATTTGGGTGGGAACAAGCTGGCTGAAAGCCCGATAAGCTGAAGTGATGGTAATGGTTTGAGAGAAGCAACTGGAGGAACCCTCAGAGGTCATGTTATTCTTGAAGGAATGTAACCAGTATTAATTCTCAGAGCGCAAATTGTACTGACTGGGTGCTCATTAAGCCAAACTGGGCTAGTTTATGTTTTTTCTCCAAAAAAAGGTTAAGTGGGCTTAATGGGGTAACTTTTGCTTTTAACAGTGATATAACAGTGTTATAGTCTCAGAAACCAAGGAGATTGCAATGTCAACTCCAGATATTGTACAAACAGGTCTTAGATTCATAAAATAAAAAATAGACAGTGTTTGTTCTTTTTTTTTTTCTTTCTTTTTTTTTTGGGGGGGGGGGGGTTGGGTTTTTTATACTTAAGTATTTAAGTCTGTCTTAAGTATAAGGAGATTCTCAATCACTGAAATGTTGGAATGGATCTTTAATCAAGTGTTCACTTTTACTTAATGATTATAAAATCTGGGGCATTAAACTTTTTTTTTTTTTTTTAACTTTCAATATAATCATAGAATTATATAACGGTTGGGCTGGAAGGGACCATGAAGATCATCTAGTTGAAACAGGCAGACACATCTATAATGATGCATTGTTCCTGTTGAGGCTTTTAATTTGCAAGATCTGCTGCTTAATTAGAATTTTTATTACTAAGGACAATTTGTATAATTTACTTTTAATGTAGATATTAAGTAAAATATTAGCTAGCTAGTCTTAAACAACAGTTAAAAATGGGGTATGATGATTTTGATAATGTATTTTATAATCTCTTTTTGAAGAATTACTTCATACCCTACTTCAGGTAAAGCAAAGAATGACGATTACAGATGAATATTTTAGAGGTTGTGCTTCACATTTCTTTTAAAAAGGTATGTTTATTGCTTGGATGATGGCAAAGCATAGAAATAGTGTAAATTGCATACCTTAAATCTTTTACTAAAGGATCAGTGATATTTCAGTTTTTAAACTTATTTCAAAGCAGAATCTTAGTTAGAATGTAAGACACCATGTGAATAAGCGACAAGCAGACAATATTTACTTATATATTTATTCCTGCTCCACTAGAAGGAAAGAATCAGAGTTAATTTTGATGGGTAAAAGATATAAACCTTCAGCTAATGTGACTTTTTAATGTATGTCCAGGATTGACGGCTGTACAGTCTGGTTTAAGACTGGATGATAGAGCTTGTCGTGACAGCAGAAGCCTAAAAACAGAAGACAGCCAAAAGTGGATTGCTGCCCAGTCTCTAGCCACATTTAATTCACTTGAATGTGTGGTATTTACCAATAAACCCACTTTGCTGGCAAACCTTCAGTGGTTTGAGCAAAAAGTTTCCTTCACATGGAATTTAATAGGGGATTTTAATAGTGTTGCATTATTTGTGAAAAAGCATTGTATTGATTTGTTCCATTTTGAAAAAAAAAATGGAGAAAAAAATTGTGTACATAATTAGTTTTTTAAGCAGTGTTACAGTACCTCCACTCTATCCATCAGGTTTAGAGTTCTTGAGCTCACAATCCCCATTCAGTGCTTATAGTTGGCTCCCACTGAAATCGTGGGGAGGTTTTAGGAGTCTTAGAGCTCATGCACTCCCCTGAGCACTAGCACTTGGGGAAGACGTAAAAAATCCCTGCATATGTACTCCCAAGGCTCAGGAGTGAGCTCTTTCCCAAGGAACTAAAGATAGTTCCTCAGCTGTTCATAGCAAGAGCCTTTCTTTAATACTTTTTAACTTTTCAGCAGGGTTGTTTAATGCCAGTGCTAGTAAAACTTACATTTGTTTGCTGAAAAGGTCATGAACCTAGTAAGATTTGGGGCCAGAAGAGAACATAGGAAGTCTCCTAATGATAGTACGAGTTGGAAGGCAAGCCCAACAAAAGCCAGATTAGTCTACATGTAATGCAGGGAGCCTCATAAAAGAATGTTTCCAGTATTTTCCTTTACCTCTTTCTACTGTGCTTCCCTAAGCCCAGCGATCACTGTATTTTTACCTTGTGAGTATCATGTATACCTTTTAAAAATAAAATAAGTGCATTAGAAAGTCTTAAAAAGAGAAGTTGGGGGCTAGTAATAAACTTGCAGAAACTGTGAAGTTATATTGCATCTCAAATTTGGGAGCAAACATTTGAAATTAATCATCTGAATCCTCAGGCGTGGGGTGTTAGATTCAAGTTGTGACAAATATTTTATGTGGTGACTCATTTAAGAAGTGTTTAATGTATTTAGGTTATTCATTCAGATCTGCAGATCTACTCCCATGTTTTGTTTAAGAAAGCATAATTTCTGGAAGGTTTTCGTTGCTTAATTGTATAAACTCTGACCATGGCATCATAGGAGTTAAAGTATCAATCTACCATGAATATTTAATCTTAAAATGGGGATTAAGCAAATTATTCAGCTGCTTTTCTTTATCCTTTTAGTGAAGCAAAGATTCTGTAAAATTATTTTGCTTATTTTGTTTGCCTTTTTTTCTTTTTTGATTGTTTGTTTTTATTATATTACAAAAGGAAAAGACATAGGAAGCTCAGTTTAATAATTCTTTTTTGTAGATTATCAGAGTTCAGGGACACTTCTCATATTTCAGATTTGACAGAAAATTAAGTTAAAGCTTAGACCTAATATACCAATTTGTGTGTTCTTTTTCTTTCTTGTATTTATTGGGAAGATCCTAAATGTCTCTTAAGGTGGACTACTTTTGTAGTCCCATAATTCAAGTGTTAAATAAGTAGAAATAGTTGGATTCTGTGAAGTCTTTATCTCTCTTACTACTAAGTGGCTGATGCTGAAAAGATCAGCTAGCTGCTGGTGGGTTTGCTCTTTTTGACTTTTTGGTTTGATAACCCAAATCAGTAATAATTCTACATCACACGTCAAAGGCCTGGATCTGTCTTCGCCTGATAAAGAGCAGGCATTAGAGCATTAGAGCTGTCACTGCTGTCTCATTGGATTATGCAGCTAATTTATAGATTTGTCTGTGCTACAGCACTTTGACAGCAATGTCCTTTGTTAACACCTTTCTTATCAAGCTTTTCTTTCTCTCCTGCCTATTTATTTGTTTCCTCTTTCTGCTGCTGTGGGGAGGAGTGCAATTAGTAGCTGCAGTGATAACATTACCAGGGTTAGGGCTGTGCTTGAAAGTAGTGGCATGTGAGTTTGGTTTTATTTGCATAGAGTGAGAAGTTTGCCATACTTTGCCAAATTAGAAGGTGATAGCACCCTCCTAAGTATAACATTAGCTATTGTCTTGACAGCTGTCCTCAAGTGCTTAGTTGATTAATTTGTGCAGTTGTTTTGTTTATACTTCTTATGCTCTTACAGGATTATGATGGAGAGAATCCTAAGCCCAGATGGTAAAGAAGGCAAAGTGGAAAGGAGAATGTTCCAAAAATAAGGGGAAATTATCTAGTAATATTCTTATTGTGATAAGGATATGTGTTTTTTATACTCCTGGGGAGGAGGGTGGAAGGGAAGAGAGGGATATTTATCTGGTTGTGAATCCACTAGTGAAATTAGTGTATATTTTGGAATTGCAGACTGCAGGGCAGGCTCCTTCCAATGTTTTTGCAATACTGGGAAATGACAATACTAGCATAATTATTTATATGCTTCTGTTTCTTAGATTTGTAAGAGAAGATAAAAAAACTGGTTACAGGATTGCAACAAGCTCCTTTTCCTAACCACAACTTTTACTGGAAAAGACTGGGGATGTGGAACACAACTTATTTCCTGGAAAATAACTTTGTTTTTTATGACTGAAAGTATAAACAGTCACACTGTTTTGTCTTAAGTAGCAACAATGACAGATTGTTACTTGTTAATAGTATTACTGGAAAGCACTGTTACAACCTGCAAACTTATTTCACACTTGCCATCTGTTATTTTGCTGAATTATTAATAGATCCTTGGCTGTATTTTATTGCTCCGAAAGTTAATTTGTTGTGGTGATAGAAGTTCAAAACTCAACAATTATTAGCTCTAGATGTGTAAACCCACACCTGTTTTCCAGTCAACAAATGAGATTTCAACTAGTGAATTTGTTTTTTTAAATGGTAATATTATTTAAAATTTGTATTTTGTAGTGTGGAAGGTATAGAAGGGTAAACCACTTCTGTTTCATCTGTTGCTGAAAAGATGCTCAAATGGTCAAAAAAGTCACTTTCCTTTGAAGTAGGAGGGACTGGCCAATCTCCCAAATGTCTTTTGTTTTCGTTGATTTCTTTATTCTTATCTTGTTGTGCATTGCATTTCCCCATCTCCATTGAAATTCCTTCTCAAAACCTCTCCTTTTGTGAGCCTGTCAGCACAGAAGCAAGAGGTGGAAAAGGCTTTTTAGGTCACCTAGTAGCCTTGCTGCTTGCTGGTCAAGTGAGGAGGGGTCAGCAAAGAGGGGAGAGAAGTGTTTCCTCTGATATGTTTTCAAGTAACTACTGTCATATCAAAAGTAAAGCCCAGTATTTACCTGTGTTTTCTGCTGAGTATAAACAGACCTGGCCATGTTAACCATAGTAGAAGTTTCAAGCATCATACTATGAATAAAGCTTTGGGGTTTAATAATGAATCTGAGATCTGTGAAAGAAACTAAATGCCGATAGTCAGAAGCGTCTCTGTGTGGAAGATGTAGATAATATATATACAGTATGTATGCATATGTTCCTGTATGTAAGGTGGGAAAGCTTCTTGTCCATATGTTGTATCCGAAGAGGCTGGAACAGTGTCTTACAGCTGTTTGGGATATAAGATGATAGCCACCCTGAATTGGGGGGGAAGGGCAGAAGGCAATCTGCAGTGCCCAGAAAGAGAATCAAGCCTAAATACATAAATGATATGGTGCCTAATTATCTCACATGAATAATGGATTTCATTGTTCCATCATCCGATAAACGCTCTGCACTAAAGATAAAAAGTAATGCAATCTGAACTGGTGGTTTGATGCAAGTGAAATATTTTCATGTATGAAATTGTTTAACTGTGTAATAAAAACCAGGTGGATACTAGACTCATTTAAAGGGGGGGACAAAAACTCTGACCAAGTACATGTTCTATCTATATATATGTATGCATTTGTGTGTATATATAAGGATGTATACGCAAATGCTTTTTTCTCTCTATCCTTAACTTTACATTGGACATTTAAGAGAATAGGCAGAACTAATCCCATAGTCTTGTTGTTGGGTTTAGCTGATATAATTAGTTGTCATTATATAAGGGTGATGCTCTCATTACTGTGAATATTGCAGGTGCTGTGGTTAGGAGCACATAGGTTGGTCACATCCTGCTGTCAGTGTCAGAGCAGTCCTAGGCTGGGTTAAATGCATATGTGACCTGATTGGATAATTAAGAAAATTAAAGATACCTGATAGTTTCATCCTATCCCTGTGAGAGTGGGAACTCTCAATGTCTTTTGAAATAAATTGGAGTGTCTGACAGGAGTCAGAGGCAAAAAATCACTCTACATTCCACTCAACTTGGGCAGTAAATTTTATAATAGCCTGACTTACAAACTCTGGTGGAGTTCAGGATTGATTGATTCATTGCAGTGTGCTTGCAGTTACTTCTAAACTCTGAATATGCTGCCTTTTAGGTAACAACAAACTTTTTAACCTGTAGGAAAAACTGGGTAATGTGTTTTTAGTTCCTTGTGGTAAGGGAACTAGACTCAATGAAAAGTACATGTGCCAAAGTCTGTTCCCACCCTCTCCTCCTCTTTTTTCTTCTCTTTCTTCTTCCCACTCCTCACAGGTAACACTTACCAAGAGGAACTCAAAGAATAATAGTACCTGGAGCCTGTTGGCACATTGTTGTATTACTTAAGGCGAGCACAATATCTTTCTGATTTAGGTGAACAAGTTAGTGCTCCTGAGTTTTTACCAGGAACCACACCCCCACCCACCCACCCCCCCCAGGATTAATATATAGTGAGATTTCTTTCTTTCAATATGAACTTGCGCACCAGGGATGTTTCATGTTTGCTTTTCAAAACTGAAACCTTTCAGCGCCTCTTTTCATAAGCAAAATTAGAATTGCTTGTGCCAAATCCAAAAGGTTTATCTGAAAAATCCTGATTGAATAGGACAAACAAATGTCTGGGGAAAGAATTTTATCTGATACAGTAGCTCTGCTAGTCTAGAGCTCTGCGGGTATTCTGGTCAGAAGTGCAATTAAGACAGTTGTTAGCATTCTCTCTCTTTGTACAGGTTCTTAGCATTAACAACCAAGATCCTTCTCAAATGGCCAGAAAAAAAATCCATCTGCCTTAAGAGGAAACTCCCTGTTAGTTCCAAATTATGAAGAAAGCTGATACCTTTGCAGCCATAAAGTCAACTTCATGTGTAATGCACCCCACAATTCCCCCAGCTGTCGGCGGGCATGATAGCTATCAACATAATCACTAGACATGCTCTGTGGCTCTGACCCTTTTCTGCCCTTTATATAGGAAAGTGTCTGTTCTATGAGCTAGTGATCAGACACAGATAATAAGGCTTTCCTTTCCTTGCCCGGAAATCTACTTCAAGGTTGTCATTCTCTTCTAAGTAAGGGTGCTGTTTAGTCCTAATACAGTCCCCAGTTGCCTGAAAAGTAAAAGAACTCATCACTGCTGCTTTGAAAACTGCATGTCAAGCTTTGGGTTTGAGCAGTTACTTCAGAAGGAACTCAAGCTATTGGGTCTTCAGACTGGCTAGGTGGCTGCCATATATTTGTAATGATATTGAAAGTCTTCTACTGTCCCATTACACATTTTCATTCCTGCTAACTCTCACAATTTTCATTCATCAGAATCACTGGGTAGCATTGCCAGGCATAGTTACTTGTCTAATACAGTAAGAAATAAGGAAGCTTTCTGCTCTTTTTCCTTTTGATTTTCTATGGAAGCCACAGACATTCTGATGAGTCCCTAGGAAAGCAAAAGTAAACAAATATAATCCATCTTCATCAAATGCAAATTAATTTTTCTATGGAGATTGAATTACATCTAATAAATTGTGGTACTGCATGTCATTTTGCAGATCTCATTAGAATTTTTCAAATCTAGGTTTTAAACTTTGGCTTCTGTATTCTTGTAGAGACAACTAAGTAATTTTTCTTCTTTTCAAAGTGGCTGGGAGATGAGCAAGCTCATCTTGTTGATAGCAAAATGTTTCGTGCAGTTGTTCCAGATTTGTATCAACTACTCTGTTGCTTTGTGGAATGTGTCAGCATATTTCCCAGTGTAGTGGGAATGAAGAGGTATTTGGGATTTTGAGTCCTGAGGTAAAATGAGTTTTTACAGATAACAGTGATTCTGTTTGTAGTATCATTCCTGGAGTCTGATTTTCTCTCTCTCTCTCAATATATAAATTTATGAATACATAAATATGCAATATAAATTATTATATCTAAAATAATATAAATGTATATTTACATAAAGTATATATATTTATAGTTCAAAGTAATCTTATTTCCTTTTTCCTTACTTTCCTATTTCCCTGTGCTCTGTGAATTTGTTGAGAATAAACAGAAGAAAAATCTGTGAATGATCTAATGAAAGGTTAAGAGATATTTATGATTAGCAGATGGAAGAGATTGCAAGGTGAAAACTCAAGAGATTTTCCTTGGGAAATGCAGAGTAAGGGAGAAACAGGTTCAGCTTCATTGAAGGGTAATGGGAATGAGCTGTTTTCATCCTGAAATGTATATACATTTGGAAGCATGGAGCATTAATGCAATTGGAAGCAAGGAGCTTCCAATGAGTTTTTCAAAATATACCTTAAATTATGTAGGTTTTAGGATATGTTGATTTTTAAGTCAATCATATGATTCTTTGTGAGTCAGACTCAATATCTTTTACCACCAAGGTTGATGGTATTCAGAGCCAAGAAAGCATTGTATAATTTTGGAAGATTTCTTTTTCATTTTCATTCCTTTTATAATTTCCATCTCCAGGTAGCACAGCTATGGTAGTGGTTTGGAGTTCTGTTGATATGAATAACTCCACTTTTGAATGATTTCCGTCCTGCATAAGTTATTAAGTAGTTGTCATTGAATCTTGGACAGAAAAGAAAGTTTTTGTGTTAGAGGGTTTCAAACTTCCGACTGGTATGAAGACTGTGTCTGAGGGGGCCTGTTCTCACAGAGGTGCACCTCCACAACGCTTTTACCACACAAAGTTGAAAACTGTTGTGCTAGAATAGTCAGAAAGCTGTTTTGGGGATGTTAATGGTTAAGTTTTAGTGACGGGATCAGGATAATGATCACTGTATGTTTGAAATACTTTCTGGGTTTTGATTTTTGGTAGAATTTTCTGTGGAACATTGCAAACATTTATGCTTCCATAGCTCATATTCCTGGTCTGTCTCTTCTAATAAGTTGTAGAGTTGGTGGTTGTGCTCTTACAGCCTTTTACCTAACAATGACTCCTTCCCTTGTAGATTACTGGTACATGCAGGAAACCATTTAATAATTGGTGGTGATATAATCATCTAGTTTTGTGAAAAGGTAATGCCTTTTTTTGGAGATACGTGATAGTGTTTTTTTGCATCTAGTTTGGGAAAGCGTGCCTGAGGGGTGCAGGATGACAATTGAAAGGACATTCATTTGTGAGTCTGCAGGGCTGTTGATTCAGGCCAGCTTCAATTCAAGAGAGAAGCTGCTGCTCTGAATGTTTAGGCAGAAGTTATCCCACCAAAATTCCAGCTACTCCATGGAGGGGAAAGGCAGCTGACCTGATAGGATAATTTACATTGAGATAAAGTTCTCTTAATCCAGGAAATGTTACTCTGGTGACAATACATTAATCTCTATTTCAGCAACTTTTTCTTTCAGACACAATGGACATGTTCCTCCCCATCTGCTGCCAGTCTTAGGATAGTGCTACATTATAGGTACTGCTTTCGGTTTAGTAAGTACAATGCAAAGATAGTGGTAGATTATTTGTAGGAACAATAAAATATACCAAGAAATAGATCTAGGCTCTGGATGATGAAAAGAGCCATTATGCTGTGGTAGCCTTTTAAACAAAGTTCTGAGGAGCAGCAGCCTTCAAATTTATTTATTTATTTACTATTCTGTTTAGAGCCTCCTGTTTAAGAAATTGTCTGTGAACAAATTAATTAAAGTGACTACTTTAGGGTGGTTTATTTTGTTTAACATTACTGCCCCCATATGGATATAGTCGGAACGTACAGGGATGTAGGGAAGGCATTTTGTATATAAAGCAGTTTAAAAAATATTTTTTTGGTCAATTCTAAGCTCTCAGATTTCAACTTCCTCTTACTTGCTTGGTGTTAAAACAAAACAAGGTATGGCAAAGGAGGTGCCGATGCTCTCAAACAGAGAAGTTGAAAAGAAATGCACTTTAAATGTAATTATAATTGGTAATTTTGCAAATGCACCTGTAGCCTACAAGTTTTCTAGAAAATCATCTTACTGCAAAATGGAGATTCAGTTACTCAAACTTTCCCTGTAACTGAATTTTACGTAAGTGTAGCTGCAACCTCTTAAAGTTGGTTTCAAGATTTTCAAAATAAAATTTGACAGGTCTTCTCTAACAGTATTTGAATGAAGTCATGTAACTGGTACATGTGACTGAGTTAAAGGTGATTTTTGTTAAAGCTAAGAGTGGTAAGAAACTGCCATCTTCTCATTTAGATTATGCAGTTATCTATTATTATTTATTATTATGCTCAGATTATTATTTATTGCCATGCTCAGTAATAAACTGAACATCTTCGCATTTAGATTATACCGCTATCACTTAAGATAATTTTACTGCCACAGTTAACTGGTTTCTGTTAAAAAAAAATTACATTTTTTTTCCCGTGCTTTTGTGTCGTTCACTCTATTGTATTAAATTTTCAGTCCTGAACTGGTTGGATTGAAGGATTATTTTTAACAAGCCTCATGCAGGAAAATCCAAAAATGAGGAATTAATAAAGATTTACTATTGCCACAGCAGCATTTTTTTAAATGGCCATTTCCAGGCAAGTGGGGGAACAGTTAAAACTTTTTTTAATCAGTTAAAGTGTTACAGGCCAAGTCGAGTGTTCTTTATTTATTCCAAGTAGCTCATTCAGTAAATTCTTTGAGCGTCCCAAAGGGCTCTGTGTGGAAAGGATGTTTACAAGTACAAAGTCAGTGTTATACTTACACTGTATGCTTGCTTAACTCCAGTTTGTTTTAAACACACTGATATACGTTAGCATTTGCAACATTAAATTTGTTCTGCACAGTGACAACAATTTGTAATCTATTAAATGTAGTCAGTTATTATTTTTTGGTTTCTTCTACTTTTTGAGAGCATAAAATTTGTACTGAACAACCATTTTTGCTGCATGCTGTAATAGCTTTCTCCCTTTTGATGTCTAGGACATCTTTCATTCTCTTCAGCTGTATATATAGAAAATTTTATTTTATGTTCATTGAGTGTGTATTTTGATAAAATTTAGTCTTCTAATTAAAAGGCATTATCTTGCCTCTGAATTCTGAATTTATTTGGAAAATAGGTGATAGCATTTGTTCATTGCCTGTAGGAGAAGGAATGGCCATATGTAGGCATTTACAACAACTTTTATATCTACAGTAAACTTTTGTAGATACTAGTAAGTTACCCTTTCAGTAGCTCATTCACTTTTCAGATTTGTCTTAAGATTGAGGCTTTCGTTTGCAATATTGGAATTAAACTAATATGAAATAATGTAAATAAAGACAAAATGAAAAAAAATGAATTAGTAATGTCCCCTCATTGTAAGGCTAGCAAGCTCTGCGTGTTTGCCTGTTAGCAGCAAAAGTGTTCATTCTCTGTTCCAAACAGGCGGTGCTGCAGAGTGGCACAGATCAGCGCATCATGTGTCTGCCACTGTATGCTGCTGCCTCTTACTTTGATGAACAGAAAAGGAATAGAAACATTTTTTTTATTAAATTATGGAAAATGAGACAGTAGCTCGGCAGCATATTATTCATGTCCCTAATTATCTATTGATAATTAAGGTACAATATGGACTATCAGGGGTAATAATATTTTAGGAAAGAATTAGGTTAAAAGAATGTTTACTTCTGAACTCACTATGTATCCAGATAAAAATTAAAGTCATGCTCAGTGGTAATGAATCTGCTGCTCTTCAGTGCCATTTTAAGGCAGATGAAAAGCCAGTTGCAGAGGAGATAGCAGTAAAATGACTACAGAGAAAAATTAGCTGACAAAATGGAGTGGAAGAACAGCTGTTGAAGCAGAGCTGAGTGACACACTCCTTGTCTTGTGCTTTCTTTTACCTAAGAGAACAGACGAGATCCAGACAGTCTGAGTTAACTGATTCTTCTGCAACACCATTCCAGTGCATCTCTGAAGTGAGAATCCGAAATATGTAGAAGTTTCTTGCCCTATTAACCACATTAATTATTACATATATATTGCATATATTAACCATAACTTCTATTGAAAAAAACCAAAATACTGTATTAAAGTTTTGCTCTCTTTCCGTCTTCCTGAATTTGTGGTCCTCTTAATTCATGTTCCAGTTGAATCTATTCAACTGAAAAATATATTTGAAAGGCAATTTTCGTGTTTGGCTTACAGCATCAAAATGTATGTAAGGCAGCAAATCTGCTTCCTTCATCTTTTTTTTATTTTTAGATTTCAAATCGAAATAAAACATGTAGTAGGAACTTAATACATGAAATTTCCTATATGAGACTTGTATATAATGATAGTTAGAAAACTTCAGTTACCAAAATCGATTTTCAAATTGGATGACAGTAAATTGTTTGTCACACTGGAAAAGTAAATGGTACCTTAAAAAAATAAACTGTATTACAGGGTCAGAAAACTCAACATAGTGAAGAAACAAAAATGACGGGGTAGGTGTAGGACAACATGTCTGTAAGAGTATGGGGTATGCTGATGGGTCAAAAGTAATTATGTTAAATAATATTAAATGTACTTAAAGAACTGCCTTTTAAGAAATAGGGGAAGATACTGATGAGAATAAAGATATCTGGTGTGCTGGGAATAATATGAAATGAGATTGCTAAGGGAGATGAGGCAGGTGGAAGAAGGCTGTTGTATAACAGAATGGATGGAAGAAAGGTTAGAACTCCACAAGACTAAGTGTAGTTGGAGATAAGAAGATAAAAACATGACTAATGATGTTAGTATATTAAGACCCTAAATTAATTATGCCTTAAAAATATGTTTTTAAAGTTTTCTTTTGGGGATCCAACCTGGTAGATCTTGCTGTACGCTTAAATACTTTGGGAGGCTTTTGAATTCTGGATTTCCACTAAGATCAGCAACATTGCCAGAATTTCCCAATCTGCCATTTTCCGTTGTTTCTCCCAAACTCATGAAACGTCCAAAAAATAATACCAGTCTGCTGCACTTAGTTGATTTAAATCATATCAGCCTATGATGTTCCTGTGGGAACCTACCATATTTTTGTGGGAATCTCTTACATAATTTTTTTTTAAAAAAAGCGAGGGGGAGGCAAACAAGAGAACAAATGCCTCTTTTGTTGCCCCATCCTTTAAAGCTGCTCTATCTACTGCTGTCATCTTCAGTGTTAGCAAAGGACTCGCAGCATACAACAGGTATTTTGGACACGATGCATATTGGTGCCTTTTTGCCCCAAAATGCAGATATAATTTTTAATCATTAAAAAAAAATAAATTTTGTAGCCAAAATGTCACAGAACAGTACATAAATACGCAAATCGGATGTGCCTCTTTGTAATTCCTCCGGAGCCTTTGCAGGGACCCTGGTCCATTGCTCTGCCCATGTAACGCAGCTCAACTTGACCTGGATCACCAGAGGGCACTGCTGGGTCTCTTTAGGGGGCCATACTGTTCCTTTATGCCTGGGAGATAGTCTATGACTATAGAGGAAGTTGGGTCTTTTTCATAGCTTATTGTCTGGTAATACTTCTTTTACTTTTTAATCCAATAAGCAATCTGGAAAGAAAAAGAAGATGCATTTTTTGAGGTTTGGTGTGGTGATGTTTTTCCTCAACCCTGTGCCTTCCCTCTTACCATGGAAGCCTACCACAGTGTGTTCCTAGTTCAGGCACCTAAGATATGATTCATGGGCTGACATTTAGGGTCCACGTTTTCCAAGTGATCGATAAAAAAATGCGCTTCTTTGTGGTATCTCAATGTTCCCATTGGACGATACGAAAATAGCATTGCCTGTGAATAATACCTCAGTAAAAGGAGATTATAGGTTCTTTCAATATTTTTAATCTATTTTGCACAGTATGCTGATTTGGTAATGAAAATTCAAATCTTCATCTTATAGAACATTTACAAGCATTTTGGGCTAATGGAAAATATTTCAAAGATATTCAGATCTGTTAGTTGCTTCCAAATGTGGTAGTAGTGACAGGAAACTAAAATTTCATGTAGTAAAGATTTGCATTACATTTGAGCTTTATTATTAGACAAGCTATGCAGAAATTTGTGGCTAGAATAAATGACCTTTTTTTTTATTATTCCCTGTGAGATGTCTAGTGTGATTGAAATATCAAATCAGAGAATAGTTTGGGTTGGAAGGGACCTTAAAGATCACCTAGTTCAATTCTTGCATATACTGTGAAGGTTACTTTTGTAGCTTCACTTCAATCAGCTTCCTGGAGATAATGCTGGTTTTGGTGTTGTCTGCCATAGGCAGATACGCACAAGCAGTGCATCTGTTATGTATTTGTTAGAACGAGATTGCTTCTAGCACGTGAGTGTGAAGGAATGTGCAGAATTAGTACATGCCAGCCAGAGTGCTCCGACAGGGCCAGAGGCTTGTGAGCCTGGGAGGATGGGCTAGTTCTGCTGGAAAGACTGGGAACTGTGTGTGCTTGTTCTTCAAGTGGCATCCATGGAGGATTCTTATGCTTTTCCTGAATGGAATGGTCTCTTGAGGCAGGAATCTTTGCTAGGGTTAGAGGCGTCAGTCTGCAAATCCTGTGAATAAATATGATCTATGATTTTTGAGGACTGTTTTAAATAGAATGTTATCTCTTCAGTTGTAAAGAAAATAATAATAAAAAAATCTACATCTCAACATTTCTTGACGTTACACTATCAGTGGTGTCTCTGTAGAATATATTACAGCAGTTAATGCTAAGTGGCTTTCTGATACTAGGAAGAAACTGTTCATGGATGTTCTTCTGTAGAATAATACAAGACTGAATTAATTTGTGAATATTTTTTATATCAATAAATGGTCATTTGATTGCAAATACTTTAGGGATTACCCCCACAGTGTACTCCTTATCATAATAATGTTTCAGAATATTAAATGTGCTGCATATCAAATACAGGATGTTCCAAAAGTCATCTATACAATACTGTCTTTCTTTCAGTGATTGTAACTGCTTCAGAAGCCACTGCAGCTTGGAGAGTATAAGATATGGGCAGAACTAAAATAAAAAACAGATTAGATCCACAGCAGATGTAGTCATTAATTTGCTTTATTCCGCTAAAAGTGAATGTTTAATATCGAAGTGTACAGTAGGTTCTTTGATGTTAAAAATACTCATCTTTCATGTCTGAGAACCCTTTTGCCTCAATTTTTAAGCACAGTTAGTAGTCATTAAGTTGTGGTCTGACACAAAATAGATGTTTAAGACAGGTTATTTTTAACAGGTGTATTACCTTTGTTCCATACTTCTGTGGCAGCAGACTTACAACATTCATATAGTATATATTATATTTAAGGAATATCTGATCTGGTTGTAGCTGGTAAATGCATGACCTAGGACAGATATGTAAAAGTCAAAGTTTAAATAAGATTAATCTTGCCATCTATTCTTACCTTGAATTTTGTACTCCAGCATCTTTTGACATTGGAGACATTTGCTTATTGTGTTCTCACAATCAAGATTAGTTTACATTTAAATAATACCTTTCTGTTTTCTTTCACTCCTACTACTGTGATTGCATTGCAAGTATCATAGTATTTCTTTTTAATCACTATTAAAATTATGTCAAATATGGAACATCATTTTCTTAGTGGCTGGGAGTTTTAATAAAATTCAGTTTTAGCCTGTTTTAATCTAAAACATCCATTAAACATCCAGTGTTACCCTGCTCTTGTTTAGCAGGACATATTGACAGAGGAGAAGTAGATAATCATATACTCAAAATTACTAATTCTTGTGGCTGTGAAATAATATTTTTTGTAAATTTGTAAACACGCAGATTGCTAAAATACAAAGTCATAATGCAGTTTGTGATAAGGATTTTGCTGCTGTGCAGGAAGATGTTCTGAGTTGTGTGCTCTTGTGAAAGGGATTAATACAGAATTCAGTTTATCATTGTCTTGTTATAAAGGATATATAACGGTACTAGGGACAGCTGTATTTAATGAAAGAACTTCAGGTGCTATCAGGTCTTTAGAGACTGACTGATGCAGACGCTAATGTAAGCACTCTGTCCTAACCAGCAAGCGGTACAAGCACAGTAAGGTGCTGGCTTGCTTAGTGTACTTTGCTGTTTTTGTAGCAATCCATGCAGGAGCTTTCTGGCTGAGGGCACAAGAATTTAGAACAGATTCTATTAGATAATGTACTCCCAATATGTCCTAACTGTAGCGGACTGCTGTTGTGAACTTCCCTGTTTCTTTCTCTAAGGCACACCACAAACACAACTGGACTGATCTGAATAGAAGCTATTTTCCTTAAATGAAGGAGGTATTCAGGTTAGTTACTGTGCAAAACCAACTTGGATATTCCTAGCTATTGGTGACATGAAATTATTTTCTGGCAAATGATATGGATTTTAAGTAGAGACAAAGATTCTTTTCTTTACATATATCTGTAAAATAAGAACATGAAATTGAAAACGTTCAAGGCAGTCATGTTAACTATTCATCTGCTTTTGCCTTGGACTGAAAACAGCTAAGTAAACAGAGTTATTTTGAACTATCTTGACACGTTCTTCTGTTGGACACACACAACTGTTTAGCATCTAGCTTGTCACTCTGGAGACAGCTGAGCATAGATTAATATTTACAGAAAATTTAGTGATTTTAATAATCTTTGGAATTGATAAAAATTTTCATACAAGGAGGAACCAGCTATGCAGCAATAGTAACAAAGCAGGTAAAGCTTGTTCCATGTAAAAGAGTGAGAAGCAACTGAAACACAGCCTGAATGGTACTTCTCCTTTTGTTAACAGTATATATTAACTAGTTTTCTCTTAAACCCATGACTTAATGGAACTTTAAAGTTGCTCAGTCCATGATCTAAGGTGGAATTTTGCTAGGATGACGACTGCATGCTTGAAATGCTTATATATCAGTCACTTTTCAAACAGTTTTTAAATGCTCTCGGCAGTTAAACAAAAACCAAACTATAACCCCCCAAAAAACCGTCAACCCAAAAGCCAAGTATCCTCTTAATATCACAAAACGTAAAGCTATAAACAGGCACATGACTTTATAAATCAACATCTGCATTTTATTCCAGAAATACGGTTTCTACACGCAGTGTTATAATCGTAATAAAGGATTATAAGGTTAATGAGCTGGGGAAGAAGCAGCTGGTCAGAATTATTTCGCTTAATATCAAGAAAATGAGGTAAAATCCTCTAGGTTTTTTCTTCTTACAGGTACAGAAATGATAGTGTATTTGCTGTTATGTTCACCTTTTAGTTTTAGAACTGGCACCTTTCCAGCCCAAGTATAGAAATACATCACTAAGTTATGTGGATTAGCAAAGAATTTGTTTAGCTAGTGCTATGGTTACATGATAGGGACCATACATGTGGCGTCAGGCAGAAAATGTGAAATTGCGTGGAGTATTTAAAACATGGCTATAACTAAACATAAACATTTCTTTTAACACTTAGAACTCTTGGTTATTTTTTGATTGGTTTTACCTGCTTTGCTTTCTTTTCTAATATAATTTTTAGTCTGATGCGTACCGTAAGAAACGCACTGGATGTTGATCTGCATAGTTTGTAGCAGGTACAGGTTCTGCAGATCTCTAAAATATGACGCAAGAGCGCAAACCACTCTTACGGAGCACATCCCCAGAAGACCTGCTTTGAAAATTAGTATTTTGAGGACATCATGATATATCATTAGCCATCTGCAGGAATATTTGCTTTGTAAATAAACTGTGTTCGTATAATGCTTGTGCAGATGTTTTATACACTTAACACTTTTTTTGCTAAAAATCTTAAATGAGTTTTGTAAAATCATAAAGCTGCAGTGTTCAAGTTACTGCCAAAATAATACTAAAGGTTACATGTTTCTGTTTATTTGTAACATTACTCTCAGAAGACACTGTAAAAACGTGAAAGCTGGTTTCACTTAAAAATCAGTTTTTCAAGGCAACATATTTAAGAACTCCCACTGTGGCCTAAATGTATGACAGCAGCTTTCTGCACTTCTACTAGTTAAGAGATGCAGTTTTGTAATTTGCCTTACCTGGGATTTTCCTGTGCCTGCACCAGAGAGGTGTATGTGCTTTTTAAAAATAACTATAATAAATAATTTTTTGGTAAATAATAGCCAACTGGGCAGTGTTATTGATAATTTTAGTGAAGAGAACCAGTCACTCAACCCCAAAAGTGAAAGTAAAATTCCTGCTCTTAGTTTTACTAAGAAGAGTTTTTAAACACTGACTGAACTAAACCCCATTTTGAATATATTAATCAAAATATATATAATCAATTAAATTTTACCTTGTTTCAAAGCTTTTAAAAAGTTCAGCAGTGATAGAAGTGGTTAAAAAGCAGGTTTGAAAATAGGTATATTTACATAATAGTATGACTAACTGTTTAATGCATATTAAAAGTAGTTAGCCTAGTACAGATTTCTTATAATTCATAAATATTAGTTCTGAGATTTAGCAAGCCTTTCACAAATAAGTTCTTGATTAGATCCCTGTGAGTAAGAAGACACTGATCATCAATCTTGACACCATTCAAGAATGTATATTTCAGTCTAAAAGAAAATGAGTTTACTCTATTAGGTATTTCAGTTCCTTGGTTGCATCATGTTTAGCTCTTCTGGTTTTTTAGAATAATTTATCTTAACAGCTGACGTTAACTGTACATCTGGAGTTTACAGACATGCTGGCATTGAGAAGAATAGCATAATTCTGCATCAACTAAATGATATAATAATTTGAAACAACTAGTTAATATTAAATAACCATCTCCCTGATCACTGCAGGTAGAAAGGGACTGCACAGTCTTTGCTTTGTTTGTAGTTTTATGCATTAATTTCTGATGTGAAAAGATTTATTTTTTAGTTACTTTTTCTGCCGCATTGGAGGCTCACAGCTTTGTTTCAGGCGGAAGAATAAAGTAACTTTCATAATCTAGTTTAGCAATCTGGGTATCTTTAAGGATACTATGATTGCTATTTTTCTTCTTTTTTTTTTTTTTTTTTTAATAATGCTCTATGAAATTTATACTGTCCTGCACTGTGAATATTTAAATGTTAACCTTTAACTTAATCCTTTGGGCTTATGTCCTCTATGTGACCTGTACAGACATGCTTTTATATTTGTCTGTTGGTGATCGTGGTAACATTCCTTATAATATTGAGTAAAGTTATTTCAATAATTCCAAATTTGTGTTAAATTTAGCTGTGAACTTTTATCTCTATGAATTGAGAGATTACTTAAGTTTTTAAAAATACTGTAAAAATATTAAAAATGGCCCAGAGTAGTAAAGGCAGGATGGTCAACAATCTCCTCCAGTATTTCTCATGTTGGTGATTTGTGTTGGATCCTTTATTTTCTGCCATTTTTAATATTGATTGGTGCATCTCCTTTAAAGAACTGTGACAAGCTTTCCCTTGCCCAGCTAAGATTCTTCTTTAATCTCTGTCTGTAACATTCATAGTGTCTATCACCATTGTCTAGAGAGTCTGAATTACTGTATGTTTCTAGCAGCATAAATGCTGGTTTAGGAAGGTCCCAAATAATTACAGAACATGTCATATCAATTCCTCTTTCTAACCAGTATATATGAAGCTATTCTAGAAGGGGATAAAATTGCTACCAGTAAAGGTGCAGTTTTACATTCCGTACAGAGATGACTGAATCTGTGATGATAAGGTAGTTGTTTATTCTAGGGTTTGTGTTTATTTGCAAGAAGATTATACAAATGGAAGCTATTTATTCTGCTGAGCTTGCTAGCATCCCAGATGACAGTTAGAGAAGTAACAAGCAAAACTGCAGGCAAGGAATCCGGATTGCACTATATGCATTCAATATGCTGATGTGTGAATTCAGTCTGTATTTTAGGCAGTTTCACAATATGACACAACAGAGCAGTTCTGGTTATTTATGCTGTGTAGGAATGTTTCAGTTAGTAGTACACTGTATATATATTGAAAAATTCTCAAATATGGAATGTAGTTAATTTGAAATCTTATTTCTAGAATCTCTTGAAACTACAGCACGTTCCCAAGATTTTCTGAAGCTGGCACCCCTCTTTGAGGTGTGAATAGAGTTATTAGAACATTTGAGATGTCAGTCCATGCCTTTTTGTGTTTTGGTACAACCATTTCAGTGCATGTGGAGATGTTTGCCTGTTCTTCCTCCTTTCTTACATGTAGGTTTATTTTTATCTTCATGCTATCTAAAAACTGTGTTTGTTTTCTACTAAGTAACCAAGGACTACAAATTCCGTATTTTTCAAAGTTGTTTCTTTGAAGAAAACATTTGCTTTCAGCTGGAGTCCTATATATCAAGCTTCCATTGGAGTGCGCATATTAAAAAAATAAATAATTAATGTAAGAACTGCCTGTGTAACTTAACCTATCTTGTAGTGTCACAACTTTGACAGTGTAATATACTGCGGCTATTTTTGTTCTGGCTCATTGTTTGGCAACTCATTGGTATACCATTTATTTCAATCTTGAATCCTTGGTGTAGAGCATGGAATCTTCTTAAGCAATATAAAGGAATATATGAATTAGGATTTTCTATTTAGAAAATATATGTTTTTCCATTCTTTCTCTGCTACAGAAAAGAATAATGTTATGTGGAATTTGTACTGTAAAGCTTGCCTGCCTTCCTAAATAATTTTCTGATTCCCCAGTCTCTGTGCCTGTGGGTGCATTCATTTAACTGAGCACCTAAGAAAGGATGTGAAATCTTCTGTGTCTTTCCTGTTGCCTCTGAGAGGCTGTAATGTTCAAGAGAAAAGGAATCAGAAACCACAGCTGTATATTATTCAGCTTACTTTTAAGAGAAGGCACACAAGGCATCTACTGCTGAAAAGAGTTCAGTTTTATAACTTAAAGTGCAAGACCAGTTGGTATCCATAGTCACAACACTACAAATCTTCAACTGCTGAAGAAGGAATGAAAATAGCTCCCTTGGTGCCTTGTTGCCATAGGGGAAGAATCCTTTTGCAGTTCCCAGAGGAGTACTGCTCTAAGAAATTGCAAAATAGCATTTTGGCAGATGATAGTGAGGTGTTTATAAATACAGAAGCTGAACTTTATTAAGAAACTTCTTGGCAGTGTTCAAAGCAGCATTTGCTGGTTTTAGTTTAAAACACGTATTATGAAAGCAGCAAACTGGAGATATTGAAAATTGCTTAGAAGGAGATATATTGAGGCATTGCTTGCTTTAATGATATTGTTAGTTCCCAATCTTCCTATAATGTTGTGTCACAATAGAAGAAGTGTTGTGATAGCACTCTACCAATCTGGGCATAGAGAAAAGGAGGATGCAATCCTGGTATCAGTGTGCTTACATTGTGATGCCTCATAGAAATTATGTGTTTTAAACTGTATATAGTGAAGCTTCACTCTGCTGTTTTTCACAGTAGAAATACTGAGCTTATTAGCATTCTGATAGCTTAGTTAAGGTTAATACATTTGGATCATGACTGATACATTGAGAGATGATGACATGTGGTTGTCTCTTTCCTGCCGGCACAAGAATGAAATCAAGTATTCCAGCAAAGATTTATTTCCCATGATTTCAGAGCCTTGGAGCAGACCTCAGCTGTTTTCTGCTTTTTTTTAAGCTGAATGAGATATTGATAATTCTGTTGTTATATTCCTGGCTGTGTTTCTGGGCTGAGAATTTACCCAATAGAGATGTCTTTGTTAGGAAGTCAAGGGGAAGTCTGACCTTTAAAGATACAGGTCTGTGTTTCTTTCCTGATGTCCTCCTGCCATATCTTGATTTTACAGGGTACAGTACTAAACTTCACAAGTTTAAGAATGGTTCTATATGACTCATCTATGATCCTCTACCTGCAGTTATTCAAGCTCTCAGCTGGAGCATTCAGGCTGTTTTTTAGCTCTTGAAGCTTAATCGTTTGTCCATAAGGATGCTTTAATTTCAGTCCGCTGTCTGGCTGGTGCAGAGTTGTTTGATTCTTACTGTTGGTACAGTCCTGTTGTTGTGGAAGAATAAGAAGTTAATTTAATAAAATAGGCAGTTTGAGGCTTTCCCTTTCAAAAAACCAAAAAGTTTTCCTGGTATCCAGCATTCCCTCAAAGAAGGTTGAGAATACCTGTGAGCGGCTACTTGGTTTTGGACAAAGCTCCTTCATAAGCAGCTGCAAGATTTAATTCAGCAATCACACTCTCAAAACATTATTTCCCTCACTTGCTTGCAAAAGGTCTTTGTCCACTGAAATGTGTTTTCTCAGTGGCTTGTGTCTCCATGGCCCTTTGCCCTTCAGCTGAAGCTCTCTGTGCAGAAGTTTCTGTGTGGAATTTGGAGGTATTTTTAATCAAACTGTGCTGCAGAGTTGCCTACAGTGATTAAAACTCATTTGTTGTATATATGAAGACTCTGGTATTTTCATCAATTAATGGTTGTGTAAGCAGTATGTAAAGTGCAGCTATTGGTGGTACTTAGACATCTGTATACATACTTAACAACGATGCGATCATAAAACTCTGCAAATAATATTGCATTTGGAAAAGAGGTTCTGCTGTTGCAGTTAGTCTAAGGCTCTGAGGTCCACATCCAGGTGGTTTGGACCTGGAGTTGTTCAAAACCCATTTGCTTTGGAGTTCACTGTAGTAAATAGGCCATCATTTAAAATTGAAGAAAATTACTTAACCAGTAAGTGAAATTCAAGATACATGTGTGTATACATTTTTATTTCTGTGCTCTCTGCTCTGGGATTTGGAGAATGTGTAATGCTTTTGGCATGGAACATAGAATGAATCAGGGAGTATAAATACTGAATGAATGGTATTGTGAAACAGAAATTTCCAAGTTTGAATGCTCAAAACTGATCATTTTGGCTGACCAGGGCTACATGCAGTGTTCTTGATATCTGTGTACACAGTGGATTTATGCAGTGGTGTAGATGATATTTTCTGTTTTATTGCCTGTTCCTTCCTTCCTACTGAACATTGAGCTAACACTTTTCTAGAATAAACAGAAATCTTGTTTTCTGAATCAAAAAACTCAGCTAAGTTATAATTTTCCATGTAAAGTTAAGATATGAGGCAGCAATATCAGTAGAAAAAATATGCTTATCTGTATTGAGTCAGGTGGGATACTTTGGGAGTACTTTGGTCGACCCTGTTCTTGGTTACTCTGGAGAGCTCATCAGAGTTGGTCACCATATGAATCTCCTGGAATGTCTTCAGCAGCACTGGTCCCTGCAGGGTGCTGCCTTCTTCCACAGTGAAAATTACAGTGTTTTCCTATCACTGTTTCTTTTCTGCTATACCGTTTATCCACTCTCACATTATTTTTCTATTTAACTTCTTCTCTTATACCTTACAGGTAGCACACTTTCTTTAAAAGCCTTTGATAAAACGCTTTGTGGAATTTGTATTGGGAATTCCAGTAGATTATGTAACTGAATCTGCTTTCATAGAATCATAGAGTTATAGAATCATAGAATAGTTAGGGTTGGAAAGGACCTTAAGATCATCTAGTTCCACCCCCCTGCCATGGGCAGGGATGCCTCCCACTAAACCATGTCACCCAAGGCACTGTCCAGCCTGGCCTTGAACACTGCCAGGAACTTTACCGGTCCTTATGCTGTTGATTCCTTAGGAGAACATGGGGTTTGAGCCATAATATTTCTTATTTTATAATTAAATCTGTTCATATTTTTCTTGCAGAATAAAATATGATCCAAAAGTAGTACTGGACTCCTGAGATCAAGTGAAAAAAGGATTTCCTGCCCTACTCCTCTCATTTCTAATCCCAGTGCTTTAAATATAGGAATTAGCGAGATTCTTGTTTAACAAAAAATATCCACATAGAATTTTTGTTTCTAGTCTGCTTGAGCAAATGTCTGTTTACAGTAGTTCATCAGAAATCCATTCCATGCAATTACTGCATTTTACAACTGAGATTAAAATTCCTTGTGCTCTGAAAAATATCCACTACCGCCTTTAAAATAGAATCAAGATCTCAGCCAAGTAGAGCAAACAAAAAATTAGGAAAATTACCTCATAGTTTCTGCAGAGCACCGAACAACTTTTTACTTGAATGGAATGTACAGTCTCCTCTGGATCTGCAAGGGTGAGTAACTGCAAGTTGTACTGGTTCCGTACAGAAAATGAACAGTCTTGACATGACAACACGTATTTGAGTTCTTTTGTTGCAGAGCTAAATGAAATAAAACTCTTAAACCTTTGCCAACGTTTTGAAACCTTGTCAGGCATGATCAAGTGGTTCATGGCATTAGAGGTCTAAACAATCTTTGTTATACGTGTAGTTGTGGTGATATCTGATACCAAGGCAGAACTGATGGAAGCCTGAGAGCTCTTCTGTATGTGAGGAGGCTCTGTGGCAATGCTAGAGAGCAGGTCTTACCCATGGAGTTTTAGAATGGGTTGCCCAGGGAAGTTGTGAATGCTCCATCGCTGGCGGTGTTCAGGGCTGGATTGGACAGAGCCTTGGGTGGCATGGTTTAGTGGGAGGTGTCCCTGCCCCTGGCAGGGGGGTTGGAACTCGATGACCTTAAGGTCCTCTCCAACCCTAACTATTCTATGATTCTATGATAATAAACACAGTCTAGGGACTTAGACTGATGATCATATTTATAACATCAAATGCTAGATAGATTTCTAATGGGACTTTTGGGGGCAAAAAGACAAGGGGCCAGACTTCAGTAGATACCTTTGTAAACTGAAGTGGTTAGTTGTAAGCCCTGCAGGGTTTCTGAATGCCTCTAGTAGCAGCCTCTGCTTGGAGTCAGTTTGGGCCACCCTTCATTTCCTGAGTGGAAATGCAACTTTCTGGGCAACATGAACGTTGTGTTTCTCCTATTTTTTTTAATGAATAAAACAAACCGAGTGTTCTTAACTTCATGTCATCTAAAGTGTTTGCATCATTTTATTCACTCACTGACAGTGTGGTTTTGAAGTCATAATATATGCTTGCTTTCTGTCTGCATAGTCCTTTCTGTCAGTTGAATTTAGAGCTCCTTATTCTTCTTATTTACAGAATAGTAAGTGTGATGGTTAAATATATAAACAGGACCTGAAAGTGAACCTGAGGAAAATATACTTCAATGAGATGTTCTTGCATTAAGATCCTAGAAATTAAGGAAGAGGTGTTGTTCAGGACAGCATAGGAATATTGCTCTTATGTTTTCATAGAGATGATTCAGTAATGAACTGGATAAAGCTGATGTTTCTGTATACTACAGCTGCCTACACATTTCCTATTATTTTTTTGATTATTATTGCCTGTTAAACCATTTCCCTGAACCCACATCACCATATTCTCTAAAGGCAATTGAAGTTTTGCTCGAATGAATTTTGGAAAACAAAGCAGCCTTTCAAGATTTCTTCCTTCCGCCTTCCCCTCCCACCCCCCAAAATACCCAGACCAACCAACAAATAGCCATTTACCAAACCAGTTAAATATGAGTATCTAACATTTTTGTGAAAATTTGCATCTCAGCATGTCATAAAGTTTTTCCTCAGTAGGAAAGAAACAATAATAAATGGACTCAATTCCATTCTTAACATCAAAGGGCAGAGATGATATGAAATAATGGAGGGTTGTTGTCAACACCTTGGTTTGATAGACCTTGTTTCAGATTGCTTGACAGAAATGTAGCTCCTTGTACTTCCGAAAACTAATGACTCTCATACAGCCGCGAGTGTTCAGCAGTTTTGTGTTTTGCCTCATTATGTCATGTCTTTGACTATAATTGTATGTTATAATTCCATAATTCAGCATTTGTGAGTATTTGGGTATGTGTGCTGATGGAGACAGGTTCTTTTCTTTAACCTTAATGATGGCTTATCAGAACATTCAGTTGAAATTAGGCCAATGTAATTTACAGTTATGATTAACACAAGTCACACACCAACTTTTGTTTTGGTTTTTTGCTACTAGTTACAGTAGGTACGTAGCTGTGGCACATAACATCCGAATTCTGTCCCTGGGTCTTGCTGTCCTGCTGTGTGATGAAATAACTTCGCTTCTCTGCCTCACTTTCTGTATTTTTGAAATAAAAATAACAATGCTGACCTCTTTTGTTTCAGCACTTAATGCTTTTTTCCTATAAATCTAAAAGGAGAATTACAAGGTCACAGTAGCAGTAGAAGCACATTCTTACTGTATTTTTCCAAAGATCAAAAGCTCTTTTATTTATTTATTTACCTAATATGGAATAGTGCTAAAACATTTTGAGGTGTATATTCCTGAGCAGAGAATAACTGTTGTGTGAAGGAGTTGTGTTTGATGTTATAGACCAAAGCTCCTTAGTTCATGGGAAAATGTTACCCCACTACTTCTGTTTTAATGAAATATTCTACTATTGGTCTAAGCAACTAAATTAATTGATCTGAGACTTTTTTTAAGCGCTGAGTGAACATAAAACTTCATCAAAGTACAGTAGACTTGGAGATTTTTCTCTGAGGTAAAATTGGGATAGTGCTTATGTAAAAGGCCATCTGTAATCATTCAAGTCAACCTTGAATAGGGAGACACGCAGACATATATTTCAGTTGTTAGACAAAATTTGTTAACCTGTTGTAGCTGCTATGATGTAAAAATAATTTTTCACAGTCACATAAACTTTGATGTAGTTTGAAATATCTATTTCCCTTGTCTGACTGGCAATTCTTGATGAAATGCAGGACTCCATCTCTTAGATAAGCTGATTTTTTTGCAAGACATAATATTGTGTTGTCATTGGTATTCCAAAATGGACAGAAAGGTTGCTTAATTTATTAACTTAATTTTTTTAGTTACTTAATTTTTATGCTGTGTAACTGCAATCTCTAGCACCTACTTCAGCTCTCATTCTTCAGCTTGGGATGTGACTGAGAATGGCTGTGGTACCATAGGATAGCTAACTGATAAAGCCTGTTTGGAATGTGGGTAAGTGAGCCATTTGGGCAGTAAGGTGAGTAGTGAAGGGCACTCTTTTCCCCTTAGTTGACTCCCAGGCTAAAATTAAACTGTTAGATATTTCCACATTTGGTGATTTATAATGCATCTGTTCCAAGTCAGATAGCAGAAAAAGCTAATTAGAAGGCTGAGCTTCTTAACTACTTCTTTGCCTCAGTCTTCACCTGAAAATGCTCTGACCACACCACCCAAGTCTTGGAAGGCAGATGCAGGGACTGTGAGAATGAAGACCCTGGGCCCACTGTAGGAGAGGATCTGATTCGAGACCATCTTAAGAACGTGAACATGCACAAGTCCGTGGGACCTGATGAAATCCATCTGCGGGTCCCGAAGGAGCTGGCAAATGAAGTTGCTAAGCCACTGTCCATCATATTTGAAAAATCATGGCAGTCAGGTGAAGTTGCCGATGACTGGAAAAGGGAAATATAACCCCCATTTTCAAGAAGGGGAAAATGGATGAGCCAGGGAACTACAGACCAGTCAGTCTCACCTCTGTGCCTTGGAGCAGATTCTCCTGGAAGGCATGCTGAGGCACATGAAAAACAACAAGGTGCTTGGTGACAGCCAGCATGGCTTCACTAAGGGGAAGTCCTGCCTGACCAATCTGGTGGCCTTCTATGATGGGGCTACAGAACTGATGGACAGGGGTAGAGCAGTTGATGTCGTCCACCTGGACTTGTGCAAAACGTTTGACACTGTCTCACACAACATCCTTGTCTCTAAGTTGGAGAGACATCAATTTGATAGGTGGACCACTCGGTGGATAAAGAACTGTCTGGATGGCTGCACGCAAGGAGTAGTGCTCCATGGCTCAATGTCCAGCTGGAGACCAGTAACGGGTGGTGTCCCTCAGGGATCGGTGCTGGGACCGATCTTGTTCAACATCTTTTTTGGTGACATGGACAGTGGGATTGAGTGCGCCCTCAGCAAGTTTGCTGATGACACCAAGCTGTGTGCTTCGGTTGATACGTTGGAGGGAAGGAATGCCATCCAGAGGGACCTTGACATGCTTGTGAGGTGTGCTGATGCCAACCTTATGAAGTTTAACCATGCCAAGTGCAAGGTTCTACAGCTGGGTGGGAGCAATCCCAGGCACAGCTACAGATTGGGCAGAGAAGAGATTGAGAGCAGCCCTGTGGAGAAGGACTTGGGGGTGTTGGTTGATGAAAAAAAATGAACATGAGCTGGCAGTGTGCACTTGCAGCCCAGAAAGCCAACCGTATCCTGGGCTGCATCAAAAGGAGCGTGACCAGCAGGTTGGAGGAGGTGATCCTGCCCCTCTCCTCTGCTCTCGTGAGACCTCACTTGGAGTACTGTGTGCAGTTCTGGTGTCCTCAACATAAGAAGGGCATGGAACTGTTGGAACAAGTCCAGAGGAGGGCGACGAGGATGATCAGGGGACTGGAGGACCTCCCGTATGAAGCTAGGCTGAGAAAGTTGGGGCTGTTCATCCTGGAGAAGAGAAGGCTGTGTGGAGACCTCCTAGCAGCCTTCCAGTGTCTGGAGGGGGCCTATAGGGACGCTGGGGAGGGACTCTTCATGAGGAACTGCAGTGATAGGACAAGGGGTAATGGGTTCAAACTTAAACAGGGGAAGTTTAGATTGGATATGAGGAAGAAATTCTTTACTGTGATGGTGGTGAGGCACTGGAATGGGTTGCCCAAGCAAGTTGTGAATGCTCCATCCCTGGCGGTATTCAGGGCCAGGTTGGACATAGCCTTGTGTGGCATGGTTTAGTGGGAGGTGTCCCTGCCCCTGGCAGGGGGGTTGGAACTAGATGATCTTAAGTTCCTTTCCAGCCCTAACTATTCTATGATTCTATGGTCAACCTGTGTAAGCACCTGCTTGTCATTCATGTGTTGTGAGACCTCTAAGAGTCATAAGCTCAATGCTAAAATAATTCATGGTGCAGTTTATGTAGCAAGATGGTAGCGTTTTCTTTAGTTACTTAGTTACTAAAAATAAACAGGGCTTATTGAAATTAGTTTTTATTGTAGATCATTCCCTTTGTTCATATTTGTGATCCTTCCCCAACAGAAAGTATACATTAACTGTAACTTAAGGTTCAGTTTCCTGCAGAGGGTTTTCTGTTCATTTTATAGTGGAATATCAAATATGTGTTACTGAAAGTTTTTACTGCGTATAGCAATTTGGATGTGTTTGAATACTGCACACACGCAGAGCAGAGAAAGAATTCTCTGGGGGTGATCAGTAACGGCTTCAGAGAGAAAATGCATTTTACACAATGTAAATTTATGCAGTTTACGTTATGTAAATACATTACACAAATAGCAAGGATGCTTCTCAATGTCTAGTGCATCATAGTATGTTATTGTTGTATGCTGAGTTTCAGTGAGTAAATTTATGACTGAACTATTAATGTCTGTGCTTCCTAGTAAATGTTTTTCATTGAACCCATGTGATATTCGAAGCCTTTTCTCGTTCTTTCATGATCACTGAGCATCCCTCAGCACCACAACTCTGCTGCTTGGCTTTGCCCCATTTCACCTGTCCACGACAGCTGCCTTTACCTCTAGCTTCTTTTTCTTTGCAGCTGCATCCCCCAGGTGTTCTCTTCCACCCCACCAGAAGTGTACCATATTTCTTTTTTAACCCAGTTATTGTATGCTTGAATTCGCATTTTGGAGGAGAGGGTAGGGCTGGAGCCCCCTGCTAGTGACCCTTCTCCTCCCTGTTCCTCCAGCAGCCTTTGCTCTGCACTCAAGGTGGGAAGAGGTAGTGACAGAGCCAGCTTAAGTGCAGGAGACCCCAGGTTCTCCTCCGAAGCGCGCGTGCGCGCGCACACACACCCCCCCACCCCCCCACCCCAGCCCCCCCCGCCCCCCGGTCCCTTGGGAAGATGTGTGCTGTTGCTGCAGCTGTTACCATCCAAGCAAGATTGTCAGGAAGCTTGTCTGCAGGATGAGAGTGCCAAGCGCAGCTGTGCTGTGCTGCCTACTCTTCATCTTCTGCTGCCCGCCTGCAGCATGCCCTTGGTTCATTCCTTCAGGAAGGAGCTGAAACTTAGGGAGGAAAGAAGTTATTTGCCCAAACTGTGCCTCACAAATGACACCATGACATTCGAGGAAATTGTCAAATGTTCAAAGTTTACATGTTGTTGGGTTCAATTCTTATTTTTCAAATAATGTACTAGATAGATGTAACAGATAACTCTGGCAAGAGCTGGGATCTGGAAAGGAAACCTCATATGGTGTGGGACTAAGGTCTGTTTTTTCTGAAATGTAAATTTAATTAAAAGGAGAAAAGGGGAGGGGAGAAAGCACAGTCTTAATGAAATCCAGGAAACTTGAGCATTGCATTTTGACGGAGACAAAATAGCAATTGATTTTTTTTCTTAGAAGTGTAAGGAGTCTGCTGACAACTTGCAGCTTGGTCCTCACATCAGTGAGATCTTCCTTGGAACCTGGGGGGATTTCCTACTTCTTGGCAACAAAACATGAGTTTAAGACTTTTTTGGGGGGGCGTTCGAGGGGAGGAGGCAAATCTGAGAAACTTTTCTTTGACTACTAGTTATTTATTTTGAAGAAAGCTGTTACACAGAAAACAGCTTCACATTGGTGAAGGTGATTGAACTGCTCTTTGAATGTAGTGGCTGAGTAGTAAATACGGCAGTGAATTTCAGTATCTCAATGTGACAGAAGTGGCTTGGTAGGAGGCCAGAGTTACCTGATAGTCAAATTGAAAGGCAAATAATGTAATTTCTTATCTGACTTTTTATGCTGTTTTTTTCATTCTTTTCCTTCCAGATGCAAGCTGTCGGGGACAAAAGACAACTGAAAAAATAAACCATTTTGCCCTCTGTTCTACCTTATTTCAGAGTTTTATGGGGTTGTGTTAGTGCGATTTCATTTAAGTGAAAAGATAGTTTCAGTTCAAAGCAGAACTTAATTGTATTCAACCTTTTAGTTTCAGCTTACTTTTTTGCAGTAAACAAGAAACTATATTGAGTAACTAGCATCATGTGCTACAGTAACATTGTAGGGTTTTTTTCTTTTCAGGAGTCTCTTATAAAGTGGGATTTTTTGTTGACTTTGCCTGTAGGCTGACTTTATTCTTCACTCTTTGGGAGGTCTCTGACTCCCACTTACCATATCACATACACATTAAACCTTTCATTAAGTATTGCTGACAACAGGCGGTATCTCTTAAAGATGCAGGATTCTCTTATTTTGGCACCCAAGTATCTTATAAAAGCTAATGATTGTAGCATATACTTTATCAATTGTCTGTTACCTTCTGCTTCCTTTTTTTAGTCTCTTCCAGATCTTGCCTCAAGGCATATTTACTGCTCTTCTTACTTGCATGTTACCTTTTTACTGTATGCTTGACATCGCCTTTGCTTTAAACTGCAGATTTATTTCTAAGGTTTATTACTGACATTTAAAACCATCAGCTTTCAGACACTAGTTTGTGTATAGGAGCTCCTCGCAGTGTGTGTTCCAACCCCAAGCCTGTGCAAGGCGGATCATTTGTCTTTGTGTATTTCTTGACTGTCGTTTTCCCATTGTTCTTGTCTGGCTTTGCATGTGTCATCCCAGGTTGGTGGCTCTTCTGTCATTTAGAATTCATCTGGTTTTAAAAATTTATTATATACAATAAACTCATAACTTTTTGTTTTTCCAGTTACAGTTTTGGCGATGTGTTACTTGTTTTGAGCTGTATGTTTTTTCTGGTTTTTTTTTGAAAGTACATTGTGTGACAAACTTTCCGAATTTATTTGAAATTATCCTTAAATTCAGATTGCTGAATAATTATATTGCGTAGTACAGGGCAAATATAATACAAATTGCTTTGGGAACTAAGATACTTTGAATTATAGAACTACTCTAATTGTCTAGAACTTGGTGCTGGAACCATTCAGTAACCAGGGTTTTTGGGTTTGAGTTTATTTTGTTATTTCTTTCTTTTTTTTTTTTTTTTTTTTTTTTTTTGTGTAGAATTGCAAAGCTTATGTGAAAAGGTAAAAAACCCAATTGCTATTTACCACACTTTTTCAGTATATGTGGTACCCTTTGTATTATATATGTGATACCTATGTTAATCCATTTGCTTTTGAACTTTACGGCTCTGCAGTTAACATTCTGCTGCAATAGATACTATATCTGTACTATTAAAACAAAAGCCTCACTAGTACATCATCAGATTTTTAATGCGGGTTTAATGGAAATAGTACTTCATAAATTTGGTTTTGGTGTCCTTGTCTTGAAGTATATTAAGACTTCTGGATACTGAGTTTTAATTCTGTTTTGAGCCTTAACATGTAGTAGCCCTATCTTCTAATCCTAGGACTTAAAAAGTGAGATATGTTATATACATTTGAAAACTTGGAATAAAATCCTAAGAACTCACAGTACCAAGAATTGCCAACGTTGCAGAGTTCAAAAAATTTCCTTATTTTGCCTAACTAGTCCACAAAAGTATATTCATGGCCACATTTACATGGAAAACGTTTATCCGGAGCAGCTTTGAGCAGAACACTCACCTAAAGTAGACCTATCTTTATTAAAAGAACCCACTCTCCTAGACCAAATTTTTCTGTACTGAGGCTGGGGAAGTCATGCATTATGTTTTTCTTTTAAGGGTCTTATTGGCTCATTTCTTGAATAATATTATTTTTGGCTGAGAATCTGAGGCAAGGTGTTGTGTGTATCGAATTACACATACAACTTCGTGAAAACAAGTATTTTTCTTGGCAAAAAATTGTAATAAGCAAAATCAAAAAGTATTTCTCTGCTTTTTCTTTCCATTTTTTTTTTTTTTCATTTTTTTGTGTTTTAATGTGTGTGTGTCAACTGGCAGTGCTGGCAAGTTTCTCACTTTCATGAAGTTACTGAAGGTTATGTTTTAATTGCTATTCTTGATTGGAATTTAAAATACATATGTAAGTCCAATCCAAGCAGAAGCCTGCGTCAAAGATGATTTGTGTGCAAGGAAAATGAATACATACATGGAGATTCTTCAGGAGATTACATCTTCTTTTCTTTTCTATGGTGTATAGGTGCAGTGCTCTTGTCCAGTGTACAAGGATTAGCGATTAATGTTGATCCAGTCTTGCATACTTGGCTAACCTACCAACCTCAGAAACGAGCTGGTAGACACCTTCAGCAGGTACGTATTTTTGGAATGGGGAGAGGGGAGACTTTCCTTTATGCCAATAGTGCATTCTTACTGCATGTATTATTTTTTCTGTCACCCTGTTCTTTTTAGTTTGCTGCCTATACCTTATCTTATATCTTATTTTAAATTATTAAAAATGCTAGCTTTTGCGTAGTAAAATCTACATTTCACATTATTTTAATTTATAATGTTTAATTAGAAGAATAGAGAATTCTTTTTGACGGACACTGCTTAGGATCCATATTTTGCAACTATTTTTAACTACTAAGACCTCATAAGCCTTCTGTGTCTGGAGAATAAATCATATTTAGCTGCTTGGGATGGTATTTTTGATAATTGCATAATTTTTTATAAAATCATTACTCTTCTTAAAACCCATTTTAAAAGATGAATCATACATTTCCTAACTTGACATAAGTAAATACTGTAACAGATTCTGTATATGATGTTAAAAACATGTATTTGTATGTGAAGTGTTCAGAAAAAATATACAAGAAGTTAAGGCTGGGGGTCTGCATGGCACAGGGATTTCTTTGGTGTATTCTTGACGTTAATTTTCATGCCCCATACTCCTTACCTGGAAAGAGCACAGGTTTTGCCTGATTTTAAACTTACTTTTAACTGTTGTTTGACAAACCAATAGAATATTCTAAAACTTAAATTTGTCATAATTGAGCCTAATGTTCTGTTTCAGTTACAAGTGGTCTATTAGTAGGTGGCCAATATAAGAATCTTTTGATATTTCTCTCATAAATATAGAACACTATGCACATCAAGGAAGTTTCATATAGGGCCCTCGAAGTGGGAGGATTAACACAATCTATAAACATTTCTGTTTCTTGTGAGTGAATGACCTTGTCAGGTAGTTATTGTCAAACATTGAGCCCCATTAAGCTCATTCTGCACCAGCACCATCTGAGCAATTCAATGTGCGAATTGCTGCTTTATCATTTTAATAACTTTACACTGGTTTAACTTGTTGAGTTATTCTTCATTCCTGCATCATTACTGGAGCAGCACGACATTCCTGGTATACCTCTTTTTTAATACAGACCATTTATTTACTTTTGCGGTGCTGTTATGTATACATCCAGAATGTAATTGAGCCTAATTATTTCAAACATTCATATAAAAGTCTTAACATTAATATATATAATCATTTGTTACTCGATGTTTTCTCTTTTGATTGTGCTTGTATACTGTGTGGCAAGAAAGGTTCAGTGACTACCTTGGGAAACTTACCTGTCCATGGTTTTGATCACCAGTGGCAAATTGTTAACCAAATTTTGATTAAGTAGTTATTTTGTAATTTGTGTCATTATTTGGCCTTTTAAATTTGTTTGTGATCTATAGCAATTAAAATTACTGTATCACATTTCTAAAGTTATTAGCATTTGGAGTTGCGTAGTCATTTGAAATTATTCTCATGTCTACTTAACAGAATTTTTTGCTCTGTCATTTTGAGTAAGTCAAAATTGAGAGTTTTATCTGGACACAGAGAAAAATCTTTCAGTACATTTGGATGTGTGTGAGCATTCTGTCAATAACATTGAGTTCAGTAAGTTAAAGTATTAATTTATCTGGGACCACATCTATAGCCACGTAAACTTCTGATTGCGTACAGGATAGGCTGGGATTGTCTGGCTCCCCACAGAGACAGGTATGCATTTACATACCAGAACTTCTTCAGATTTGTTTGCCTATTAACTATTACTCGGGATTCTCAGGTCTGTAGTGCCAGTTTGGTAGTACATGCATTTTATATCTTTACTACGACATTCACTATGTGCAATACAAGTGTGGTGGCATGGTTTTGTCTGAAAGCATGAAAAGTTAGAAATACCAGAATGTACTTAACTGTGTAAGCTGAAGTAGGAGAGGATAGAAGCATAGAAGTAAATGTATTTTTACAAAACCCATGGATTTTCAATTATTTTTCCATAAAGCTGTACTGTGTTACCTTCTGTGTGGTGAAGCCACCAAGAAATGTTACTCTGCTTTGCCTTACTTAGATTTTATTCAACTGGAACAGAACAGTGAATGTCTGCTCTGTTGGAGTGTGGGGGCACATGCAGCTCAGCGAGGACAGCCCCTTTTCATTTATTACTGTTAGACTTGCTAATCCTACCTCTGTTTGCACCTCGCTTCCCAGCAGCTCAGAATTGTGCATCTAATGTAATTGCTGGGGCCACTGTATTACGTGGTTCATACAGTTATTTCTTCGCGCTTTCTCCCCTCCTTTACCCAGTGTGTCTGTTTTGTACAATTAGATTAGAAATGCTTTAACCATGTTTCTGTAGTATCCAGTATACTGTATCATGTGCCCTGATATATTCTTAGATGGTGTCTGCAAAATGAGGTGGATGATAAATGAGGATTGTAAAAGTCTAACTGAAGGTAAACACCAAAAGGAAAGAGAAGCTATTTAAATGAAAAGTTAAGTTTGGCACAACAATCAGTAAACTAGTCTTTAAGGCTTCAGTATATTTTCTTAAATACAACAGAATATTTGGTGCCAGATGCTTTCAGCAAATGGCATTGCATGGTATTACCTTTTCGTCACAAAGCAACAATGCATGCCAAAGTGTGGCTGCTGTTGCATATTTGAATAATGACCACTGTGGTTGCTGTTATGGCTATATGGTCAGTGCTCTAGGGTAAATGGATGTAAATAGAACTTGGTTTTCTTTATCCATTCTGAATTTCAACATTCATCTACAAGTTTTCCATTCTACCCTTTGAAGTACAGAAACAGTGAGAATGTTGCGGTCAAAATCCATGAGGCACTTTCAGAGTTTGAACTCATGGGCATATTGCTTTTGAATTTCTCTCATGGCTACTAGAAATATGTGGTGTAATTCTTCAGCTGCTTTGTTGAAATGAAAGCATTGTGAAAAATAAGCCCCTTCTATACCTATAGTCTTGTCCATTATTGCCTCTTGCCTAATTGGTGGTGTTGGACATAGGTTAGTATAATGCCATTCTGAGGAGCATAAGTGGATATTAATCATGAGTAGTCATGCTTCTTATAAGACTCAGTTTGGCAGAAATGAAGCAATGAACCCACACAAGCACAGACCTTTTGTCATTTCATAATAAAATATTATCATTTTATCATTTAGGACAGGCTTTGATAAAACAAGCATTTTTACATGATAAACATAATTGTATTGATCTGCAAAGATTTCTCAAACTGTAATAGATTTTGATTTCTGATATTGCTTGCAGGCCAAAAGCACTGTTTTTATCCCGATCAGGATCTGTCACTCTTACCCCTAGGAAAACAATCAAGTTTCTGAAGGATGTGGGAATGAAGTTACTGCTTACTTAAGGAGCTAAAACTACATGGGACTTGAACCTTATATCTTCTACTTTCAGGGCCCCTTGAAACTGCAGACAGAGAGCAGTTGGTGAAAATGTGGGGATTCTTGGCTAACATCAGTTCATCACATAAGTTTGAAAAAATTACATCTAATCAATGATTGGTCTTTTTTGTCAGCAGAGCAGTTTTCCAAGCATACCTGAAATTCCTACCTGAAGCATTCACAGAATTTCACTTGAATTAGCAAGTTCGTCTGCCAGGAAAGATGGTGCTTTTGTGAACCCCAGGGGTTAAGCATGCCTCATCTTTTTAATCAGGAATTAATTTAATCTCAATTAATGTAATTTTATTAATTAATTTAATTTTGATTGTAAACCAGGCCTAATGCCTCATTTTTTTTTAGTTTTCTGAAGCAATTTAGGTGCGTGCTTATATTGCTTATCTCAGAAATCAAAACAATGAAATGTTACTCTGTAGTCAAGCAGTGATTATGATTTCATGATATTAGAACTTGTTGCAAGGCAGGTAGGGTGGATCCTCCTGATTGTTGGAGCTCATTCTGGCACAGCTTGGACAGTCTCGCAACATACATGAATATTCTTCCTGAGGCAGGTAGTGTGATTGCATGACAGTGATCTTGCATGTCTTGAGTGGAACTGCCATCTGTCCCTATTCCAAAGATTTCATTAATTTTTCTTCCTGCTTGCTGCTTGCAAGTTACTGCACATGTACATATCACTCCCTGTGCACGCAGTATCCACTGTATGGGATAGCAGGCTTTGGTGTCATTTCAGTGATGGCAACCCATGTCCGAGCTGGTGCGTCTGAATTCAACGTTTCACAAACTAGTGCTTCTTTTTTTTTTTTTTTTTTTTTCTTTAGTAATAATATATAAGTTCTTATCTTAGAATATTCTTTTGCCTTTGGTTTGTTATCAGGGAGGTGACAGTCCAGGCATCCCTCAAATGAAAGTTACTCATCTGCTCAGTTGGTCAAGTTTTCTTTAGAACGCATTTCTCATTTTCCCACATCTGCCTGAATCCTCTATAGCCTCACAATTGTGGAGGTTACAATTCAGAAATAAAATATTGTATTACTGAAAATCCCAATTAAAGCAAAATATTAATTTATTCTACCTGGGGCAAGTTTCCACTAGCCCTCTTTACAGGATATTTTAGCTTCAGTTAGTTGGCATATCTCCACATACATCAGGAAATACTTGGGGCTTGGTATTGTTGGCAGGTTGGTTTTTAGCTATTACTGTCTGTGCCTTTCTCTGATTTTAGATCTTTATCATTTCCAAAATCATGTTGACCGCACAGTATGAAGTAAAATAAAAAATATAATCTGTACGTGTTGATCCATTTACATGCATGAGTAGCATATATGTATGTGTGGTTTGTGTACACATCCTTAACATGGTGTGTAATATGTTAGATTATTTCTGTCAATAAACTTTAAATTAGGAAAAGAATAGCTTTCCTGTAGTTTTTTAGCCCCCGCTTAAAAAGTTAATTGTAATAATTGTACTGGAAAAGTAGTAAATTTTCTTGGTCTGAGTACCATGAATTATTACTAATCTAGTATCCAGTGTATAATAGCCACAAAATATTATTGCATTGATAAAACTGTGGTCAGTATTCTAGAACAGAATCTGATTTGACTTTGTGTCAACAAAACAATCTCATAGAAATGTTGCCATAGTTCCTTAACTTTATGTAATGTTTATCTGCTCTATAACACTGCCAATTAGTAACCATAAAGCCTACATCCCAAGTAGGTGTATTAAACTTAAAAGACTGCATTTTACTTTATAGTTATCTATTTGGATTCTTGTGATGAATGCTTATGATAACACTTGCCTGCAATGTTTCCTTTCCCATCAGATTCATCTTCTTGTACAGCTGTGGGGCTCTTGTCATCTGCTATTTCCCAAGCCACAATTTCCTCATTGGTTTGTGGCTAAAACCCAAATCTTGATGATCCTTTTCCATCTAGTTCAGTGTTGATCTTTCATCTTCTGCGTTCTTTTAACCAGAAATCTTTTGCCAAAAACCTGACAAGATTGTACTGGGCGTCATCAACAGCAACATCAGGCTTGATTTTAGTGAGCAAAGATGAAACAGCTGTTTCATTGTCCAGATCAGCACTCAAGCACTCAAGATTTGGTCATAATTTTTTCCAGCTTTGTCTGGCTGTGATAGCCTTGATGTTTTTCAGTATATGACTAGTGGTGTAACTTGCTATATTTTGCTGATCCATTTCTTCAGGGGTTCAGGAATAGATACTGCTGCTTCAGACAGTATTTCCATTCTATTGACTTTACTACTGTCTTGCACTGTGTTCGTTCTTCAGAAACTCTTGCTTCACTTTGGCAAGTCAATGTTCTTTCAATGTTATGTCCAGAATTGCCAAATTATGGCTCAACAGTTGCTGTCATGAGGAAGCTGCAGATGGCTTTGCCTTATGCCAGGTTGTATCAGATAAACTGCTGCATTTTGAAAATAAGTGATGTAAAGTGTCTGATGAAAGTTTCTTCAGCTTCTCTCTCTGTATGCACATGGGAAGTATCTCTGTGGTGTAAAACTCATCTTTTCAAAGCTGATGGTTTTTTGTTGTTGTTGTAATGGCTAGAGTACACCAAAGTGGCATGTTACTATATAGTCCAGAATGACTTCTTCGTGCTTTTGGAGACAAAGCTCATGACTGTACATTCAGAGGGAGGAGGAGAGATGAGAGCTGTTTGTCATTGACATCAGTATTTTCCTATTAACTTTGCATACCACTGTATATATAAGTTGATTGTTTTCACTGGAGTGGGATTAAATAGTTAATTGTCTTTCTTATTTTAATTTACTTTTATAGTGGAAAATGGTTAAGGCGTTTGGAAGTCATGCTCCTCCAATTAAATGCTTTTTCTGTTTGTTTTGGGGTTTGTATATGTGTGCACGTGTTGCACACTGCTTGATTCAGTGATCTGTTTTCTATTGGAGAAAATTTACAAGCACATTGCCCGCCTCACACGAATTTGTTTCCCACAGAGATTCCTACTGCAACGTGTGAGGTTTCTCGTTACCCTGCTATATGGATTACATTTTCGCTTCAATACCAACAAAATTAAATTACACAAAAATTGATTAAGATGCATGTAAGCCTAATGTCTGATCTTTAGGAAAAAACTTTTGTCATCTTTAAATGATAACCCTCTGCAAAATCAGTGGTAGAAATATTCTGCTTTTTGTCAGCCATGATACATCTACATTTTACATAGCATCTAATGCTATAGCAGGGTGTTAGCAGCCAGCTGTTATTGAGGATCCAATTTATTGAAGTATTTTGTCGTTTCTAGCTTACTTTCATTAAAAAAAATAACAGCAAAGCCAGTAGACTCTATTCATTTGTGAACATCCAGTTCCAGAACCCATTGTGCATTAAGGCATGTCACTGTTTCCTAATCTTAAAATAAGGATGCGGTCCTTCAAACTAGATTTCAGTGCCTTCAGTTTTGCTTAACACTGTCATATTTTGAATATTTTGTAATTTATTGATGTGCTTGAAAGACAAAACAATTCAAAATCTGTAGTGGTCAGAACTGAATTTTGTATTTGAAATGTCAGGAAGTGTCATGGGTTCAGCAGCAGCAGTCTTTTTTCTCCTTCTTGGTAGCTGGTGCAGCGCTGTGTTTTTGATTTTGGGCCTAGGAACAGCGCTGATAACACCAGTGTTTCGGTTACTGCTTAGTGACGTTTTGGTCTGGCCAAGGACTTTCTGAGTTTTATGCTCTGCCAGGGAGGAGGGGAAGCCGGGAGGAAGCAGAGACAGGACCCCTGACCCAAACTGAACAAAGAGGTTATTCCATCCCACAGCACGTCATGTCCAGGATGGAGAGTGGAGAGCAGAGACCCGGAAGGGTGGGGGTGCACTGCGTGGTCGGGCTTGGTATTAGGTGGTGAGAAATTGTATTCTTTCCTTGTATTTCTCTTGTCATTATTATTATTGGTGGTAGCAGTAGTGATTTGTGTTATACTTTAGTTACTAAACTGTTCTTATCTCAACCTGTGGGAGTTGCATCCTTTTCGATTCTCCTTCCCATCCCTCCAGGAGCAGGGGGAAGAAAGAGGGGGAAGTGAGGAGAGAACGGGCTGCGTGGTTAGAGAGGCTTAAACCACGTCAGGAAGAAATACAATAACATATAAATACCTATGCATCTTTTTCAAAGTTTAATGAAGGTTGATACATTCCTTTTCAAAACTTTAATTAATCTTCATATCTGGCTACAATTTTCCTGTCCCCATTAAACGTTTCGATAATGATTTTGCTTTGGTGATCATCCAGGTTTATTCATGTGCATTTGATTGACTAACAAGGATGGTATTTTAAGTTAATAAAATATATTTCACTTTTTTTTTTTTGTTATCGTGGAGCTTTTCTTCAGCTTAACAGGACTAAAATGATTACAAGTGCAAGTCTGACTGTAGTGTTTGATAATTTGTTTTCAAGGTAAATGTGCTCCAATCATTGTTTCAAGTTATCTTCTATACATTTCAAAATATGTAGTTTAAGTTATGCTTCCTATGCCAGTGTCTTGAGTACTAACGTGTTTTGGTTTTGGGTGGTTCACAAGCTATTTCTTTTTCTAGCAATCTGTAGGAACTGTTCCACTGGGTGTGTCAGTAACTCGAAAAAAAGAGGATGAAGCATCAGTTGGAAGTGCACCTTTGGCAAGGCAGCAGTCAAATCAAGCCTCTGAGTATGCCAGCAGTCCTGTCAAAACAAAAACAGTAACCGGTATGATCACTTCATTCAAACTAGCCCTTCTGCTTTTGCAGCCTCCCTGAATAACATGTGTCTGCAATTGAAGAGCATCAGCTGTGCAAATACTGCAGGAAAACTTTCAGTTTTAAAGAAATATGCTCCCAGAAAATTAAAATTTTTAATATAAAAAATAATCAAACTTGCAATTTTGAAATATATGTTTAATTTTCTTCTCATTGTCATTTAGGAGCCATCTTTGAGGCCCTAATAGTTTCAGGTAGCATGTTTTCAGAAATGAGATAAAGGAGATACACTTCCAATGGAATATCTGCTATTTGCCTTGATATTAATATTTTAGTCCATGATTTTATCAGGCTTTATACACTGTGATTAATCTCTTTGATTTCAGTCAGTCTGTTCACACTGCTGAAATCTGGTTTGTATGGAAGTCAAGATTTATGCAGAAATGGTTAAAATTCACTGTTTTCAAAATCACTCTCCCATAGAAAATGGATTTGTTGGCACTTCTGTTTCTGGAATTCAAGCAGTTACTGCGTTCAGGAGTATTTTCTGGCCTCTTAAGAGTGCTGAAGTTAAACTTTATCGCTAATCAAGATGATAAAGCTTTCTGGGATTTTCTAGGCTATTTATTCATAACGTACTGTCTGCAAGTAGTAAAGTAGGAGATCGTCCAAAAAAAGTGACTATCCAGCTGAGACTTTTAGTAATCCTTCTGAAATACACTGAACAAATAATCTTTTCCTTTGCATTGATGTTTATTTCCAGATAATCATGAAGTATTTCAAGATGTTGTCTGCTGAAGCTAAGATTACAGTCTTGTAGGTTAGTGGTAGGGTAATTTGTTATTTGGAGATTAAAAAGGACTAAAACCAGAAAATCTGTTTGCTTAGCATTATGTGGGTTGCCATGTTATCACTGGTAGTAAAAGAATAGTTTAATTTCAGAGGCCTCTTTCTATGTCATTTGTGAATATCCTTTATTTTTACAATTTATTTTTACCATTCATTTATGGATTTCCTTTATTTTTGCCTGCAATTAAATGACTGTACTAAGTATATTCTTTTTTATCTATGTTTATGTGTTCTGCTATATCAACATCACAACTGTTAGTGTGATATCATAAATATGACTTGTTTGTTCTTGAGGTTAGTTCTGCCTGCACCGATTAACAAAGCACAAAGGTATAATCCACTAGAGAAACTTGAAATTTTGGATATTTGACATTCAGACCCACCTATTTGCCTGAACAGATGTTAGATTAGTTTATATAAATGACCAATTTATAAAATGATGCATTTAGTTTGTAGAAGTACCCTTGTACTTGATTTTTGAAAATTAGTGTCCCAGTCTCATACCTACTCAGCTTGGTAGCCAGTTTAGATCTTCAGCCTTTGTTATTCTTCACCTTGAATATTGACTTTTCTGCAGTAACAAACACTAAAAGAAAACATTACTGTTCAAAATCTAGAAATTTCATAAATGTCAGTTTTGCTTTTGTTTTGGGTTTTGTGTGTATGAGAGCAGAATGGCTAAAAACTAATGATAAATTATAAGTAACTTCCCAGAAGCAAAGGAAGGATTTTTGTGCATCTCAACGTCTCCCACTTTTTAATTTAAAGTCAATATCAAGATGTGTTTTCAGTTACTTAATACAACACACATTAATGCAAAAATGAAAACATTTTTAGGTTTCATTTATCTTAGCTACTTGTTAGCAACCATTTACCTTACTCATTTGGTTTCTCAAATATATTTAACCTAAATCCTGGAGGGTTTCGTCCTTAAGTAGATACTTGGCTTCATTATAAAATAATTTTGTGGCATAAAGTTTGATACTAATAAATGAAAGGTGATAGTACTAATTCTCTCTTTGATTACAAAAGCGCCAGTTAAAGTGGTTAGAAAAGGTTGGAAGGATGCAAGTGTGAAAGTGAGAGTTCATTCTCAGAGAAGTTTCAGTGAATCCTTTATTTCACAATTCATTCCTTTACAGGAATATAGTGTGCTGGAATATGATGAATGACTGACTGGTTTATTAAACTTAAAAGAGAGTGCCTGTGATTTTTCTCCTTTCTAATTTTTCTGGGTCCATCACTCCCACTATTTTTCACTGTATTTCATACTTTTAATTTCACCTACTTTTTGCTTGAGTTTTCTTTATTTGTTTCATCTTTTTAAACCAGCAATACCAGCAATTGCAGGTCTAGAATGTATGATGCCACCTATGCTACAAAAGTATTCCAGGTAAAAAGGGCAACGATTCCTGTCAGCTTCGTATTTCTTCATTATCAAGGCTTTAGCTACAGGTGCCTTAAGTTGTCAGAGAACTAAGGTTCCTGCATTGGTAGCAAGCACACATACACATAGTCTTTTCAGACTGAGATTGTATCTCAAAATCATGCTGTTCAGGTGGTGATTTTGAATTTATCCTTTTTAAAGTCTAATATGGTCTCAGCAGTCATTCCCCTGAGAACTGCTAAAAAACCAACCCTATGTATGAACTGAAAGTTTGTAATCACAGCTGTAAAATGATTTAAAACATTGATCTTGAGTTCAGTTTATTAGTTAATGGCTGTTGAGACCTTGCCAAAAATGAAGCATGGGAAAAGAGCAAACCTACTATTTATATGGTATCTGTGAAAATCCAAGGTTTCTGTTCTTAAGTCTAAAATTGTAGTTATTTATAAATCCCCTTAACCACAGAGGCTTCAAAACCAGAGTACAATATTAGAATATATGGTTTAAATTTTGCGTGATGCAGCTGTGATCAAGCAAGGTGATAAAGAAAATTTTTTTTTGTTTGTTTCAAAAAGGAGTATTTACCTCAATTCTTCCATCCACTCACTTCTTCTCCCCCCTTTCTCAGCAATTCAGCAGTTCCCTGGTAATTCAATGAAAAGCAATTTGCAGACCTGTAGCTTTACACAGGTGTAGCTCTTATGTTCAGATAGTGGCAAAGTGATTGCTATATATGTGTATTAATATGCTATATTTATATCTAGCATATGTAGCATACCTACACAGGAAGATATTATGGTCTGCAGTAGATGGATAGGGCAATCTTTGAAAGCTGCCCTTTGCACTCTATTAAATAATGATTAAACCCCAAGTGTCTGTTTTCACACATTCAAGATGGGTGCTCATAAATTACTAAAGTGACTTGTAGATTTCATTCACATTAAGCCATTAAATGATTATAATTATTTTCATTTGAACATTTACCATGCTTAAAGATTAAACTGTTTTTTGGGGGGGATGTTAGTGCCTTCTAGAGAGGTCTTTATGTAGCCATTTGTCGTGGCTTAAGCCTCTCTAACTCATGCAGCCCGTTCTCTCACTCACTTCCCCCTCTTTCTTCCCCCTGCTCCCGGAGGGATGGGAAGGAGAATCGAAAGAATGCAACTCCCACAGGTTGAGATAAGAACAGTTTAGTAACTAAGGTATAACACAAATCACTACTGCTACCACCAATAATCATACAAGAGAAAATACAAGTAAAGGATACAATTGCTCACCACCTAATACCAAGCCCGACCACGCAGTGCACCCCCACCCTTCCAGGTCTCTCCTCTCCGTCTTTACATCCTGGGCATGACGTGCTGTGGTATGGAATAACCTCTTTGTTCAGTTTGGGTCAGGTGTCCTGTCTCTGCTTCCTCCTGGCTTCCATTCCTCCCTGGCAGAGCATGAGACTCAGAAAGTCCTTGGTCAGACCAAAACATCACTAAGCAGTAACCGAAACACTGGTGTTATCAGCGCTGTTCCCAGGCCGAAAGTTGAAAACACAGCACTGCACCAGCTACCAAGAAGGAGAAAAATGACTGCTGCTGCTGAACCCAGGACACCATTACCCTGAAATTTAATTTCACCAACATCTACCAGGACATCCAACATTTAGCAGTGCTTGAAAGTAAGTGCTTTATATCCCAGACACAAATTTGATACAGTCTTGTGAGGTGTAACCCAGTGACTATGGCATGTAATTTTTCACTAGCAGTAGAAAAGTAGCCTCGCACATGCTCTTCAGTATGAGGAACGCTTTTAATGAAATAAACTACTTTTGAGTATCGTGTGAGAAGTCACAAACCTTAGAGCTGCAGTAGGTCCTGAAGCCTCTTACAAAGGCACCTGGGAACTAAATGCCTTGTCCAATAACTGAAAGCACACTTGTCACATAAAATTTTGCTGTTTCTTGTTAGGCAGCAGGCAGGTGTTTGGTCATGGTACAGGGGGTGGCTGCATGTCAGCCATGTTATAAGTGTACACAAGGGCATATGACAGCAGGCAAATGGTTTTCATTACTAAGTCTAGCGTCAGTGACCAGACATTGCTCCATTTTGTTGTCCAGTGGACAGGTTGCTAAGGGCATTTGCAAAAGAGAATTAAACAAGGTGGGTTTTTGACAGCTTTACCATAGGCCAGGTTGATCAGGTCCACAGGTCAGAGCATGCACTGGTTATTTAATTGCACTACAGTTTAAATATTACCATGGAGTATCAGTCGCAAGTTCAAAGCTGAACTGAGAATCCAGCATTGGTTTGTCCCACAGGAAGTGTATGTGTGGTGTGTAAGAGCATCTGCATATGGGGAAAATATTAGGTAGGTCATGGAATCATTCTGGTTCGGAAAAATCTCTTGTTTGTGATTCTGAAACATTGATGTATTTTTCTGTGGAACTATTGTTCTTGCAGAGAAATAATTAGAGAGTTTTAAAGTTAAAGTGCAAAGTTATATTTAATCCACTCTTTGTTTGCATTTCAAGCAGGTAGAGGATGGTGTCATAACAAGAAAATTTGAAACTCTGTCTTAGATGGCCTTTATATTCTCTGTCCTGTATAAATTGTCTGATTTCTAGTAAGGACAGAGCTCCTGTTGCTGATTTCTACCTGCTTTCCCCTGCTTATGTATTTTCTCAGACCTTGTAGAAATATCTTTGAGATATTTATGTCTCTATTTAGACCAACTGATGCTGTATTAGTGTTTTTAGTTGGTTTCATCTAAAGTTAATAAACTTTCTACTAAGTACATTTTGGCAGAATATGACCTTTACGTAGCAAAACTGGATGCAGTTACTGAATTTTTTTTCTCCCCTAAAGTACAACTAGAATGGCAAACTAGATTCCTTCTAAAATGAGCTGTTGGAATGCAGAAATCTGTCAAATGTGAGAGAAGTCTGGCTGGTAAGAAATCAATGGATTATCTGAAGTATTTGAATTAGTAGGTCAGTATTTCTGCTCAATGAACTGAATGATTATCATTTAGTCATGCCTGGTATGAACTGTATGACAATTTAGTTGGGAAAATGAATTACCTTAAATAGATGCTAAACAGGCAAAGTAAAATACAGGACTTGAAATCTGATGCACATTATACCTGGGGTGCCTGAAAACACTAGGATTTTTATGTTTTTGTAAATAAGGTTTAGTTCCTGGAAGAGTTATTTAAAAAGAAGGTCTCCAGGCACAGATGATTTATAGTAACTTTTAAAATGGCTGGACAGACACATACCTAGCATTTCTTTAGTGTGGATGTCAAAAGCATTAGTAATACAAAGCCAATGTAGTATATCAAACATGCTTTCTGTGTGGAGAAATTCAAAGTAGAGATAAAAGAATGGGCGTTTCTTTTTAGATTATACCTGAAAGACTAAGAAACTTTCAGTGAATTTTTAAGAAGGCAAAAAATTAGGCAGAATTCCTCCCGCATTTACCAAGAAAGTTTTTGCAAATTCAAAGGCTGGAATTCTTCATAGTATGAAATTTGTCTGGAATGATAATTAATATTTAGATAAATTCAGGCATAGATTTCAGATATAAGCACACATATAACACATTGTTCCAATTACTAATGTAGTAGCTCAGTTTTGCATGTGAATGGCTGTTATTGATTTGTACAGAAGTGTCAGTCGTTTTTTACAGAACTAAATAGGTATTTATTGCCAGAAACAGTGCAGCAATTGCTAAGAATTTGGTGGAAGAAAATGCTGACTCTAGCCATTCCCTAGCCAGCCCCCACTTTGACACAGATCCTTTCTGCTTGCAAAACAATGTTAAGATCACATTTGTCTTTGTTTACTGACATATGTTTACCCTAGGAAAGGCATGTTGGTGTGAAGTCAAAAGCCTCTGTATTTTAACACTTATTCTGCTGCTAACTCATTGAATGGCCATCCTGATTTAGTCACTATACCTTTCTGCTGCTGTTTCCCTCGGTATAAAGGACTTGTTCTAGCTGGTTGTGAAGGACTGTATGCCTCAACTGTCATATTGATTGATAAAAGTCATGTAGTAACTACACTGCTAGTGAAAGTAATGTAGAATACAAAAATGCTCAAAGCCCAGTAAAGAAATTATTTATGCAAAGAATATTCACCATGTGGGCAAAGGTACTGCATATTTTTCTAAGCTTAAAAGGACTTTGTCATGGGTTCAGCAGTAGCAGTCATTTTTCTCCTCCTTAGTAGCTGGTGCAGTGCTGTGTTTTCAACTTGTGGCCTGGGAACAGCGCTGATAACACCAGTGTTTCGGTTACTGCTTGGTAATGTTTTGATCTGGACAAGGACTTTCTGAGTCTCATGGTCTGCCAGGGAGGAGGGGAAGCCGGGAGGAAGCAGAGACAGGACACCTGACCCAAACTGACCAAAGAGGTTATTCCATACCACAGCACGTCATGCCCAGGATGTAAAGCAGAGGGCAGAGACCTGGAAGGGTGGGGGTGCACTACTCGTCGGGCTTGGTATTGGGTCTTGAGCAGTTGTATTCTCTTTCCTTGTATTTCTCTTGTCATTATTATTATTGGTGGTAGCAGTAGTGATTTGTGTTATACCTTAGTTACTAAACTGTTCTTATCTCAACCTGTGGGAGTTGCATTCTTTTGATTCTCCTCCCCATCCACCCGGGAGTGGGGGGAAGAAAGAGAGGGGAGTGAGTGAGAGAATGGGCTGCGTGATTTACGGCTTAAACCATGACAGACTTCTTGCTGTTATTTAAGATACTTAAGTACTACTTTTATTGTTAAGTATCCTGATGTTTTTCTACATAAAGATGATCGTAGGCTGCTCTTACGAAAAAAAAATCTCTTACCTGAACAATTCAGGTATCAGTCATCCAGGAAGGGAGGTATAGGGAATAACTTGTAATACTTCAAAAATAAAATGTGAATATTCTGAAACACTTCTGATGATACTGATGGTTCAGAAAATATTGGTAAATACAGCTTTGAGCTTCACCTGATGGTTTCAATGAGCCTACTATTTAGATTAACTTTCAATTTTTTTAATTAATTGTGGGGAAAATAGTATATTAAGATATGAAGTATTTTTAGCAAGACATTACTCTGTTTTAGCAATTTCTTCTGTATGTTCTAATATTAAATCATGGAACATAATTACTGTATGGAAATACATTATTGAGAACACAGTTTGGTTTTTTGGCTGTTGTACATATATACAGAAAAGTGTGAATCATTTGTAATGCCTCATACATCTCTCTCTGTAGAAATATGTATTTAGTTCTTTTGTGCTGTAAATATAAAAATATATAGACTTATGCTTGTGAGGTGGGCTGATGCCAACATGGTGAAGTTTAACCATGCCAAGTGCAAGGTCCTGCACCTGGGTCACAGCAATCCCAGGCACAGCTACAGGTTGGGCAGAGAAGAGATACAGAGCAGCCCTGCACAGAAGGACTTGGGGGTGTTGATTGATGAGAAAATGAACATGAGCCAGCAGTGTGTGCTTGCAGCCCAGAAAGCCAACCATATCCTGGGCTGCATCAAAAGGAGCGTAACCAGCAGGTCGAGGGGGGTGATCCTGCCCCTCTGCTCTGCTTTTGTGAGACCTCACTTGGAGTATTGTGTGCAGTTCTGGTGTCCTCAACATAAGAAGGGCGTGGAACTGTTGGAACAAGTCCAGAGGAGGGCGATGAGGATGATGAGGGGACTGGAGCACCTCCCATATGAAGCTAGGCTGAGAAAGTTGGGGCTGTTCATCCTGGAGAAGAGAAGGCTGTGTGGAGACCTCCTAGCAGCCTTCTAGTATCTGAAGGGGGCCTATAGAGACGCTGGGGAGGGACTCTTCATGAGGAACTGTAGTGAGAGGACAAGGGGTAATGTGTTCAAACTTAAACAGAGGAAGTTTAGACTGGATATGAGGAAGAAATTCTTTACTGTAAGGGTGGTGAAGCACTGGAATGGGTTGCCCAAGGAAGTTATGAATGCTCCATCCCTGGCAGTGTTCAGGGCCGGGTTGGACATAGCCTTGTGTGGCATGGTTTAGTGGGAGGTGTCCCTGCCCATGGCAGGGGGGTTGGAACTAGATGATCTTAAGGTCCTTTCCAGCCCTAACTATTCTATGATTGGAATGTAAACCTAAGGAAAAACAAGCTTTTATATAACAAGTTTCACTGAATTTTTACTTTTTCACAGTATTGTATGTAGAAACCAAATACTGCTGGTATACAGAAAGGAGAAAGTAAGTTTTAAATAGGTGGCATTTTTGGTGGTTTTTTTTTGGCTGTGGGTAGTTCTCATTTTGTTTTACATATGAAGAAATCAATTAATCTTCTGAAAAAAAACTAAAGACCACCCAAAAAAAGCTGTAGGCCATTTAGATATTTAGATTTTTTTGAGTTGTTTGAAGTTTGAATTTTCTCCTCCACTTTAATCTCATTTGTAGTTCCTTGCACCCCTTGATCAGTTCCTTAATGGCTTGCATTTGTCTCAAACACCTTGGTATTTTTATTTCTGATAAGAAACTGTATCTAATACATGAAAATGTGAATAAATATTAGGAAATCCCAGTGAGTTCCTTGCTGCTATGGAGACTACTTCTAATTTTAGTGCTGGAAAAATCTTTCCAGAAAGAGACATGTAGTAGCAGTTTACCTTCCTTTTGATTTCTTTCTTCTTTTCAATACTATTAATGTTCATGTGTTTTGCTGTAATGGCTTCTTAGTAACTATGATTGGTTAGCAATGGGATTTTTTTCAGCTTTACTCAGTTCTGATGTGTGGGAAGCTGTTTGGAGGATGATGTGATATGGGAAGGAAAGCTTGCCCAGCTTCCTGAGATCAAATGACAGGTGGATTTTAAGTACAGTCGTACAGTGAGGTGATGGAAAGGCATGGGTTTTTGACAATGAACCTTGTCTTTCAGTAGGAGCTCTCTAAGCTTTTGGGGATCACTGAAAGTACGGGTTTGCCTGCAGCAGGATAACCTTTTCCAACCAGAAGGAAGCTGCTGCCCTCTTAATGCATGAAGTATCTGAGGCACACAGTGGGCTGGGAGAAATGAGTCATCTTGTGCCAGAGAGATGAGACACGATAGATCTGTACTGCATACACATTAGGAATAAGATAGTAGCTCTGTATTTCACCTCTCTTTAGTTCAGTGGCTAGCTGTAAGGGGAGAAAGAACTGAAAGCACGGGGCCAGCTGTGAGTACAGATTTTCATTAGTCCTCAACCCAGTAGTGGAAAATCTGTGGAAGATCTGTGGTCTTTTCTGCTTTGATCTTTTTGAGGAAATGTCCATTTGCCGCAAATCTTTACACATCAAAAGTTGTGGTTTTGCTTTTGTGTTCCTTAGGTCGCTGAATATTAATAGCACAGAATAGCACCATTTTCCCCAAAGATCTTTTCTATTTTTAGAACTTCTATTTTATGGATCAGACTTCTAAAGCAACCCGTTCCCAGTAGGCTAAAAAGAAAACACAAAAGAGGAAGAATATGTCTATATAAGAAAGACACCTCTATCCAGAATGTTTACCTGTAAGTGTTGCTTAGTGGCATCTCCTACAAAACCAGTTATGTTTGCGATTAATTTTACAGGATTGTCACTGGGAACTCCCTCTATACTTTAACCATAAATTGCGAAATGAATTAAGAAAACTGCTACTTCTGGTAGCTCAATTCTGATTGATCTGATCAGCCCTTTCTGAAAACTCAGATCATCACCAGTGTGTGTTCTGCAATTGAGGGTGAGTGTGGCAGGCTCTGAGAGATTGGTTGAACTTGATGATCTTAAAGGTCTTTTCCAACCTAGTTGATGCTATGCTATGATTGAAATAATTGTGATGTATATTTTTACAAAAATGGGACTAGAAGATGAGAGTAGGAAAATTTTATGTTCCTGTACACTGGTTTTCCTAAAAATTCCGTTTGTTTAAGCTGAAGCAGTCCCCCCTCCGTTGTTCTGTGGTTGGTTTTTTTGTTGGGTTTTATTACTTTTTTCCCCACATCCATTTGTGAGTATTTCATACAATTCATATTTCCTATCTAGCTATTGCTGACTGGCCCTGGGCTTCAACACAAGGCTGATTACAGTGCCAGAAAATGTTCCTGAGGTTTTCAGTTCGGTAGTAGCCGAGTAGCATAATTATTTTAAAAGATTAACCTTCATAGTGAGACAGATGGAGCTGGTCCAGCTTACATATCTGCTATAGAGGACTAGCCAAATACATGCAATAGCCACACCAGTGTAATACATTATTTTAGCAACTGTCACCTACTGATGGCCTTGCCTGATAGACATTAAGACATTGTTCTCTCTCAGCATCCCTTCAGGCAAAAGTCTGGGAGAGGAAAAAAATAAACAGGAGACTTCTTTTCAGGAGTTATTTCTGTGCTTGTTTCTTCTTTCCAATCTAAAACACTTCTTATTTCTTCTCTTATTTTCCAGGATTTCTGTTTGAATGGTTGAAACCTTTCTGTTTGAATGGTTGAAACCAGAATGGTTTCTGGTTGAAACCTTTTTGGTTTGCTGTTTTTTTGTTTTGGCCTTTTGATGAGTATGGTGTGTTACCGGGAAGGTGTTGTCTATTGTGGATATTCTGCTTTGGAGATTTGAATTGCATGTATATGGGGAGAAACAAGGGGTGCTTCAGCAGCTGATTTTTTTTTTCATTCACAGGTAGTTGTTTGTGGCATTAGAAAAAAAACATTTCCCTAATTTAGAGAGAATTAGCAGACTGTGTTTCCCAGCAAACAAAACATAGGGGAGTTGGCTAAAATCTAGCTTTAAATCCCACTCACAAAGAATGCACTTGTTCAAGTGATGTAGAATGCTGTTATTCCCTGCTGGTTGTGCTGTATAGTTTTACACTGTATTTATCTGTTCATCCTGACCTGAAGCATTCCTGCCTGTGAAATTTCCAGAGTTCCAACCTTACCCCCACTTGTATTCTGGAGTTCTGTGATGCAGTAACTCTTTTATATTAATATTTCTTGATACTCAAGCTGTTCCTCATTCTTACCTTGTAATACGTGTAGTGTACAGCCTGACTACACAGAGAAGATGGTGAGAACTGAAGTAGGGTGAGAAGTTAAAACAGAACAGCTATTCCTCACAGAATGTCTTTGTTTTTAATTTTATCCGTTCATAATGTGGATGGAATATTCACTGCATGGCGTGAGTGTCCACGTGATAAAAAGCTAGGAAGTAACTACTCCACGCTGCTTCTCCATATGAATAGTTTACTTGTTTGTCTCCCCAGCACAGCTGACAACAAACAGTCCTGACATGTCACGTTTTACATTCTCATGATCCAATTTTCATTCTTTATCATTCTAATAGATCCATAATTGGAGGCAGCAGTATCTGAGAGGACTAATTTTACTTCAGCCATAAGAATTCTCTTACACTTTTGATCACCTCTCTTTGAATCTTTTGATTCCCTGTCAGTTTAATAAAGTTAATACTTCTTATTCTTTTCAGGTCATTAAAAATACTATTTGTTAAAAGATTTTGTCTAGAATATTAATCAACTCTGGTCTTTTCTGGCCTCAATGAGAAAAATGTCACAAATTAATTCCTCAAGTGGCATTACCATTGCGCGCTCCTGGCAGAAATTCACTTTTCAGATGTTTAACTTAAAAGTCTTTGCATGTTTCCTTGCACGACCAAAACTGACTGAAGACCCAGTGATGCATATCCAGGGGTATATACTTTTGCTTATCTGAGTTCAGTTGGTAGCTTAATTTAGTTTTAACAATTTTTCTGTAGTTTGTATGCCACAGTTTTCTCCTAGCCGTATAACTGAGAGACAAATAGTCGCCCTTGTGCCAATTTCAATTAGTTTAAAATGAAATCATGAAAACTTCATAATTTATTCCTGCAGTTTTGTCAGCTCAACAACATGTAAGCCAAAACTGGAAATGTTAAAGAATCTGAAAATAATTTGGTGGGTATCCTAAAACATAAGAAAGAGGATACTGTGTAAGAGATGACAGGAGGAACTACGTACCGTTCATACAGTCTTGAATGAATGTGCTTTTACTACTTGGTCTCCTCATTAGTCCACTTTTGTGCTTCAGCTATGCTTATATTCAACTGAATGCTTCTGTTACCGAAAATCTTCTCATCTTTATGTTATTAGATCACTAACAATTTAAGGAAATTTCTCTTTTTGCGAGAAAATATTTAATTTTGCTGAAGTATGTCATACTTTAGTACGTTATGCTTGACGAAGAAAATGATTTAATGTTTATGACTTTTTTTTTTTAAGCATACTCAAGTTTTTAAGTGAATTGTTAAAAGAAAACTAATCAAAGGTTGCAATTTAATATGGGCTGTCTTCCATTTCTTACAACAAGTTTAGAAAACTAAAACTTTTTTTAGATTAAACTGGCAGCAATGTATGTGAGTACTTCTTGTGTTGCTATTCTGTCACCAAGTACGTTATCACACTTTGAAAACTGTCTTAATTTGCTTAGGTCAAGAATTCTTCATAATATTTTCTTAGCAGTTTACATTAAAAAGTTTAAGTAATTCATTTCATTGCATTTCTCACCAGCCTTAACTGGTACAGCTGTATTGCCAAGTTTAAAACTAATAATAAATGCACTATTATTACATCCATAGTGAGTTACATGGTGAGAGAAAATCTCTTTCAGAATTTAAGTAATCTTTTTCTTTGCTACCAGTAAGCATATTACTTAGTTATATATTCCTTCTGTGACTGAGATTTGTTGTTTGCATTAGAATCTCGTCCTTTGTCACTTCCTGTGAAAGCCATGCTGAACTCATCTGAAAGCTGCAGAAGTCCTGAAGAAAGAATGAAGGAATTTATTGGAATAGTGTGGAATGCAGTTAAGTGCCTTACACTGCAGGTAAGATGAAAAGGAAGTTAAAAAAACCCTATGTCTTTCCAAACTTTATGATTCTTTTTATGCATCCTAGCACTTTTTATTAGAGGGTTTTTAAAGGAGCTCCTGAGTTTTATTGGCTTATTTCAGTAGTTTCAAAGTCTTAGGGAATGAAAAATAAAATACAGATTTTTGTAAATTAAGCAAAGAATGCTTTGGTTTTATAATATTAGTTTTTGAAATAGATTTTATACCTAAGAGGGAAGATCCTTAAAAATTAAATGAAGAAAAAATGCTTGTTATACTTTTCTATATTATAAACATACCTATACACCTTTTTATGCATAGTTAGATTTGCAGAATACCTTCCTTCTGAAAAACAGTTGAGGAAAGTGTGTATGATAAACACTTTCTTGGTATGTATGATGTTTTACAGTGATGTCTCAGTTGCTTACTTGTCTACCTTTTCATGAAGGACAAGTAGATGACCCCTTGAATTAAACCTTTTCGTCCCAGATTCTTCTAGATTGTGATCACTGATCAGTAAAAGCAAAGCAGTGTGTGCAGTATATAAGCATACTATACACAAGAAGGGCCATGTTTGAAGTCCAATGCTAAGACTGCAAGAACAAAACCTAGCAGGCTTTGAAATACTAGGATTAAGATTCTGTTCTTCCAAGCATGAATGAAGTGCCTGCTTAGAAATTACCCTAACTTCAATTACTATAATTTGTGCCTCTTGAACAGTACATTCTTTGAGATCAGTATTTTATGGTGCACCGGTATATAGTAGCAAAACTGGCTTTGTCTTAAAATAAAATTTAAAAAATACAAAGACCCCTTATTTCTGACAGAAAGTAATCGTTGAATGTCTGTTCCTTCTTGCTACCAAGACATATATTTTCTTATATACAGTGTTATCCCAGAACCTATGTCTGTTTTATGCCTCTTTCATGCAGGAAGTACCTTGGGTTCAAAATATTAGAAATTCTGGAAGTTTTAAGTTTTGCATGAGTAAGAACTTCAGATTTGTGACTTGATTGCAAAACACTAAGTTGAGAAGATTCTTTCTGTTAACTGTTCAGTTTTCAGCCAGCTCTTTCATCATTATTTCATGAGTATTTTGTTTGTTTTCCTTTCTTTCTTAATGTTGCCAGCGCTGGAGGTTAGGATAGCTAGATAAGGGGAGTCCAGAGAGATAACTTTTAAGCTGTTTGAAGAAAGCAGTGTATTTTTGTTACGTGTCTGGGTGGTACCTATCACAGTGAGACTCCCTATCTAAATGAGGCTTACAGTTCGAGTCATAATAAAAATAATAATATCCTAATAAGGATGTTGAAGAGCTGGTCCTTTATAAATGGGAAAAATTGGATCAGGGCTGAGATGTTCTGCTTGTACATTTTTCAAGGTACCTTTTTTTATGTGAGCAACTGAATTTGTTTCAAAGAATGTTTAAGACACTGACCAGTTCGAAATGAAGTTGGTCAGTTACCAAATACAAACAAGCAAACAAAAAAAGGTTGCACCCAAATTAGTGTCTTTTTTGTGGAAATGAAAGCTGGTGACAGTGATAGGCACGTTTTCTCAGAGTCATTTGTAAATATATTTCTGTTCTTATCTAGCATAAGCTCATGGTTTAGAGTTAAAACAGTGTGGGTAGGGGATTTTTTATATTATATATTCTTTCTGGTGAGTTTGAGGTTCTAGATTTATTTGCTTTTTACAGCTATTTTTGGTAACATACTCCTTTCTATTTTTGTCAATATGAATATGAAATTATATTTTTAGTTTCTATGTTGAAATTAAAATGACCGTATGAATTCATACAACAGCTTACACACTTCTGATATGTTTCATTCTTATGCTTTGATCATACTGGGTAAAGTACATGCCAGTGTCTTGCCAGAAGGATATTACATGTTACCAGTGCAAAGCTTCAATAGACTCCGAGGAAACACCAGAGGTGAAGTCCAAGAACATGCTGCCAAACAAATATATAGTGCTCCTTCTTGGTGAAATATGAAGGATTTATAGATATGCTTGCTGTTCTTTTTATTATTCCTAGTAGTCCTTGTGGCTATTTTATCTAAATACATTTTTTCAAGACATAAGTGCGCATGTGTAGCTTTTTACCTTCAATACCAGCCTAAATGGGAAAGCTGAAATTTGTGCAAGGCAGTAGATAGGGGATAAGATGATGAAAATTATGAGTCTCTTTTTCAATTCAAGAACAGTATATTGATTTTATTAAATATAATACTCATTTTATTAAACACATAAATATATTTTTGTGTTAAATTCATCCTGATTTTCTTTGTTTTAATATAATTTGGCATGAAATTTCTAGAATGTTTTGTCTGGTTATATGCTGAGCACTTAGACTCTTCAGTTTTTTTCTAAAGCTAGTTTCATGTTCCTGGATCTTTTATTAACATGATTGTAGAACAGAAAAGTCTGTAGTTGTCGTCAGATAAAACAGAACTTCATAACTTAAAATCATCAAAGGATTATTCTTTTAGTGGAAGTTTGAGTAAGTAAATGTGTTTGGAACCAAAGTAACTGGAAAGTTTATTTTGGACCCAAAGCTGGTACTTGCTTAGCCTTAGCCCTGGCTTGCTCATGATAGAATATTGCATGAAAATTTTGTGCATTAGAGTTGTGGTAAGCTATTTGTATTTAAGTGAAAAGACTTTCATACTTAACTATAAAAAGTTGTTTTTATTGTTTAGTTGTTGTAGGATTTTATATGCAGCCTTGAAGTCGTTTTGGCAGTTGCGCCCTGTAGGAGGGTAGTGCTCACTTTTCACGTGTTCTTCATACTAATAGTTGCTAAAATTGTGGAGCAGTATAAACACAATTATTTTTAATTGGTTGTTAATGCTGAATTCCACTGAGAACAATGAAGGATCTGTATTAAAAGCAAATGAATTAATGAGTAATGTTGCAATGAAAGCCAACTAAATAAGAGTGTAATTATTGTATATAAAACTTAGCCAGATATTCCACATACCTTTAAATATCCCAGAAACTATTTGAAAAAATGAGTCTGTTTCCTGAAATTATTGAAAATAATATTTTCTTTAAAGCATAACTTGTACAAAATTTTAGGCAGTGAAGCACTGATTGAAAGAACAGAAATGAAAGGATGGAGTTCACTAGAGTTCCCGGTCTTTGAACAGTACTCTTTATTCATGGGTCAGGAAGAGATTCTGTGACTTGTAACTTAGCAGTTACAACAATCAGAAGTTATTCAGCAGTTAGGAGAGAGGATGGTTTCTTAAGTTATTTACTTACCACAAACTGACAGAAAATTAAATTTTCTGTTACTAAATAAAAATTTTTAAAATCAAGCTTTCTTAGAGAAGAATAGGAATGCTGTGTAGAGCTAAGACTGTTTTAAGTGGTCAAAGAAAATGCAACTGATCCTCATTTATACTCATTTGTACGGACAGGTAGCCTGCTCTCTCAGTTTTCTCACTCATGTGCTCTGCTTTCCATTTATGTAATTTGTACTTTGTCTAATTTCAAAACACAGATTTCTGGCTTGCCTTTTTAAATTCTAACACACAGCGTGTGTCTGGCTCAAATGCAGGTGGTCTAATTTGGTAGAGCTAATTTGGATATCAGCGGCTGAGGTATGGTCTTACAATAATGGCTGCATCAGAACCACTACATGAGATGTGCAGTGGTGGTTCTTTGCAGTTTTGGGAGTCATTGGAAGATTACATTCTTTACCTGAAACTCCCAGAAAAACATATTTGCGTGTCTGCTGAGACCATGTAATGGATGATGATTAGTGCACACAGGCGCCACTTCTGAGGAGACACCTTTATGTGAATGTCACTTGTGGATCATTTTTAATGCCTTTAATTGGTCTGTAGCTATAAAATGTGGGTTTGTGAAGGGAATCTCCTTACGGTATCACTATTGTGAAAGGCTGTAAAGACTCTTGTACAGCCTGTCCCTCGTTGTTGCACTTGCAGAGGATGACTGTGGCATATCATTTGTTTTGTTTCACTCCCTTCTGCTCACCCTTCTCAGTTAGGAAGACCTGCAGTATATAATCATTTTTCTCTCTACTGAGCTACATTCTCTTTTTATAGAATATGAATTAAAAATACTCCATTTATTCCAGTAAGTTAATACTTTCATTTCTCTACAAAAGTCTTAAAGTCATTGCACTTTTTTAGGCTTATATATTACTAAAAGCTGAGAGCAAATGCCTTGTGCAACATTTTAAAACTAGAAGGGAAGATACTGCTTACTTCATTGATTTATCATTAGTGTACGTTACTTAGCATGTATAGGCCTTGACATAATAGAAATGAAAATATGGGTGATTCTGTTTCAAGAATTTGTAATAATTCCTTCTCTTTAACACATGAATGTGTTCAGTATTGGCAAAAGAACACGTTGCTACCAAAACTGAAATAAGATCCTTGAAACAGAAAGGATGTTGCCATGGAAAAATGAAGTAACACTCAGTGCAGCTGCGAAGCATTAATGAATAGGATATTTTTTTAAAAGATCATTTGTGTTTGGTGTGGCTTGAAGGGTCCCAGCCAGATGGTTTCCATGAATAGGATTTGACCCCCAGCTTGAGGACTTCTTACTGGCAGATTACTTCATTTTCTTTCCCTTGGATTGTCAGATCCTTACATTAATGCAAGATTTACTGCTGCAGATTTATATTCAGTTACATAAATCAGTCACATTTTACATTAAATTCACAATTTTAGACACACCGTTTAACAGTTATTTAAAAAGTGTAAAAAGATTTATATGATAGCTTTAATATATGCTATTGATGTAGTTTAATTTTAAGAATTTGGATTACATATATTTTAAAGCACTTTCCGATTGGTGAAGCAATCTGTAGCGCATATTCTCACTTTTGTTCAACATACGGTTTCGTCATTTTAGGTGCACACTTCCATTTCTTCTCTGAAACTTGTTATTAGACAGATCTCCAAATTCTGTCAGATAAATATACACAAATACCACTGAAGTTGATAGTTGTGTGTCAGCGGAATCTGCCTCTGAGAAGTTCAGCAGGTGCAATTCAGTTTTGCACTTCTTGGGCCCTTGTGCATCCAAGTTGGCTATTTCTTATGTAATTATAATAATTGCATGACTTACACTAAGATGTGGAATTTTCCATGTTCATTGTATTGGCCTTAGAAATCCTGCAATAATGTGTTGCAAAATTTCTTTATTTGTATGAAAATTTAAATGAAGCACAAGTAAGCAAACCATATCTGTAAGCAAATCTGTAATATTACATATGGAGGGCCTGATACACTCACATAAACCCCACCAAAATTCATGGTTCAACTGCCATTAATTTGTTTGAAAATGAATTGCAAAGTAGCTGCCTATGTAAACAGGAATTTCCGTCAGGCATTTGAAGGAGGGAGGCTGTTGTGATTCCACTTCAATATTCTTGATATGCAAAGTAAAATACAACAAAAACAATCTAATGAACTTTTCTTCAGTACAAAGCTGTACTGAACTGTAAAATTAAGTGTAAAAACCCTACTGAGTATTAAGATCTCTTCTCAAGAGTACTCAGTAAAACATCTCCTGCTGCTGGTAATGTGATGAAGTATAATGTCTCTCCAAGGTGGTGGAATTTTTTGATTATTATTACCACATGGTTTGTGGCAGCATTTAATGTTAATCCTCATGGGTACATATATATGGAGAATGGATGATATGTTATAAACTGTTTACTCAGCAAATGCACAGATAAAACAAAAGTTACACTGATCATAAGTTCTCTTGTCATCTATTTGTCATTATCCCACAATGGCTTGACCTGCAACGTATTACTAATAGACCAGAAAACGATCTAATGTGTCACTGTAAAAATCTTTGCAAATTGACACAATGACTAATTTACCATTTAAAAAAAATAAATCCAAATCTATTACATCTGTAACAATACACCATTGCTTTTCATCCAGTATAAATAAAGTACACTCTGCAACCTTGGATCAATAAACTACTTATCAAAGATGTAATTAACTTCATTTTACAACTCAAACAGTTCTAAAACTAGAAACAAACACAGACTTCATGTAACAATGTATTTATTTTTGCAAAATTATACTTATATTTTTCTGCAGTGAATTCTTGTCAGTTTGTCTCAGCAAAAGGGCACAAAAATGTTGAAATAAAGATGAATATCTGTGTTCACTAGGCTGGCAAAGCACCTATGGTGCTGGGGAGTTCCAGCTCTATTGCAAATTATTATTGCTGTCTTGAGGGACTATTAGCCTTCAGGGGAGGGTATGGAGTACAAACCTTGGTTATCAGCTTTAAGCTGTGATGTCTTCAATAATGTCAAATCAAAAGACACTTGTGTAAGTTTACAGCAAACAAATGTTCTTTTGTCACAGCTACAAGTAACATCTTGTGTCCAACATTTCATACACTATGTTTTTCCAAACAATGTGAAGACATGAACTGAATCATAGCTTGTACTTGCTTAATAAACCATTCAAGTGTGCAGGCTTTTAGGGCTATTTGATATCCAGGTGCAGAATATTACATGTAAGGGCCAAGTAAGACTAACAGAGGCTGCAGTTTACACTGCCTCCAAGTTAACATGTCGTGATGAGTTCAGTTCTTGGTTTGGATTCACTTGGCCTTGCTAGAAGCTCACAAGGAGATGGCAGAATGGTCAGAAATGTTTCAGGGTAACAGCACTGCTTGAAAATAAAGAACAAAAAAAGTGCGATTTCACATTGCACTTTTTCATTTGCACTACTTCTGTTTGCAGTTAAAACAGGAGTAAAGCTATATAAACTTTGTGAACTTTGTTCATTTCTCTCTTTCATAGAATCATAGAATGGTTAGGGTTGGAAAGGACCTTAAGATCAGTCAGTTCCAACCCCCTCTGCCATGGGCAGGGATGCCTCACACTAGACCATGCCCACTCCAGGACTCTGTCCAACCTGGCCTTGAGCACTGCAAAGGATGGAGCATTTACCACTTCTTTGGGCAACCCATTCCAGTGCCTCACCACCCTCACAGTAAAGACCTTCTTCCTTATATCCAGTCTGAACTTCCCCTGTGTAAGTTTGAACCCGTTACTCCTTGTCCTCTCACTACAGTCCCTCTCCATTATCCTTGTAGGACCCCTTCAGATACTGGAAGGCCTCCACGCAGCCTTCTCTTCTCCAGGGTGAACAGCCCCATTTTTTCAGTCTTTGTATGGGAGGTGCTCCAGCACTCTTTATCATCTTTGTGTATGTATGCACCCATCCATTTGTTTTAAAGTCATTTTTTCACTGCAGTTTTTATTTTTCCTAGTTTACCTGATGGTCAGACTTTTTGTATGTGCTCATTACTGTTGACAATGTAAAGATGGAATTTTCCCTGAAATAAGTCTTAAAAGAAGTCTTTATAGAAAGTAACAGCATATAAAATGTTGGGTAGTTCTAGAGGCTTAGGTGTTGCTAACAAAAGCTAGCAAACTACCAAAAGAGAAGGCCTTTCTCAGCTTTATTGTGAGAACATTTTCTGACTCAATTATGCTTCTTGTAAAAAGCTGTTGAAATGTAGATAGAGGTATGTTCTGTTAATGTGGTAACACCTTTCTAATCAAATTTACAGACCAAAATCACGCTTCTTCCCTACCCTGCCATAATAATACTTTGCAAAAATATTTTTTTTTCCAGCATTTTGTATCATCTTTCCTCTTAATTTGACTAAAAGTCAAGACTGTTTTCAATGAACTGTGATAGATGAGTAACTTGAGGCTTTGTACCAAGATGAGTACTCCACACTGGGAGGAAAAAAATGGTGATCTATTGCTGAGAAACTGCTCTTGATTTTGTTTTTTCAGCTTGAAGTGCAATCTTGTTGTGTATTCCTTCCGAATGATAGCCTGCCTTCCCCAAGTACAATCGTATCGGGTGACATTCCTGGGACTGTGCGAAGCTGGTACCATGGGCAGACCAGTATGCCTGGCACACTTGTCGTCTGCTTGCCCCAGATAAAGATTATGAGTGCTGGACACAAACACATGGAACCACTGCAGGAAATCCCATTTGTTGTGCTGAGACCTGTCCTGGAAGAAGGTAGTGTGATAAATTCAAATACACTTACTCTTTAATTTGCAGTTTTTACTGTTATGAAAATGATCGTAATTTTATTTTGAAAGCTTCTGGTGCTATGCTGCTTTTTTGGTATTTTGTTATATATTATTGATGGCTAGAAATACTAATGAAAGGGTTTGGTCCCCAGAGATAAGAGTGAAACTCATCATCAGAGAGCTAGTTTTGGCATGTGTTGTATGTTTGTTGAAGCCAAAAGAATTCAGAAGTGCAATCTTTACCTGCATTGGGTTTTGTCATTCAAATTTCTGTGTAGCCACAATTGGTTTGATAAGACAGGAGGAAGCAGTGAGTTGTGAATTCCAAGACAGAATTGAGGTGAGTTAGGAAAACTTTGTTTTATGGGTTTATGCTAATGCCATAATTCATGAGATCATGCCTCATAATTAAGTTTAAAATTTCATGGAAATGCCAGTTTTTGTGGTTTAACCCCAGTGGGCTGCTCAGCTCCATAGAATAGCCACTCACTTGCTCCCCCATTAGGTGAATGGGGAAGAATCAGAAGGGTAAAAGTGAGAAAACTGGTGGGTTGAGATACAGACAATTTAATAGGTAAAGCAAAAGATGCATATGCAAGCAAAGCAAAATAAGGAATTAATTGACTACTTCCCATCATCAGGCAGGTGTTCAACCATTTGTGGGAAAGCAGGGATCTGTCTCAGATAAGAGTTACTTGAGACAGCAAATGCCGTAACTCTGAATGTCTTTCCCCTTCCTCCTTTCCCCATCTTTTTTTTGCTAAGCATGGAATCATATACTATGGAACATCCCTTTGATCAGTTGGGGTCAGCTGTCCCAGCTGTGTGCCCTCCCAACTTCTTGTATATCCCCAGCCTACTTACAGGTGGGGCAGCGTGAAAAGCAGAAAAGACCTTAACACTGCGCAAGCACTGTTCAGTAATGACTAAAACATCCCCATGTTATCAACAGTTTTCATCACAAATCCAAAACATAGCACCATACCAGCTACTATGAAGAAAATTGAAGTCTCTCTCAGCCAAAACCAGTACATTGGTGTACAGTTACTTCATTATTGTATTCTTGAGCTATTGTTATTTGGAAAGAATTGTTGTGGTTTTGTCATATTAGAGATGCTGCCAACTGAAAAGAAAAAAAAAAGAGAGAAAGGTATGTTTTTCCTGATAATTTTCAGTAGGAATGATCTAATTTGCTAATAAAAGTGACAGATAAAAGAGAAATAAATTTAACCCAAGTATTTTGTTTGCTTTAAACTGATAATATAATTTAAAACATTTATGAAATTAAGAAGACAGTTGAATTTTGTTAAACCCAGATTTGAAGAAAAGATCTTAGTGAGAGAAAAGAATCCCCCTGGTTGGGATAAAGCCTATGGTAAGGAATTTATTTGTGTGTGGCTTTGTGTTCTGGGAATAATGCCAAACAGAAGTTCTCACAATCTTGATATTTTTGATTCTCTAATGGAGCTGTTGCCTTCTCCCATGCCAAAACTCCCTCTTCAACAGCGTATAATTTTTTTTTTCCCAAAGCTTTTAAGTCACCTCCTTTGTTTGTCCCCATGTAAAGGTAAATAATTTTTATGGACTTTTACTGTGAGAGTCTCTCAGTTTCCATTCCATCTTTGAACAAGTCTTCAGGGATGTACCATCATTCTTAAGACATGTTACCATCTCTCTGAAATGATATTTATTCAACCTTGCTTTTCCTGGAATCTGTTATTGGAATCAGGCCTTCTTTTATGCAGAAGATACAAGTAAAAGGCTTGTTTACAAGGATGCATAGTTACTTTTGAGAAAGCTGTGTGCTCACACATTTTTCTTATTGCATGAACAACTAAAAGCAGAGAAAGAGGGAGCATAGTTATGCTGTCACTTGGGGATATTGGAGCCTACTCACAGGGACTTACTGACCTCAAGATGTCAACATACTGTAAAAATAGCTTATAAAATATCCCACAATCAGGTCTTTCTATTTTCTTTCAGAGTCCTGATACATTTCTTTTCTGAGGTAATTGTAGTTTGTAGATATACTTAAAAGAATATTTTAAGTACAATACTTTGATTCAGAAACGTAACAGCTCAGTTGTACTAAGTAACATACGAACAGAAATGCGTTTTTCTGTGTAAGGCATGAAATACGCTGTTGAACTTCTGTTGAATAGCAAATACACTAAATAAGTTCAAAAAGGTATTAAATTACATGAAGTATTATCTTTATAATCCAAATCAGATTATAGATCCATGAGGTAATATTCACTGAGAATGTTAAAATAGAACTGCAGAATTATAGAGTAGCCCAGGTTGGAAGGGACCTTGAATGATCATCTGGTCCAGACTTTCATGTCAGGGGAAGCCTAGATGAGATTGATCATAACCAGCACCCTGTCCAGTCACTTCTTGAAAACCTCCACATCGCTGCGGAGGTTGTTCCAGTGAATGATTGTTCTTACTGTAAAAAACTTAATTCTTGTATCAAGATGAAATCTTCCCTGGTGCAGCTTGTACCTGTTGCCTCTTTTCTACTTCATTTTCTTCTTCTTGTGAAAAAGGGGACCTCTGTCCTATTTATAGCTGCCCTTTGAGTAAACAAGTTACTAAAAAGAGGTTAAATACTTAGGAATTCAGTCCAAGCAGAACTGAAACATTGTCACTTTCTGCGCACACTACGTCCCACTTCAAACACTTGATAATCATCTCTATTTTCTCAAAGTTCCAACCTATAGTGATAGTTGGTAAATTTACAGTTTGACAAAATATGTTGTTATGATCAGGACTTCTGGACTTCTGAGTTGTCTTCCTTAAAGGTAAAAATGTTGTAATAGGAAAATAAATTGAAGACATGATACTGGTAACTTTTATGAATTCACCTTTATGAAAATCTGCGGTTGCATCAGATACAGTAAGATACAGATACTTAGGTAAGACTGAGTAATATACATTTAGAAACCAGTGTTCAGAATACTTTAAAATTGTTGTTGACATTGGTACCTATCATATTCACATTCTCATATGGATAGCAGTAAACTGACAATCATGTACATCACTGTACTCCAAACATTTAAATCTGAGAGGTGGCTTTTGTTTTTGAAATATGACAAGTTATATAACCTCACAGATTTTTGTAGCATATGTTTAAACTCAGTAAGTTGTGACTTGTAGGGAATAGAAAATTAGGGCTTCTAATACTAGCGTGTGAAGAAATTATAATGAAATGTATTGGACATAAACTACTCCAATATAATAAAAACATATAGATTTCAACCTGCAAAAAATGGCAGTTGAAAGTTTAAAGTAGAGCAGCAGTATACTGGCATTCTCAGAAGTTGTTGTCTTGTATTGTATTTAAAAAAAAGCTCAACTTTAACAGCTGAAACATGATTTCTGTAATATGAATATTTGACATTCAAATATTGTGCTATTTCATATAATCGTAAATCGATTTGGGTCAGAAGGGACCTTAAAGATCATCTAGTTCCAGCTTCCCTGCCATGGCCAGGGACAGCTTCCAGTAGACCAGGTTGTTCAAAGCCCTGTCCAACCTGGCCTTGAACGCTGCTAGGGATGGGGCAGCCACAACTTCTCTGGACAAACCTGTTCCGATGTCTCACCATCCTCATAGTAAAACTTCTTCCTAATGTTTAACCTAAACCTAGCTACTTTCAGTTTATTTAAGTTTATGTTCGACATCACTATCTGTAAAACTTGGTAATTACGGCATTTAACTTACTTGTTATGGTTAATGACCTTGTAAAATCAGTTGTCACATTTTAATGACATTCATCAGTATCTGAATAGCAATGAAGCTCTGCATGAACAAGTTGTTAATGTTGTGTTCAGCTGTTGGAGGTCTCTAGTAGCTGGATTTAAGTTAGAAAAGCCTGTGGGTTTGTGCTTACGTTTGAAGTCTTGAACTAAATCTCACCTGCTGAATGCGAGCTCTGGACTTGAGCCCTTAGGGCTTTTGACTGGGTGCATGTAGGATTATGCAGTCGTACAACTGCTTCCCTGTTGCATGACTGGAAGTTCAACAGTGACCTAACATGTAATGATTGCAATACCTTTTTGAAAAAACATTGTATGTTGCGTGATAACATGGGCATATTGGAAATGCATGTAAAATGCCACAGTGTGGGTGCGGAAAGGGAAATGAAGACAGTCGTCAAGATGCTTTTTGGAGATTGCAGGGGATACCTTTAGGAAGTCTGGGAATAGATCCCAGATTTTATGCATGATAAAGCTTTCATGATCTCTCTCCTACCATTACTGATTTGAAACAAATGCAATTTTTTCTTTTTGCACAAGTGTCAACATTGTATACACAGCATTATGCACATCTGCCACTTCTGCAGCCTGGTTTTTAAAGTAGAGAAGTGTCATATAAAAGCGAGAGCAAATATGTAACTATTATTAGTAAAGTACATTTATCAGTATTGTATGTCACACATTTGAAATTATAATGGACATTACTCTAGCCAAGAAACAGAGTGCATCAAAAAACTACCAGAGAAAGTGCTTTCACATAGCAAAAATTTATTATTATATATCACAGAATCATAGAATGGTTAGGGTTGGGAGGGACCTTAAAGGTCAAATAGTTATTTGTATCTTGCAAAAATAACTCAGACACTCTGTAGGAAGGGAGTCTTGTTGAACTGTTGGAAGTAACAGATAAATGATGAATTCCAGTTCTTTGCAAGTCGTCTGATGACTGGGTCAGTCAACTGCCAAAGATCTGAAAGTGGTATTTATATATTTAAGAAGTTATCAAAGCAGTTGAAATATCTTAATGAACACATTTTCTTTTTCTTCTTTTTTTAATCAGTAGTGAAACTTGAAAATTTTAAAAATACTGATCTATGAGAGTGGTAGATCTGTGTCGTGGTTTAAGCCTCTCTAACCACACAGCTTGTTCTCCCCTCACTTTCCCCTTTTTCTTCCCCCCACTCCCAGAGGGATGAGAAGGAGAACTGAAAAGAATGCAACTCCCACCGGTTGAGATAAGAACAGTTTAGTAACTAAAGTATAACACAAATCACTACTGCTACCACCAATAATAATAATGACAAGGCAAATACAAGGAAAGAATACAATTTCTCACCACCTAAAACCAAGCCCGACCACGCAGTGCACCCCCCACCCTTCTGGGTCTCTCCTGTCTGTCCTCCATCTTGGGCATGACGTGCTGTGGTATGGAATAACCTCTTTGGTCAGTTTGGGTCAGGTGTCCTGTCTCTGCCTCCTCCCGGCTCCCCCTCCTCCCTGGCAGAGCATGAAACTCAGAAAGTCCTTGGCCAGACCAAAACATCACTAAGCAGTAACCGAAACACTGGTGTTATCAGCGCTGTTCCCAGGCCCAAAATCAAAAAACACAGCGCTACACCAGCTACCAAGGAGGAGAAAAATGACTGCTGCTGCTGAACCCATGACATTATCCACCCCTTATTCCATACCATTCACGTTATGCTCAGATTCCACATTGTCAATATACCATCACATGTATATGTATATGCATACACACACACACAGAGAGGGAGAGAGATCATCCCTTAGTGCATAAACCAATCCCTACAAAGCTGCCTAGTCCATTTGGTCCATGACGTCAAGCTCCATCTTTTGCAACAGCCTTTCAGAGCAGGAGAGGCTGTGTGCAGAGTTCACACTCGTGAATAACCTGGGCAATAGTGTCCATTGCTAAGTCCACCCCTCGATCATGAGTCCATCTGTATGTTGTATCTCTGCCCTGATGGCCTGAGGTGTCATGGGCCCATCAGGCTCAAAATAATTCAGCAGTTTCTGCAGCTTGTTGGTGGGGGCTCCATACAGCTGCCTTCCATCTGTGACGCTTCCAAAGCACTGGAGGGGCCCAGTGGACAAGATACTCGCCCATACTGTCCCACACACCCTGCCACTCATGGCTGTCCAGGCTTGGGGAAAATCTCTCAGTCATCCTAGGTTGCAGACTAACCCCAGACAAGGCCCACACCCCACTCTGCTTAACTCTGGGGACCAGACAAAATGGTTGTGGGTAAAACACACTGTGTATGCGTGCCACCATGCTGATCCCCATCACAATCAGCAGGCAGGTCTCAAGGGTACCCAAAGGCCATTCAAACCCTTCAGAGCTCTCAAATGAGGCTGCTGTGCTTGTCACTGGGGCTGGTGTAGCTGCTGTGCTTGCCGGCTCTCTCACCACCAGCTGCTCTTTGTCTGAGTCCAGAGCTTCCTTCTCTGCCTTGCTGGGAAGTGCTGCGGGGTCTCCTGCGTTCTCCTGCGGCTCCGCGGGCAGCTGCCGGGGAATGCTCTCGGCCGCCACGAGGCTGGGCTCGGCCACGGGACTCTGTTCAGCCTCGGGGCCCGGCTTCTCTGCCGACTCCTCCTGCCGCTCGGTAGCCTCCCCCTCCCGCGGCTCGGCAGCCGCCGGGCTGGGCTCGGTGGGGGGGCTCGGCTCCTGCTCCCCGGGTCCGCTCCCCCGGGCCGTTTCGGCAGCCGGCGGCTCCCGAGGCAGCCCCCCCTCGGCTCTCCACAGCCTCGCCAGGACGGTGAAGAGCAGCCGAACTGCCAGGTACACATCCACCCCCCACGGCTGCTGGAGCCCGCCCGTATCACAAGCCATTCCAATAAAGTACAATGAAACAAGAACCTTAAACCAAAAACCATATCTGAAACATGCTAAGATAACAAATACCGGCTGTAAGTAAGGTACAACAGGCTGAAACCATGAACTCAGGAGAATCAAAAGCAACAACTTTGAGAGCCAATAAATCAGCATTGTGATGAGTGGCTATCAATCCTGTCGTTATCTCAACCCTTCGTGCCCCATGTTGGGCGCCAAAAAGAACTGTCGTGGTTTAAGCCTCTCTAACCACGCAGCTTGTTCTCCCCTCACTTTCCCCTTTTTCTTCCCCCCACTCCCAGAGGGATGAGAAGGAGAACTGAAAAGAATGCAACTCCCACCGGTTGAGATAAGAACAGTTTAGTAACTAAAGTATAACACAAATCACTACTGCTACCACCAATAATAATAATGACAAGGCAAATACAAGGAAAGAATACAATTTCTCACCACCTAAAACCAAGCCCGACCACGCAGTGCACCCCCCACCCTTCTGGGTCTCTCCTGTCTGTCCTCCATCTTGGGCATGACGTGCTGTGGTATGGAATAGCTCCTTGGTCAGTTTGGGTCAGGTGTCCTGTCTCTGCCTCCTCCCGGCTCCCCTCCTCCCTGGCAGAGCATGAAACTCAGAAAGTCCTTGGCCAGACCAAAACATCACTAAGCAGTAACCGAAACACTGGTGTTATCAGCACTGTTCCCAGGCCCAAAATCAAAAAACACAGTGCTACACCAGCTACCAAGGAGGAGAAAAATGACTGCTGCTGCTGAACCCATGACAATCTGGAATTATAGAATCATAAAATAGGGTTGGAAAGGACCTTAAGATCATCAAGTTCCAATCTCCCAGACGTGGGCAGGGACACCTCCCACTAAACCGTGTCACCCAAGGCTCTGTGCAACCTGGCCTTGAGCACTTCCAGGGATGGAGCATTCATAACTTCCTTGGGCAACCCATTCCAGTGCTTCACCACCGTTACAGTAAAGAACGTCCTCCTTATATCCAATCTGAACTTCCTCTGTTTAAAAATGAACCCGTTACCCCTTGTCCTCTCACTACAGTACCAAATGAAAAGTCCCTCCCCAGCATCCCTATAGGCCCCCTTCAGATACTGGAAGGCTGCTAGGAGGTCTCCACACAGCCTTCTCTTCTCCAGGATGAACAGCCCCAACTTTCTCAGCCTAGCTTCATACGGGAGGTGCTGTAGACCCCTGATCATCCTCGTGGCCCTCCTCTGGACTTGTTTCAACAGTTCCATGTCCTTTCTATGTTGAGGACACCAGAACTTATGCAATACTCCAAGTGAGGTCTCACAAGAGCAGAGCAGAGTAGAGGGGCAGGATCACCTCCCTCGACCTGCTGGTCACGCTCCTTTTGATGCAGCCCAGGATACGGTTGGCTTTCTGGTCTGCAAGCACACACTGCCGGCTCATGTTCATTTTCTCATCGACCAACACCCCCAAGTCCTTCTGCGCAGGGCTGCTCTGAATCTCTCCTCTGCCCAACCTGGAGCTGTGCCTGGGATTGCTCCAACCCAGGTGGAGGACCTTGCACTTGGCATGGTCAAACTTCATCAGGTTGGCATCAGCCCACCTCACAAGCATGTCAAGGTCCCTCTGGATGGCATTCCTTCCCTCCAATGTATCAACTGGAGCACACAGCTTGGTGTCATCAGCAAACTTGCTGAGGGCGCACTCAATCCCACTGTCCATATCACCAACAACGATGTTGAACAAGACTGTCTCCGCATCGATCCCTGAGGGACACCACTCGTTACTGGTCTTCAGCTGGACATTGAGCCATGGAGCACAACTCTTTGCGTGCGGCCATCCAGCCAGTTCTTTATCCACCGAGTGGTCCACCTATCAAATGGATGTCTCTCCAACTTAGAGACAAGGATGTCATGTGGGACAGCGTTGAATGCTTTGCACAAGTCCAGGTAGATGACATCAACTGCTCTACCCGTGTCCATCAGTTCCGTAGCCCCATCATAGAAGGCCACCAGATTGGTCAGGCAGGATTTCCCCTTAGTGAAGCCATGCTGGCTGTCACCAAGCACCTTGTTGTTTTTCATGTGCCTTAGCATGCCTTCCAGGAGAATCTGCTCCAAGACTTTGCCAGGCACAGAGGTGAGGCTGACTGCTCTGTAGTTCCCTGGGTCATCCATTTTCCCCTTCTTGAAAATGGGGGTTATATTTCCCTTTTTCCAGTCATCGGGAACTTCACTTGACTGCCATGATTTTTCAAATATGATGGACAGTGGCTTAGCAACTTCATTTGCAAGCTCCTTCAGGACCCGCAGATGGATTTCATCAGGTCCCATGGACTTTTGCACATTCACGTTCTTAAGATGGTCTCAAACCATATCCTCTCCTACAGTGGCCCTAAGGTCTTCATTCTCATAATCCCTGCATCTGCCTTCCAAGACTTAGGTGGTGTGGTCAGAGCAGTTGCCAGTGGAGATCGAGGCGAAGAAGTCATTAAGAACCTCAGCCTTCTCCAAATCTGGGGTAGGTAGTTCTCCTGATAGCTTCAGGAAGGGCCCACGTTATCCCTAGTCTGTCTTTTATTTGCAGTGTACCTATAGAATCTCTTCCTGTTTTCTTTCACATCCCTAGCCAAGTTTGATTGTAACTGGGCCTTTGCTTTTCTAACCTGGTCCCTAGTTTCCTGGACAGCATCTCTGTAGTCTTCCCAGGCTGCCTATCCTTGCTTCTACCAAAGGGGAATCTTCAACCATACTAGGGGCCTTTCATGTGTATCTTTTATAATTTTGCCTGTAAGAGATGTGGCATGAACTCTAGTTCTGCTGAAGGCAATCTCAGGTTTACTTATATTTCAGATTAAAGAATCTCAACAATTAGGTGACAAAAGAATAGTATACATGGATGGGAAAGTTAGATATAGAGAAAATGTTTGCCAAGTGTGGCAGTGACTTTTCATTCCTTCTAGAAAATAATTTTTTAAATAAATTGTATAAGCAATGTTGCTTTTGATGTTTAGACTCTTGGAATCATTTGTTTAAACAGTTTCATTAAACCAGTCTGCAAATGAATGCAGGTGCAGGTTGGGTTGGTTTTGTTGGTTTTTTTTTTTAGTGAATAAAAGCGAACACAGTTTCAACCACAAAATGAGGATTTATGGGGTGATCAGTGCCAGTATAATTTTAAAATGGTCGCATCGTTTGTATGGAACTGAAGAAGAGGTAATTGATGACATTAGGGGGAATTTTGTAGTTCTAAATTTGCCATATCTTTACTACAGCGATTGTTCAGTGTACTGTGGTTTACGCGCATGAAAAAATTTGATTGGTGTTTTCCTTTTAAGGTAGATAATGAATGTAGCACAGTAGAGTTAACATTTGGCATTTTCCTTGGAGATTTTTTCTTTCTAATACATGAAACAGAAACAATGTAAATTTACTGTGGCGGTCACAGGAAAAAAAAAAAAAACAACAAAGTTCATGCATGGTAATTAGAAACATGTCATTAGAGTTGACTTCACATTTGAATTTTTTCCATCTCCTCCAATTAGTATTTTGTATTTCTTGGCTGACTGAACTTGGAGAAAGTACAGCTCACTAGCTACTTTTGAATTTCTAATCTGAGCTGTTTCCAAAATATTTTCAAGTTAATTTGGTTGAGCTGAATTTTCAGTATGTAATAGGTTCAAAATAAACTACTGAAGTTTTTAATTCTTTCTTAGAATGAGACACACGGGGTCTTCTGATATATGCTCTTGACCATGTACCTTTATTGCAGTGCCACCTGTGGAAGAAACAATAATACTCTTACTAAAATAATACAGTAAAAAGAGTTTGGATCCAGCTTTATCTTAATCTCAAAACCTTTCTAAAGTTTCTTTTAAATAATCACTGTTAACAGTTTGTGCCATTTCTTAGTGTTGTGATTTTGAGCAGGACAGTGTTGGCTGTAGGCCACACCAGGCAGCAAGCGACTCTCCATATACCTTTTAAACATGCTGGTTAGAATTCTTTGTTGCCCTGTGAGACTCCAGATGCTCATTCCATTGTATTTGTCTATCATCTTCTGTTCTGATTCTCAAGACTGGCTCCCATGCTTTGGGGTATTAGATAAATTTGGACTCTTCTTACCCATGACTCCAGGCCCAAATCTTGAACAATAAAACCTCATGCCAAATAATCTTCTGAATTTTGATTTAGGAAGAACTTCTCTCCTTCTCTTCCTCCAAGTGACTATACTTTGTACAAAGATGAAGACTGTTTCAATCCAGGCTGAGATTTGTGGATGTTCACCAGCCTACTATGTTTGCATCTGAGACTGCATTCCACTGCTCTGATGTTACTTTGAATTGGGGCAGGAAATTTCTCTTGGTAGATAGAAAATTCACCTGCTGTACAGAGGCTCTCTGTCATTTTAAGTGGAGACCAAAAAGGCCCAACTTCCTCAGCAGAAAATCTGATAAATGGTATTATGAAAATTTTCTTTAGGGGGAAAAAGAAAACCCACCCAAACAAGCCCAAAACCTGAAATAATTGTTGTGCAAAAAGAGTTTCAGGTTAAATGAGAATTACCCACATATCTCTCACTATCTTATTTTCCTCACTTCTGCTGAGCATTCTTTGAGTTTTAGTTCAGTGTCTCTTGCAGAGCCTCTCTGTGACCCATCTGTCATATGTGGGATTGTATTGATTTTATGTGGCAAGGTTTTGGTAGTGGGGAGGACTGCAAGTGGAGAGGATATCCACCTGCAGCCCATGGAGCTTTTTGTCATATTTTTCTCTTCCCTATCCAGTTGAGGAGGGGAGTGATCAAGCAGCTTTGGTGGGTACCTGCCATCGTGTTTCCATAGTCCGTGGAAGATTTTCCCTTACTAAAAAGAATTCCTGGTGGTCTTTTCAAGACTTACCCAGGTACTTCTCACTGTGATCCTGCTTTTGAAACTCCCATTTACTGACAATCCAAAGAAAACTGATTGTACCAAAGTTTCAGGCTGTTTGTAATTCAGCTGGACACTGCCAATTCTCTCACTCATTATTCTTGACAATGATTCATGGTAAGCTGCCAGGCACTTCTCTGGGTAGTGTCCCTCCTACATATAAGAAACAAAATGCTCACGTATGTCTACAGTAATTTGTTTTTACAAAATCCATCGCCATTCTGTTCCTAGGAAGTTAAGTGGAAGCAGTGGAGAGAGCTGTACTGTGATTAAGGTCTTTACCTGAGCAGTGCATTGGGATAGGTTTTACTCTGTGGCACCGCTCTCTTTGGATGCAAGCTGTGAATTTGTGGAAGAAATTTTTTAGTGATAAAACCTGTAAACACACATGAGTATGTAATGGAAGGAGCTGCCTCTGCCATCTGTATGCTGAAATAAGTGGGGAGTGGTTTCTGGATATTCTTCAGTTTGAGGAAAACGGTATAATGCAAAAAGACTTCTTTAAAGACTATGTTGTACATGTTTGTTAACAGTCTTGGGGTTAAAATTACCAATGGATTTCAATTTTAAGGAAGTTGTAAGAAATTTATTGCTATTGCTTAGATTTTGAGGTATAAAATGGAATTGATGGTTGAATTACATTTGTGAGAGATTCAGATCAATTTAATGATTGTTGATTTTTCTGACTTCTAAGGGGTTTTAGGATAATCCTTTTAATGAGTTTGGAGAAAATGATAGCATACTTTTTTATTATGCAATTATTTAACTGTTTCTCCTTCTTTTTAATCATTAGGTGATGCTTTTCCATGGACTATTAGTCTGCATCATTTCAGTATATATACTCTTCTTGGGCAACAGATGACACTTAATTTAGTGGAACCAATGGGCTGTACTTCTACTTTAGCTGTCACTTCACAGAAATTACTTGCTTCGGGGCCAGAATCCAGACACTCATTTGTTATCTGCCTCCATGTCGACCTTGAGTCCCTTGAAATAAAATGCTCCAACCCCCAGGTTTGTACATTTAATTGATTTATGAAAGGAAATTAAAAATAACTTGATTTAAGTACAATTGTTCCGTATTTTGTGGAAGAAGTTCTCTTCTATCTTATTTTTTTTAAATCCATCAAGATCAAGGTGCTTAGATTAAGATTTGCTTTGAAGCTCTCTCAAGTTTTGTAATTTAAACTCTTCTCAAAATGTAATAGCTACAGTATAAAAGCATCTTCTGGCTGATGGAGTGAAATGAATTGCAGATGTACCATTAAATGCTGTTCTGCTGCCACTGTGGATTCATACATTGAAGTGGTTTAATGTAATTTTTACCGCATTTTCATAGATCTAACATTTCTTCGAGCATAAAATGTTTCTTAGGCAGACAATGGTATCCTATAGTAAAGGGAAAAAAAAAAGATGAATGTGTGTAAACAAAAGTTATGACCTCACTTATGTGTATTAAAAGGCAGAAATGTTGCTAGATTTTCGGAAAGTGCACCCTGTATTTTACTGACTTAGATCAAGTTTGCTGTAGTTCCAAATAGAGTATGAGTTCTATGCAAAATTTTGAGTAATCTTTCCTGCAACTCGAAATGCATTCCTGACAGTTGCAATGTTTCCAGCAGAGCTGAAGAGAGCACTCTTCTTGAGAATTGCATATCTTTTGAGGTCTGAGTAGGGCTCTGCATTTGTATGCTCTCTGCTCTGAAGTTTTAGCCAATAGGTAAGATCTTTCAAAGGACCTTACGGACAAAATGGACAGTTCATTGCTTCACTTAGTGGAAGGAAAGGGAAAGAACACAAACTATTATAATTTTGATCTGATTGACAGCACATCACATTTGTAAAGATTTATGGACCTATGGCCTAAGTCTGGGAGAACTAAAGCTAAGGTGGCTGGTGGGATTTTAATGTTATTCCTTGTGTGTACTTCTTACAATATGTTTCTCAGTTGGATGCAGTTTTTCCCTTCCCTCATTCCATGTTCTATGAACGAAACAAGTGATTTGAACTATGTATTTATTTTATCTTTAATGTATGGTCTCCCTCCCTGTTCACTACTTTCCATCCAAGTTATTTCTGACTCATTTGCTTTATGCCGTTGTCTTCTGTACCAGGTAGGCTCCACTCAGTAGGAAGAGTGGTAGAGTGTGATTGCTCACTGGACATACCAAATTAAAATTGAGCAGCCTCAACATGATCTACTCAGAATGTAAAGCTGTATGAGAGATGTGTTTGCACACATAAAGGGTTGTCACTGTGTTAGAAATGTATAAATAGGAAAGGGCAAAATTATGTTTTTGCTGACAATTTATATTTCAAGACATATTTAAAGTACATTTATTTTGTAACTTTGTGGTATTTTCATTACATGTAATGGATAATTTCACAGCCTTTGTAAACCTGCCTGTATTAATTTTTATAGAGCTGTCAAGATTAATCTTGATATTGCAGCTATTTAGAAAAATTGGTAAACATTTTGTAGAAAAATAGCTTGCTACCTTTGATCAATACACTCTCAGTGAAATTCCAGCAAACTGTCTGATCAACTCTGATTTTTTTAAAATCTCCAGAAGTATTACTCATGGCTAATATACGTAATACGTCAATAGTATTAACTTATAAGTGGAAGTCTTATCTAAATTTAAGGTACAAATTAAAATGAAAAATGAAGCAAGTAAGTAAAATACATTTTCAAGCTTCAGAGTGTGATCAAATAATTTGTTTCATAAACCAGGCGAAAATATTTGCACTAAAAGCTTAAATTGTAAGCTCCGTGTAAATCATATTATGGGTATAGTGGTATGTTACCATGAAGTTGTATGGTAGAATATCAGACCACATATTGTTGTCTTAAAGGATGTTCTTTCCTCTGTACACTGTGGTATTCCTCATTTACTGCAATATTATGGTGACCAAAAGGGTGAGGACAAATTATTGGCATTTAGTGAAGGTTCTTGACCTGTCCTTTCTCCCTTATATCTGCCTTACTTGTTCTTTTTGCTTTACGCATTCAAGAGGGGAAAAAAAAACCAACCCAACATCAGTCGTCTTCAACCAGATATTCAAGAACAGAATATGGAAAATACGATTACATAAACAGCATTTGATAGTTACAAATTCATAGTAGAGTATGAAATTTGATTCTTTAGAATGATGGACTGTATTTTGTCCGTAAATGATGGCCTTAAAGTAGGTGATACTTAGTGAATTTGTTAAATGGCAACAAAGGTGAAGTATTTTACTATATGACTATTATGATTTAATAGGAAACCGTGTTCTGATGATTGTTAGTGTTTAAAGCCAAGAGATATTTCCAGTGTGCAAAGTTGCCAGGATATTGTCTTTTGTTATAGTTTTCAATTTTGTAGTAATATGTTATTTTTTAAGTATAAAATGCTGTAACATATTGAACTTCACAGATTTTTGCCAAGTAGTCAGTGGGGTCTGAGTTATGTGTGGTTTTGCTAGGGAGAGAGTGGAAGCAGCCTGAGAGGGAAACTTTTCGTAACAAATACTGGCAGAGTTATTCCTATTTTTGTCATACCATTTTTCTTCTTTTGAATAGAGTGTAGTAAAAATAATTATTGTATATTAACTGTTATGCTCAGAAATACTTATAAAGGCAAGAGGCCTTACACTTACATTAGCTCTTGTGATAAAATCAGAAACGGATTTTCAGAATACTGAGACTAATCACTTGAAAAACTTCAGCCAACAGGAGTAGAAATCCTTCCATTTTTACGCTTAATGAGTAACAACCGATGGAATAAAATTAAGTGGATTAAAAATAATCCAAGATATAACTTTAGCTCATTATCTGAAGTTTTAAAACTTTATTAGCATGCAGACTTGTGCCTTCTTTTTTGTTTTCGTGAGGTTTTGGTGTGAAGAGTTTTAGTATTTTCTACTTTTTAACATATCTCCTTGAAAATTATCAAAGTGTGCCATTTTTAATTGGTGAACTTGTTTTGCCTCTGGTTTCAGAGCAGGGTAGAGTATTAGTGTCATACTACTTGGTGTCTGGTTGCTGGCAATGTTTGGAGAGATGGCTACTGCTGTCTGAGATAGCCACTGATTCGGAGTGGCTGCAAAGATTCTAACCCGAGCAATTTTGAAAGATAACATAAGTAATTCGTTAATTATTATGACTGTTGCAACCTCACTAAGAATTTAAACTCTTAAGCGTTGGATTACCTGATGACAAACCTCTTTACCTTGCGTATGAGTATGTATATAAACATACAAGTTCCTTCTTTTGTGTTATTTGTGCCTTTGAGAACAGTAGTGTAATTAAATTTCTGGTAGCCCTGCTTCATGAAGACAAGTATAGCTGAAATTATCCTTTGGTTTCTTGACCAAAAATATTTGGGGGGGGGGGGAGGAGGAGAGAGGGGTTACGAGCATGTATGATTTGGATATGTGCCTGTATCCTATTAATTTTCTAGAGACTCTTTTGCCAGCAAAGTGTCAACACCAGTTAATGTTATATTACTCAATCAATCAGATGGACATTATTAGTTGATCTTCCGGTGTTACATGGAAAACACTCGGGAAAATTTAGAAATCTGCAATTAGTAATTTAAAGGTTACCAGTGCATATCAGAGTGCTGCAGGCGCAAAATATTTTAAAGGATAGCTGAAAGAACTTTTTGCCACAGCCAGTTATTGTTTCTCTGTAGATTGCTCTGTGTGTGAAGACAAAAACTGTACTAAGTTTATGTCCTTTAAGGAAAAATTCTGTCAAAAGAGTGTATGACCTGCTCATTGTAAGCCTTGAAACTTCAAAAGAAAATCCAAGATGAATTAAGGTTTTTATAAAATTCCAGCACTGTACCTCTGAAGAAAGAACTGTAGCATGTACTTTGAGACTTCATCACACATTCTCACGCACAAAATCAAGCACTGTTTTGTATCAAATGTAGATTGACAACAGTGTTTTTCTGCATCTGTTCTGCCCACATGAGAAGCCAGCTTCATAGAGTAGATGTGTCCTGAGGCTTAAAGTTCTTATAAATATGAGAATTTCCATTTTTTATAATGGCAAGTTGGGTATGTTATCCAGCTGTGGATCTGCTTATATATTGTTTGCAGTTTTCTCTGAGCTTGTTTTATACAGTATATTGCAGTGTGTTGTCATACAAAATCTGTGATTAATGCTTATTTACAAAAACTTGTGTAAATATCTTAGATCTGAGTCAAACAATGTGCAAGTTAAACAGTGTGTTTCTGAATATTGGAATGACATATGCCAGGAGACAATTGAGTTTGATAGTGGATATTCTTCCAAAAATGGAATGGTTTCATATGCTGTGCATGATCATTATTTTAATACTAATTAAATGTTTAATTCTTGCATTGTTAATATAAAGTTTTAATATTTTCCTTTTTCTTGAGGCAGTACCTATACATATAAATTATGCTATAAATTACCTTTGTTGACTTGTTAAAATATGTATTAGTAAATTTTTACAAGACTGTGTTATTGGTTATGGTTTTGAGCTGCATACCATATGTTTAGAGAAAGCACAGATCATTTTTATCACAATCACTATACTGTAACTGATGTTCATTATTTTAGTTACAATGTAGTTGCTTATCAGAACACTATGAATGGTGAGAAGTTCATTTTTGCTGCGTTCTTAATCTCAGTGGAGGACTTTCATTTCTTCACGCCTTTAAGGAAAGTTTCATCTTAAAAAAGATTGGGTTTTTTTCTTTTAGGTGCAACTTCTGTATGAACTGGCTGAGATCACAAGTAAAGTTTGGAATAAAATTCAGAGAAAAGGAATTCTCTATCAATCATCTGTGTATACTGAAACCATGACAGGACCTGCTCCTCCTAGCTCTCCAGTTAAAAGTAGTGTTGGTACCGCTCCACCAGATACCAGCACGTACAGCCCATCAGCTGATATTGGGACCACTACAGAGGTAGGCTTTCGTAAAAAAATGTGAGAATTTGGATATGCATCTTAAAATGCAAGCAAGATTTGCCCCTCGGTTTTATGTATTTCTGCTTCTCTAATCTACCGCACTGCATAAGTGCCTGAAGAAATCTGGTACCTTATCTCAGTCTCTGTGTGTGTGTAAGACTGTAAAATACTATTTTGAGGCATGGGAAGGTGTTCTGCTTCTCTGACATGCCAAGGAAAGAAGGCTAATTCTTTTATCAGCATCAATACAGTGTTAAACTTTATCCCTGAGTATCATTAGCTGTGAGTCACCAGGTAGCTGATACATCGTGAAATATGTGGGTCATAGGAGGCTGTGCTACTGAACAGGCCTAGTATTTGTGATTTTCTTAGTACCCCTGTCAGGCTTACTAGTTAGAATAATGAGACAGCCTTGTTTTGTGCTCCAGGAGAGAGACAAAAATGCATAAGATGAATTTGTATCAGTGGTGTGTCATACATACGCAATGCTTCATTCTTAACATGAAGCTATTAGAATGCAGGGGGACTGCTCTGAGAGCCTGGGTTTCATTTTTAGGATAAACGTAGCAATTTTGGGGGCACCTCATAGAACACTTCTGGAAGACAGGCAAATACACAGCAGTTTGAACACTGAGTGCAATTGCATATTCAACAACATTTGGCCAGGATTGATTTCACCCTGTGTATGGTTTATATTAATTCCTGAGTTTGGAGAAAATTAAATGATGATTGCTAATGCTTACTTTTTATATGCATCACACACGCACACACACAGAGGGATGAGTAACTGTCATTAAAAGGTGTTTGAGCTAGAGTTTCAGTTCTTAAGTTGTTTCACTAAAATGTTTCTAGGTTATGTAGATAACATTGGGTTTGGTGTGTTTCTGTGTGTATGTGATCTCAGTTCTGGAAAACTTTACAATGGATACAGAATTGAAGGTAAGCAATAATAGTTAGAAAAACAATATGGTCACAAAAATAGTGGTTTTCCACCTACTCAGATCAAATCCCTTTTTCATTAATTCAGAAACTGCCAGTTTTATAAATAACAATTTGGTTTTGACCCTCTATATAGACAGCACTATTTGGAGTACATGCTGTACTTGGAGCATTATTTGAAAGTGATTCAGTAATTGTTTTAATCCATATGTTACCAAGACTATTTTGGTAGTATGGCTCCAAGTTTAGCATTCATATCCTACTCCTTTGCAAAAATCATTTATTTAATTTTCTTCCCATTCTAAACAAATGTTCTGCACTAGCTATCTAGCTTTTCTCCAGCTCTAAATGGAGTTTGGTGAATTAGCCATCTGTCCTGGGTTCAGCAGTAGCAGTCTTTTTCTCCTTCTTGGTAGCTGGTGCCGCACTGTGTTTTTGACTTTCGGCCTGGGAACAACGCTGATAACACCAGTGTTTTCAGTTACTGCTTGGTAGTGTTTTGGTTTGACCAAGGACTTTCTGAGCCTCACGCTCTGCCAGGGAGGAGGGGAAGCCAGGAGGAAGCAGAGACAGGACACCTGACCCAGACTAGCCAAAGAGGTATTCCATACCACAGCACGTCATGCCCAGGATGGTAAAACAGAAAGCAGAGACCCGGAAGGGTGGGGGTGCACTGTGTGGTCAGGCTGGGTATAGGTGGTAAGCGATTGTATTCTTTTCCCTTGTGTTTCTCTTGTAATTATTATTATTGATGGTAGCAGTAGTGGTTTGTGTTATACTTTAGTTACTAAACTGTTCTTATCTCAGTCTGTGGGAGTTGCATTCTTTCGATTCTCCTCCCCATCCCCCCGGGAGCTGGGGGGAAAAAAAGGGGGGGAGTGAGAGAGTGACTGCGTGAGTTATAGAGGCTTAAATCACAACACCATCAAAGGGCAATGTTAGAATTTGTGTTCAGTCTTCTCCTCTCTAAAACTAACACCATAATTTCAGTTTTCTTCAAATAGAAAGTTCCATTAAGACACATGGCATTAATATTGGATCTTTTTTCACAGTAGGAGACTTAAAGTTGACATAGGACTTCACAACTGAGGTTTGAAAACTGGTCTGAAAGAAATGTATCATTGTGCTTAGATAGCATAAGTAAATTTAAAAATTGACCATGGTCTGAGGATATTGCTAAAGGCATGGAAGGAGAAAGAAAGGTGCAAGCAGGAGAAAATGTTTGCGTGAAGCCATAGTTCGTATGACTGAAAGATTGAGGAATAGAACTCCTATCCATCATCACCATTCAGAGCTCTCAGACTGAAGTGTTCTGTCTGTGGTTAGGAAGGCAGTCCAGAAGGAAGAGCCAGCACAAGGGATATATAAGTGCACAGACAGAAAAGCATAATGAGGCAGGTGTAAATTGCTTAGTGGAGACAGTGAGCTAGGAGAATGCATGCATGGACCGATATTTGAAATTGTGAGAAGTCTTTGTCAGAAATTGAAAATAAGAATTAAAATGGTAATTTTTATATTGTCAGGAAAAGATTAACAGAGTTGTTCAAGTAGAAGGCTAATATTTTTGGCTTGGCAGCTGAGAAAAATTTTATTCTATTTCTGGTTAACTGGATGGTAATATTAGGTGTATTGAGGTGATTAAAATAAAAACAATATGTAGCATGTACAAGGGCTTTAATTAACAGTATAAAAAATAAAAGAGCAATGCTAAGGTTTTGAATTACCGTGACTGAAAAAAACCTCACACTTGGAGAGTTTCATTGTCACAGGAAGTTAAGCCAGAGTTTAGATTCCTTTAAGATTACTGGCTAAAAAATACTGTGTTTGAATTTATGGGTGCTATCATATTTATGAATTTGTGAGTTCAATGTCTACACTTTAAGACTACCCTTGATATCAGTCTTGAAAAAAACTTACTGGTACTGTATGGTGAAAAAGAAGGGTGATCCAGTGGAAGATTCATCTGAATGATTTGATTGTTATGGGATGTAATGTCCAATGTTGTCTTGACCTCGTGCTTTCTTATTATTAAAGACAGGTTTAAAACAAAACAAATTTTAAAAAAATATTATCCCTTTACTCTTAGGACTAATTTTATGTCAAGGTACCATTTTGAGTGAGGTGAGTCACCAAGTTGGATGACCGAGGTAATACGTGGTGGTGCATGGAAGCAGAGGATGACTGTAAAAAGGCATGCTTTCAGTGAACACTAGAGGGGAAAGAAAGTGAAGCCAGCTGAGAAGAATGGAGCAGCATTCTACCATTTTCCTGGGTCTCATTTATCACTTTCTGTGGTTTTGCTGCTAGTTGGAACTAGACCACTCCTTTCCCTTCTCAGACTCTGAATTCCATCAAGGGAGCAATAAAAGTGGATGAGGCGGTTATAGTGCAGGCACTTACTGGGCAGGAGACCTAACACTAACAAAACCTTGGTTGATTGCTGTCTTGATACTGGCAAGTCTGAAAACAACTTGCAAATCTTCAGTGAAAGAGAAAAATACTTTACATCTCTTGAAATACTGTGTACTTTATATCTTTACATTCTCTAAAATGGTAGTAGTGATTACTTATCTGTATTTTGGTTTTTAGAAATTTGAAGATACTTAATATTGGTCTAATGTTTCCTGCAAAGAAGGCAGTGGGAGCAAATCCAGGTCCGTGTTGCTTGTTTTGGAAAATACAATTCCTGTATTTTTAAACCAAAACTTGTTTTCAGACTATTGTAACAGTAATTTTTTTAAATTAAAGAAATAGAGGAGGTAATGTATAAAAATCGAGTACATCAGCCACAATCAGCCTGGCAGCTGTATATTTTATAGTCATTACTGCTGAACGACAGTGAAGTATATAGAGTAATTAATAATATTTATTTCTGCAGTTTTGACTTAAGGAGATTTTTCAAAAGTTTATCAAAGTCTGTGTTTTGTTTACATGTTCCTGTATTTTTAAATCTTGAAATCTTTAAGTCTGACGATCAACAATACTTTGCTGTGATAGGTGTATTTTTTCCTAAGCTCAGAGATTTTTACAGTTAATATGTTATTTTGTCCGGTAGGAGACAAATGATTATTTTTAAAGCTTCTTTCAGCTGCAGTGGACTTGCTATAAATGAATCGGAAGAAAGCAAACTCTCACAACTGTTTATATTAAACAGTTAAAAAAGTAATTTGTTTACATGATCTACAGATGATTTATATTTTAAGCTCTGTGTAATTCTTTTCGTGCTGACGCGTTGATAGTGAGCGCCACAGTCCTGTGTGGGTAAAGCTACCTAGCTTACTGAATTTTAGTCTGGGTGGTGGTAAGACAGGGAAACATGAGTGAGAGGTTGAAGTGCTGGAGGGCTGGAAACAGTTAATCATTTTTACCCTCCGTCCTTGGAACAGCAAAAGCAAAGGTAGTACAGACTACAACAGGCCACTTGTTACTGTTTACTTAAGTACAAACAGTGGTAGAAGTGTTTAGTCCTTGGGGAAACTCAGTGATTGAGCAAGAACGCAGAAGTTATTTTGATAAGGCATAGCATTAGTGTGGCCAAACTGTGATCATCCCTGAGTTGTAGGCAGGCCAAGGATGAGGGCCTCATATGTTTGGATCTTCCTGATGAACAAAGATAAATTCTGCTAAGAAAATAAACTCTGTATATTGGTCAATTTGCAACAATTGGTGAAAGAATTAAATTGTATATTTTAGGACTTGGCATGAGAAGTTGTGGGAAAATAGTTCAGGGTTTCTGACTCTAGCTTGATTCTTCTGCAGATCTGGAAACAGAGCAGAAAATTAATGCATAAACATATTTAACAATACCATGCTGGGTGCTGAAAATCTAAAATGAAAATTGAAACTGCATGAGAAACAAGAGCAGAGTCACTTCTCACTTCAGTTTCTTAGTTTTGCACTGCAAAAAATGTCTAAGAATTCGACCTCACTAAAAAAAAAAAGGGGGGCAAAAAGACATCAGCTACTGCACACCATCCGTTTTTCGGCCCCTACAATTCTGCCCAATGGTTCTGGTTACAGTACCATGAACAGAAGGCTAAGAAGAAATGCAGTCGCTTCATTTTTCAGCTCCCAAAGGATAGCCATATAGCAATATCTTCCTCTGGAGGAGCATCTGCAGTGCTTCTGCCACTGAGAATAAGAATGGTCCAATTCAACTGTTTACATATGTTTGAATGACAAAAAAATATCAGAGCTTATGTTCACATTGAACAGTTGAAGTAGGGGGTGGGTGGAGCCAGTAACCCCGGAACTGCTGCCAGGGACATGGTGTTGAGCAGCTGGGGATGTCTGTCAATAAGCTCTGCAGCTGGCACACTGTGAAGAAGAGGTTATCGCTGAAAGCCTCATCTTACTGCAGTTAGAGCTATGCTGTCAAGGTAGCTAGCAGTAGTGCACACAGGTTGAGACCCTGGCAAGGACTTGCAGGCTCTCTGGTAGGACGCCTTCCAAAACCCTGGCAATTGCAGGTCCAGGTGTCTGACCCCCAGCTTACTCTGCCTCTGTTTGTGTCCAGAGGTTCACAAATTCCTTTATTTCTGGTAATGTTGTTCTACATCAACATTCTCCTTTGGCTTTGAAATTCAAGGACTGCTTTTCTTTTTCAAGTTCTTGTGCATTGACTAAATGAAGTTTTGTTCTACAGCTGTGCAATTGTGTGCTACACATTTTGAATACGATTTAATAAAGCCGCCTCACATGCTACCGAAATTGGAGTGTGAGAAACATCTGCAAATCAGACAAGTATAAGCACAAACATCATTGCAATGATGCCAGCAAATGCTTTGCTCGAGCAAGAGTAACAGAAACTGCATGCACGTTGGCCACTTTTCCTCACCTGTGTATTTTTTGGTTATAGCATATCAGATATATGGTCTACTCCATTATATATTTAGAAAAGGAGGAAACAGTTTCTAATGATACATCTGCGCCTGTACTGGTAACTCTGGTTTTTTTTGTAGACTTTGTAGATTTAATAAGCTTGGAAGTTGGTAGGGAACCACATTCCCTAAAATTCAAGATTTGCTCTTTTTAAATTTGATTGCACATTCCTGGGTTAATTTGCTTTTTATATATGCCTGGGGTTATGCTAGATACATGCAGTTCTTCAAGAATCTCACAAATACTGTTATAGGTAACCTTGTGCCAAAATTGTCAACTGGAAGATTTTCTGAGAGGCATAGTACAGCATTTAATATCTTCAGAAAACTAATCTTAAAAGTGTGGGAAAATTATAGCGTCAGTTTTCTACAGAACAAAGTTATCTGTACGCTCAAACCACTAAACAAAAACAGCTCTCTATGAAAAAAAGTTAACAAAATGCATGAAAACATCTGAAGACATTAAATTACGAAAATTAAAGAAACCAATTATAAAATTCAAAACTCGCCATGGTGGCAGTGCATATTTGCTGTTAGCCATACCCTTTCATTTGCTATTATTTTCTTGTTTTTTTAACTATCAGAAATGTAGAGACCTGCCAAACTTTTAGAACAAAGTCAATTTTCATACAAAAAGCATTTTGGAGCATGTCCAGTGGGAGAGTGAGGGTGTGTGTGGAAGGCAAGGAGGAGACTGACTCTGTGCTTCCCCCCCCCCTCCATCACAGTTTGTAAGTTACACTTTGGCAAACTAAGTGTCTGAAGTGTTGCCTGAAGTACAGAAAGAGCTTGATAAATACTCCAGCTGTAAAAAAAAAAGAAAAAAAAAAAAAAGAAAAAAAAATGAGGAGGCTACAACAGGATACTTTGTAAAAAATAAAATGAGGAGAGCAGCAGATCTGTCCGCAGAACGTTGGCTTGAATTTTGACTTGAAATGTAAATAAACATATTCTTTATGTTTATTAGGATAAATAATTTATTAGGTTTAAATAATTGGCTTCCATTTCTTGGTATTGTGTGAAATCCGTCTGAGGATCATACAAGAGGGCTCAGAGAGATTGCAGGAGGTGGGCATATTTAGTCTAGAGAAGACTGAAAGGGGTTTCAGTGCATATAAATATCTTCAGTGGTGCCCAGCAATGGGATGACCATAAACTAAAAGAGAAGAAGTTTAACCTCAACATGGGAAAGAACTTGTTCATATTGAGGGTGGCAAAGTGCTGGAACAGGGTGCTCAGGGGGGTCATGGAGTCTTCTTCTATGAAGAGATTCAAAACCTGCATAAGCTGCTCTAGGTTGCCCTGCCTTGGCAGGAGGTTGGACTAGATGATCTCCAGAGGTCCCATCCAACCAGAATAATTCTGTGATTCTGTGAAATTGTCTTTGGGTGGCTCCTTCATGCGCAGACAGCTGTGATTTCTTTCTGATTAATCTTGCTCTTTCCCTTCTCGTACTTTTCCAACCGCTTCAGATCAGCCTGAAGTTTGAAAAAACAGGCATTTTTTAATTTGCTGTTCCCCAGCCACTGATTATTAGTAATAACAGCACTAATCTCTAGAGATTTACAAAGTTGAACTACTTAATATTTAGAAACAGAAGCTTTAATTGTAGAAACTGTCAGCGTATATTTTGCACATACCTGAATTATGTCCTAGCTAGTTACATTCATAATGAAAAGACACCGTTAGATGGATTAATAGTCCTGAACCATGGTAGATTTAGAATTGGACTCATATTTCTTTGTTTTCCTCTTCACAAATGGTATCTGAAGAGCAAAACATCATCATCATTTGGATGGCATTTCATAAAGCAAAATCTAATTTCTTAGTCCATAAAAAAAGTGTTGCAGTTTGCTTCTAAATCCAGCCATGATGATTTTTTGAAAAATGGACAAGTTTATAATAAAATATATATAATATTATGGAGATACCACTGATTTTCCTTAAAACTTAATTGATGAGAATAGGATATTTCTCTTTTGAATTGTGCAATTTCACCATGGAATGAGTATTACAGTGCTATATAGCATCTCACTCCATCAGTACTGAGCCTGAAGGTTTGTCTTACTGAGCTATAGCCTGATTTTTTTGCTTTCATTCTCTTTCAAGAGTGAGGGGAGGAGATTGAAACCAAGAAACCTGGTATTAGCATCAGCTAACTTTTTACATCTCTGGATCAAGCAGTTTTTCAAAAATGATGTTGTGATTTAACCCCAGCAGGCAACTAAGAAGCATGCAGCCCCATGCATGCACATGCGTGTTGTGGGGAAGAGAATCGGAAAAAAGGTAAAACATGTGAGTTGGGACAAGAACAGTGTAATAATTGAAAGAAAGTACAATATAATAATAGTAGCAGTATTAATAGTGAAAAGGGAGACAACATAATTGCTGACTAACGCCCAGCCAGTCCCTGAGCAGTGATTACCACCCTCCAGCAAACTCCCCTCAGTTTATATGATAAGCATAATGTTCTATGGTATGGAATATCCCTTTGGCTAGTTTGGGTCAGGTGTCCTGTCTGCTCCCTCCCAGCTTCTTGTGCCCTTCCGCACTGACAGAGCATGGGAAACTGAGAATTCCTTGACTTAGGGGAAGCGCTACTTAGCAGCAATTAAAACAATGGTGTGTTATCAACATTATTGACAGATTAAAGCCAAAACATGGCACTATACCAGGAAGAAAATTAACTCTTTCCCAGCTGAAACTGGGACAGATGGATGCCTATGGCTCTATAGGTAGTCTGTTCAGAGCACTAAGCAATAATGGCTTAAAGAATAAATGTAAAAATAAATGGAAGTATACCAGGTTTCTTCCATGCATTTTGATTAATGCAAAGCCACCATCACCGTAGATAATTGAAGCTAAACTGAATATTAATTTTCATTTCAACACTTCATATTACATCTTTTGAACCGGTCCGGATATTCTGATCTCATGTTTAGGTATTATTTTCCAATAACATACATATGTTAGTTGTACAAGCTCTCCTTTGCTTGTATGACTGAATATCTCCATTTTAGCTACTGACAATGTGGATGGTTTCTTATCAGTTGTACTAGGTATCACTGAGGTTTTCAAGGGTAAAGGTTATTTGCTGTTTCTCTCTGTTTTCTCTAAGAATTTTGGCGGGACAAGAAAAAAAAAATCAGTAAATGTTAATTTGAGTGGTATAGAGCTGAAGGCGTGAAGCAGAAGCTGTGTTTCAGTGTTTCTCTGAAAAAGAAAGTGGTAAAAATACTCATATTCTTCATTATGCAATAAACTCAAGAAGTGCATTGTCAGCCGTTCTATTTGGTGTATGTCAGATAGCCTGAAGTCATAATGGGTTGTGTGCAAAACCTTTGTAAGTTCTTAAGGTACCTTGTTGTCTTCTCTTAGGATTTGGTTGGTGGTAAGAGAACATGTATACATGATAGAAATCCTATAATTAAACTGTAGGTCTGAGTTGATTGAAAATGTGATTTAACAACATAAATGCTTCCATATGAGCCAAGGAATGTTCACTTGGTTTGGGATAAGTTTTACCCATCCAGAAAACAGATTGCTGACAGAATTATCATACTCTCATTCTCTAGTCTTGGACAGCAGAATGTCTCAAGTATTGTCAGATTTTAAACTTTGCTACTGAAAGTAAGCTTTTCTGGGATATCTGACGTTTAAGTAAGTGCATTGTAATTTCTTGTCTGATAGGTTAAAACAGATTCAGTCAAACTGCTATGCTTTCTGTGTAGTTCTGATTCCAGGGTGCCTTCCATAGACATTGTCTCAGTTGTGAGATAAATCTCAAAATTCCTAAACATGTTGTTCATCATAATTTACAATTACTAATCCTCCTCACCTTCAATGAAAGTTAAGATTTTGACTGATTATTGGTCTGTAAATCTTAGAAACAACTTGGCGTTAATGGATCCAAGTGACGATACCCTGGTCCTTTCCTTTTGTGCTTGAATAATGAAGGAAATTTTCAACACTTGGTGGAGTTGCAAGTGAAGATGCTGGTGGATTTTTAGTGGCTTCTGATTGATATTATTGACATATGTTGTCCCCTGCATTCAGTTTAATAGACTGTAAACACTAGGAACCAATGAGCAATTACATGTTTGCATCTTTCCTTTCCTATTTGGAGGCAGCAGATTCCAGCCTAAAGAGCAGGATGGAGTCCCATTGCTGATAATATTTCAGTTGTGCCATCAAGAACTATCAGAACATGCCTGCAGGGCTTTGATAAGCCCCTGTAACAGGATTTTCAGTTAAGCTTTTATTTGTCATGATCATTTCCTGAAAACATTAATCTTTGTGTCTTCTTTGTTGAGTCCTTAATGTTTTAGGGAATGAACAGAAATAATTGATGGTACAGAAGCTTCAACAAGCTCATTTGTCAGTGTAGCATATATTTCAGAACATCGCAAGTGACAATCACCTTTTTTAAATAACAGAAATATTCAAAAGTGGCATTTAGATATAAGAAAAAATGAGTGGTGAAAAGGAATATTCTTTTTTTCTTCAGCTGTTACATTTGTTTCATAGGGCGATTCTCTTCAGGGTGGTGATGATTCTCCATTCTCAGACTCCATTACACTGGAACAAACAACAAGTAATATCGGAGTCTCAAGTGGACGTGTCAGCCTATGGATGCAGTGGATGTTGCCAAAAATTACTATAAAATTGTTTGCTCCTGATCCTAGAAATAATGGCACAGGTATTTAGCATTTTTTCCTATAGTATATTATTTTAAAATCCATGCATTATTTTACAGCACAGTATTAACTATTTGGAGCATTTCTTAATAATATTAAACACTGAAATGCTAGGTTAGATCTATTTTTCAAGTAGAGCAACAAGCTGTATTTAGGTTACTACTTGTAAACTGAATTCAGGACTGTTCTTTGGTATGAACTTCCCCTTTGTGGAAAAATTATTACATTAAATTGGAGATAAGTTGGTTGTTTTACTTGTGTGCTGTGTTTATTGCCTTAGAAGTAATCATAGTTCATTTTTATTCTATTTAGTAGTGTTTTGTTTATGTCCATGCATAGACATGTAGTTTTGTATTGATAATTTCAAATATAAATTTAACATAACTATCACTATATAATCCTTAAAGTCATAGGAAGTTTAATATGGAGTTCAAGCAGGTGTTTCAACTTTTGTGTTGAAACAAGGAATGTGTGGTACAAAGCTTCTCTTTTTTCTTCAATATTAAAAATGGATTATCGCCTGAACAGTAGTTTTTTGAAAGGAACTGAGATTCTGTAAATGTACTGCAGGACTTGAAATTCTGTTGTATTATTGTATATTATTAATAGAAATATGAATAAATAAGGAAAATAATGATTAAAAGTAATTTTCAGAGAGATGTACTTGAACCTCTGATTTTAAAAAAAACTAGTTATTGAGACAAAGAAATGTCAAGTATTGGTAGAGTAAGTATCTTAGCAAATATTTTTTTGTAATTTTTGTGAATTACGCTATGAACACCTGAACTAAACCCTCCAAGTATCCACACTTTTGTATAAAAAGGTTTTGTTTCTAGGGTTTTTTCTTGCTCCTATCAGTGTGACACTAGATTCAAAAAAATTGATTAAAACCTTTCAAGTTTCAGATTTATCATTTTGTTCTTTGACTATTGCAGAAGTTTGTGTTGTCAGTGAAGTAGAAGATCTCAGTGCCTCAGTGGATATGCAGGATGTCTATACCAAAATCAAATGTAAAATAGAAAGCTTCAATATTGACCATTACAGAAACAGGTAATTTCTGGAAGTTATTCTGCTTTTATTTCAAGTTGAAAGAAAGAAGGCAGCAGGTGTTTTGGTTGTTTGTTTTTTTCTTTATCCTTTTAAATTGTTTTCTTGAATTGAAGGTAACTGTTCAATTTCAGTGAAATTATTTTAATCTTTTAAGTAATAAAAATCAGAATTGCATTTTCTCAGAGTTATATCTGATTCCAAAGAAAACCACAGCAACCAGTACAAATCCGGAGAGTGGTTTTTCACACTTACTGGTCTGTTGGTCTGTTAGACAAACAAAAGAATTAATTTTAGCTGAACTTTTGAATGGGAAATTTCTTGAATATTGTTTCATGATGTCTTAACAAGTGCCAACATTTAATGACTTATAGCACCATACTCCACACTCTTAGGAATTAAAAAAGTTTCTAAAAAATTAAGCTGTTCCTTTGCTGTGGCTTAGCAACACTGTAATGCAGGAACTAAGCTGGTTATCTGTGTCTGTGACACAGCACAGTGTTATGCAACATGCCCAAGCAAGGGCCAATGTCTGCAAGGTCTTATTGGACAATTATTGTTCCCTATAAATAGTAGGACGGAAATATAGTATCAGTTTTGCAAAGTTATAAGTATTTCTGAGACTTTTTTTTTATCAGCTCCCTGAAAAAGTCATAAAATTTGAATTCCTGTTCTTTTGCCCAACGCAGTTATTGTTTGTACACACTGTATTTTGTAATATTTGATAATCAAAATTTGTACTTTATTTTAAAAAATCTTTTTAAAATCAAGTCATGATGCTTTACAATACTTTGGAATCCCAGGAGTTAGGTGCTCTTAATAAGCTGCTTTGTCCACAGATTTTATGGAAAGCTTGAGAGAAGGTACTTCATTCCCAGGAGCCGAAAGCTCCATTGGAAATGTTTTCAACTTCAGGGTGTACTTGTTTGCTGAAGTTGTATTGAGGCTTTAAAATAAAAAACAAACCCAGACGAATCAAGCAAAAACTTATTCTACTTGACAATATTGTTACTGTTCTCATTTATATTTCGTAATATCTTCAGAATACCTTTCTCTGTCTTTAAATCTTTGTAGTCTAAAACCAAAAGCAGAGAATAGATAAGGTGAACGTTCTGTCTTCCAGGCCAGGGAGAGACTGGCAGTCAGGACATTTTGAAGGACTATTCCTACAATGCAGAGAAAAGCTTTTGGTGAGATTTCTTTAGTAAACTAAGGTGCTTACCCTGAATAATTCTTCTTCAGCAAAATATTTTTCTTTATTCTTCTTATGTTAAAAGGAACGATTACAAGAATTGTAGTACAAAGCACTTTTTAATACTTAACAGCTATTTCTTTCTGACTAGTGCCATGATTTGTAACGTATATGAATATAGCTTTTTTTTCAGTTTTTTAATTCTTGTAATCATTCTCCTCCTTGTTCTAATGAAGGTATCTGCTGAAAATCCAGGCGTAAGTCCCTTTTCTGTACGCAGGATTTTACTGTACTGTTATTCTTATGATCTTAATCTCCTGCTATAGGTTGTCCTTTCACATAAAATTTTATGGTTTCTTTTTTTTTTCCTTGAACCACTTTTTTCATTGATCTGATTGAATTTCAGCTTTTTAGGAAGAGGTATGTGTCGTGCTTTAAACCCAGCTGGTAACTCAGAACCACGCAGCCACTTGCTCACTCCCCTGCTGCTTCTTCCCCCCACTCCTGGAGGGATGGGGAGGAGAATCGGGAGAATGTAACTCCCATGGGTTGAGATAAGAACAGTCCAGTAACTGAGGTATAACATAAACCGCTACTGCTGCCACCAATAATGACAAGAGAAATAAATAACAAGGGAAGATAATACAACCGCTTACCACCCGCCGACCGATACCCAACCCAACCCGAGCACTGATCTAGCCCTTCCGGGTAACTGCCCCCAGTTTATATACTGGGCATGACATGCTGTGGCATGGAATACCCCTTTGGTCAGTTTGGGTCAGGTGTCCTGTCTCTGCTTCTTCCCGGCTTTCCCTCCTCCCTGGCAGAGCATGAGACTCAGAAAGTCCTTGGTCGGAGTAAACATTACTGAGCAGCACCTAAAAACATCGGTGTTATCAGCGCTGTTCCCAGGCTGAAAGTCAGAAACACAGCACTGCACCAGCTACTAAGGAGAAGAAAAATGACTGCTGCTGCTCAACCCAGGACAGTATGGCAAAGGCTTTACCTTCCAGTTATGCAGAAACATGCAAGTTCAGTGTATTTCAATTGTTTTTTCTTTTTGTCTTTCCCTCTTCCATGCTTTGTTCATTACCTCAAGTCTTGGGGAAGATTCTTGGTCTCTGGGGCAATATGGAGGTGTGTTCCTTTCCTGTACTGACAAGCTGAACAGACGTACCTTGTTGGTTCGACCCATCAGCAAGCAGGACCCTTTCAGTAACTTCTCTGGCTTCTTTCCCTCTGTAAGAATCTTTTAAAAAAATTTTTACTACAGAACTTCCACTAATAAATACCAATTCGATTAAAAAAGCCAAAACCAAACCAAACAAAAAACCCAATAACAAAAAAACTCGAAAGGCTTTAGTTTCAGAATATGTTTATTGCTTATACTGATTGTATTAGTTGTGTTACTTCCCTCTTAGCCTTTAGTAATAGTTGTCAGTAATTTTTGAGCAGATACAGGAATGAAGGTTGATGTTTCACTATCTGGTGTGTAGCAGCAGTCCACTGCAGTCGATGGGATTCATTTATATTACAAATGAGCACATGCAGTAATGTTTGAAAAGCAAATACGTAAAAACCATTAATGAATGCCACATTTTGTTCTTGTAATTTGGATATCTACTTAGGGATTTAAGTACTTTGTATTACTGCAGTATTCCTTTATGCAACCTTTTAAAATCACTTCTGTAATTCTATAATGTAACAATTTTATATTTGAGTTATTCTTTTGAATGCTTAGAACATTACTTGCTGATTCAGAAGATCTCAGTGTGAGATATTTAATCCCTTTTTTCTAGCCTGTTTATCCTTGAAGACTTTATGTGTTATGACATTGGACTATTTATCTTCACAAATGTATGGCTGTATAGAATCACTTTATGTTAGTGGAAGTTCTGTGTGGTCTGATTTATTTTCATCATCAATAGTGATTGGTAATACTTTCTCTTATTCTGTTTGTTTCAGTTCTACCAATTTGTTTTAATTTACTTAATCATAAAAGCTTCTAGTTTTTCACCATTTAAGATCTGTATCCTGTTTTTTTAAGAGATGTTGTTCTATTAAAAAGTTTAAATAATATTAAATAATCTTAAAATCAAAATTAAAATACTGAAAGAAGCAACTACTTGCAAAATGTAGTTGGTTTAATTTGTGCTCACATGATTATAGCTAATATTTAAGCAAACTTACGGAATTCTATCAAAATGTTACACTGTTCAAATAATGGTTTTCTTAGTGTTTATTTTTACATTTTTACTCAGTAACAATGTATTACTGAAAGACTTTCAAAGGTAATATGAAAACTGTACTATGCTTCTGGGAACTAAGCATACAATTGTCACATTTAGCTGGGAAATGTGTCTTGAAGGAATCTGCTGTTTCTAAAGTACAGTGCAGTGGAGCTTTTTTTAAGTGATGTACTTCAGCGTGTGGTACTGCTGTTCCCTTTAAATACTCAGAGGGGATAAGGACAAAACCAACTCAATTCTTAGAGTACTTAGTTGACTATGGGTCATTTATAAGCTCATTTTTAGATGGAGTGAAGCTACCTCAGCATCCAGGTGTTATTGTAGCACCATTTGCGCATATGGAAGGAATAATGCAAGGGACTAAGATCTACTTCTGAAATGTCCAAAGTGAAGGAGAAATCAAAATATGTATCTGTGTGAAAAATTAACAGGAAAAATGGGTAAACTTTGACCCTTGAATATGTGGGGGTTTTGGTTGATTAGATTTGAATTGCATATAACACAAATAATCAGCAAAGAAAATGTTCAGCAAATCGGTTTTAGCTAACACAACACAGTGAAGTGTGGATGCACTGTAGACAAATCCTCCATTCAGAAAAATGAAAGATTTTTTTCTACTGTAGAGAGACAGTGAAAACTATTAGAAACTATAGAACCATGAACATCTTAACTAGCAGAGAATATGATGAGTGATGGCTTTTATATGTGTACATTTTTGCAGCAGTTGTTTGTTTGTTTTTTTTCCTTGAAACAGACAACTGCAAAACTTTTAGATGGCTCACACCAGCAACATGGATTTCTTTCTCTCACTTATACCAAAGCTGTGACAAAAAATGTCCGGCACAAACTGATATCAAGAAATGAACGAAGAACATTCCATAAACTATCTGAAGGTCACACTGACGGTTCTCCTCACTTTCTCCATGAGATCCTTCTGTCTGCTCAGGCCTTTGATGTGGTCCTCTGTTTTCCTTTGCTTAATGCGATTGCAAGCATTTTTCAAGCCAGGTTGCCAAGGAGTCAAAAAGAGAAAAGAAAATCACCAGGCCAGCCCATGAGGACTCATGCTCTAACTTCCCGCAACTTGCCTCTGATTTACATTAACACTGGTGTAATAAGAGTCTTCTTTCCCAAAAATGAGGAAGATCGTCACACTGCTGAAGGTACAGTATTTATGTTAGAGATTTTTTGCTGTTCAGTGTTGCAGACGTACTCTGAGTTAAATCACTGACCATTGCTGCGGCCTTCAGTTGTAAGGCAGAGTTAGGAAACATCTAATATTCGTGCTGCTTCTCTGCAGATGTGCTGAAAAATTTGTTTGTTGCTTTCCCAGTATCTATATGGTCAAGAAGTGTGGAAAGAGAACCCAATGTTGCAGTGGTGATTCTTGTGTTAGCTCTCATTATGCTGATACCAGTTCAGTCTTCCATAGGCTCCTGTTCCAGCAATGGAGTGTAATCAGGGAGCCTTAGCTGTTCTGGGAATTGGCACCTAGAAAAACATTCAATAGTGAAGCAGGTTGATGTTCTAGTTCAGTTTGGAGGATGTTATTAAAGCGTACCTTATGACTGATGCCCAAAAGATGGTAATGTTTGTAATTTATTTAGTAAATTTTAATTGAACCATTCAGACTTTTATGCAAGAGGCTTTCAGGTGTTTAGAGGTGTGGATAGCATAAGCTGTTCTTGCAAAAAATGGTAAGTAGCTACTTGATGTATGGTAATACTATTTTTCTGTAAGAAATTGTTTTCATCCATAAAATATATTTAAATCCCTATTGAAATATTTGTGCATAAATACAGAGATTCTGATGTTAAAATTCCAGCACGTAACAGCTAGCAGGAATGTGATTGCTCCCATTGCCAGCAGTTCTCCTAGAGAAAAGTTTTACTGGTTTCATGATATGTTTACATAAGTCCTGTAGGTTTGGGTGGTTCGTGGGGTTTTTTACCATTATACACAATAGCACACAATATAATCCTAAGGGCATAGTCTTTAGATTTTTCTCATAACCTAATTGCAAGAAGTGCAGACAGGGAGAATTTACATAGATTTTTTTTTTTTTTTGCCAGCATCCTCTACAATTTTCCAACTGGGAATCCTGAAAACACAGGAAGATAAAATTAGACTAGCTGTGTTGGCAGGAAAGAATTATGATTCTGGTTGGAAGGGAGTTCTGGGGCATGCTGTCAAGGAAATTTTTAAGTATGTTTTTATAGCTCTGTAGCTGTATACTTTGTTAAACAGAAATGATA